>OY294069.1:77815167-79015167 GCA_958510875.1 Endomychus coccineus | reverse complement strand
AAAAATTTTGGTATTATTCTTAAACTTTTTAGTCGTAATAAGTATATTTTCCTATTTTTTTGATTGGCGAAGGTATTCATCATTTTTGAGAACGTTTTCAATAATTGGACGGTGTAGAATCCATAATCTTCTTCAATTTTCTTATAAAAAGCCATGATTATTACGATGTATGTATATTGATGTTGAGAGTAGTGTATTCTTGAAAAATAAAAAACCTATTTCTCCAGGCCAAATTATTCTTTTGTTGATATTCTTGAACCATTTGTAATATTTGTATGTTTTCTTGGTATATTGGTTCGTATATATACTGATAATGAAATAAAAATTCTGTTTTGACGTTTCGACAACGTTTATTGCCTTTATCAAAATTGTTGATTGAAATTGGTGTT
Organism: Endomychus coccineus; assembly: GCA_958510875.1. NCBI lineage: Eukaryota > Metazoa > Arthropoda > Insecta > Coleoptera > Endomychidae > Endomychus > Endomychus coccineus. The sequence continues at coordinate 79,014,778 of OY294069.1, read as the reverse complement.
TCCATGTAATTTAGAAAAGAATAGATGATTTCGATTAATGAAATGCGTCTGCAGCCGACTTGTGTTTTAAGATCCAATTAAAACTGCAGAAAACATTGGATCGGTTGTGTGTGAAAGAGTAATGTATGGCTAACTACAATTTGAAATAGATTGAATTTGATTAAATACAAGACATTCCAATATTGTACAATTATAAATATCTATGAATTATTGTATGAATTAGTTACTCTATGATGAGTATTTCTATCATAACTATTCAAGTTTAAGATAATTCTATGGAATTTAACCTCAAAATAGTTATTCTATAGTGTCATAGTTAAATAATACTTTATCTTTTTTAGGTTGAATTTTAAATAGACAATGGAAAGTGGCACTTCAAATTAATAAAATTTTCTTAAGTTTGAATTAGATTATTGTACAGTTTCGAAAGATTGGAATCTATTTTGTCATTTACACAATTGTTCTTTTTAATTTGAATAGATTCTAATATCAAACGTTTGTTGTCGTTTGTTTCAATATTTAAAATTTTTGTATTGTTGTAGTCGAAAGTATGGTTAGTGTCTTTCACATGTTTATTGAGCGCAGTTGATGAATTTTTGGTATATTTGTGGCCATTTAATCTTTTTTCGAGGTATTGTGAAGATTGGCCAATATATACCTTTTCGCAATCTTTGCAAGGGATGGAATAAACAGTATGGGTTATTTTTTTGAAAGGTACGCTGCTTTTTAATTTTGTAAAGAGACTTTTCTGATTTAAATAACTCTTATGACATATATGTAGGTCATAAGGTTTCACTATATTACAAATTTTCTCTGAAAGTCCACCGATATATGGTAGTGATATGTAATGCCTATCATTAGTTTTCTCATTATTGGTATTGATTCCACCAAATGAGTTATAAAATTTATGAATTTTGTCTTTAGTTATCGAATTTACTAAATCAATGGGATAACCATTTCTTATTAAAGTTTCTTTTGTTTTTAATAGATATAGTTCTCAGTTCAGGAGAACTTAGTCGAATAGCTCTATCTATTAGATTTATAATAACATTTTTCTTATATTTTTTAGGTATATTAGAATTGAAATTAGTATACCTTCCTGACCAAGTAGGTTTGGTATACCATTTTGTTAGAATTTTGTTATCATTTGATTTTCTTACTAAAGTTAAATCTAAAAAATTTATTTCGTTATGATTTTCTAATTCAATCGTAAATTGTAACTTATGGTGAAAGGAATTGAAAGAATTCAAAAATTCATTACATTTGTTTTCAGGGATTGCAGCAATACAATCATCAACATATCTTTTGATGAAGGCTATATTATAATTTAGTTGAGATACTACTTTTTCTTCAAGGAATTCCATTACTATTTGGGCTATGATACTTGATATTGGAGAGCCCATTGCACAACCATCTAATTGTTTATAACAATCATCTTTATATTGTAAAAAATTAGCGGTGAATGTATATTCTATAGCTGTTAAGAACTCATTCATAGGTAAATTTGTATATAGTTTTATTTCATCCCATTTATTTTGAATTATTTGTTTAGCTAATTCTAAAGGGATATTTGTATATAAAGATGTGACATCTAGTGATACTAAGATATAGTTTTTAGGTATTGTAATTTTGTTAATGAATTCCTTGAAATCCCAAGAATCTTTGATGTAAAATTCATTTTTGTAAGCTATGTTTTTTAGTATGTTGGATAAGTATTTAGCCATTTCATAAAATATAATATATAAATATATATATAATATATATATATATATATATATTATTATGAATTATTCTTCTTACTGTTTTATTTTTGCCCCACGTTGTGGTGACAATTGTTAATAATTGATTACTGAATTATTCTTTTGCCCCACGTTGTGGTGACAATTGTTAAGAAAACTCTTACTGAGTTTTTATTTATTTAATAATTATAATTTTTGATTCTACCGGCTAGCTTTTTATCTTTGGATTTGATTATATTTGAATTTTAAATTAATGTTTATGAAGTTTATGAAGTTTATCTATAGAATAATTTTTTATATGGAATTAAACACAATGCTCTTTGATTTCACAATATTTAATTTCTATGACTCTTATTATCTTGTTCAATTCAATTTTATGTTTACAAAATCTATGACATAACCTTAAAACACTTTTTCAACTAATATTTGTTTATATTGTTATAGTCAACAATCTTCCTTTTTCTTTACAGATATTACGGAAAATATGATGTAGAAATTATAAACAAACTTACGTTTAGATAATATCCAAAAGTGTGTTTAACAATGTGGGCAATTTTCAATTTACTTCCTTTATAATTTCTTTGATTCACCTTTTACACAACACTATGCTATTTCACGTTTAATCACAGGTAACTAATTTTGATTACTTCTTCTTGAGAATCAGGAACTGTTGATAATACTTTGTTTTATTCTTTTAGATAAGACATAAAACTTTTCGATGCTTTATTGAAATTATGTTGAAGAATGGCAATCGTTGGATACTTCTTATAAATTGGAGGTTATTACTACCTTTTATTTGGTTTAGATACTTGGAACACTCGTTGACTTTTAATAAAACTTATTAACTTCGGTTACTTTGAACCTATCGAAGTTTGGAACACTTGCGTTCTCTGATGTTTATTTTTTATAAACTTAGGTTAGAAAATTTTGGTGAGTTGCCAGAGAAGAACAGTCTCTGCTTGGATATTAATGCAAACTCAACTTGGCTTTACTTTCAGACCCTTTTATAAGCCTCCAAAACCGACGCTACTTGATGTCATTTCCCACCTATCAGATGCTTTCTTTTCATATCAAGCATGCCAAGTTAATTGTTGTGAACTGACAGAAGTACTCATTGTTACCAGACTGACACTAGAAATTCGTCTCGACCAATCAGAATTTAGTATGCTTTAATTTTTGAATTATTGGAGATTTTCAACTTATTTTAATTGATAGTGATTCCTTCTTTCTAAATTAATATTGCCTACATTTTTACCCACACTTTGGTATAATATAGCCTATGATTGGGTTATTATTAATATGATTATTCCCATATTTATGGTTTTCTTGACAGTTACTTATTCTTAAATCTAATACATACCATATTATATCAATAACATTACATAACTCAAATTTACTAATCCTAACTTATATCTATAACATTATTCAATGTTTTGTACTATCTCATGATAGTTTTGTAATCACTTTAATTATGATTTCTGCCTTCGTTACACAGTACGTTTCTTCACTTTCACTGAAGTTCTTGTTTATCACTTCTTATTCTATTACATTGTTGTTTATTATGTTTTACATTGTTAATATTAATATCCTAACTATTATTTAGCTTTTACTATTGTTTTTAATTCCATATAAATATCCTTTATTTGATCTTTTCTGATTTTTAAAGTTCGGTAAGTTATTATTTTTAAATTTTTATTGTTTATGAACTGAAATCATAACAAATACCCCTAAATCAATTTTAACATATTAATCACATTAATATTTAAAATTTATTTATCTTTTGATTTTATTTTCATGAACTAAATTTATTAATAATTATACTTGTATATTTGATCAATATTAAATATTCCCCTTATCTTTCCATTTTCAGGATTCATTAATTCATAACTATTTTCAGCATTTTCATTCATGACTACATATGGACCTTCAAAAGCAAAACATAATTTTCCACATATATTCTTTTTATTATTAGTTACTGTCATTGCTCTTACTATTACTAATTCACCTATTTCAAATTTAATTAACCTTCCTCTTTTTCTCATTTCCCTATTCATATACTTTCTTGCATTTCTTTCTAACCTATTACTGATATCTTTTTAAAATTTCATTTCGCTCTACTGAATTTTCATCTAACCATTTTCTATCTGGTTCTTCGCCTTTCATTATTAATACAGGTGTTTTCTCTGTTGTAGTATTTGGACAATGATTTAAACATTTTTCTACTCTGGATATTGATTCATCCCATTTACGATGTTTACCCTCACAAGATATTCTCAGATATTTTATTACTTCCTGTATATATCGCTCTGATGGATTGGATTGAGGATGTCTGATGCTTGTTAATTGATGAAAAATTAAATTCCTTTTGCAAAAATACTTGAAACGTATGTTTTTGAAATATGTTGCGTTATCTGTAATTAACTTTCTTGGCCTACCAATTTCTTCAAAATAGTTTTCTAACTTATGCATTACTTCTCTACTTTTTGTCGTTTCGCAAGCATATAATTTTATATATTTAGAAAATAAATCTACTACAACCAAAATATGTCTATTTCCTTTTTCTGTTACTATTAACTCACTTAAAAAATCTATTGCTACTATTTCTAAACATTCCTTTACTATAATACTCTTTGCTAAATTGTGATTAATTATATTTTTAGGCTTTGCTCTTTGACATATGTCACATTTCTTTGTGATTTCTTTTGCAATTTGGTAATCTCCTTTACCTATATAATTTTCTCTGAATATGAGCCACATTTTCCTTGCTCCTATGTGATTGAATTCACTATGTAAATGATTTAAAATTTTTAGGTTAGGTCTTGATTTATTCTGTATAATTCTTTCCTACCTATATCTTGTAAATAAACTCCCTCTTTGATTTTACATTTCTTTTTATCCTTCTCTGATAAAGTACTTTGATTGTTCTTAATGCTCTCTAATGAAAATAAACCCCTTACATCTAATAAAATGTTTGCTCCTACTTTATATTTCCTTTTATCAATTTTTAAATTTCTCTCTTCTCTTGTTAAAGTATCAGCTATTATATTTAATTTTCCTGGAATAAGTTTTATTTCAAAATCATATTCCTGCAATGACAAAATCCATCTTTGAATCCTACTGTTTACAAACTTGTTTTTAAATATACTTGTTAATGCACTATGATCAGTTTCTACCCTTACTTTATTCCCTAACAAATGAAATCTTAATTTCTTTACACAAAAAACTATACTTGCTAATTCTAATTCAGTAACACTGTAATTTTTTTCATGAACTTTTGTCATTCTTGACACAAAACTTATGGGCACTTCTTCATTATTTTGTTTTTGTAATAAAACACCACTGAATCTTTGTTTAGAAGCATCGGTTCTTAATATGAAAGGTTTATCATATTGTGCATGATAGACTTCTAATTTTTTAATGAAAATATCTTTTAAATTTTGGAAAGCTTCGTGTCTTTCATTATCCCATTTCCATGTTACCCCTTTCTTGAGTAATTCTACTAATGGAATCTCCTTCTGACTTAAATCAGGAATGAGCCTTTTGAAATAATTTATTAGACCTAAGAATCCCCTCAAAGTTTTAAGATTGGTGGGTCTTTTGAAATTTTTAATTACATCTAATCTATCTTCATCCATTTCTAAACCTTCCCTCGTTAATTTATAACCCAAAAATTTAACTTCTGTTTTATAGAATTCACATTTCTCAATATTTATTTTTAAACCTGCTATATCTAATTCGTTCAAAACTAATTTTATGTGATCTTTATGTTCTTCTACTGTTCTAGAAAATATTAATATGTCATCGATATAATGAACTACAAAAATTTCAAATCTATTTAATATCTGATTCATACTTCTAACTAACGCACTGCATGCACTTTGAATACCAAAAGGCGTAACTTTAAAACGATACACTTCTCCATCTATCATAAAACCAGTGTAATCTCTACAACTTTCATGTAAAGGAATCAACCAGAAACTATGCCTTAAATCAACTTTACTAAAAACTTGTGCCTTCATTATTCTACCAAAAATTGACTCTATATTTTTAGGAGCTTCATATTGTGGTACTGACAATCTATTCAATGTTCGAGCATCTAAACATAACCTAATATCACCATTTGACTTTTTTGCTATAACAATAGGGTTTATATATTTTGTTTTACTTCTTTCTATTATGTCTTGTTCTAGCATTTCACCGATTTTTTTTCCTAACATCTTCTATGTACTTGTATGGGATTGGATAGTTCTTGGATTTAAAATTTTCAATTTCTTTGACTTGGAATTTATGAATATAATTACTAGCTATACGAGTTTCATCAATTATTAAACCTTTATGTTGTGAAATTATTTCTGATATTATTCCCCTATACTTCTCGGATACTTTCATCTGCGAGATTATTTCATTTGAATTTCTGCTTGAGTCTTTTCTTTCGACCGCATTTATTATATTGCAACCTTCATTTGGTCTGTCAATATTTTCATTTTCCCCTTTCCCTATCTTTATAATTTCATCTAACAACTTCATTTCCTTTTCCTCGTAATCTATAATAATTCTATGTTTTTCTAATTCATCAGTTCCCATAACAATATCCAATTTCATATTCGGCACTACAAATAATTGCATCTCTAGACTTGACTTCCCTATTATAACATGCTCAGTAATCATTTTTGATACTTCAGTAATTTTCTTTCCACTAATATTTACTAATTCTACTTTTGGTATTTTCAATTGATTTGTTAATTTTACTTCAGACAATAGTTCTTCCCTTATTAATGATAGTTCTGATCCTGTATCACACATAATTTCTACTTCTTTCCCTTTTAAAAAACCTTTCAATTTAATTAAACCTATACTTTCATTTTCTTCCCTTTGCTGTTCGTAGTCAATGTATTCCCTCTGATGTTCATATAATACATTAACGTGGTATTCGTGCTTTCTTAAAAATCCTGATTTTGTTGATTATTTTGACTTGAAGAGTCTTCCCTTTCCATATTACTTTCAATCCTACTACAGTTTACTTCCCTTTGATTATTTTCATTTCTACTATTATTTCTATTATTATTATTATTTTGACTTCTATAATCCCTATATCTATTTCTATTTTGATTAGCATTATTTCCATTATATCTATTTTCCCTATTATAATAATTTTGGTTTCTATTATCCCTATTTCTAAAATTGTTTTGATAATCATTATTTTGGAATCTATTATTATAATTTTGATTTCCCCTGTAATTGTTCCTGTTATCATTATATCCATTTTGTTGCCTAGTTCCTATGTTTTTCTTATTATCAATTCGGTTTAAGTATGATAGTAGTTGATTCATATTTTTAATATTTGCAATGGCTATTGACTCAGATATTTGACTTCGATACTGTCTTGAAATGTATAAAACTATCTCTTCCTCTCTCATTTTAGGTTCTAAATATTGCGCTTCATTATATAGGCTAAGTGCATAAGCACTCATGCTTTTTCTAGTCCCTTCTATATACTTCCTAAAATATAACCTTTCTCGACATTTCGACTGCTCATTTTCACCCCAAAAATTATTTAAAAATTCATCTATAAACTCATCTAAACTATTTAATTCCCTTTCTTTGCAATTGAACCATAACAATGGTTCATCAACCAATCGTTCTCTTATTAATTTTTTCATTCTCTCTATATTCCTTTCATACTGTATTTCATTTTTTAAATCTTTAACAAAAATGCATGGATGTAATAATTTTATGTTTCCATTAAACTTTATTGTATTCTCATGACCTACATTTCTGTATTCTATATTCATTCTCTCTTCGGATCTATTCTCAATTCTTTTTATTCTTTCATCTTGTTCATTTATCATTTTTTCCTGATTTTCTTTCATACTTTGTACATTCACATTCACATTCTCTTCAATATTCTTCCCCATATCATTCATTCTATTTTCCATAATATCTATTTCTTCCTCTTCATTATTAAACTTTCTATTTACAAAGCTATTATATTCTTCCAATTTATTATCTATACTTTCTTCAACATGTTGTCTTATTTCCTTTTTTTCAGTTTCAACTATTCTCATAATTTCCTCAGTTCTTTTATCAAATTTATCATTCACTCTCTTAATTTCATCTCTTATATCACTCATACCTTGTTCAATTTTTTTATTTGTTTCATTAGCTTTTAAATTTAAACTTTCAAGCAATTTCATTATTTGTGATTGACTATCTATTATTGGTGGTCTTTCTGCACTAATCATTTCCCCCTCTTGATCAAATCCTATCAATTCTGGAGTACTCTGTCTATCTCCTTCCATTTTTACTTTCTTATTAATTAATTTAGTTCTTTAAATTATTTTGATACGCGGTTCTATTCCTTTTTTTCAATTGGCTCCACGTTGGGCGCCAATTATTATGAATTATTCTTCTTACTGTTTTATTTTTGCCCCACGTTGTGGTGACAATTGTTAATAATTGATTACTGAATTATTCTTTTGCCCCACGTTGTGGTGACAATTGTTAAAAAAACTCTTACTGAGTTTTTATTTATTTAATAATTATAATTTTTGATTCTACCGGCTAGCTTTTTATCTTTGGATTTGATTATATTTGAATTTTAAATTAATGTTTATGAAGTTTATGAAGTTTATCCATAGAATAATTTTTTATATGGAATTAAACACAATGCTCTTTGATTTCACAATATTTAATTTCTATGACTCTTATTATCTTGTTCAATTCAATTTTATGTTTACAAAATCTATGACATAACCTTAAAACACTTTTTCAACTAATATTTGTTTATATTGGTATAGTCAACAATCTTCCTTTTTCTTTACAGATAATACGGATAATATGATGTAGAAATTATAAACAAACTTACGTTTAGATAATATCCAAAAGTGTGTTTAACAATGTGGGCAATTTTCAATTTACTTCTTTTATAATTTCTTTGATTCACCTTTTATACAACACTATGCTATTTCACGTTTAATCACAGGTAACTAATTTTGATTACTTCTTCTTGAGAATCAAGAACTGTTGATAATACTTTGTTTTATTCTTTTAGATAAGACATAAAACTTTTCGATGCTTTATTGAAATTATGTTGAAGAATGGCAATCGTTGGATACTTCTTATAAATTGGAGGTTATTACTACCTTTTATTTGGTTTAGATACTTGGAACACTCGTTGACTTTTAATAAAACTTATTAACTTCGGTTACTTTGAACCTATCGAAGTTTGGAACACTTGCGTTCTCTGATGTTTATTTTTTATAAACTTAGGATAGAAAATTTTGGTGAGTTGCCAGAGAAGAACAGTCTCTGCTTGGATATTAATGCAAACTCAACTTGGCTTTACTTTCAGACCCTTTTATAGGCCTCCAAAACCGACGCTACTTGATGTCATTTCCCACCTATCAGATGCTTTCTTTTCATATCAAGCATGCCAAGTTAATTGTTGTGAACTGACAGAAGTACTCATTGTTACCAGACTGACACTAGAAATTCGTCTCGACCAATCAGAATTTAGTATGCTTTAATTTTTGAATTATTGGAGATTTTCAACTTATTTTAATTGATAGTGATTCCTTCTTTTTAAATTAATATTGCCTACATTTTTACCCACACTTTGGTATAATATAACCTATGATTGAGTTATTATTAATATGATTATTCCCATATTTATGGTTTTCTTGACAGTTACTTATTCTTAAATCTAGTACATACCATATTATATCAATAACATTCTTTTAACATTACATAACTCAAATTTATTAATCCCAACTTATATCTATAACATTATTCAATGTTTTGTACTATCTCATGATAGTTTTGTAATCACTTTAATCATGATTTCTGCCTTCGTTACACAGTACGTTTCTTCACTTTCACTGAAGTTCTTGTTTATCACTTCTTATTCTATTACATTGTTGTTTATTATGTTTTACATTGTTAATATTAATATCCTAACTATTATTTAGCTTTTACTATTGTTTTTAATTCCATATAAATATCCTTTATTTGATCTTTTCTGATTTTTGAAGTTCGGTAAGTTATTATTTTTAAATTTTTATTGTTTATGAAATGAAATCATAACAATATATATATATATACGTAAAACGGTACGTTTGGCGTCCATTCCGCTTACGATTCAGGCACTTTGGCGCCTTTTGTACCGTATGACCCTCGGCGCCAAAGGGACTTTTGTCATACAACAGGACTTTTGGCGCCCTTCTCATATTTGGGCGCCAAAGTGACGAATCAATGACACATGTCTCGGGCGCCAAACGCACATTTCATCTGTTTGTCATTTCTCGATTTTGACATGCTCTATCAGAACTTTCCTGAAGGAGGATAAGATACGATTCCGTCGAAAGGGTTGACGGAGGAAATTTTTGCAATATCCTGTGACCTTAAATTTTGTCAATACATTCACGGAGTAGAATAACAAACGACGTTTTCGAGGGATTAAAATCACCAAGCGTCGGAGGCGCGGCGGCAACTTTTTTTTGAAGAAGCAAATCTGCCACCTTCATATTATGTCAGAGCGTTCTCGAAGAAGAATAACGAACGATGTCATCAAAAGATTTAAATTTACGAGCTTCGGTGGTGGGTTGACGGTGACTTTTCTCATGAGCGGCATGGCATTCTTGATGTAGAAGAATGAACAATGCAATCGTGAGATTCAAATTGAACAGCGACTTTTCTTATGAATAGCCCTGCCATCTTCATATTTTGTAAGTAGAAGAATGAACGATGCTATCGAAGGTTTCAAATTACTTTCGTCGGGGGCGGGTTGATGGCGGCAACTATTTCATAAGAGACCCTGTGACCATATCCTTTTGACAGACATTTCTTGATGGAAAATATGTCATCAAGAGATTCAAATTGGCAAGCGTAGGGACGGTTATAACTTTCCATCAACGACCCTAACACCTTCATAATTTTCAGAACGTCTTGAAAGGAAATAGCAAACGATGCAATAGAGAGATTTGAATTACCGAATTTCGGGAGCGGCAACTATCTTATTAGAGAACCTGACACCTTCATATTTTTTGGAGCGTTCTCAAAGAAGGATCACTATCGATGCCATCGAAAGTTTCAAGAAAGTTCTAACAAAATATGGAGGTGTCAGGGTCGCTAATAAAATGGTGCCCTCGACGCACCAATTTATAGATCTCGATAACATCGTTGTTATTACAAACGTTTATCACCAACGTTTTGACAGAATATAAATGTGACAGGTTCTTTTATAGAATAGAGAGATGGCATCGTTATTTTATCTCCATTCAAGAACGATCCCTCTGAATATGGACGTGGCATGTTCGCCAATAACAAAGTTGCCGCCGTCAACAAACTCCCGACGCTCAGTAATTTGAATGTCTCGATGGAATTGTTCGTTATTCTCCTCCGAAAAGATTCTGACAAAACATGGGGGTGACAAGATCTCCCTTGAAATAGTTGCCGGCGTCAACCCGCCCTCGACGTCTGGATTTATTCCCTTCTCAGGTTGTTTAATATTTTGAAACTTGTAATTCTACTTTTTTAAACTTCATCATAAGTAAGTTATTTTCGGTGGAAGTTGTAAATTTTTCGATGGAAAAAGCATGTATTCCAACGGCAACCTTGAATTTTATCGAAAAAAGTGCCATGACTAAAATTGAAGGCCAGGAATAAACAAAGAAGGATATGAGTTTCTCACTCATCTCTGCAGGAACAATTTATTTAGTACAGCTATCAGATATCGGAATCCTGACTTATACTTTTCGATTTTTAATTCTTGCTTTCGTTTACAGCAATGTGATATAACATATTCAAGATCTTAGATATGGAAAAGACAGTTATTATCTCAAATAATACTATCTCTAGACTAATCTTCATTTACCGGTGTATAAAATGAGAGAATTTCCTTTTATGATTCGCTTAATTCAATTAATTATACATTAGAATTAAAAATGTGTTGCCGCTTGGAGATTGGATGAATAGGAAGTGTGACAAAGTTACTCTTCACAAATCATTTGACTTGGCTATGATTTTTATAAAATTGTTTCATATTCTATAAGATTCTCTTCACATTTGTGTGAAGATAATGACATAAATAAATTATCCGTAAATTATCCATTGTACTTACACAAATAAATATTGTTCAAATTAATATTGTTTTGAAGAAAATGTACAAAAACAGAATTTCTCCGCTTTAGGGATCGACCCCCGTATGTCCGCCGCATAACAGTCAGTCACCTATTCCATAGACCTCGAGGGTTGTATAACATAGCAATATTTGGAGTACAATCTATGTTGAAGTTTACTCCCGTAATTATTTTCTCCGTGTTTTCGTTGAAATTTGGTTGAAGTAATCTTGAATTAACTCAAATCTACTGTGAAAGTTTTGAATCGGTTCAATGTATACTTTGAGAGTTATAATTTTTGTAAACTTTTAACCATCCAGAAAAGTGTGTGTTTATTACATGATCTCTCTAAAAAATCGGGTTAGTCTCAAAATTTGAATATGATCTTTCGTTTTTTAGTTATCGTGGTAACAAATTTCGTGACGGACAGATAGAAAGATGGAGTTTTTTGAAGTTGCAGAAAATTCGATGAAGAAGACTATAGTTCGAATATTTTTGTTCAAGGTTTTTTTTTATCATTTCAGAAATATCTTTAGTAAATGCAATATACTCTTCTGACTACGTCTGCGAAGAGTATAATAATACACTAGCCAAAACTCAAGTTTCATTATTTAAGATCTTGAAATCTTGTTTGAAATGACATTTTCTGGTTATTATTCGAAGGACGGTTGATAGTTCAGAATCGTGTACATTACTGTACATGCTTCAGTTAATTTGAAAAAGTGACAAGGTATTCTGCGATATCATTAACCATTTGAATTTGTACCACTTGAAATTTTGTTTTGCTGTGATTTTCAGTTTAATATTAGATAGGAACATGAAAGAATAACCCAGTACCTGACCCTTTAAAATCGACCTTAGTAAACTCGTAAACCTGGTGTAGCTGCTGGGGAACCAAGATCGATTTTATTGAGGGTCAGGTTGTGAATTATTCCTATGTTTATGTTGCTATCTAATGTTAAGCCAGAAATAAAATTATACTATAGAAGAGTGGATACCTATAATACTATAAATGAACAGAAACAATCAGACTTCCGGATTCTTATCTTCCTAAACTGTTTACCTAAAATTTACAAACCAAAAAATTCCATGAGACTGATAATTTTAAACATTAATTGTCTAACGTATAAAATATCGAAATGATTAGTTAAAGAATTTAGCGACTTCCAAGCGGCACCAAGTTTGTCGGTGAACAATTCTTTGGACTTAATTGAAAAATTAGGATTTCAAACTTGAAGCTGTGATACTCTCGCTTCATTCGATGTTGTTCCACTATTTACAAAACCCCAATTCTCTAGTCGATTAACATTCTGAAGAAGTGACTTTCAAATATTAATATCCATGATACAAACTGCACAGAATACGAGATTTTTACGTTTTTGTGTAAGAACAAAATTATTTCACATTCAACAACAAACTACTATAAACAACCATGCGGATGTGGAGTTAACTACCCACTTTTTTCAAGCTTATACACCGAAAGAGTACAGAATTGTTGATACACTATAACCCAGATGAGTACGAAATTATCATACTTATCCGTTGATTGTTTTTCCGTGCATAAGAAGGATTCTTTCGTACTTATCGGCGTTTTTGAAGCTATATATAGATTGGAGATCACAACATTTTTGAATACACTCAACAAATAGTACGCATCATGGTGAACATTCACACCATTCAAGGCATAGATTAGAATTGTGCAAGATTAGTCCTTATTACTTCATCGTGATATGTTATGAATCTCCTCAAAATAAAAAATAAAACCAGTACCCAAAAAATGTGTCTCATTATCTGATAATATTGACCTCGCCGCGACGGGCCATATACCGAAGTATCGCGGCTAGAAACGCGTCAGTTGGCAGATCATTGACTAATTCTATGTGAATTGCCTTGGTTACCATACATATAAAAACTGCAATGTATGCTTTGACTAAAAGCCTACTATACAGGCAACGACGGTAAAATGGGCTATTACCTCCGAATTTTGAGAACCATCATCGACTATCATAAAAATTTTGAATTAGGACCTTTATTTACACACTGTATAACATTTTTGTCCTAGTCCCGATGTGCGCTTTGGCGATGAAAACCACCCCTAAATATGGAACTTATGAAAAAATAGAATATGTGTTACCATATCATTCGTATCAAAATCATGGTGTATTTCTGCATTTCAACTCTCGAAAACCATCCCTTGGGCTGGTAATTGTGGAAAAAATATATGTGAGTTGTAGAAAAATTTCAAACAGAACAATCGTAACGTTATATCCAGAACCTGTGTTGCTAAATCAAAGCTGAACAATACAATATTGGGAACGAATTTAGATTATTTATATCTCCGTTAAAACATCATTATTCCACTTTTTATGCAAGTAACAATTCTGACCGATAGTAATTGGTTATGTGAACATGTCATGTAATCTTTGAGTTATCGGATCGCCAAGAAGGACAGTTCGTGGGAAATGTCAACAGCTACAATGTGGGAGCTTGCTTTTCAAGATATTTAAGTTCGAAAGGCTTGAAAATAGTGGTTGTCGCACCTTATCACCAACTTATAACTTTCATGTCTCAGGTGATACTCATCGTAGAGCGATAAAAAGTAACCGGAATGTTTGATTAAACCCAAGTTAAATTTTTGATCTCATGTAATGATTTTAACAAGTTAATCTTGTGAAGAAAACCGAAAACAGCACATTGATAATACCCGAAATGAGAGAAATTACAGGTGGATTTTGCTCGTGTGAAATAGTAATAGAAATATCATCACCTTCACTTTGGTTTTATGTTTGAAAAGTGCATGTGAATGTATTTATTCTGGTCATAACTTCGTCTTTATACTTTTCGCGACTTAGTCACAAGAGTATATTGCATTTACTTGAGCTATTTCTAAAATCGTTAAGCAAAGCCCTAGAGCGAAAATTCTTACATCATAGTTGATTTGAAGCTGCTTCTACTCAAATTTGAACAAAATCATCCAACAAATACAACAATTGAAACAATTATCAAAGTACACTTGAAAATAGCATTGTACATTAACAATATATAACCAAAGGTGATGTGGTCTAGCGAATGATTTTGTACATTTTCTCAGAAACCTTATTGATTTGAATAATATTTAGTTGTGTAAAGATGATGAAATGAATAATTCTGTTGTTTCATTATCTTAACACAAATAAGAAGAGTCTTATAGAATGTGGAACAATCATATAAAAATCAGTAATCAAATCAAATCAATCAAGTTGATTTGCGAAGAGTAACTATTTATCTATCCTCCAACCGGCAACACATTTCTAGTTTTTCCTGCCAGCGACGGCATGCTTTTGAAAATCTCCGAGTACTCAATGAATAAGCTTCTGGTTTGCAGTTATTCAACTTCGGATGCTTATATTTATATTTTCGGTGAAATCATAGCGAGAGTATGTACATTAGAAAACCACTAATGAATACAAGTTGGATGAAATTCGTAGATGAAAACATCACACTCCTTTGTAGAGCGGTCAATACTTGAAGGTACAGTTTGAAAACTTTCCAGCGTGGATAAATACAAGTGTAAAGTTTTGTCACTTATCAGTTTAATCATAATCTCCAAATAATTCCTATCTGCGTCACGAAAAATAGTTTAAAATATGAATAAACATGCAAGCAGGTTAAAATATTCGCAATAATATAATATTTCTTATGTTTTTTGTAAAAATGTTGGTCATTTCACACAAAATTGCCATAGAATAACAAACGATGCCATCGAGAGATTCAAATCACAGAACGTGGGAGGTAGGCTGACAGCGGCAACTTCCTCTGGTGAGACACTGCAAGCTCCATATTTTGGCAGAGTGTTCTCAACGGAGGATCACAGACGATTTCATCGAGAGATCAAAGAGTTAGGTGAGAGTTTGCGGCGGCAACTTTCCGATCAGAGACCCTGCCACCTCTATATTTTGTCAGAGCGTTCTTGAAGGGGAATAACAAATGATGCTTTCGAAACATTCTAATCATCTAGGGTCGAGACATATTCTGCGCATGCAGTAAAAAATTTGAAAAAAAACCTGAAAAATAAAACATTCATTGTTCTGTATACATATAAAAATTGAAATCACTACTACTTGTCGACAAATGAATTCTCCTCGAAGAACGCTTATACAGAATATGGCAGAGGCATGGTCTCTAATAAAAATGTTGCCGCCATACACCCGCGCACCATACGCTCTGCAATTCAAATTTCTCGATGGCATCGTTTATTATTCTCCTTCAAAAACGATTTGACAAAATATGGAAGTGGCAGAGGCTCTAGAAAAAAAGTTTCCATAGTCAACGCGCCCCTGACGCTCGTTGATTCGATATTCTCGATGGCTTTGTTAATTATTCTCCTTCAAGAAGATTGACAAAATATGAAAGGTGGCAGGTTGATAAAGAACTAGTTGCCGCCATCAATCCGCCCCCGACGCTCGATGACGTCGTTTGTTATTAACCTTCAAGAAAAAGAAATATACAAAATATGGAGGGGGCAGGTTCTCTGATATGAAAGTAGCTCTCGCAAACACTTAACCCCCTTCGTTATGTAATTAAAATATTTCGATGGCATCGTTAGTTATTCTCATTCAAAAACAATGTGACAAAATATGGAGGTGGCAGCGTCTCTAGAAAGAAAGTTTCCTTAGTCAACGCGCCGCCCTTGGAGCTCGTTGATTATTGATTTTCTCGATGACTTCGTCACTTATTCTCCTTCAAGAAAAATGGCAAAATATGAAGGTGGCAGTTCGCTAGAAAAGTAGTTGCCGCCATCAACCCGCCCCCGACACTCGGAGACATCGCTCTATGACATCGTTTGTCATTTACCTTCGAAAACGTTCTGACAAAATATAGAGGTGGCAGGTCGTTCTGCGATCTGAATCTCTCGATGGCATCGTTTGTTATACTCCTACAAAAACGATGTCACAAAATATGGAGGTGGCAGCGTTTCTAGAAAGAAAGTTTCCTTAGTCAAACCGCCCTTGAAGCTCGTTGATTTGATTCTTGTCGATGGCTTCGTTAGTTATTCTCCTTCAAGAATACAGGCAGAATATGAAGGTGGCAGGTTGCTAAAAAAATAGTTGCCCACGCTTACCCGCGCCTGACGTCCGATGACATCGTTTGTTATCAACCTTCAAGAACGTTCAGAAAAAAAAAGGGAGGTGGCAGGTTCTCTGATATTAAAGTTGCAGTCTCAAACACGCTCACCCCCCTCGATCTGTAATCCAAATCTTTCGATGGCATCGTTTGTTATTCTAGTTAAAAAACAATGTGACAAAATAAAGACGTGGCACCGTCTCTAGAAGGAAATGCCATTGTCCCACCACGCCCGACGCTCGATGACATCGTTTGTTATCGACCTTCAAGAACGTTCTGCCAAAATATGGAGGTGGCAGGTGCTCTGATATGGAAGTGGCAGTCTCAAACACACCCACCCCCCTCGATCTGTAATCCAAATCTTTCGATGGCATCGTTTGTTATTCTAGTTAAAAAACAATGTGACAAAATATGGAGGTGGCAGCGTCTATAGAAGAAAATGTCACCGTCCACACGCGCCCGATGCTCGATGACATCGTTTGTTATCAACCTTCAAGAACGTTCTGAAAAAATATGGAGGTGGCCGGTTCTCTCATATGAAAGTTGCAGTCGCAAACACGTTCACCCCCCCGATCTATAATTCAAATCTTTCTATGGCATCGTTTGTTATCGTTTCTAGAAAGAAAGTTTCCTTAGTCAAACCGCCCTTGAAGCTCGTTGATTTGATTTGTAATCCAAATCTTCCGATGGCATCGTTTGTTATTCTAGTTATAAAACAATGTGACAAAATATGGAGGTGGCAGCGTCTCTAGAAGGAAATGCCATCGTCCCACCGCGCCCGACGCTCGATGGCATCGTTTGTTATCAACCTTCAAGAACGTTCTGACAAAATATGGAGGTGGTAGGTGCTCTGATATGGAAGTGGCAGTCTCAAACACGCCCACCCCGCTCGATCTGTAATCCAAATCTTTCGATGGCATCGTTTGTTATTCTAGTTAAAAAACAATGTGACAAAATGTGGAGGTGGCAGCGTCTATAGAAGAAAATGCCACCGTCCACACGCGCCCGATGCACGATGACATCGTTTGTTATCAACCTTCAAGAACGTTCTGACAAAATATGGAGGTGGCAGGTTCTCTCATATGAAAGTTGCAGTCGCAAACACGTTCACCCCCTCGATCTGTAATTCAAATCTTTATATGGCATCGTTTGTTATCGTCTCTAGAAAGAAAGTTTCCTTAATCAAACCGCCCTTGAAGCTCGTTGATTTGATTTTTGTCGATGGTTTCGTTAGTTATTCTCCTTCAAGAACACAGGCAAAATATGAAGGTGGCAGGTTGCTAAAAACATAGTTGCCCACGTCCACCCGCGCCTGACGTCCGATGACATCGTTTGTTATCAACCTTCAAGAACGTTCAGACAAAATATGGAGGTGGCAGGCTCTCTGATATTAAAGTTGCAGTCTCAAACACGCTCACCCCCCTCGATCTGTAATCCAAATCTTTTGATGGCATCGTTTGTTATTCTAGTTAAAAAAAATGAAACGTGTGGCACTCGGGGACTGCCGCGGTAAAGCTATTGCATAGCACTACGCCACTGGAAAAAGTTGGACAGAAAAACATCCACTACCCCTTCAAAATCTTCACGAATTATGAGTAAAAAAAATTTTTGATCGCATGGAACATAGCTTGCTATGAGTAGAAAATGTTCGCAAAAGACGTTTTCTCTACGATAAACAGTTCCTGAGATATTTGCAAAAAACGAAATTTTTGTTTCAATTTCAAAAAATCCCAAAAACTAAGCATCTGCATATATGTTATTGGGAACTTTTTTCCTCAAAATCAAATTTTCTATCGACTGTTGAACATATAGTGTAGTACCAAGAGACGCCACGTAGAGGAAACATGAAAGGCGTCACGTAAGGGTATCATCTTGATCTCTATGAAGAGTATTCTGTGACAAGCATAGATAACTCTACTACCGATAGTAGGGTTATCTCTGGTGACAGTTGACTTGCAAACACAATTTTATACGAAAGTTTGAACGTTCAGATCTCGATAACGCTCCCGGCTCCGGGATTTTCACGTGGCCTATCAAAATTAGGAGGTTCGAATTGTATAAAAACACAATTGCATGAACGCCAGACGTCTTATGTAATTAGCAACGAACGCAAACATTTTGACATATGCCTCCAGGAGCTCCCTGCGCGTAAGTTAGAGTTCATACATTTTACCTCTATTTTGTCAATTTGGGGCAGTTTCGAACCCCCTGCGGCCGGCGACAGTTGTAATAGAGTATTTTGGGCTATGGGCCGCTAGCTTTTACCCGCTTTTGGTATATTTAAGTAGCTAGAAAATTCCCTTTCGTACGTGGCAAGTCAGTTGCTAGTAGGTGACAGCTGAGAATACTTCAAACTGTTTTAATTAAATTTTCCTATTTAATCGGAATTTTGGGGCCCGATAAATATTTTCATAAACTAACGACATGGAGCGAAAAGTCTTCGTTAAGACGTTCTATGTACCGTAAATTTGCACTTTTTCTAACTCGCGAGCTACGCGCTTCTCACGTGAACGTCATTCGATTTATCGAAAATTAACCAATTCAAAACAGTTTTCGACCCAGTTTGGGGTTATCACGACCTTTTGAAAGGTTCAAAGTTAACATTTCGAAACATTTCGACAATTTTAAGCTCGGTCGAGCTACATGATAGGCGGAATGGTGGGTGTCAGGATATTTCATTACAGTATTTGTTTTTTGTTTTTTTGAATTTCCGTTACGTGAATCTAAATCTTCTGTTTTTTCTTGATTCGGTCGCCGCGATAAAAGCTATATGCAATAGCTTAACAATGTGACAAAATATGGAGGTGGCAGCGTCTCTAGAAGGAAATGCCACCGTCCACCCGCACCCGACGCTCGATGACATCGTTCGTTATCAACCTTCGAAAACGTTCTGACAAAATATGGAGGTGGCCGGTTCTCTGATATGAAAGTTGCAGTCGCAAACACGTCCACCCCCCTCGATCTGTAATTCAAATCTTCCGATGGCATCGTTTGTTACCCTAGTTGAAAAACAATGTTACAAAATATGGAGGTGGCAGCGTTTCTAGAAGGAAAGTTTCCTTAGTCAATGCGCCGCCCTTGACGCTCGTTGATTTAATTTTCTCGATGGGTTCGTTAGTTATTCTCCTTCAAGAACACTGGCGTAATATGAAGGTAGCAGGTTGCTAAAAAAATAGTTGCCGCCGCCGTCAACCCGCACCGACGCTCGATAACATCGTTTGTTATTATAATGTTCTGACAAAACATGGAAGTGGCAGATTCTATATGAAAGAAGCAAACAATCCCGCCCCTCTCGTTCTGTAATTTATAACTTTTCGATGCCATCGTATTATTCTACGAGAACGATTTGACATACTATGGAGGTGAAAGGACTTCCGATAGAAAAGTTGTTGGGTTAGTTGGGTAAACGGGTCATATATATATATATTTATATATATATATATATATATATATATATATATATATATATATATATATATATATATATATATATATATATATATATATATGACCCAACTAACCCAAAATATAGAGGTGGCAGGTCGTTCTGCGATCTGAATCTCTCGATGGCATCGTTTGTTATACTCCTACAAAAACGATGTCACAAAATATGGAGGTGGCAGCGTTTCTAGAAAGAAAGTTTCCTTAGTCAAACCGCCCTTGAAGCTCGTTGATTTGATTCTTGTCGATGGCTTCGTTAGTTATTCTCCTTCAAGAATACAGGCAGAATATGAAGGTGGCAGGTTGCTAAAAAAATAGTTGCCCACGTTTACCCGCGCCTGACGTCCGATGACATCGTTTGTTATCAACCTTCAAGAACGTTCAGAAAAAAAAAGGGAGGTGGCAGGTTCTCTGATATTAAAGTTGCAGTCTCAAACACGCTCACCCCCCTCGATCTGTAATCCAAATCTTTCGATGGCATCGTTTGTTATTTTAGTTAAAAAACAATGTGACAAAATAAAGACGTGGCACCGTCTCTAGAAGGAAATGCCATTGTCACACCACGCTCGACGCTCGATGACATCGTTTGTTATCGACCTTCAAGAACGTTCTGCCAAAATATGGAGGTGGCAGGTGCTCTGATATGGAAGTGGCAGTCTCAAACACGCCCACCCCCCTCGATCTGTAATCCAAATCTTTCGATGGCATCGTTTGTTATTCTAGTTAAAAAACAATGTGACAAAATATGGAGGTGGCAGCGTCTATAGAAGAAAATGTCACCGTCCACACGCGCCCGATGCTCGATGACATCGTTTGTTATCAACCTTCAAGAACGTTCTGAAAAAATATGGAGGTGGCCGGTTCTCTCATATGAAAGTTGCAGTCGCAAACACGTTCACCCCCTCGATCTATAATTCAAATCTTTCTATGGCATCGTTTGTTATCGTTTCTAGAAAGAAATTTTCCTTAGTCAAACCGCCCTTGAAGCTCGTTGATTTAATTTGTAATCCAAATCTTCCGATGGCATCGTTTGTTATTCTAGTTATAAAACAATGTGACAAAATATGGAGGTGGCAGCGTCTCTAGAAGGAAATGCCATCGTCCCACCGCGCCCGACGCTCGATGGCATCGTTTGTTATCAACCTTCAAGAACGTTCTGACAAAATATGGAGGTGGCAGGTGCTCTGATATGGAAGTGGCAGTCTCAAACACGCCCACCCCGCTCGATCTGTAATCCAAATCTTTCGATGGCATCATTTGTTATTCTAGTTAAAAAACAATGTGACAAAATGTGGAGGTGGCAGCGTCTATAGAAGAAAATTCCACCGTCCACACGCGCCCGATGCACGATGACATCAATTGTTATCAACCTTCAAGAACGTTCTGACAAAATATGGAGGTGGCAGGTTCTCTCATATGAAAGTTGCAGTCGCAAACACGTTCACCCCCTCGATCTGTAATTCAAATCTTTATATGGCATCGTTTGTTATCGTCTCTAGAAAGAAAGTTTCCTTAGTCAAACCGCCCTTGAAGCTCGTTGATTTGATTTTTGTCGATGGTTTCGTTAGTTATTCTCCTTCAAGAACACAGGCAAAATATGAAGGTGGCAGGTTGCTAAAAACATAGTTGCCCAAGTCCACCCGCGCCTGACGTCCGATGACATCGTTTGTTATCAACCTTCAAGAACGTTCTGACAAAATATGGAGGTGGCCGGTTCTCTGATATGAAAGTTGCAGTCGCAAACACGTCCACCCCCCTCGATCTGTAATTCAAATCTTCCGATGGCATCGTTTGTTACCCTAGTTGAAAAACAATGTTACAAAATATGGAGGTGGCAGCGTTTCTAGAAGGAAAGTTTCCTTAGTCAACGCGCCGCCCTTGACGCTCGTTGATTTAATTTTCTCGATGGGTTCGTTAGTTATTCTCCTTAAAGAACACTGGCGTAATATGAAGGTAGCAGGTTGCTAAAAAAATAGTTGCCGCCGCCGTCAACCCGCCCCGACGCTCGATAACATCGTTTGTTATTATAATGTTCTGACAAAACATGGAAGTGGCAGATTCTATATGAAAGAAGCAAACAACCCCGCCCCTCTCGTTCTGTAATTTATAACTTTTCGATGCCATCGTATTATTCTACGAGAACGATTTGACATACTATGGAGGTGAAAGGACTTCCGATAGAAAAGTTGTTGGGTTAGTTGGGTAAACGGGTCATATATATATATATATATATATATATATATATATATATATATATATATACATTTATATATATATATATGTATGTATGTCAATCCTACACTTTGAGGACCTAAAACTGCAAGGATCCTACACTTCGGACCCAAAGCCTACACTTCGGGGACGACCCCAAAGTGTAAGCCATAGTTTAGGTCAACATATACTACACTTTGGGTACGAGGTCCTCAAACTGTAGGATTCTTAAATATCGTACACTTTGAGGACATCTTACTAATTTGTTCATGTTACAATTTGAGGACTTGAACATTTTCCGGAATTTTGAGATGTTAGACTGTATGGCCTAATTTAATTTGTATATCTATAAAGTTATTACTCAATTTTAATTCCCTCACAATACGTAGTATATAGTGTAAGGGAAGTATTGTTTTCGGCACAAAAACAAATAACGGACTTTTCCTGATATATCAGATTTGACCATTTTTGAATCGATCAAGACTATTTTTGAAATGATGTATGTACGAACGTACGTATGTGCCTGCGTGCGTGCGTAACTCACTGTGGAGACGACTGCGCCCTCCCAATTGGTCGTATAGATTGGATTAGGTTTTTCGAATGGAATGATACTATCTTATCGAACCATAAATATAAACATGATTTTCTGGTTTTAAATATATATCACACCCAAATATTTAACTCGCAGATTTTTCTGAAATTATATTCTGTGGCAAATTTTAATAGTTCATATGACAGCAAGTATCAATATAAAACATAGTGTTGTGGAATACATCATAATTCCAATGTGACAGAGTATAATACAAAATGATTTCATTAGCGGTTTCTAAATCATTACAAGCTTCAACTTGCCTTGCTTTTTAACTTGCCTTGTTTATCTATCGATCTATCTATTTGTACGTTCTGGTGAATTTGGCAGGTGTTATTTATTCGGGTGTCGTGTTATGACATATGTATAAAAGAAAAAAACAAGATGACGTCTCCAAGATGACGGGCGGGTCTTGTGATTATAGAACGATTCTATTTAAAATTGGTATAAGGGGGGTTTGTAGTCAGCAGCAGCATGGATTTTCAATAAAAATTTGAAGATTTTAGATGGCGGACGAGTTGTGTGATCATGGTCAGATTCTTCTTTAAATTGATATGTGTGATTTTTGGGGCCGTAGGTTATACTATGTAAGTCAAAATTCAAAGATTCAATATGGTGGCTAGAATGGCGGACGTTTTGTGAATACAGTCCGATTCTACTCAGAACTTGTATATGGGATTTTTAGGGTCGGAAATCATGACTTATTATTTCCTTCTGTTACACTTCAATAAGAAAGCTTGTTCTGATGAAATTGATCACTTTTGATTTCATCTTCCGATATACTATATTTATATATGAACCTTCCTATCTATACTAAAATTGGGAGATTTCATAGTGATTAGTGATTAGTTAATTCATCTTTCAGTTTAAGATTTATTCACTTGGAGAATTTATGTTACTAGGTTACTATAAGAAAATTGTAGATATGAGAAGCACATTTAAGTCTTGTACTAAAACCTTCAGAGTTAATCCCTATAATCCATCAAACAAGATCAACCGTAGCAGGTTCGCAAAAAGATCCACCGCAAAAAAAAAATATATGTGAAACCTGATATAGATACGGTTCTCCTTATAATTGCTATCTCTAATACAGAAGGATTGTGAGTGATAGATCAACAAACCAAGCCAATGTACCAATATCATTGTAGTACTGCCAAAAGATATTGTAGGATTGTACATAGATGATGTCGGAACCTTGGTATTCAAAGATTATTCTCTAGAAGAAGAAGTTTTACAGCAAAAGATTCAATCACAGATGACAAAAGAACTGTCATTATCAGAGATTGAAAGAAAGTTGGTTCTGAATAAATTCAAAAGAAAAAATCAAAATGCAAAAGAGTGGCTACAATATTGTGAGAAAGAGTGTACTAGATATGAAATAGAAGAATATAAGGAAAAATTCAATGTTTGAGACTATTTTTAGCGGATAATGCTACGATGAACAAGTTGCATATGAGGGATTGGAACCAATGGTTACATTCATTCCTTCAAACATGTGCGGATTCGGGTTGGTCAACTGTTCGCTATGCTTATATATATGTATATATATTTGTATGTTTTCTTGGTATATTGGTTCGTATATATACTGATAATGAAATAAAAATTCTGTTTTGACGTTTCGACAACGTTTATTGCCTTTATCAAAATTGTTGATTGAAATTAGTGTTTCCATGTAATTTAGAAAAGAATAGATGATTTCGATTAATGAAATGCGTCTGCAGCCGACTTGTGTTTTAAGATCCAATTAAAACTGCAGAAAACATTGGATCGGTTGTGTGTGAAAGAGTAATGTATGGCTAACTACAATTTGAAATAGATTGAATTTGATTAAATACAAGACATTCCAATATTGTACAATTATAAATATCTATGAATTATTGTATGAATTAGTTACTCTATGATGAGTATTTCTATCATAACTATTCAAGTTTAAGATAATTCTATGGAATTTAACCTCAAAATTGTTATTCTATAGTGTCATAGTTAAATAATACTTCATCTTTTTTAGGTTGAATTTTAAATAGACAATGGAAAGTGGCACTTCAAATTAATAAAATTTTGTTAAGTTTGAATTAGATTATTGTACAGTTTCGAAAGATTGGAATCTATTTTGTCATTTACACAATTGTTCTTTTTAATTTGAATAGATTCTAATATCAAACGTTTGTTGTCGTTTGTTTCAATATTTAAAATTTTTGTATTGTTGTAGTCGAAAGTATGGTTAGTGTCTTTCACATGTTTATTGAGCGCAGTTGATGAATTTTTGGTATATTTGTGGCCATTTAATCTTTTTTCGAGGTATTGTGAAGATTGGCCAATATATACCTTTTCGCAATCTTTGCAAGGGATGGAATAAACAGTATGGGTTATTTTTTTGAAAGGTACGCTGCTTTTTAATTTTGTAAAGAGACTTTTCTGATTTAAATAACTCTTATGACATATATGTAGGTCATAAGGTTTCACTATATTACAAATTTTCTCTGAAAGTCCACCGATATATGGTAGTGATATGTAATGCCT
This sequence comes from Endomychus coccineus, assembly GCA_958510875.1. Taxonomy (NCBI): domain Eukaryota; kingdom Metazoa; phylum Arthropoda; class Insecta; order Coleoptera; family Endomychidae; genus Endomychus; species Endomychus coccineus. Next base: position 78,989,060 of record OY294069.1, on the reverse strand, counting down.
ATCATTAGTTTTCTCATTATTGGTATTGATTCCACCAAATGAGTTATAAAATTTATGAATTTTGTCTTTATTATCGAATTTACTAAATCAATGGGATAACCATTTCTTATTAAAGTTTCTTTTGTTTTTGTAATAGATATAGTTCTCAGTTCAGGAGAACTTAGTCGAATAGCTCTATCTATTAGATTTATAATAACATTTTTCTTATATTTTTTAGGTAAAAAATAAATTTTATAACTCATTTGGTGGAATCAATACCAATAATGAGAAAACTAATGATAGGCATTACATATCACTACCATCTATCGGTGGACTTTCAGAGAAAATTTGTAATATAGTGAAACCTTATGACCTACATATATGTCATAAGAGTTATTTAAATCAGAAAAGTCTCTTTACAAAATTAAAAAGCAGCGTACCTTTCAAAAAAATAACCCATACTGTTTATTCCATCCCTTGCAAAGATTGCGAAAAGGTATATATTGGCCAATCTTCACAATACCTCGAAAAAAGATAAAATGGCCACAAATATACCAAAGAATTAAATTTTCTGAATTATGAAGATAACTTAGATAATTTAACATAGGATTATAAAGATGAATAAACGTAAAAGATTGAACCATAGGTGGGATTCGAACCCACATTTCTGGATTTCTAGTCTAGGGTGTTTACCAATTACACCACTTCGGTCCTGTTAGATTTTTATATTTTTGTAAATATAAACCTCTGAAAGGATAGTAGATCATTGATGAACACAATGCGATTCGATGCCCTACCATAGATCAACTATTCACGCACATTCATCTGAAGTTCAGTCGTTTTTTGAAGTAAGGATTGTAGGTTAGTACTGCTATGGTTGGCAGTTACTTGACAGTTCTTATTCAAAATGACAGCATCCCGCCTATGGTTCAATCTTTTACGTTTATTCATCTTTATAATCCTATGTTAAATTATCTAAGTTATCTTCATAATTCAGAAAATTTAATTCTATATCTCTTAAGTTACATACACGATAGTGGCCAATTAGGCAAAGAAACTTTAAACTTGTTTATAATTAACCAGAACAATTCTCAGTCAGTTCTATTGAAATATATAAGAACCGGGATGCTGTCATTTTGAATAAGAACTGTCAAGTAACTGCCAACCATAGCAGTACTAACCTACAATCTTTACTTCAAAAAACGACTGAACTTCAGATGAATGTGCGTGAATAGTTGATCTATGGTAGGGCATCGAATCGCATTGTGTTCATCAATGATCTACTATCCTTTCAGAGGTTTATATTTACAAAAATATAAAAATCTAACAGGACCGAAGTGGTGTAATTGGTAAACACCCTGGACTAGAAATCCAGAAATGTGGGTTCGAATCCCGCCTATGGTTCAATCTTTTACGTTTATTCATCTTTATAATCCTATGTTAAATTATCTAAGTTATCTTCATAATTCAGAAAATTTAATTCTATATCTCTTAAGTTACATACACGATAGTGGCCAATTAGGCAAAGAAACTTTAAACTTGTTTATAATTAACCAGAACAATTCTCAGTCAGTTCTATTGAAATATATAAGAACCGGGATGCTGTCATTTTGAATAAGAACTGTCAAGTAACTGCCAACCATAGCAGTACTAACCTACAATCCTTACTTCAAAAAACGACTGAACTTCAGATGAATGTGCGTGAATAGTTGATCTATGGTAGGGCATCGAATCGCATTGTGTTCATCAATGATCTACTATCCTTTCAGAGGTTTATATTTACAAAAATATAAAAATCTAACAGGACCGAAGTGGTGTAATTGGTAAACACCCTGGACTAGAAATCCAGAAATGTGGGTTCGAATCCCGCCTATGGTTCAATCTTTTACGTTTATTCATCTTTATAATCCTATGTTAAATTATCTAAGTCATCTTCATAATTCAGAAAATTTAATTCTATATCTCTCAAGTTATATATATATATATATATATATATATATATATTGGTCTGTTGCGTTCGAGTTCCTAGATGTTCTTGTGAGCAAGACAAATGGCAGAATAGGACACACCATATACAGGAAACCAACACACACGAATCGTTACTTGAACGCCCAGTCACATCACCATCCAGCACAACTTCAATCCGTAATAAAAACACTCATAACCAGATCAAACCGAATAACCGACAGTGACCACAAACAACAAAAAATGGAGACAATACAAACCACGCTACAACAAAACGGGTTTTCAAAAGACAATATCAGACGAGCACTAAGGACACGACGCCAGACAGATCGAACCACAGGAGAAGAAAAAGGAGAACCTATCGCCAAAGCTCATCTCCCATACGTCAAAGGTACTACAGAGAAGATCAGCAGAATTCTCAAAAAACACAACATTGAGACAAGTTTCAACACGACAAGAAAGATTGGTGAAGTACTGCCTAACGCTAAATCCAAAATAAATCTGGAAACACAAGGGGTCTACGAAATACCATGCAAAGATTGCGGGGGAAGCTACATAGGACAAACTAACAGAAGAATCAACATTCGACGTGAAGAACACCGCAATGCAGTCGCAAAGCAAGAAACAACATCATCACTTGCCGAACATGTGAGAAAAACTTCACATGAAATCGATTTTGACAACACCCGAGTCCTAGCCAGCCTGGACCACAAAAGAAAACGCATCATAAAAGAAGCTATCGAAATCGAGGAGCGACCTTCAAATCTCAATACAAGAGATGATACACAGAGATTACCAACTGCTTGGAAACCAGCCCTTCTACCACCCAGGAGAACAGTCAACCAGACTAATTCAACGGACCGGCAAACTCGATCGAACGCAACGAACCGACAAAATCGCTTGAACGCAACGAACCGACAAAATCGCTCGAACGCAACAGACCAACTCAATCAGACGCATCAAACCGGCAAAATCATCCAGATGTAACGAGGATACATAAAACACCTACAGGATCAACGGAGATCAGTTTCAAGTTAACTCGAAGCAGAGCAGCAGCCCTGAAGAGAAGACCTGAAGATGGCACATGAGATTGTGCCGAAACGTCGTCATATCAACGGTTTCTATCGAAACCAATCTAAGACAACGCGGAGTATATCCCGGCAACCCAATACAGCATATAACGCCTGCGGTAACCTGAAACAGAACACAACAACTTTTCTATCGGAAGTCCTTTCACCTCCATAGTATGTCAAATCGTTCTCGTAGAATAATACGATGGCATCGAAAAGTTATAAATTACAGAACGAGAGGGGCGGGGTTGTTTGCTTCTTTCATATAGAATCTGCCACTTCCATGTTTTGTCAGAACATTATAATAACAAACGATGTTATCGAGCGTCGGGGCGGGTTGACGGCGGCGGCAACTATTTTTTTAGCAACCTGCTACCTTCATATTACGCCAGTATGTTCGAAAAGGATCTGATGATAAGTGTCAAACTTGTGTTCCACAAGTGCAGATCTACTGGTATCACGAAGCCTTGTACAGCGCTCATGTTCTTTTACACTGTACGACCTGTTTCACCAATGTAGACTTTACTGCAAGAATTGGGAATGCTATAAACACCTTCTGAGTGAAGAGGAAGAAGGGGATCTTTGACAGGTTTGTAAGACTGAGATAGTTTTGGAAGTGTGGAAAACCGAGTATAAATATTATGTTTTTCAAGGATTTTGTAAATTCGATCTTAACTTTTTGGTTCAGCTTCCACGGTACGAAGGATATTGGGAAGTAATGAATTTAAATGATTGATGAAGGGAACATGATTCCCGCGACCATGCTGCCAAATAATAAGTGTGTCGTCGACATATCTAAACTAACATTTTGCCTTGAGTACAGATGAGTCAATAGCATCTTGCTGAAAAGTTCCCATGAAGATATAAGCTATCACCGGAGAAAGTGAGGAACTCATGGCAGCTCCCGAGGACTGCTCGTAAAACTTGCCATGCTACAGAAGATATGTGGAAGATAGACAAAAATCAGTTAACAGTAAGTTCATTGAAATGTTTTTGCAGGTAACAGTTGAGAAATTATGAAAAGTGTGTCTGGATTGGGAATATTGGTAAAGAGTGACTCGACGTGGAAAGTGACGAGCAAATCGTCGGTATCATTTTTTAGCGTTTGGAGTTTTTCAACGAAATGAGAGGAATTTAGGATGAAACTGTTGGAATTACCTACAAGAGGTTTGAGAATATATGACAGATATCAAGAGTTCATAAGTAGGGGATCTGACAGTGCTGACAATTGGTCTCAGGGGAACTGAGGGTTTATGTATTTTAGGCAAATCATATAAACTTCTTGAACAATGGGAGAAAAGAATTGTTTTTTCTTGCGGAACCCAAGTTAGACACTAGTGAACAAATCCTTTTCGAAAATACAAAAATCCTAACCAGAGCCCCACACTTCTATCAATGAAAAATCCTTGAAGCTATAGAAATGCTAAAACATCCAAATAATCCAAAATGTGACTCAGGATATCACTTTCTCAACATTTGGAAACCTATCCTCGAAAATTCCACTTCGCACATGATCACGCAACGGCAATGTCAGGTGCCAGAACAGAGTTAATCATCGGAACAAGAGCAAAATTCCCCTGCGATAAATACGGCTACGGAAACAAGTAGAATTAGTTTCAGTTCAAGACTCACACCAGCCCTGAAGATGCCACCTGCAATGGTTGGCAAAACGTCGGCATCAAGTCGTGCTATTGTGACACGGAATGCATCCGGAAATCAAGATTTTCCATTAATTTCCTCTTCTTTTATACAGTGTTATTTGAATAGATTATTGACCAAACGTAAACCACCATTATTTTGAGTTGAATCGTTGGATTTTTACTTTCAAGATGATAGAAAGTAATTCTCCCTAGAAGTTGTTGTTGTTGTTCTTAGGTATCGAAACCAAACAGAAAATATTAATAGTTTTGTAAAGATAATTTTATCGTCAAATTTTGACCGATAATATGAACCTAGACACTAATACAGGATGATTCATAGGGTCGTAGGTTCATAAGTGTGATAGGAATAACTGATGTGGATAAAAGTGGTTATAAGTAATGAGTCTATCGACTTTCGTTATTATGATACATATTGATCGTAACTTTCAAACGACCCGATAAAACTAACTCAACCGGTCGAGATCTTTTACTCATCTTACTTAACAATCCGTATAGAACAAATACTTAAAATTCAGTTCCGGAATGAGGAAAGACAATATTTTCAAAGTATTAATAACATGCGTAGCATAATTATCAAAATCTGAGTAGTTTGGGCAGAATCGAATGTTTATTCGAATGCATAGAATCGAATATTCCGAAATAGAATACTGTCAAGAATAGAATGATCATTCGAATACAGGAGTATTTGACTACTTCAATAAGAATCGGATGCATCCGAATACTTTCATAATTTGTATTCGAATAGTTCTATCACTACTACCAAGTACAGGTGCCAGAACGGAGTTAACCACCGGTAAAAGGCAGTGAAATTTGTAGCGTGAAGGATTTTTTTCCTACAATAAATACCGCTACAGAAGCCAGTAGAATCAGTTCCAAGTCAAGCGTCAAGTCGGCCCTGAAGATGCCACCAGTAATGGTTGGTGAAACGTCGGCATCAAATCATGATATTGTGACACGGAAATCATCCGGAAGCCGAAATTTTTCGAAATTCGCGGTCGGAATGTATTTTATGTTTATATGAATTATACGTACTTTGTAATAATAATAACCAATAATAAACAAAATCTCGAAAATATGACGTGTATGTTTCACTTCTTTTTAATGTTTTCTCCTGGTGTCATTTGAAAAAAAATCCTTTCTAATCTATAAATACTGAACTTGCTTCTGTATATAGAAAACACCGACATAGTTCATTAATTTTTATTGATGAAATTATTACAATTACATATATGTTATAATATTGATGGTATAAGTCGTTGTGGTATAAGTCGTTTGGAACAATGTACAACCACAATCGAAAAATCAAAATCTAATCAATAAGTTGAACTACCTAGTATTTGAACATATTTGTTTATGGAATTAGAATTTTGCAATCAAATAGGTTGAAATAGAGAATGGTCGATTTGATTTGAACACGAGGCTTTTCTTTCACTAGACTGATTCTACCAACTGAGCTACAGGAATGACCTGAACTATCTTCTATATGAGCGATCGTTTTTGCCCAAGATACCACATCTTCACTGTGTTAGGGTTTTTTCAATTATAAATTGAAATGAAAACTCGGAATATTCGGTAAGAGAATTTCACACCGAAGAAAAATTAGTTAAAAATAATTTCAATGTGATGTTATTTGACATTTTGTCATGAAAATATGAGACATTACGAAGGAATGCCATAATTTCTTTATAGGATTTTGAGAGTTTGATGTATACGAGTCCAAACGTCAAACATCTTGTTGTGTTTTCATGCTTAAATTGGGTATGGTTATAATTTATAATGTTTCGCCACGGAATTGAAAATTCAGTTGTAATTTTTGATTCACCCACTTTAGTTGTACAAAATTTGTTGGCTGTTGTTTTTTTTTCAATTTGAGGTTGTTAATTTTATTTATTCGTCTGTTTTAATTGAATTGAATTGTTTTTCTAATAGGTTATGGAAATTACTCAAATATTTATCCTTAACTTCATTAGGTTGTATTTCATTCATTTTATTTGATAGTTGTGTTACTTTTGACTTGAGGTAATTTATACTTTTTGTTGTGTCATTTATTAATAAGTTTAACGTTGTGAACTGGAATCTGTTCAAATTGTGAGTTAATTTTGAGGATAAATAGTGATCTGTAATGTTTAACTGATCAATGTTTATGGTTAAGAAGTTTGGGATTAATTCTTGTTTCTTGCATTGAGTTAAAAAAACTCTTCCGTTTTTTTTGTTTGACTAACAATTTCTGGAACTTGATATATTCTTTTATCATCATAGCAGCTCTGGAACCATATATATTCCCGAGAGTTTGTAAATTTGGCATTCTATTATCCATTTCAATTCGATGTTAATTCGTTTTCTTTTTTCACCCAGAAGATTATAATTATTCCATTTATATTTTCTTTGCCGTTATATTTAATTATTTAAATTATTTTTCTTGGGCGTAGCGGCTAATTAATACACATAGATTATAAAACCATCTTTACTAGTTTCAGGAGTGGTGTAAATGCATTTATAGAGAGAATTTCTTTTGATGATGGGATATAAGTCCTGAAACTAGTAAAGTTGGCTTCATAATCTATGTGTATTAATTAGCAGCCACGCTCAAGAAAAATAATTTAAATAATCAAATATAACGGCGAAGAAAATATAAATGGAATAATTAAATATATATATATATATATATCTATATATATATTGTTATATAAAAAATTCTCGGGAATTAGGTCACATTAACACTCTGTTATAAATGTTCGTCTTTACGTACGTTTCGGTCTCACGACCATCATCAGAAGACTTATTTTGTTAAAAAGGGGTTAACTAAAACTAATTAGCACAAGCGTCCATATCGCACAATCTTCAATCAAAAAGCTCACGCCGTCGAAACGAACAGAATCACGAATAATCGAAAATTGTATCGTTAATATTAAAGTGTAAATTTTTTTGTAACAAGAAACCACTGTTAAGTAATATTCCCATAATGTACAAACGCATATTGCAATGGTCTCAAAGCAACTGAAGTTCTAAGCTATTTGTTTGTAATAACACGACCCAGATGTAGATTTATGACGTACTTGAAAAGGTTTTAGACCTGCATTGGAATTTAGTTTACTTTAAGCGTTCTTCCTAAAATATACTTTTAACATTATAAAGACGTATGTAGGAATTTGCAAGAGTTTTAATTAATCAAGTTAGTATAAATCTGACTCAATCCTTGAATATCATTCCTATGATTTACAGAATTTGAATCCCTTTTTATGTGAATCATCTCCAGGATAGATCTTTTATAATAATTGGTTTCTTTAGTTAAAATATTAACATTTTTGTAATCAAATTGATGATTATAATCAAAACAGTGCTTAGCAAGGGCGGTGGAATTTTCTAAGTTATTTTTTCTTGTGCTATTCTTATGGCCGTACATTCTTTTTTGTAAATATTGTTTAGAGATTCCAGTATAAGTTCCATCACAATCTAAACAATTCAATTTATATACTGTGTGGGTTTGTTTATCTTTAGGTATTACAGGTTTTAGATTTGAGAAATATTTCCCAACACAGTTAGTAGGTTTATGCGCAACATTTATATCGTACTTTCTCAAACATTTCTTAATTTTTTCTGAGGTCTCCGGAATGTATGGTAAAGTTATATAATTGTCTGTATTACTTGTTATGTTATTTTTATAAGAAGAACCATTATAGATTTTGTTTATTCTCTCTTTAATGATAGGATTGTAGAAAGTTTTTGGGTAGCCATTCATTTCCAATGCATTACGAACAATTTTTAAATTTTTGGGGCGGTCCTCTGCGTGGGATAATTTTACCGCGCGGTCTGTGAGGCTGTTTATGACACTTTTTTTATAACAAGCTGGTGCAACGGAATCGAAATGAAGATGACGTTGAGACCAGACTTCTTTAGTAAACCAAGAGGTTTTTATTTTTCCATCTGCATCATGCCTACTGGTCATATCTAGAAAATTAATGTTATTGTTTATTTCTATTTCACAAGTGAATTGAAGTTTACAATGGAAATTGTTAAATTTATTAATCACATATTGAATTTTATCGTTGGGAACCCACATAAGGCAATCATCTACATACCGTTCAAAGAATACAGGCTGAAAATCTAATGAATTTATAACAGATTCCTCTAGGCATTCCATAACGAGGTTAGCAATGGTAGCTGAAATAGGAGATCCCATTGCTGTGCCGAAAATTTGTCCAAAATATTGCTCACCGTACTGAAAATAAGTGCAGAAAACATAATTAACAATTTCAGTCATAAACAAACCATCAGTTATAACAAAAATTTTAATAATAAAAATAAGTAATATTTGAAAAATTAACAAACTTAAAAGCCTTATTAAAAATAAATTGATTTCAAAAGACAATTGGTTCAAAAATTTAAGTCAAATTTCAATTCCTACAGATATACAAGAAATTTTGGCACTTGGTCATAAATTCAGCATTTCTCCAACAATTAAAGATATAAAAGTAAAAAATTTATTAGCGGATGTGGAAACAATCATTCAAACTACAGACAAACAGGTTCAAGGTATTTTAAGAGCACAGTCAACTAATGTCATTACAAATTTTATTCATAAACAAAAAGATGTCAATAACAATACTAAAATTCAGATAGGAAAATGTAAAAAAATTTTGAAAGACAATCCAGAACTAATTATCACAAAAGCAGATAAGGGTAATGTAACAGTGGCATTATCGAAAACTCAATACAGCAGTTTAGCTGAGGATAGTATTAGTGATGAGCAATATTATAGAAAACTAAGTTCAAACCCCACAAATAAATACCAAAATCAAAATAACAAATACATAACTTGTTTAAAAAAGAAAAGAGATATTGATGATATTTTAGCAAAAAGGCTATACAATGTCAAAAAGTGATGAAAGTGAACTTAGCTCAAGGGTAAGCAGGAATAATGACAGGCAAGAGACAGAAGTAAATAAGGTCAGTATAAGAATTCCTCCTTTTTGGCCCGAGAAACCCGAAATATGGTTTTATCATATTGAAGCTCAATTTAATATTGATAAAATTACATCGGAAGAAACAAAATTTAATTATCTGGTATCACAAATAGATCCAAAATATGTTGAGAATATTTGGGATATAATTCAAGGAACTGCCTTAAACAAATATACTAGAGCTAAAGAAAATTTGTTGAATATATTCAAAGAGAGTGAAGAACGAAAGATTAAAAAGTTAGTTACCGGTTTAGAATTAGGTGATATGAAACCTAGTCAGCTTCTTCGTAAAATGAAAACTTTGGCAGGAGTTGATATTTCCGAAGCAGCATTAAAAACGTTTTGGCTAGAAAAACTTCCAGATTCAATCAAAAATGTACTCATTGTTAGTGAAGAGGGATTTGACAAAGTAGCTTTTATGGGGGATAAAATGTTAGAACTTAACCCACATAAAGAAGTTTATTCAACTGAAACGCGGAATGACACGAATTCGTTGATTAAAGATTTAATGGTTAGGCTTGAAGGTTTAGAAGCACAGATCACTGCAATAGGACAGAGAAGATTTAGATCTAGGGATAATAGTAGAAATCGTAGTCGCGCTTCAAGTAAAGATCATAATAGGAGGAAATTTGATCCAAAAGGAAAATATTGTTATGCAAATTTCCGATACGGTTCCAAATGTTTTCCAGATCGATGCAAATTACCTTGTGCTTGGAAGGTTTCGGGAAACGAGAATCTGCAGTAGAAGAAGCGGAAAGTTCTGCTGCAGAAAACATGGAAAATCGTTCAAATTTCCGTTTATTTGTTTTAGACAAAAACACGGGATGTCGTTTTCTTGTTGATAGTGGAGCTGATGTATCTCTATTGCCAGCTACTGCTTATGATAAAATTCTTAATAACTCATTTAAATTATATGCCGCTTATGGTTCTGAGATTCCTACATATGGCGTAAAACTATTAACAATAAATTTAGGACTTCGCAGATGTTTTCAATGGCCATTTTTTGTTGCAAAAATAGGAAAAGGTATAATTGGAGCTGATTTTTAGAATAAATTTAATTTGTTAATTGATTTGCATGGACGAAAGTTAATTGATGGAATTACTAAACTTTGTGTAACTGGTAACGTTGCTGAAGTATTTGAACAGCATACCATACACACATTGAGTGATATCGGAGAGTTCGCTGATTTATTATCTTCGTATTCCGATATTACTACCCCTAGCTTAATACCAAGCAAAAGTTTGCATAATGTCAAACATCATATTCGCACTTATGGACCATCAGTACATTGTAAAGCTCGCCCATTAGATTGTAAAAGAATGAAACAGGTGAAGCTTGAGTTTCAGTTCATGTTGGACCATGGAATAATTCGTCCATCACACTCCGAATGGTCTAGTCCATTACATATAGTAAATAAAAAAGATGGTACGTTACGTTCCTGCGGAGATTATCGACGTTTAAACGCTCAAACGGTTCCTGACCGATACCCCATTCCTCGAATAGAAGATTTCCAGCAAATCATGAAAGGAACGAAAATATTCTCAAAAATAGATTTATTTAAAGCTTATTTTCAAGTTCCAGTTGCGGAAGAAGATAAATCTAAGACAGCAATTATTACACCTTTTGGACTTTTCGAGTTTAATGTAATGAGTTTCGGATTATGTAATGCACCGTCAACATTTCAAAGGTTTATAAATGAAGTGTTTGAACGGTTAGATTTCTTGTTCCCATATCTTGATGATATTTTGATCGCTTCATCGTCAACGGATGAGCATCGTAAACATTTGAGATTGGTTTTTGAAAGATTGAAACAATATGGTCTTCGAATTAATGTATCTAAATCTAAGTTTGGAGTAGAAAAACTAGAATTTCTAGGTTATTTAATAACTCCTAGTGGATCACAGCCACTTCCTGAAAAGATTCAAGTAATTAAGGATTATAAGTTGCCAGAAACGGTTCGTCAACTTCGTACATTCCTTGGCATAATTAATTTTTATCGAAGATATATTCCGAACGCTGCAGAAATTCAAGCCGTTTTACATGATTATCTCAAGGGATCAAAAAAGAATGATAACCGAGCAATTAAGTGGACGCCTGAGACTATGATTCAATTTGAAAAGTGTAAAGAGAGTCTGGTCAATGCAACTACTCTAACCATTCCAAATTCAGATTTTCCGTTAGCACTGTTCACTGACGCTTCCAATCAAGCTGTCGGATCTGTATTACAACAACATGAAGAGTCTGGTTGGAAACCAATTGCCTTCTATTCAAGAAAACTTAATAATGCACAAAAAAACTACAGTGCTTATGATAAAGAACTTTTAGGAATATACATGTCTGTAAAGCAATTCAAATACATCCTCGAAGCAAGAACTTTTACTATTTTTACCGATCATAAGCCAATAACATTTGCGTTTCAACAGAAAAATGATAAGGCATCTCCTCGTCAATTAAGACATCTTCAATACATATCTCAATTCACTACGGATATTAGGCATATTAAAGGCAAAGATAATGTCATAGCCGACACTCTGTCAAGACTTGAAGAAATTTCTGTTCTCGATTATGATGAGATTGCGCGGGAGCAGGAATGTGATAATGAATTAGCTACTTTATCTAATGGAACGAATCTTAAACTTAAGAAGATACAATTATTGTCGGGAAAGTCACTTTGGTGTGATGTATCTACTCAAAACTGTCGTCCATATATACCTCGCAAATATCGTTACCGGGTGTTTCAACAAATTCATAATTTTGCTCATCCTGGAGTGAAGTCTACTGTAAAACAAGTGTCTTGTAAATTTATTTGGCCTGGACTCAGAAATGATTTACGTAAATGGGCTCAATCTTGTCTTAGCTGCCAGCGCAATAAAGTGTCTAGACACACAAAATCGCGGTTGGAGAATTTCAAAGTGCCAGATGGAAGATTTAGTCTGGTACATGTGGACATTATTGGACCTTTACCACCCTCGCAGGATAATATTTATTGCCTTACGTGTATTAATAGGTATACCAATTGGATGGAAGTTATTCCTATGACGAGAATAACTGCCGATACAGTTGCAAAGTCATTTTATAACCATTGGATTGCCAGATTTGGAGCACCTCATACAATAATAACAGACCAGGGTCGACAGTTCGAGAGTGAACTATTCAAATCTCTCGCTGCATTGTGTGGAGTGAAAATCCAGCACACAACTCCGTATCATCCACAATCGAATGGAAAAATCGAGAGACTACACAGGACTCTGGAATCAGCACTTCGGGCTCACAATAAAATAACATGGACCGATGCCCTTCCTTCTGTACTGCTGGGATTACGTACAGCTTTGAGAGACGACTCACAACATTCAATTGCTGAAATGGTATACGGCACAACTATCAGATTACCTGGTGAATTCTTTGATGCACCTAAATTTCCGTTGAATTCAGAGAATTTCACCTCAGAACTTCGGAAAATTTTGGGTGAACTCCGACCACATGCAACACGCTCGAATAATTTTAGATCTTTTTTTGTACATAAGGATCTCAGTTCTTGTTCGCATGTGTTTTTACGACTTGATCGTGTTAAGAAGTCTCTGGAGCCACCTTACGAAGGACCTTTCCGGGTGATTAAGAGATCAGATAAATATTTTACAATAGACATTAAAGGCAGAATTTCAAATGTTTCAGTTGATAGGCTGAAACCTGCTAATTTATTTACAGATTATAATATTTCAACACCGCAAGAACAGAAAGAAGAGTCAACTTCTAATCAAAATATCAATAACGACTCAGCAACGACTATAGATAATAAAGAGCGTAAACACGAAGTAACAAAGACATCACGATGTGGAAGAACGATCCAGTTTCCATCTCGATACCTTGTTGCGAGCGATGTTTAATTTTAGTGTTTATTTAATGTTATAATTTACTAAATTTTAATTTTATATCTCATATCAGTTAGAATATGTTCCTTTGATTTTATTTGTTGTTATTATTGATGGTAATCTGTATTATATGTATCGTAACTGTTTTTTCGTTACTGGTGGGGAAGTAGTGTAGCGGTCTATGATAATAGCGGACATGGTTGCTAAGAAACGAAAAAAAAAGAGGAAGAAATTTAAAATTTAATAAAAAGCAGATTGTCAAAAATATCTCTTATCATTAATAGAATTAGAAGTAAAAAAGTGTTTTATTCTCCTCTTCCGATTTGATCTACGTGATACCAACAATCATGAAGAAAATGAATCATGTGTATGTTTCATTTTATAATAGGGTTTTGAGGCTGTCCAGTCTATTAGCGTTAACTCGACTTATTAGATACCCCCACAAATGAAATCGAGTGACGCCAACTCTAGTTACTTTGTCATTCTATAATTCTTGGTAGACCCCCCCCCCCATCTGATTGGGGAAGGAGTGTTAAGAAAATTTGTAGCTAACACTATCCTGCTGGTTTTGATTTAATAAATTTGGGAACAGAAGCCTAAGTTGAGGAATGTCATCTGTTTATTTGCCATTTACGAAAAAAACTAAAACTAGTTAACTCAAATTGAGAACTTTGGTATCCATCATCAAATTCCTGACAGTAATGAGTGCTGCCTTGCATAGAGTTTTTCTACCAAGTAAGAGGTATATATTTTGCCTAATCTGTAATTGAGATCTTGTGTGATCCATTAACGTACACCCGACTTTTTTGAATCCAAAAACGAGCGGTGCCAAGTTTGGTTACCTCCCCGGCTATCCTATACTTCTTCGTCGACTGATCCATTGGTTTGAGAAAGTACATAGCGTTAGAAAAAATGTCTAAAGTTAAAGGCATAGTGTGCAGGTGCATCATTTTTATGTAACCATATTTCCTGGTTTTGATTTAACGAATTTGGAAACAGACGCCTATGTTGGGAGATGATATTTTCCCTCAATAGATCTGAATCTCTATCAATGAAAAATGGTCCCCCAATATTGTTGGCGCTAAATCGCAGCCAAATATTTATTTTTTGGGAATACTGTATATGAACCTGATCCATTTAGTTCAGACTATTATCAGCCCCATATCTACAATTGTATCTTTTAACATAACCGTTCAAACAAAATATTGCTTCATCCTTGTAAAAAATTTTTGAAACAGAATATGGATTTATATTTTTTTCATAATAACTTCGTAAATTTATATTCTACGATCTCTCAATTCTTGCAGTAATTATATTTTGTGAAGATAAAAGTCTTTTTGATTATTTTTCAGACTGAGCGTCGTCGACACATGTTATGGCTTCGAGCTAATTGTTGCACATTGTCTACTACATTGATTGAAACATTCAACAAATGTTCGTCATTGGTTTTTCTGTCTTCCTAATTTTGAACGATTCTTAACACTGCCTGTCTCTCTAAATATTTTCACCGTTTCTGAAACAATTGCCTAGTGATGTTTTTATTCAGATGTATTTTATTGAATACTCGACATACCTGAGCATAAATGCACAGTCACAGTTTCCAACAATTGTTGTTAGTATAGTAGTTATTTCCGTTTCCGTTGAATATATCTTAATTCCATAAGAAAATTAAGCAAACTTGAAATTCACAAATTTCCGTTAACAGTTATCAAATGTAATCAAATACTTCATCCGTTGTTTCATAGTCTACAAAATGAAAAATGTATCTACCCCAAGAGGAACACTTTTTAGTTTTCGATCTATTTTAGAATTTGAAAAAAATCTATTCCTGACGATGATGAATTAAAGCACTGTTGCATGTTTTCAATACGCGAAAAAAAACCAATTAGGATTCACTAAAGAAATGTCAATGTTCCCTAATGCTTGTGCACAAAATTTTATTAACATATCTCGAAACTATTATTATAGAAAGAATTATAGTCTTGAATTTCAAAACTTTCAGGAACTATTTGCCATGTTCCAGTTAGTATTATAATTCCAAAATTATGATTCTGAAAAGAGTTCAGAAGAATGTTTAATTTATCAAATGACATGAAAGGCTGCATATATTAAAGTGGAAAATTGATAATTTGCTATTTGTAAAGTATGTTGATCTTATAATATACGTTCCTAGATCAACTGTATCAATGTTCAAATCATTTTCAATGATACTGGAGACATTTTTAAATGTTATTTGTAAATTGGAAGTGTTATTATGAATCAGGCCGGTGGAAGTATTCCATAAAACTCGGCTACATTCAAGGGTAGGTACCTGACCTTGTTTGTTGATTTAAACTTGTTTATTGCTGGGAACTATGAAACAGATGTTTTGGCTTCAATTATTAATACCTTGATCGTCTTTGTTGTTACCGCAAAGGAGCAACATTCATCATGCATTTCTAATTGTGTTTGAATGTAATCAAAATTGTTTCGAATGATTTCAATATTATCTAATCAGGATTATAGTTCTAATATAGCTTTAGATTCCTGGAATGAATTGACTAACGTATTGTATCTTGAGCCATCAATTGACTGCATTTTACTCTGATACTCATATATTTTATTGTAATTTCCATATCAGACTTTTTCATTTTTATAAAAAATATAATAAAAAAACAGAAACCAATAATAAATTCATATAACATCTTTCCTTTGTATCACCTTATATTGTTTAGAATACCGACGTTGCTATGAAAATATAAAATGATGCTTAATTATCATAATGTATTATGGAGTAATGATTTATGTAAAGGAAAAATATTTAAAACAACCGTCAGAAATATTCTGTTGAACTTCCGCTAGTGTATCTAGTTTCATCGTCAGATTTTTTGATATCCGTATACTAAGAGAATATGTATGCACATCTTCTATCTGGCCAATGAAATTACGCTAGTTCTCACATATGGACAGGCTGGCTAAATTTCGATGTTTTAATAGGAAATCTCCATAATTATGAGAAAGAGATATAAAAAATTAACATCCCATACTCGATCTCTTTTTTTTTGATAAAATGTTCATGGTGAAATAAAACTTGGCTAGTGTCTTTTTATTTCATTTGAGAAATCTCAATTTTTCAAGTTTTTGATTTTCTGGTATATCTCAGTTACTTATGGAATTGTGGAGGAGTATTTCTTCAATAAAGCATTTTCTAAATGACGTAAGCCTACTATTTGGAGTAAAGAAGTCTTAAGAATTATTACATAAATGCCAGATCTAGTAAGAATGATGAAATCGACTCAACATTATACATATATTTGAAATGAGAAAAAATTATTATGATTTTTTTTTGAAAAAAGTGACTACGCCACTGTATTCCACTTGTGAAAAATACTCGATAATGTAGAAACTATTTCAATCCAAATTCATAAATAACTGAAAAACGAAAACTCGAATAATCAAGTTTTCTCAAATAACTCGAAAACAAAAGACGAGTCATTTTTCGATTTCACCATTGCCAATTTTTCAAAGGGAGAGATAGAGGATGATGGATTCGTTGTTCCTTTCTACCTCGTATACTTATCGAGAATATCTATTGAAACATCGACATCAAGCTACATGTACCTACATAAATACGGAATGTATAAATGCTGATTGACGAAGTTTGTACCTGAACAGTGTTCAATCTGGCATTGTGGTAAACAACTTTTTTTCAGAATTACTCTTAGGTAACACAATGGAGTGTTTCCAAATGAGAACTCCATTTGAATGTTCTCAGTTTCATTCCAAAATAGTTTCAACCAGAGTAATATGCTGTGATTCTACTTACTTTTTGCTTGTTACCAATTATTATGTTGAGAAGTGATGTAGGCTTTATCGTGTAATAAACCTTTTGTAAAATTTATGAATGAATATTATATATCTATGGCAAGTCCAGTGACATTATGTTTGAAAGTTTTCAATCTCATTGTTAACCGCTTAATCTTATGCTAACATGTATAGTTTCCTGGATATTTCAAAAAACTTTGCATAAAGATGTGTTTGATTATGACAGAACAAATAGTAAAGTGCATCTATCTATTAATGAGTTGTAGATTATACCGGGTGCGTAACTGATTCTACGTACCGAAGGTAACCTTGTTTTTTCATTGGTTCTTGTTTTTAATATAGACTGCATTCAAATTTTTTTTTCTGCTCTTGGTTTTTAATCCTTCATTCCATTGTTAATCGTTGAGGTTGAAATACAATTCTGAATTGTTCCTAACATAATATTCAATTGAAAATTTTTGTTTGATGTATTCATTACAGCTACAATTGATATAATTACGTGAGGTGTTAAAGGGGTTGTGTGTGTGTGAAGTTTTTTGTTTTATTCATGTGTATTCACAGAGATTGTTTTTATCTATGGTCAATTAATGGATTATTTTATTTATTTTTTTGATATTATCTGTGATTTGTTCTATATACACAATAGTTAGCCTTGTGAAATTGTTTTAGAATTACAAAAGATTTGTTTTCAATAACAACTGATAATATTCATCTTTCAATCAACTATATAATTTTATTCTTCATCCTAATTCAAATAAATATAATTCTTATATTGGATCATTTAATTTATTCAACGGAGAATCAACATTCAATATGTCTTCCATTAGTTGGAGAAACAAGTGAATTTATATTTTTGTTATTTATTATTTGTAAATTATGATACATCCAAAATCTTAAGACTTGGAAAGTGCACTGTTGAAGCTAGCCTGTTCATCAAATTAGAATTCCAAAATGAAACCTAATAATCATAATAGAAAAATTCAAAATTCAAATAAATATAATTTAAAAGATTCAGTTCCATCTTCTTCCTAGTTTTTGATTTTACCAAATTCATGATAGAAAACAAACGCCCAAACCTGCGTAATTTGCGGAACTGTGAGTTAACCCGGATATCACTGTTATTACATGATGGTTATGGATATTTGAAATTCGTTAATGGCGAACTTATCTGAGTAGTTCTGTGATAGCTGGGTGTATAACCCTGTCTTATCCTCAATTTCGTTCCAGAACTAAGTTTTCGATCTTCATAGATTCTCGTATATCTAATTATTTGCACTTTATATGCTTTCGTTCGTCCCTTTGTAAACTTCGGGAATTTGTAAGTAATTGCTTGTGCTTCACTTTGATACCTATTTATTCCAAGATGTGATTAAAATGATAAGGACATTTTTTTGAAATCTCATGTAGACTGTAACTTCCTTCAGTTTTGAAGCTCAAGTTCGCAAAATTTCATCAAGATCGGTAGTCACATCAAGGGGTGAGCAATGGAGATGAGATAGTTTTTTCGAAATATAATTTGAACAGCAACTTTCCTTCTGCTTTGGAGGTCAAGTTCGCAAAATTTCATCACGATCGATAATCATCTTTCTCAACTGATGAGAGAGGGTGATGGGGAAGTTTCTTCGTGATCTTATGCAGAAAGTTAGTTTCTTTCTGATTTGAAGGTCAATTATTCAAAATTTCATCAAGTTCCGAAATGGTTTGCTCTGAGAGGTGGAGAAGGGAGTTGGGGCTGTTTTTTCCAAATCTCATCTAGAAATGTTTCGAAGGACAAGTAAGCAAAATTTCATCAGGATTGGTACTGCTTTAAGAAGGGGGAAATGTGAATGCGCTAGTTTTTTTCGGAATCTCATGTACTAAGTGACTTTCCTTTTGTTAAGGTCAAGTTTGCGAAATTTTATAACGATATGGTACTTGTCTGCTTTAAGAGGTGGCAAAGGATATTGGGTTATTTTTTCGAAGTCTCATGCAGACTATGACTCGTCGTGTTTTGAAGGTCAAGTGTGCAAAATATCATCAAGATCTCAATTAAATATATATAGATATATATATAGATTTATATAGAATACAAGAAACATTCTTCTCTGTATTTATACCAGCTCAAATTCTCGGCGTTGGCTGTCTACAGAATTTTATTACAGTCATTATACATAGAAAGCCAACAGCTAGCGACGACGGCCTCATATTTCTCTTGGTTTTGCTGCGCTTCATTTCAATTCGTTTCGTCGTAGTTTTTCCGTTATCTCAGAAGACAATGACTTTCCTCTTGTTTTAAAGGTAAAGTGAGCGAAATTTGATCAAGTTCAGTAGGTACATACTTATCTGATTTGGGGTTACACGAGAAATAAAAATATTTCTGGAACGGCTGATTCTAACCAAATCAGATTTTATGATAATTATGGGAAGTACTCGAGACTACAGCTAACTTCGTTCTCGGAGATTTTATTCACACCCACATGAAGAATAAATTTAGACCTCAAATAAAAATTATTCTCTGTGAAAGTTCCCAATGTGACATTGCCTGAAGGTTTCTTATAATTGTTGAACAAAATAGAGTCACTTTAAATAAGACGGATAACCGTATAAAGTTTCTATAGTCAATACACTTTGGGGACGTCTTTTACCGTATAAGCTGTATAAGTTGTATAAAGTGTATATATTATACGAGTCCCCAAACTGTAGGATTGATATACATATATATATATATATATATATATAATATATATATATATATATATATATATATATATATATATATATATATATATATATATATATATATATATATAATAATAATAAATATATGTTGAAAACTTGGAATTCTACACAATGGAAGAAACATATTTAGTCAAATCAGAATAGCATATTGTAGGAATGATCTAGGTATATCTTATCTTCCAATTGATAGTCATCATATTGGAAATCTTTTATTGTCTGTAGAAATTCTGCTGATCTTGGAAAACGAGTGATGCATTCAAGGCTAATCAATAATTATTACTATTGAAAATTTTCTTCTGGAATAAAGTCATTCAAGAACAGAGAGGTTTATTCGGCGAATGGTTATAGTCGAGTGATGCATTCAAGGCTAATCAATAATTATTACTATTGAAAATTTTCTTCCAGAATAAAGTCATTCAAGAACAGAGAGGTTTATTCGGCAATGGAAAGAATCCTCGTGTTACACTCCAATATCTACAAGATATGAATTAATCGGAAATGGTGATTAAACATGACGTTTGTACCTTTCTGTTCCACTCTATGGTAGGACGATAGAAGAAGATATAGAATATTGTAAGTTCTCTAGTCACTTCCATTTGAGCAATAATTTGGAGAAGTTTCGTGGGGATCTATACTCTCCCAAAAGGAATAACACTTACATATAATTCACATAGAACCCGGAAAAGTTTGATCCAGAAAGGCATGCTGATACCTCTGGAAGACCTCTCTACTCATATATTCCTGTCAGTGCTGGATCAAGAAATTGCATTGGTGAGTGTTCTTCTCCTGGAATAAGGCAACAAATATCTTCGGCCTATAGTCAGCTGAAAGTTGTAGAATTATGTGATTCATTGTTAAAAGTTCCGAATCCTCATTTTGTATTGTATGAAATTCAGCTTTCTTAGGAACGTTTTTGCGGTATTGACTGATACTGATGAGACGAAATATCTGACCAACTTGGCTTGTCATATTAAAATATCAACATGTGGTTCTTCGAATAAACAGTTTCAACAATTTCGTTATACCATATTAACTGCATACTTCGTTGAAATTGCTTTGCTGCTGTAACAGCATTACAGGATCTCAAAAAATTTCTAAATAATCATACTCGAGAAATAATAGTGGAGGTGGACTTATATCTAACTGAAGGAGAGATCACAGGGAGTATCTGAAAATAATGGGGGTGTTGTGTTTCGATTCATATCTTATCAGAAATTCGAGATCATGATTGGAAGCTACTGACTACAGGAATTAAATATGAATCTTTAGATCGAATTGAATTCGAGTACCACTATGATCACTTCAGGAGCTTATTGAGCTGGAAGTAGTTCAGCAAAAATTCAACCACAATTCAAGGAGGAGGAACATTTCTTTTGAACACGAATGTCAGTGGAGAAAACGGGGAGAGATAAGCGAATGGGATGGAATAGAATAGAGCAAATAGAGATGAAGGATTGTACATATTTGAAGGATTGTTCAAGAAAAGAAAACGGAAAAATTATACATACCGCAAGAGATCGAAGATCTGGTGACCGAAATTAATCGAGTTCGAATAAAAGGTGCAACTTCGAGGATGTCTTCAAGCGACAACTGCATGGTTTGTATGCGAAAAAGATTCTTTCTCATTGAATCATCGGAATTATTGGATATTGTGCACACCAATTCATATGATTCCGTGGGAATAGAATGTATTGAAGGTTCTAAGTGCGTTCTACTAATCATAGGATACAACACTAGATTGGGACAGATTTATTTCTTGGAGTGCAAATCTGAGGTGTTTCGAGTCCTGAAAGATTCCTTCGTGATGATCCGCAATCAAAACGGAAGAACGTTCAAAATCACTCAATCGGATAACGGAAAGGAATACCGCTATTGACGATTTACGAGAAATTGAGGAATCGTTAGAAGATTTACTGTTTCATATTGTCTTTAACAGAATGGTATCGCAAAATGTCTCTCTCCTGTTGCAGTCTGGTATTTCTTCACACTTATGAACAGAAACATTGATGACTGCAAATTACATTCGGTATCCAATGTTCAATCAACCACATCGTTGAAAAAACATGACTACTATGAAAATTTTGTTTTTATTCTCAACAATGAACCGTATCAAGGAATTGTTTGCAGAAGAAATTATCTTTGAAAAAATATAAGTTTCTATCAAAATGAACAAAGGACAACCTCGAGAGGTGAAAGTCAAGATTATAATTGTGATTTTGTTCAAAATTAATCACTGTGACAAATTTTCCAATTCACATTCAGGAAAAGAAGACATTAGTCCTTTTTCTTCCAGTTTTTTGTGCTTTTGTCAGGAAAAATATTTGAGGCGTCCAACAAGAACAAGAAGCACTGGCGAATGTACACGAACGATATCATGAGTCAACAAATGGTAATGGTAAACGGTGGAAAACGGAAGGTCACGAAAATTATTTCACAATATTCTACAGAAGCTGCTTCATCTGACAAACAAGTGCATCGTCTATTTGAAATCCCCATGAAGAAAGCGATGTCAAGTCCGGAAGTCAGTAAATAGCAGGAAGCAATGTTCGACGGAATGAATTTCATCATAAGAAACGAACACATGGTAAATGATCGACCAACCTGATGATCAAAAATACTTTTAGATGTCTCATTGATTCATTCAAAAACCAGGTATATAATCCAAAGGATATTTCGCTCCTTCTGCAAGATTCATCAGCTAGATGTAACCACTGTCTACCTGAACGCATAACTGCACGATGGCAGTGTTATGAGACCGTCTAAGAAAATCAACATGCTTCTAGAAGTCATCGTTTATACGGAAATAGTGGACGTTATTCACGAGAAAGTGCGTCCGATGCATGTGCATGTAAATTGACAGGCTGAACGAGGCTAGTAACAGAGATTTGACGAACCCTTGAAAAGTTAATTTTATGATGAAGGATTCTGGAGAGGTGCATCAAGGTCTGGGAATCAAGTTTACTGGCAAAGAAGATATTTTCAGACCTCGTTTGGAATAAGTGAATGGAACGCAGTTAGTACACTAATTGACCTAAGTGTGAAATCAGAAAACAGGGTCAATAAACCATCGGGGGATCTATTATGAAGAGAACTGTTGGGTGCTTAACATATTTGGTATCATCCAGGGGCTCAGACATAGCATTTTCTCATATTTATCTTCAATATATTGGACAGTTCAACAACTGACTTGACGTAATTGGGGAGTCACTTAGCGAGTATTAAAATTCGAAACCCCTAGAATGTTATCTGTTTTCCAAATGGGGTAATGGTTCAATGGATCGTCATTCATTCTATGTAATCGTGACAGTACCAAGTGGATGTGCCATCAAAATCAAAGAAAGAAAAAACCGTTGTTCTGTCTTCTTTGAATGCTGAATATATGACACCAACAGGCGCAACCAGAGAAGCAATATTATTAACAAAGTTTTGTTATTGACTTAAGTTTTGATAAGTTGAGTGATACTATTTTTGGATACAATCTAATGTAGTAAGATGTAGTGAGTAAGCTGAAAATTCTCTCATCTTCCATCAGCGCAGTAATTTTATTGATATAAAATCATCAAATAGGGCGTTCTTAAGGAATGAATCAACATGAAACACGTTTCTACGACGGATTCGTTTGCTAATTTTCTAACTAGAAAATTTAAGAAATTAAAACCGACTGTTTGAAGTGTGCGGAATTCGTGAACACGACTCGAGGGGGAGTGTTGAGATTAGTCAATTCTATAATTATTTTCATGAGGGAATGATCCTGAGGGGATGAGATCTGTATACAGATTGCTTATAAGATAACTGCTTCAACGTATGATTCAAACACATTCTTAATTCACGGATAGTACCGAAATTATGACTCAAACCGTAAAGAGTAAATTTGATAGATTTCATCTGTCAGAATAAAGAACCCATTAAATCCTGAAAAAATGGCCCCTTTATTATCTCAAATATATAGCTAAGGAAGTTTTATCGCAGAATGACATTCTCATCAACATATGAGAATCTTTTGATTTCCTCGTCATTGTTTTCACCCAACAAATCATATAGAACCACAAATAAACAATTGAAAAAGATAGATTCACATTTTTGCAGAATAAGAATACAACAATTTTTCCAATTTGCAGGTCAAAAAATCGCAATGCTGGAAATGAAGTATGTCATCTCTAAAATACTACGAATCTTCGAACTGCTACCGGCGATACCGGAGCATAAGGTAATATTATTGTCAGAGACTGTACTGAAGTCTGAGAATGGGACTCACATCATTATTTTGCAATAGTTTCACATTAAACAGGATCACAACTGACCACGTTAAAAAAAACGCGCTAAGTACACTACCTCATAGGTGGCGTGGAAACGGTGGCTCGTAGGAAAAAAAGTATTGATATATTTTTTATAGATAATTTTATGATCTACAATTTTTGCCCGAGGTACTTTTATGATAAAACTTACCGTTTTGCTGAAAATCGCGAAAAACTCATTTTCTTGACCTTTGACCTTGAATAAAATTTTTTCCATACACGGGAATGATGGGGAACTTTTAAATATTAATTATAATTATGTTTTGAACAATTTTAGTGATTTTCAGCTTGTTGGGATCTTATGTACCTTCGAATGTCTAAATTGACCGGACTATACGAGATAGAATCGTTTGTGGGGTAAGAGATATTGCTTCACAGAAACGCTTGTTATCAGAAGAGAATCTTACTCTCAAATCTGCTTTGTCGCATGCTGTAGCTCCAGAAACTGCTACAAAAAACATTAGTGAAATAAGAAATTCCGCATAAGGAATCATTGACAATACTGCTGTGAACAAAATGCAAGCTCAGAAAGTAGGTAGGGTTAACCTCAAATATAATAGCCACAGATCAAGTTCTACAAATTTCCAAACATCGGAAACTAAAATGGTACCTATCCGACAGAATAACAAACATTGCTATCGTTGTGGTGATATGTCACACCGAGGAAATACTTACAAATATGTGAATACTACCTGTAGATACTGTCAAAAAGTAGGACATTCAGAAAAAATGTGCCCAAAGAAGAGAAACAGCTCTAATACAAATAATACACATCAAGTTGAATCTAACGATGTCTCTACAGGAATCTCACAAATTAAATTAGAGGAAACTATATTTACGTGTAATACAGATAAACCTTCAGAAAGGCCTTAGTAACTACTGTGCAAATAAATAATAAAGACTGTCCTATGGAAATCGATTCAGGTGCTAGCTGTTCAATTATTCCATTCGCAAATTTCAAAAAGTTGTGGCCCGAAAATTCTCCAGTTCTTGATAAATGTAATATAACATTTGGGGATTTTCAACAATCAACTATCAGAACTGCTGGATTCTTCAATGCAAATGTTAAGTTAGATGGAAAAAGTGCTACATTACCTCTAATTGTCTCTCACGGAAGAAGTGTTGCTAACCTATTAGGTCGAAATTGGTTCGATGCATTGGGAATACAAGTTGTTGGTATTAACCAGGTTCATATTCAACAAAATATCAGTAACGTTGTAAAACAATTTTCAGAAGTGTTCTCAGGAACTTTAGGTGAATTCAAAGGACCAGCAATCAAATTACAGATAGACAAACAGTCTGTGCCTATCTCACTTAAAGCTAGGAATGTACCTTTTGCTTTGCGACCAAAAATAGAAACCGAGATCGGAAAACTTTGTAAACAGGGTATTTTGGAACCGATACAACATCCACGATGGACTACACCAATCGTTGGTGTAACCAAGTCTAATGGTGAAATCAAAATTTGTGGTGACTACAAGTGCACACTGAATAAAGTTTTATTACCATATTCCTATCCAGTGCCGTCCTTAGGGGAAATAATAGCTAACTTGCAAGGTGCAAAATATTTCGCGATACTTGACACGGCTCAAGCTTTTCAACAATTACTGGTCGATTCAGAATCCGCGAGACTACAATCTATTATTACATATAAAGGTTGCTTTATGGTGAAACGTCTGCAATACGGACTGAATGTCGCACATCAGATTTTCCAACAATTCATCAATAATAGACTTGCCGGTTTGAAAGGGATTTTTCCCTATTACGACGACATTTTAATTTGCGGTACTACTATCGAAGAATTATGTGCTCGTTTACGGGAAGTGCTACTACGATTTTCGATAGATGGACTTAAACTACGGAAAGACAAATGTGTATTTTTCACGGAGTCCATAGACTTTCTCGAATTCAAAATAGATGCGGGTGGCGTGCGTCCGTCACAAGAGAGAATACGAGCTATTCATGATGCCCCAGAGCCTACAAACAAATGTGAGTTGCAAATATTCCTGGGATTACTTAATTTCTACCATTCTTTACTGGAAGATAAGGCTACGATAGCCGAACCACTACATCGATTATTGGATGATAACATTGCGCACGCGGATGCACTAAGTCGTGTACCATGGCCTAAACTAATCGAAAACAATGAAACCATTGTGTCAAACGTGTTAATGACAGAACTCATACCTGAAAACTGTGTTAAAGCAGAGTTGGTGGCAAAATTGACTGAAAAAGACCCAATCTTATCGCGAGTGCGTGATTACATATTGAAAGGATGACCTGAAAAGCCGACCCCGGAATTTATAATTTTTTACAACAAGAAGCTGGAATTATCAACATACAGAAACTGTATTTTATGGGAGAGCAGAGTTGTCATCCCGAAGGCTGCTAGAGACCAAGCTCTAAAAATGTTACATTCAACACATCCTGGCATGTTTCGCATGAAATCCTTAGCAAGAAGCTACATGTGGTGGCCTAACATAGACTCCCAAATAGAAAATGCTGTTAGACAATGCACCACATGCTCCAGACACACCGCAACCAGTCAGTTTGAATCCAGACTCAATTCCCGGGACTACAGCTGTAACTGATCCAAGAAGTGATTTGAACGAACCTAGTGATGTTTCAGTTAGTGCGAATTCGGATACGCAAATTAGTGCTAATCCATATTCAGTGCGTAGATCTGCGCGAATATATATAATGGGGGAGAGGTGTTATGTTCTAGGTTCTGTACTCTATAGGTTCTATGTAACAATGTTCGATGACCGTAACGAGAGTTTCCCGGTATTAATGTACAAGCATTGTCTTAGTAACAATAACCGTAACAGAAAGGAATAAATGGTACTTATCAATATGTTGTATTAATAAACACATACATCAAATATCAATACATAACAGTTACAAATTAGAGAAACTATCTGATATCAACTCTAACAACCAATGAGCTATTAGAGAAAGTGGTACTCAATTAATTACATGATAAATCGAAAATATAAAAGTGATAGAAGTTTCCAACGTTGTAGAGAATGGCAAACTTTCAACAGTGTTTATTTTTGGTGAGTAAAGAAGAAAAGTGGATCGTTAGTTCTTAAAAGGAAGATCAGAGTCAATCTGAGTCACAAGCGTACAATCGATAGAAACTAGGACGTGTCAAATTTGTATTTTGTGAAATACCTGACTTGAGATATTCATCACTTAAACGTAAAAAGCATTAATTTGCTTACTTTTCCTATCGAAAAAATCTAGCAATTTATAGGAAGTAGTTAGAGGTTGAATAAAAATGAGTCATGGATGGCTTCAGGCCAATTGAGATCAATATTGTGAATTTTCCTTTGGTTTGATGGTTTGATACTTGCAACTGTAAATTGTAAGCCGTAGCGGTGAATTGAATTTACGTTCTACTGGTCAGAATATAAACTTCTAGTGGTGTTAGTGTTACAAACAAACAACAAACAAAAAGGGATATACGGAAACATTGTATACAAGAAGTTAAGGACAATAGAAGTATTTATTCATGCATCTTCTATATGGAAAATATGTGAAAAACTCAGCAGGATCGCAGAGAATTTGGCAAAATGCATGAAATAGAATATTCGAACAAATACAATTATGATAGGTGTGGGAATTAGATTCTAACTGTTGATAATATATAGAGCGATGACCTTCCACTTTTCTTATTTTTACGCTTTGCATCTTCAATCTCGAAGTTGACGTCATCTCGTCATTTCAACTCTTCTTTCACCCCGAACGTTTACACCTCTCCCGAGAAGAGGGTAAGCGGTGAAGATGAGTTTTTCATTTCAAATTTCAGGATTTAGGTTCTGATTTGCATAATTTGTTCTTCATAATTTGTTCCATGAGAGCACAGGGATGACAACAATGTATCCTGTACTTTTCCATGCAGGACAATGGAAAAAAAATTTTTTAATACCCAATTTTGATACATATGATCCGATGTTGATATTTTCTTTCTTATCATATATTCAGAATGATTGTTGACGTTATTGTATGAGACTTTTGGCAAAAATGTATGTTATAACGTTTACTGTCATCACGTCTGTCACACGGTCTTCGAAAAAGGTGTCATGGAATCTAATCAAGTGAACTTTCATGACTTTTGTCACGCGGTTTCCAACTAGGTGTCATAGCGTCGCTCACGTGGGTCTTTAACGAGGTGTCATCGCTTCTGTCACGTGGGCCTTCAACGAGGTGTCATGGCGTCTATCACGTGGGCCTCCAACGAGGAGTCGTGGCGGCTGTCATGTAGGTCTTCAACAAGATATAAGGACGTCTATCACGTGGGTGACACACATGTCCAGACAGCTGCGTGCCATCTATGAAGGAACTGTCAGTGTTTGTCACATGCTCAGAGTTCAGAGTCTGTCACATATGTTTTGCATATGTTCTACTCATATTTCATAACGAGCATCATCATTAGGGTGAAACCGGAAGTGAGTTATATAGTAGACACATTGTCATACCGGAAGTGCCTATATTCGACTTTATGTGCATCAACTGGAAGGTCCTGACGTGTAGAGTGTGAATTTACAATGTTTTCATGGGAAAATCCAATATGACGCATGTAAATGATGGAAAACGTCTAACCATAGGTTTATGAGTATCAAATGAACGGCTTCGACTTGTAGATTATCAATTTTTGAGGGGAAAAATCTGATGTGTCTAATATACATAGGAAAAAAGGCAATTTTGTTTCAACTATATCTTTATGGATATCAAATAAGAGAATTCGACTCGTAACAATACAAAATTCATACATTTCTATCTAACTATCAACTATCGTTCTGTGAACTCAGAATCTTAAGGATATACTGTAGTGATTGATATATAGAGCTTCTACTCTTCAATGTCACATCGCCCTGCGTTCATAATATTCTATGCATTCTAGAATAACATCAGTATCGAAATGTCTCAGGAAGAATATCTACGAAACTTGGATCGATCCGGTGTAAATGTTAGAACACTGAGTAGAGACATAAAATTTTACGAAGACGAAAATATGGTCGTAAGACATTTGGATAATTTGAGTATTGGAGATGGTTGTTTCGAATTTCATAATCCCTCAATTTTTAACAGAATCTTGTATTCAATCGCTCCTCATCGAGTGGAACGTATTTATCAATGCCCCTGCACGGATCTTAGAATGAATGAATTATTTGAAATGATTTCTGGGAGTCATGGTACATCTGCTACGCTTCCATGTATTGTTGATCGTTGGAATTCAATTTTATTGATTCATTTCTCAGATGTTTATCCAAATATGGTTTCAGACCTTTGCGATACTTCTTCAAATATTGACCAGATCTTTGTTTTCACAAAGCTTCAGTCAGCTTCCATTGTTTTATCATGTCTTTCCGTTTCTTCCAATGTTTTTCGAGTTGCTTTGCTATCGTTGATAGTCTTAGCGATGCCTGCATCACCCTTTTCCAATGCTCTATCCAATGATAAGCCGTCAAGTCAGAGGTATTAAACATGCTAGAAATACTTCCTGTCTTAGGTATAGGAATCACTTTTGTTAATCGAAAATTTTTCCGACTACCTGCTTTCTTTGATTGCTTTCGTGCAACTTTCAAAGCTGCTTTCTTCCTCATACGCATCCCCGATTCCCTATTTGCCTTCATAATTTCATTAACGCCGAAAACGGCAATCGTATCTTCAAGCCAAGCAGCGTTTTCTAATATTTCATTCGCCTCGTGACGTCCTTGTAACTTGCGTTTCGCAAATATGAAATATCGTATTGCGACAAGCTTTATCGAGTGTATTGATACCAGGATCTCACCTCCGTTCTTCTGATTTTGTAACGGGACCACAGTGTTGATAACCGGGAATAAGAAGTTCAAACCTTAACAATATTTCAAATATTATAATCTTCACTCACGACTCGCCTTCCAAGTGGCGGAATTTCGTTCTATTATAATATGGAAGTCCTCGAGTCAATAACATTTTAGCTGTCGGTTTGTTCCAAATAATCTTCAAATCGTCAAAGGTGGATTCAATAAACGACATTCAAATTATCGATCCAACTATAATGATTATGATCTAGACACAACCACTTGACATACTGTTGACTCGTGACTGAATACACTTCAAGTTGTTTTGTCTTCTGTAATTCTGCCTCGTAGAATCCTTCACTGATCTTTTTTCTCAACATATCTTTGCAAAATATATGTAACAGGAGTTGTTTTGTAAACTGTGATAATTTTAGGCAATTCCGTCGATCAATTAGGTATATATCCTTTCCCAAATATATGTTCAGCTTTACTCTTAGCACCTCATTACTGACGTTGTATCTGCCTTTCCTAGGTGTTGCAGGACCCAGACGTGTGCCGGGTACTTTCTGCCTTTTGCCAGTGGAAAGGCTTGCCTGAGCGAGGAGATCCTGAAGTGTCATGACCGGAAAGCTGTTGTTCAGGTATGTGAAGACGAATGACTCAGATGACTCGGGTTACTACGTGTCCGTCAAAGAACAAAGAGATGATGTATAGAGATATAGTCTTCATTGGCTTAGATAAACACCTGACGTTGGTTATTATAAGTTTATTTATTAGCTGAACAGTAAATATAGTACATCATAGAATGAATTCTTATAATTGACTGTATTCGATATGCATAATTAATATTAGATTTCACCTATGGTTATCACCTCCACTTATCATGTATGCGGCACCACATCTCCCTTTTTGGAAGAATGAACTCCATTCTGGCCACAAATGAAGTACATTCATCTCAATTTTAAAATATCAATTCAAACTTAAACTCAAACTATAAACTAGACATAAGCAGGTATTCAATTTAACCAATATATATTACCCTCTCTTTCTAGAAAAAAATATTACAAAAATTTTTCAAATTGAGAAACTTGATATTTACAGTTCATATCTTGTTGATTGATAACATGCAATCGAAGTGGGTTGTTTACATACGATATATGATATATATATAGTTGTTGCGCATTAATGTCTATTCACTATTTTACTGTTCGTTATTAGTTGGTTTTAAACGGTTTCACTCTATTTTTATGCACTTTCACCACTTTCTTATTATCTATAGTAGAATCACCTTCTTCAGAGTCTACTATTGGGAAGGGACCCTTGTACCATGGATCAAATTTAGTTCTGTTTTCGTTACTTAATAGTACCAAATCACCCGGTTTAATATTTGTGGTTTTAGCTTGTTTATCGTACTCAGTTTTTCGTATGTCCTTAGCTTTTATTGAAAATTCTCTTGCTCGTTGATGAGCTAATTGTGATCTGTATCTAACTTCTTGATAATACGCGTCAACATTGTATAAAGGATCTATTTCACAGTCCATCAATGATTCTGGTATTACCGCTTTTCTTGCAAAAACTAATTCAAAAGGGGTGTAGTTGTGATATGCACTTGGTGTAGTGTTGTAAGAAAAACTGAAATATTTAACCCAATCATCCCAATCTGTTTGCCCATTATTTATATACATGCGTACATATTCATTAAGTACCCTATGGTTTCGCTCACAACCCCCTATTGTTTGACTGTGGTAGGCTGTAGAAATTGTGTGTGTTATATTTTGAAGCTTAGTTAAATATTCTGATACTTCGTTTTTATACTCAGTATCCATATCCGTTCTGATTTCTTTCATGGGGCCGTAATTTAATATGAAATCCTCCAACAATGCTTTTGCTATAGTACCCGCTTCTTTATTTGGGATTCTTAATATAACTACATATTTTGTTAATTCGCATTGTATCGTTATCGCGTATGAATTATCATTTGCTGTTTTTGAAAATGGACCGATCGTATCGATACAGGTAATATCAAAAGGTTTTTGTGGTGTAAGCGTTATTATCGTTGGTATTATTCGTTTAACTTCGTTTTCATTCAATCGACACTTCATACAAGTTTTTACATAAGCAGAAACATCGCGAGACATATTCTTCCATTTATATCGAGTTCTTAATATCTTTAATAATATTTTCTGTCCACAATGTCCCCCAGTAAGTGGATCATCATGATATTTTTGAATTAATGTCTGTTCATCTTGGTTGTCTGTTACTATTTTAGGAACGTCGTATAGTATTATTGATGAATTCTTCAAACATTTTCCACCAGTGTCTTTCTAATTATTCAGTGTGCACATTTTAAATACTTGGTCATTTGAGTTTAATTTCACAGTGTTTATTTTTTGTTCACCAGCCATGATTTCTGGCTTAGACTATATATTCTCTAGTGAATTATTGCCATTAGTGGAATATAACAAACAATCAGCGCTGTTTTTTCTTTTCGTTTGTATAAGCATCCTGAGATGCTCAGACTGGATTTCGCATTTAAGAATAGGTAGTTTCATAATACTAAAATTATCTAAGGTTTCGTATACTTTAAGACTTGTTAAAATATTTTTGTTTCCGACTCGGTTGATAGGCATATATGTATGTTGTTGTTTTCTAGACATAGAGCGAGTTATCGGTAATACTTGTGTAAGTTTGATGGCCATATCTCTTAATTCGTTTATTGTTATTCTCGATAAAGCTTCCGCACCTACATTGTCTTTCCCTTTTATGTACTCGATCTCGGAGTCATATTCTTCCAAATCTAGTCTAATTATCGTTAATTTTGATGAGGGATTTTCCATTGAAAATAAATAAACTAACGGTTTATGATCAGATTTTATCAAAAATCTCTCTCCATATAAATAAGGTCTATAGTATTTTATGGCCAATGAATGGCTGTTGGTTCTTTTTCTATGGTGGATTGATTTGTTTCACCTTTTGTAAACGATTTAGAAGCATATGCAATAGGTAGCTCTTCGTCGTTAAAACATTGTGCTAGAACCGCACCATAAGCCTCGGTTGATGAATCACTTGTTAATATAAATTGCTTATTAAAATCTGGATATTGTAAAATTTTTGGATCTATCAGCGATTTTTTAAGCATCTCGAACGAACTTTGGCGTTGTTCTGTCCAAAAAAAACGGTGTTTTCTTTGTTAATTTATTTAAAGGTTTTGATATTGCTGCAAAATTTGAAATAAATTTACGATAATAATTGCAAAATGCAACGAAGCGTTTCACTGAATCCGCATTTGTTGGCGTTGGGTATTTGTTTATTATATCATATTTCGTACCGTCTGGTAGGATACCTTGATCCGTTATTTTATGACCTAGATAAGTTACTTCGCTTCGAAAGAATTTACATTTTTGAGGATTTAAATTTAAATTATATCTTCTGCATGTTTCAAATACATTTCTTAAATTTTGTAAATGATGATTTATAGAGCAACCGATGACGATTAAATCGTCCATATATAGGAATGCTTTTTCGAGAGTAATGACCGCAAATGCAATACACATCATTCTTTGGAAACTATTTGAACTGACTTTTAAGCCGAATGGTAATCTCGTGAATCTGTATTAATTAGTATTTGTGCTAAATGTTGTTATATCGCGCGAATCTTCGTTCAATTGCATTTGATGAAAACCCGCTTTCAAATCTAATGTTGAAAACCATTTTGCTCTACCAAGCTGATCCAAAATATCACCAATTCGTGGCAACGGAAATTTATCGGCCACAAGTTGTTTATTTAATTGTCTATAGTCAATGACTAGACGCCATTTATTTTATCAGGTTTTTGTTATTTTAGGTACTAGTAAAACTGGGCTATTATATGCGGCTGTGGATGGTTCTATTATTTCATCCTTTAGCAAGCTGGTAATTAGAGAGTTGACTTCGGCAGTCTAAGTATGTGGAATGCGATAGTTTTTCACATATACCGGATTTAAAAAAAGTTAAATTTTTCTTCGTAAAAAGTATTTGTTGTTAATTTATCATTTTTTGAGCCAAAAATATCTGGAAATTCTTTACATAAATGTATTATTTCATTCTTTGCAAGTTCAGGTATTTCTTGATTTAATTTTTCTGATAATGTAATCTCTCTATCAGCTGTTACATTGTTTGTTATGTTATGCGTGTAAACATGATAATTACACAGGTTCCGTATTTCTATTTGCTTATGAGCATTTCTTATTGGGACACTTCCCAATGTTGTATTTAGAATTTTTATCAATGGATCTTCCTTAGAAACGATCGAACTAGCAATAAATACTCCTGGGGCTATTTCATTATTCAAAATAACTATGTCCTCTTCTAGCTGTTCTAGGGTGTTTGATTTTCTGATTACCTCACAACGTGGTGGTATTGTTATCAAATCTTCCTCAGGACCATTACGTATTGGTAAAACAATATCTTGAAGATTAGTTCTTCTAGTTATAGTCCAATTGGAATAATCTAACCGGCATTGGGACTTGGAAATGAAGTCTCGACCTAATATACCGTCAGCAGGAAAATCTTCATTAACAAAGTGGAATTCGTGTAAAATCGCGTAATCATCGACATATATCTCTGTTTTTGTGGTCCCAATTGAATTTGTGATCCTGTCTGTAACACCTTTTATTTTACTAGAATTCGCTCTGTTCACAATTTGACTAGACTTTATTTTGAGTGATTTGAATGAAGAAATGTCAGCACTCGTATCTACTAATAACACAATTGATTCATTCTCTGTCATTTTAGTTTTTACAGATACAAAATTTTGAAGTGCTTGGTGCATATTAAATATTTTCAGGACCTAAAAGGACCTACTTGAGGCTCCTGTTGATTTTCCTGATTGTGTTCAGTACAATAAGCTCTGATGTAGTTGCTATTTCTACTCTTGTTACTGTACCTTTGATTATTGTCATTGTGTCTATCTCTGTTACTCTGAGTGTGCTGGTAGTTTGACCCCATACTTGTATTTTGGAGATAATTACCTCTCTCACGGTTATTATGATAATTATATCGACCTCGTCCATTTCCTGAGTTATATCTTTTCGTGTAAAAAACTGTCGCTGTGTTGTTTTCCGTAGCGATATTTACGAATTTAGTCAACGCGTCCTGGCTTGTATTAAATGTACCGGCTTCCATCAATAATTTAACTTTGTCTGAATTGAAATTTTGGCTTAAGGCTTTCACTGTAGTATTCGCTGAATATGATTCTGCAACTGTTACAGGAACACCTTCGTTTATATATGCCCTTTTCAAGCGATCGATAGGGTTTCTATTTCCGCAGCATATTTTGCTGTATCTTTATTATTCTGTCTTAGTGATAACAATTTAGCGGCTACTAAGTGTGAACTTTCACTTTTCACACCTTTTCTGAGTTTTGTTATAATTTCATTAATCGTGTCATTTTCCGTTATTAGGTCGCGTGCTTTCCCGGTTCTCACATACGCTACTGCATTATCCGCATGACCATCTGCATTTGCTTCAAGCAATTTTAACGCGTCTAAAAATGATTGTAGTCTATCAGAGGAATCGTCGAATTCATTTGGTGAAGTTTTGCTAGCAAAATTGAAAAATTCTATTTTGGCCATAGCCATTTTGTCAATTATGTTTGTATTCGTATTTAGAATAGTTTCCTCTCTTATTTCAGTGTTGCTTCCAGAGTCAGATTCGTATATTTCTTTGTCTACAATTTGTATATTTATAATTCCTGTACAAGAAGGTATTTTGTAATCTACTTCCAATATTTGGAATGCTCTTATTACCCGATCTCTTAGTTTTGTGGAAAGTTTTTGATTATTTGTTTCTGATTCAAGTCTAAGAAGTAATACAAACTGATTACGATATTAATAAATTGATTGAAAACTTTGTTGAATTGTCATGAACTTCATCTCGAACTGTTTAACTTTTTGGTACTTCCTTTTTCAATATGCGTTTACTTTCGCTTGTTACTAAGATGCTTAAATTTGATAGCCTGTCAAGGATGTCTTCCCAATTTATAAAAGACGTATACAAATACACCTGTACAATTAATGCAATTACATTTCCTTTAACATTGTTGAAACAAATATACACATAACGTTAATATTATAATGAAATAAATAATAAATTGTTAATTTGCAACCATATGAACTCAATATAAAATATTGTTACTAATTACTTTGCGCGTTTTATTCGCTGCACAGCAGTTTACTATTCTGAATATATTACATATATATTCCTAATACAATATGTATTGCGAAAATGGAAAGTCAGCTATATTAAATTGTTCACTCAATATCATGTGTAAATTTTAAAATTTTGAGAAATATATTAATATGCTCATTTTTCTTGTGTTCTTAGGACTATGCTTCTCGACAGATCTCGTTTTATTCCTCTTCGGTAAGCCTTCCTGACTTTTAATATGAAGAGTGCGAGTATGAACGTAGCTATAACGTAAAGTACAATCCTTAAATCTGTGGGTACCTGGATAAATTATTGATCCGTGATGAAATTTGTACTGACTACTCCTGTGTCTGTAACTTCGAATTGTTTGGAATTTGTAGCATTTTGAAGTACCAATTTTTCTTCCAATTCGCACTATTGATTTTACTGGATTAACACTCAATATATACTCTTGAGTATTTCGTTGTCTGATTCCATGGCAGGATTCGCAGGATTGGCAGGATCGCCATATAGAGGTATAGTCTTCATTAGTTTAGATAAAGACCTGACGTTGGTTATTATAAGTTTATTTATTAGCTGAACAGTAAATAGAGTACATGATAGAATGAATTCTTATAATTGACTATATTCGATATGCATAAATAATATAATTATGGTTACCACCTCCACTTATCATGTAGACGGCACCACAGAGGCTAAGCCAAAATCCGGATACTGACCTGCCTTGGTTGTATCAAGGGACATATCCGAGGGAGAATAGCAACTCCTCCGAGCCAAGAAGCAACCATACATCTACCAAGATTGACATGAACCGTAAACCGCTTGCCGGGGCAGTGACTTCCGGCAGGGGGACCTTGGCTTGAGCGCTCGGATCGCGAGGTGAGGTTACTCTAACACTTCTGACTTCTCACGATGTGGTGCGCCCCAAAGCAGTACTAGGCTGTGTGAGAAACTCAGTCCGTAGCGATTGAACTTGGGGCACCGGGCGACATCCCATCGTATAAGCCTTACTCAGGCATGTGGGACTTTGCATGGATCATTTCCCTTGACACTCATGGGACCAAAATGTATACCAAAAACAAGATTGAAAAAGAACAGGAGGGCTCTCCTCAGAGCCTCACACCCTCCGGCCAGGGTATAGATACGCCAGAAGGCCAGGTGAACCGCAAAGATCTCAAGCTCCCAGGCTGCACCCGCCGGAAACTAACGACTTAACGTCAAGTCATAGGGAACCAGACTTCTGAGACGCAGATGCGAAATCGATCAAAAAAGAGGACACTAAACACCAGGCCGCAGCCGAAGTGGAGGTGCGACGAGGCCGCTGTAAAAGCAGGAACTGCCCGCAAGTCCTTCAAGGAAGCAGTGGTCGGGATAAAAATGGCCAATATCATGGCTTATGGAGATCCTCACATATCAATCTCGGAAGAGCAGGCGAAGCTAATGAAAAACCTTCTGCTTCAAGAGATTGACAAACTGCAAAAGGGGACACCACTTCAAATGTGCAGAATACCGATACCGAGGGGAAGCTCTACTTATCACCTTTCTGGACAATCCCACCAAGGATTGGCTGCAGGTGTGATGGTTGTGGCCAAACCCTGAGACGAAAGTGTGGTCACTTTCGTGGAGGCGACCCAACTCCCAAAACCACGACGTGCAATTGTCTTCATTCCTGAGATTACAGCCCCGGAGAAGACACTGCACATACGAAGTGTCCAAAACAACCTGGACAAATCAACCTAAAAGGTCACCAGCACTGAAGAGGAGCAACCAAATGAGAGGCTCATCGTGGTGCTGATGAACGAGAGGTCATGAGAGAGATAGAAGTGGGTCAATTACAGACCATACTACAACTTCCCTCCGAGAGAGGTTCTAGCTTCTAGGTCCAAAAGCCAAAAAAGGAGAGGGGACAGGGGAAGGACAGGTTTCTGAAACTCCCCCCCTGGAAATTGTGATGTACGAATAACATTCATACATTCAAATTATACTCAATTCCGTGAATCATGAGTAATCGATGTTTGTTATGGAATTCAATGACACGAGATAATGAATATACAATCGATGTCACATATTGAGCTAATGTTGCAGATTGCAGTAATATACTCATCGCTTGATCATGAAGAATAACATATAACACCAAACGTTCATAAGAATTGTGAATTAAGAAATAGGACCAGATTATACAAGAAGAGGCAAAGGAATGACTTTGGTTAAATCTAAATGTGACAACAAATTGATTTGATTCATTAGTTCTAGCCCAGCGATCCTCATCGAATCTGGAGGACAATGAGGGGGATGGTGAGAAGACCGTTCGAATGAGCCAAGTGGATCAGCACGTACTGAGATGAATATTGCTTGTCACTGACTGCGTATAACAATGCTATCAAAAAGCGCGAAGGACCTCGTGATATTGCTAGGGCACAGAAGATACCCGGATACGTTGAACTCCACAAGGTACTAACAACCGGACGACGACCAAATGTGGGCTCCTGTGTAAAACCACAAGGAGCATACCCCGAAAGAGGAGAAGAAACCCTTGAACTGTTGCTCCAGACTCTCTCCTCTGAATGGTACGGCAAAGCCAGAAGACTCCGTAGCTCAAGAAGGGTGTCAAAATGGAACTGAGCTCTGACTGCTATCAATAAAAAATCAAAAGTCAAATGGATTCATTCCAATCATATAAGTCGCCAGGAACCGATGGGATACTCATAATTCGAGCACTTATTGTAATTGGTACTATTTTTGCTAGTAATTCTGTCGCAAGTGTCTCTAGGTTCAGAAAAATCATTTCTCCTTGGTGCGTTGTCTCGACTATTCCAGCACCTGCACTTTTTTAGATCTTGATTTTCTCTAGAAATCAGACTTTTATCTAGGCCTCACCCAAGGTACTTGGCCGCGTTCGTCTTATGTATGTCTTCCCCATACCAAACTGAGTCTTGAATGTTTTTGATGTTTTCCCTCTTTGTGAAGGGTTCAATGATTATTTTCGAAGGATTCACTTTGAGTCCTTCCTTGTTGCATCATTTTTCCACGGTGATCAGTGTTTGCTGCATCAGAGATGCTATTGTGCTTTCGAAATTCCCTTGTACTATAATGACAATGTCATCCGCATATCCGATCACGCAAAATCCTCTGCTCTCAAGGAGTATTAGAAGTTCGTCCACCACCAGACTCGACAGCAGAGGTGTCAATGCACCTCCCTGCGGACATCTTTCAGCGGCCTGCACCTTCTTTTCAACCTCATTGAGATTTGTCATGACTGTTCTGAATCGGAGCATGCTGTGGATTCATCTGCACAGCAGATATTCCATCCCTTGCCTCCGCCCTGCTCGGGCAATTGATTCGAAGGGGGTTTTATCAAAAGCTCTTTTCGGTTTTAGAAAACCCACTAGCGCAATTTCTTAGCAGTCCAGCGATTTTTCTGCTCTCTGTATTGGCTCATATATTGTCATTTCACAGGATTTCCCGGTTTGGTTAGCGTACTGTTTGCGATTCATCGAATTTCTCATGAGTGTTCCATTCCTAACATGTCTGTCGATCAGTTAACCGTTGATTGCGGATAATGAGATTTTTAAAATGTTATTTGAAAGTATTATTATGAATCAGACCGGTGGGAGTATCTCATAAATCTTGGCTACATTTAAGGGTATCTAATGTTGAATGTTCAATTTTGAATTTTTCATTGCCGGAAACTATGAAACAGATGTTTTGTCTAGAATTATTGATACCTTCTTCGCCTTTGTTGTAGCCAGAAAGTAGAAATCTTCAACATGCATTTCTGATTGTATTTCAATTTAACAAAAATTGTTGTCAACCGTTCCGATATTATCTAATCAGGATTGTCTTCCTAATACAGCTTTAGATTTTTGGGATCAATTCCAAACGTATAACATCTAGTTAGTTAAGCCATTAATTGACTGCATTTTACTCTAATACTCATATATTTTATTGTAATCTCTATATCAGACTTGTTCATTTTTATAAAAATATAAGAAGAAATCAGGAGCCAATAATGAATTCATATGATTTCTTTCCTTTCTATCACCTTATAATCTTTAGAATACCGACATTACTATGAAAATATGAAATAATACTTAGTCATCATGATATTTCAATACGAAATCTCGATAAGTATAAGGGATTCAAATAGCTGTACCATACTTTTGAGAAAATGTCAATGGTGAAATGCAAAAGTGGCTGTCTTCTTTTGTCTTATTTGAGAAAACGCTCTCATATTTTTATTGAAATTTCCTATTAAAACTTCGAAATTTAGTCATCCTGTACATAAATACAGAAATATATATAAATTCTCGGGGAATAGGTCATCTTAATACTCATGTTTCTTATTTTGGTCTTTACGTACGTTTCGGTGTCACGACCATCATCAGAAGACTTATTATTTCAATAACCTGTTACTTAGAACTGATTGTATATACACAAAGTTAATTAATCACTTAATGTTCTTGCAAATCCCTACTTGCGTCCTCATAATGTTGAAAGTATATTTCAAGTAGAATTGTCAATAGTACAGCTCAGAGGCCAGACCTTCTTTTATTACCTAATAAATCGTGACATCTGGTTCGAAAGTAAATACTTAAACTCGTCTCGTTTGTTAATCGTTCTTAGAACTGAATAGTGGATTCTTGATATATCATACTTATAACATTGTTGTGTACAATTTCGATTTCGTGTTTCTTTTCGTTCCGGCGATGTTGGCATTTCAAACGAAATTGGTGCGATAAGGATGCTTTGTGTTGATACAATTAGTTCTAAGTAACAGGTTATTGAAACAATCAGTCTTCTGATGATGATGATCGTGAGACCGAAACGTACGTTAAGACTAAAATATAGAACATAAGTGTTAATGTGACCTATTTCCCGAGAATTTATATATAATTCATACCTGAGTTAAGAATCTTTATTATGAATACAGAATGTATAAATGCTGATTGACTATTTCTGTACCTAGACAATGTTGAATTTGACATTTCGAATCAACTCTTTTCCCGAATCATTCCTAGGTAACACAATGTTTCTGTTAAAATTTCAAACTAAAACTTTGTACATGAATGATTTCATTTTCATTTCGAAATAGTTTCAACCAGAATAATATGCTGTGCTTTTTCCTAATTGGCTATTTTTCTCAACAGTTTTCGTTGTTGCCAATTATTATATTGAGAAGTGGAGGATTGGCATATTTATTGCTGGAAATTCCAGCTATCTGAATACTAGTCAGGCATAAGCGTTAGGGAATTTCTGTGAAATGTAAGAATGAAAATGCATGACAAGTCCAGTCAGTATCTTTGAATAATCTTAATCCTATCGTTAACAGCTTAACCTTATGCTCATATATAGAGGTTCTCAGATATTCCAGAGAACTTTGCATGAAGATGTGCTTGATTGAGTCAAAACAAATAGTTTATTAATCTAATGAATTGTAGATCAAACCAAGTGACACTTGACTATAATCGCATTCTTTGAATTTGCTACTAATAATTACGCGAACAATTTTTTATTGTTTTGAAGGAATTGAACTTGTTGTCATGCTTTGATTCTCAAACTTTGAATTTTTGAACATTGAATTTTTCTTTTTTTCTTCAAATCATTGAGATTGCATTCAGAATTTTTAAAATTTTTCCGCTCTCATTTTTTATCTTATTGTGAATCGCACGTTGAGGCTGAAATACAGTTCGGAATTGTTCCTACTATGATACTTAATTGAAAATTCTTGTTTGATGTATTCATGGCAGCTTCAGTTGATAATTATATGAAGTGGTTTTTTATTGATAAGAGGTTGTAACTTTTCGTAGCGGAACAGCCGAAAGAATTCACCTAAATATGATGTACTGAATGCAGCTACTTTTGTGTTTGTACTTGTTGTAATTTCACTGGAGTAAAATATTCAAGCTTTTTATACTTCTCAATAAGACGAATGTATCTGAACAATTCAAACTGTCATGTCAAAAAAAAATAGCATCGAAGCT
Source organism: Endomychus coccineus (assembly GCA_958510875.1). Lineage (NCBI taxonomy): Eukaryota > Metazoa > Arthropoda > Insecta > Coleoptera > Endomychidae > Endomychus > Endomychus coccineus. Next base: position 78,946,781 of record OY294069.1, on the reverse strand, counting down.
GAACATAGAACAAAGTAATGAACAGGAAATAGATTGTGAATCAACCACATGCCGGTCACCATTGAAAGGTTGAAACGGATCACACTGTCGGCTAGGTTCAGTAGTGATATTGGGCCCCAACTAGCTCAACAAGATTATTAACTCTCAGGGCTCGTAGTGAAACGTGTCCTATGATTCTAGACTTCATGGATTACCCTGATCGACAACTGCTTTAAAACAAACAAAACTAAAAAGAATTCAGTCAAGAATCCAGGCACTATGAGGTAGATAAAAGTTGATGGATACTTAGAAGAATGAGACAGAGGCTAACTTAACAATTTGGTTTTATTCCAAGTAGGTATTTGAAATAACAGTTTAAACCAAGTACAATTATTGCAATGACAGATGAATGTTTGGTATAATGAAAATTGGAAATACAAATAGAATTATATGAAATAATTGAATAATATATCAATATAATAATTAGAAACCTTTGGTTTCGGTCACAACAAATAAATTAAATTAATGTAATACAAATTTAGTTATGAACCTTTTGATTCGGTCACAACAAATAAATGGTATTAATGTAATACAAATTCAGTTATGAACCTTTTGATTCGGTCACAACAAATAAATGAAATTAATGTAATACGAATTTAGTTATGAACCTTTTGATTCGGTCACAACAAATGGATGAATATAAATTCAGTTATGAACCTTTTGATTCGGTCACAACAAATAGAAGAAGCTAATGGAATAAAAATTTAGTCAGATAACAAAAATCAGTGAAATGAAAATATGGTCATTCAAACTAGAAAATTTTACCGTCCTTGGAACTTGAAGGAGCTGGGGTGGGCTCTGCCTGGAAATTTCCTATACCGTCACGAGCAAAGAGACAGAGGCACCTCAATCGTTCTGACCCTGGAAATACAACAACGAGCAGTATCATGGCACAAGTTCGGGGTATCAATAACTGAATCAGTAGGAATAACCAATACGATCCCACAACTGTTATCTCTCAAATTGTATATACACTATGTAATAAGAAATTTGATATCTTTAGGAGAATATCATTAGCAATAAATAGATCTGAAGGAAAGTTGAGAAAATTTAACAACTCATTATGTTACAACAATCTATATTTAAAATAATAGAGATGAAGGTAGTTACGAGAGAGAATTATGATTAACAAGTTAGACATTGTTAAAGAGCATGATTCACTTGATTTGAGTCTGAATAATGAATTGAATTTTGCAATTCATTTGATAATTTGAACAAGAGTATTACTTAGACCTCGGAAAGCAGCGGAGAAGATCCGGGCTTCCTTATATCTACCCAGATCAATATTTTAAGCAATAAATGACCTACTATGTCTAATAAGACATAACCATGTGTAACTTAAAGTACAAGGTCGAGAAATTCTCAAAATACTAGATAACAAAGTGATTCGCCGTGAATGTTGAGGAGAGATTTGTTAAGAATCATTTCCAGTGAAATATATCGACATTCAGGGACTATACACATCTTGAATTATATTTAAGATATCAATTCAAATCAAATAGTTCCTGATATCAATAATTTTCAATGGCAGATTGATAATAACTAAAAGACAGAAGAAACTGTTAAATCTCAACTCAATCATCCACAACGCAATGGCTCCTTTAAATTTCCGTTCTATCCACTATCCTCTACTCGTGCAACGAGTATCCATGAGGAATTCTATCGATTTCCTATTGAGCGATAGGTGACACTCCTAGTCAATACGAGATAGATGATTCTATAATCCGAGCAGAAATCGTTATCCTGATCATTACAGCGTCCTTTATACCAGTAACGTGGAAAGCGTTACAAGGTTCGCCTTTCAATAAAGGATGAAAAAAAAACAAATCATTTCAAATATCGTCACTGGCACTTCCAATTAGGATCACACACAATCTTGTAACAGGTCGTTGAAAAATTCCTGCAACTGTTTCCACATTGGCGGATCGAACGACACCATCAGGACCTTTGGAAACTTGATCGATTCTGCCCATTGGCCAAACAGTGGAGCGAGTATTTTCACCTTCATTCAGCACTAAAATGCCGGGTCTCATTGCATTTGGAGGAGGTCTTGTCCACATTTGTCTTGTTCGAAGCTCAGTTTCTTCCCTTGGCCCACCGCTGCCAAAAATGTTGGGATAACTGTTGAATTCGTTGATAACGTGAGAGCTTGGTTTTCTTGATGTCTTGTAAGTCGAGATCAACCATGGCCTTGAAGCTTCCCTAGTCAATACGAGATGAATGATTCTATAATCCGAGCAGAAATCCTTATCCCGATCATTACAGCGTTTTTTACACCAGTAACGTGGGAAGCGCTACAAGGTTCGCTTTGTTCGCCTCCTCAATGAAAGATGAAAAAAAACGAATCATTTCAAATATCGTCACTGGCATTTTCAATTGGGATCACACACAATTTTGTAACAGGTCTTTGAAAAATTTCTCTAACTGTTTTCACATTGGCGGATCGAACGACACCATCAGGACCTTTGAAAACTTGATCGATTCCGCCCATGGGCCAAACAGTGGAGCGAGTATTTTCACCTTCATTCAGCACAGAAATGCCGGGTCTCATTGCATTTGGAAAAGGTTTTGTCCACATTTGTCTTATTCGAAGCTCACTTATATATTCCTTGGCCCACCGCTGCAAAAAATGTTGGGATAACTGTTGAATTCGTTGATAACGTGAGAGCTTGGTTTCCTTGATGTCTTGTAAGTCAAGATAAACCATGGCCTTGAAGCTCCCTCCAATCAGGGAATACGCTAGTGTAAGTGCATTAGAATCGGATGAATTGTCGGATGATGGATGCAGTGATCGTGAATTAAGACATGCTTCCACTTGGCACATTAAAGTATTCAATTCCTCATATCAAGCAGGATGTTTTTCAAATCTTTTCAAGACGTGATTTAACAGATTTTATGCCCCCCCTCTTGGGGGAATAAATTTCCAAGTAATATTGTTATCTTATAATGAATCGTAAGATTTTTAGAAGCTCGACTTCTGAAAACCACGCATTTCCAAAATTCCATTTTCCGCCCCTACAAAATCACAAACGTTGCTGAAGTAAATTTCATTCGGTTTACCTCTACGGGCTATAAATCATCTCAATGCGAGCTCTAGAATAATGAGTTCTGTTACGAAGCAGACGAATAGACACATATAACATTTATAAGTTCTTCCACCACGTCTGAGATCATGTTTTACTTTCATTGGACCTGCGTAGTCGATACCACATACCAAAAAAGCACGAGCAGGGGTGAGGCGAGCAGATGGCAGATCACTCATAATTCATTTTTCCGGTTTTGGGTTGAATTTGTAACAAATTACGCATTTTCGTATGATGGATTTTACGAAACTTTTGCCATTTATTGGCCAGAATCTTTCACGAATACTTGCTAAAGTTAAATAAGTGCCACCATGAAATGTGTTGAGGTGATCTTGACGAGCAATTAGATCAGTTGAACAATGTTTGGGAGGTAATACTATAGGATGATTTTTGTCATTATTGAAATTAGAGTGCCTTATGCGTCCTCCAACACGTATCACGCTAACTGAATCGAGGAAAACATTGAGATGGTTAAGCTTACTCGATTTATTAATGCATTTGTTATTTTGAATATCTTTGATTGCTATCTTTGATTGCTGATGCGAAATGTCTCCTTTCAACTAATTTCACTAGATAAATTGAAGCATTGACCAATTCATGGCCAGTTAGATGCAGGGAAATTGCAGTTCCCCTACCACATATCAATGATCGTTCCGAGGAATTTGAAATAAATCGTAACATGTATCCAAAAACCCTCTCCAGCTTCGTTAGAGATGGGTATTTTGGAAATAACTTGTCCACAAAGTCATCTCATTATTATTGAAGATATCACCTTCTCTTCCAATTCCAAATTATTTGAATCCTCCAAATTGAATGATGATTTAGGCCAAAAATTTTGAGTTTTGGCCACAAACTCCACAAAGCGTTATTTTTCAAATCAGTGGGAAACTTGACGCCCCAAGAGAGAATGTCAGCAGGGTTCTGTCTACTTGTCTTGTTTGTCAAGTTTCAAATATGGGAGAGGCGATAAGCAACGAAAATCTTGTAGTCATTTAGATGACCCTTTATCCATGCAAGTGTGATACTTGAATCAGTCCAATGAAAGTATTTTTTGACATGAATGCAAGACGAGAACTCCACTTCGTCATCTAGTTTTGCGACTAGAAACGCTGCGCACAATTCCAAACGGCGATTGTTAACAGTTTTGAGTGGAGATACTCTAGATTTAGCGCAAAGTAACCTGGTTATCCAGTTTCCCGAAGGGTTCAAAGAGCGCATATAAACACATTCACTATAAGCGACCTGAGAAGTGTCAGCAAAACTAAGAATTTGGACTTCAACAAGATCTTCACATACTGCTTGACGACAAACTTTAATGTCATTTAATTGATTGATGTTGATGAAAAAAATGCAACATTGCGTATGAAGAGACTCTGGGAGAGTTTCGTTCCATTCCAGTTTGAGCTGCCACAGGCTCTGCAAAATAATTTTTGCGTTGATGATAATAGGACCTAGGATTCCCAGAGTGCAACAACACATTCATTCTTGTGAAATTGAATTCCGGTTCGGAATTTATACAAGATCATTTGAGCACATTCTCTTGGGGCTTCCACAATAACCCTAGACAACTGACGCTCGGAATGAAATCTATGGAGTTACTAGAACTTTCATTTGTGGAAACACCTAGTTCTTGAAGTATTTGAGTATCGTTGGATACCCGTCTGTGAAGCTCAAGCCTCCAGATTGCAAAATATTGATGATGTCTTTGCAACCACTCGACAATTCGATGATATTACTACCTCAAGAGATGAAATCGTCGACATAAAAATGACGTAGCATAAGGCGTGACGCCTCGAGCCAAAATTTTGCATTCGATTGTGCTGAATAACGTAGAGTTCTGATCGCTTGGTAAGAGGCTGAAGCAGTGCAATGGTATTCAACTGGAATGTTTCCATTCCATGTTCTTACTTTTCTCTCCACAAAATCCTTTGGAATGTTATATCACTTCTTGCAATCAACACTTGACGATACATTTTCTGTACGTCAGCAATCATTACGATATTGTGAAGTCTGAATCTCAAAATTATGGAAATCAGATCGTCTTGTGAAGTTGGACCAACCATCAAAACGTCGTTTAGACAAAGCTGAATGTATTCGTTCATGAATTTGGAATATTGCGATTTCAAAGAAATGTTACTACGGAACCTTCTATCTAGATGTTTCAATCTGCTCAGGGCAGTTTGATAGGAGCTACCGAGTTCGGAAACATTGATCCTGAATGACAATTTCCCGATGAAACGAACATCTGAGTTGCATCTTATCGTTTTATTGAACTGTCTTTCACAAGCTATTTCTTCTGCAGAATATAGTGCTTTTCCGTCAATTGGAGGTTCTTCGATATCTCAAAATTTTGCCAGCTGATCATGAACTTTATCAAGATACTCGTTCTTCGATCGAAAAAGAGTTGTTAAACAATTTGACGAACTATTACCGGGCATTTCTAGATTTCCAGCTATGATCCAACCTAATAATGTCTTCTGTAGAATGGGTTGGTTGCGTCCTAGTTTAATTTAACCTTCACATGGCAGGGACCAAAAAACTGAGGTACCAATTAAAAGATCAACAGAACGTGAAATGTTGAAATCAGGATCTGTCAACATTAGGTTTCGTGGTATTTCTGATAATTCCCGACTAATGGTTTCATTGGGTAAATTATCTGTTATCTTTGGTAAGACTAAGCGAGGCATTTCTGAATGAAATCCGTTATTGTTTGAATAGATGTCTAAGACAATCGTTTGGCTGAACTTGTGACACAATGATTCATTGCACTTACAGAAAATTTGGTTGGTTTTGGCTGCAAACCCTATTGTTTGATTAACTTTTCTGCCACAAAGTTAAATTGTGAAGCGGAGTCTAGAATAGCTCTACATTGATGAACATTATTGAATTTGTCCTTAACTTGAATCATGACTGTGGATAATAGGACGAATAAATTTGTTGAACAATGGAAATTACTAGACATCTGATTTGAGTTTTCAGCATTTCCTAGATGCAAAAGCGTGTTATCATGACCGCCGCATTTTTTGCAGGAGCCTCTTTGACAATTCTTAGAATAGTGATTTTTCCGTTAGCAATTGTGACAAATGCGTTTTGTGGTAAGAGTACTGAATCTGTCTCTAATATTTGAATTGAGAAATTTCGAACAGCTATGAATGATGTTTAGATTCAGCACAAAATGTACACAATGATGTATAATGAGCTTTATCCTGGTATATCGTCATGTGAACCCTTGTGGTTATTTTAACGTCAGAATCAACTGTTTTATTGGCTGTAACGCTTCCAAAAACTGACATCTTTGTTTCATAAATGTGATTAATCCGTTGACAGTAGGTGAGTCCTCTATATCACTGTTTCGTTTTCGCCACTCACGCAATGTATGATGATCAAATTTGAATGTTATTAGGTGTATTAAAAATACATCTCGAGAATCAACTGGTTGATTGAGGGATTTTAAGTCACGTATATGCTTCTAAAAATCATCTAATAGACTACGTAAGATGGTTTTTGATAAGCAATGAACTGTAAATTGAAAAGAGACGTTACGTGATAATTTGTTATAACCTTTCTGTTTTCGTATCTATCTTTAAGTAAGTCCCAAGCTATTATATAACTTGTTGATGTATTGGGTGAAGATTGCATAATGTAAGCTGCATCACCCTCCGAAGCTGACCGTAAATAATGCAATTTATGAATGTCAGCTAAATCGGAACTGTTATGAATGAGTGAAAAATGAAGTTCAATTTTCAACATGATCATCAAAGGTAGGGATATGAATGTCCGGTAACTTTTGCTTGATCGTTTGATTTGTTGGAATCATCTTCCTTTGCTCGTGTCAATTTTCCACTTAAGATAAGATAAAGATAAAGAAGAATTTTATTGCACGTATTTCACAATTTTTCCTTGTTAACAGTATTTTAGAGTACATATAAGTAGTTTAATGTTCAAGGATATCATGCAATAAAAATTCTGCCTACACAGTAAGTACAAAGTACTTGAGCGTGTTTTAGGCAACAACAATTTGATATACAATAAAAATAACAATTTAACAGAATTAACAAGATAGCGAAGTAATATGGTATACAGTAAAAATAACAATTTAATTTATTTATTTTCGACGTGGTGAAGTGGAGGAGAAATTAACAAATACGCATATCCCATCCAGTAGTCTCCGTTGTTGATTTCATCTACAATAAATGCAACTTGCTACTTGCATTTATCACCCATATATAGATATGTGTACATACCTACCCATATACACACATATATATATATATATATATATATATATATATATATATATATATATATAGTAAGTTGTGGGTTCTCTTAGGTTTTTCAGCAATTTTAAATGAATTATCTCAATGAAACAATCTTTTCATTCGACGCGTTTCGGCTTTCGCCTTCTTCAGGAATTTATTCATTGTTTACATTATGAACTGAAATTTAACAAAATATTTTTATATTAATTAGCTGTATGCACAATCTGTATTTATGACAAAGTTTTTCAGTTTGTTATGAGCATTGACTTTAGTTTCATATTTAAAATTTATGTGTATAATAACATAATAACTAACTTAGTTCGGTGATTATGTACAAAATAAATTAATTTATTTTGTACATAATCACCGAACTAAGTTAGTTATTATGTTATTATACACATAAATTTTAAATATGAAACTAAAGTCAATGCTCATAACAAACTGAAAAACTTTGTCATAAATACAGATTGTGCATACAGCTAATTAATATAAAAATATTTTGTTAAATTTCAGTTCATAATGTAAACAATGAATAAATTCCTGAAGAAGGCGAAAGCCGAAACGCGTCGAATGAAAAGATTGTTTCATTGAGATAATTCATTTAAAATTGCTGAAAAACCTAAGAGAACCCACAACTTACTTTAGATAAACCAGCAAAAGAAAACCACAGCGAATTTATATATATATATATATATATATATATATATATATATATATATATATATATATATATATATATATATATATATATATATATTTGTATGTTTTCTTGGTATATTGGTTCGTATATATACTGATAATGAAATAATAATTTTTATTTTATTATCAGTATATATACGAACCAATATACCAAGAAAACATACAAATATTACAAATGGTTCAAGAATATCAACAAAAGAATATATATATATATATATATATGCACATATACACACATACACGTATACACACATATACACATATATACATATATACATATTTATAAACATAGACACATACATGCATTTACACATACACGCATGTACCCATACATGCACCCATACTTATACATACACATATTACATGCCCGTACACACACATATGCATATCGAAACACACATGTATATATTTTTTCAGAATATATTCTAAGCATCAATTATTTTATTCATTTCATCACGGTTACAATTCAATATAAATTTTTTACATCTTTTTTTAAACAACTTGATACTTTTTATGTTTTTTATTTCATCGGGAATAAAGTTATACACTTTTGGGGCAAGATATGTATGACATCGTTGCCCTATTGTTTTTTGTACCGTTTCACTAATAAGTTTATTCTATTCCTGGATTCATAATCGTGGTTTATACTAATTTTAGTTGCATCGTACATTTGCTGAGCTAAATTCTCAAAATATAGTTGGCGAATGTCCATTACGCAAGCATCTTCATATAGTACAAGGGTGCTGTTAGTTTTTTGTTTTTTTAACATTATTTTCAGTATTCTTTTTTGTAGTATTATGAGATTTTCTAGAAGTGTTGTTGTTATTCCTCCCCACACAATTATTCTGTAGGTACCTTAATTGTGATTCTACTGAAGCAAGGTAAGTTATTTTAAGTTGCTTAATATCTAGGATATTTTTAAGGCAATTAAAAGGATAAATCATTCCCCTTAGCTTTTCTAGCAAATTATTTATATGGATGTCCCAACGAAGATGGGAATCTATGTGAATACCTAGATATTCAGTTGTATACGAAGGAGCTATTGAAAAGGTGAGTGTATCATTAACTACCACATTTAAATCTTTATATTTGGGTAATGATGGCTTTTTACACGTAAAGGGCACGAAAAGAGTTTTTTCAAAGTTTATTGTTAGCAGTTTCGAATCAAAGCAAGTCTTTATTTTGACAAATTCCTTTTCTATTACTTTTTTAAGACTTGTCCAGTTAACCCCTTCATAGAAGATCACAGTGTCGTCTGCAATACTGAGAATTAGTCCAGTGATATCAACTTTAAATAAACTATTCATGTATAGGGTAAATAAAAGTGGGCCAAGTACGGTACCCTGTGGAACTCCGTATCGTATGCATTGAAATTCACTTCTACTGGAGCCAATTTCAACACATTGTTTCCTGTCTAATAAATAATTGGTTATCAGCTTCAAGGGTAAGTCTCTTATACCATTTTTTTCTAATGTGTGTAATAGATGAGAGTGGTTTACGGTATCGAAAGCCTTCGCTAGATCTATAAAAATTGCTATCGAAGGCTTTCCTTTATCCGAAGCACTATATATATTTCTTGTGAGTATAGCAATTGCATCTTCTGTGGATTTTCCAGTCCTGAATCCGAATTGGTGTGCAGAAATAAGATTATATTTTTCAATATAATTATTCAACCTTTTTTAATTATTTCTTCAAAAATGTTGTGAAGTTTGTGATCAAAGAGATGAGCCTATAATTAGTGATATTCATCTTGTCCCCTTCTTTAAATATAGGTTTTACAATTGATGTTTTGAAAGCTGTTGGACATTCACCTGATTCTAAGATTCTATTTATTATATTTGTTAGTGGGTACAATATACACGCAGCTATAATTTTTAATGTTTCAGACTTTATATCATCCATTCCAGGGGATTTATTATTTTTTAAGAAATTTATACATTCTAATACCTCTTATTGTTCTGTTTGGGCTAAAAACATAGAATTGGCCATATTAGGATTATATTCTGCTATGTTGATTGGTTGGATATTTTTAGCAAGCGATTCTCCCATTGTTATAAATTTAGTATTAAAATATTCACAAACTTCATTTGTAGTAGTTATTTCAATTTTTTTTTCATCATTCATTATTGTTTTAATTGAACAGTGAATTTTCTTCTGTCTGCAATTTATTTCTTGAACTATGTCCCACTTTTTTTTCTTTCTTTAATTTTTTCCTATAAAAAGATATTTCTGATTTTCTAATTAACTCATTTAATTTATTCCGATATGTTTTGTATTGAATTTTTAGTGCTCCAGATGGTGATTTTCGCATGTTCAATAGATTTTATAATACCATTTGTAATCCATTCCTTTCTCTTTTTAATTTTATTCCGTTTTGCTGATTTAGTATGTATTTTTATTTTTGTAGGTATTAAGCTAATAAATTTATTTGTTGCAGATTCAATAGATGGATCATTAGTAATATCGTGCCAGTTATTAGTCTCCAAATCTTTCAATAACATCTTGTAGCTTATAAATTTGATATAATTTTCACATTTTACCATTTGTTTGATTTCATTTTTGGGCATGACTAATTGTAATATCACTGGGTAGTGATCCGTAATATGAGTTTGTGCTATTATAGGCAATGTATAATCTTCTACTTTTTCCTTTGATCTCATAAAGATATGATAAATACAAGTTGCTGAATTTTTTTGTACTTGTATAGGAGAATTTATATAGGATAAGAAACCAAAGTTAGCTAGTGAATTCGAATATTCAGAGGAGATTTCATTTATCTCTAATAAATCAATATTTATGTCACCAATTAATATGGTGTAGTCGTTAATTGATGATGTAGTTTCAAAATGTTCTTGTAATTTGTGTATAAATTCCAGTGTATTTGTTGAGGGTGACCTATAGATGCCTTGTATATTAAAAGTTTTTGTACAATGTGTAAAGGATAAATTAATGGCTTTAATACATCCAATCTCGGTTATTTCGAATTTATGATTAATATCTTCCTTAATATATATCACAAGACCATCATTTTTATTCAGGTCACCATTATTATAAATAACATTGTATCCATCTCGATTTCTATATTTACTATATTCCAAGTTTCACTTAAGATAATACAATGGAAACTTTCATCAAAGTGTTGAAATATATCCAAATTATCTCTATTTTTGCTCAAACTCGTTACATTTATATGAATTATTTTAAAATTTTGAGCATTGGAATTTATATTTAATATTGAGTTGGCTTCATTGACATTCTCTAGATTAATGGTTTCTATATTGTAATTTTCATATCCATGTATAAATTGATCCATATTATTAATAGGCTATAGTTATTTGTTAAATTTCTTATAGCATTTTGGTTTTTTATTTATAATTAACTTTGAATGACAATAATAATATAAGTTTTTGTTTTCTAAAGAAAATATTTTATAAGTGAATGAATAGTAGAAATTTCTATATTTGAAAAGACTATTTTCTAAAGCTTCAGTGTATATCTGCAAGTTGGATCCTTGATACCATGTATAATCAATAGATAATAAAAATAATAAAAGTATCAATTTATTTGTGGATACACTAAGTATACAGAATAATAATAATAGCCAGAAAAAACACTCAGAGACTAGAGAATCAGGTTGCGGTCAATAATCTCTCTCCTTTCTAGTTTTAACTATGTACCTACGTCGATACTATTTTCACATATAACAACAAAGAGTTCTGAAGTAACATATTTACAAGATTTAATTTCTAACTAACTACAAAATATATGGATTTATGTAAGCGATTTATTCTGCAATTTGGAATCGATAGTATGAAAAGAAAGCTAAAGACTATACTCTATATACAGATTATATTTTATCAGCTTTTATTGACACATTTTTCAGTTTATATTAACACACTTAAGTTTTTTAATAAAATAGTAACTCATGATGCAATTACTCTGGTGTACTTAGGACTTCAACTGATTCAAGTATTCTTTCAACCTTAGCCATGAGACTAAAACATGTAGTTTCAAATGAGTCTATTTCATGGGAATGTGAATCTAAGACTTTATCATCTAATTCTGATATCTCTAATTGTGAGTTCACATCATCGTATTTATCATATAGTAACTCCGCTCTTTCCATACGTAATTTTATTTCAACGATATCTGGTTCCTGTTTAGAGTGTTCAGTATTCGTCACGTACGTATTAAATTTAGTAAGTGCAGATTTTAATGTACTACGCTTTTTGATGTGATTTTGGTTCTCAAAATATGCGAGAGCTATCCTGGTGGTCATTAATTCAGAATTCATAATGAAATTCGAAATATTCAATGCCATCTTCTTCCTTAATTTGGATTTTATCCCATGAGACAGTGACTTTTCTCTTGTTTTGAAGGTGAAGTGAACAGAATTTCATGGAGATGTTACTGGAACCGCTGATTATAACCAAATCAGATTTCATAATATTTCTTGAAAATACTCGACACTGTAGTTGGCTTCGTTTTATGAGATTTTATTTTTACACACAAGCAGAATTAATTAGACCTATTAGATGAAAATTATTCTCTGTGGAAGTTAATAATGTGATATTGCTTGAAAGTTTTAAATTTTCATAGATTCTCACAACAGCGCTTTGGAAATAGAACAATTGAAGTTATAAGTATATATATATATATATATATATATATATATATATATATATATATATATATATATATGTATGTATATATATGTATATTTGTATGCTTTCTTGGTATATTGGTTCGTATATATACTGCAAATAAAATGAAATAAAAATTCTTTTTGACGTTTCGACAATGTTTATTGCCTTTATCAAAATTGTGGATTAGTGTTTCCATGTAATTTAGAAAAGAATAGATGATTTCGATTAATGAAATGCGTCTGCAGCCGACTTGTGTTTTAAGATCCAATTAAAACTGCAGAAAACATTGGATCGGTTGTGTGTGAAAGAGTAATGTATGGCCAATTACAATATGAAATGGATTGAATTTCGCCTAGATTTTCCAGACTCTACGGTCGAATCACCTGAAGGTGGCAAATGCGACTTTGCCGAAACGTCGTGAAATTGGTCCTTTTGAGGACCGAAACCACACAACGCGGATCAATACCCGAGAATCCAGTTCTACATATATATATATATATATATATAAACAAGTTTAAAGTTTCTTTGCCTAATTGGCCACTATCGTGTATGTAACTTAAGAGATATAGAATTAAATTTTCTGAATTATGAAGATAACTTAGATAATTTAACATAGGATTATAAAGATGAATAAACGTAAAAGACTGAACCATAGGCGGGATTCGAACCCACATTTCTGGATTTCTAGTCCAGGGTGTTTACCAATTACACCACTTCGGTCCTGTTAGATTTTTATATTTTTGTAAATATAAACCTCTGAAAGGATAGTAGATCATTGATGAACACAATGCGATTCGATGCCCTACCATAGATCAACTATTCACGCACATTCATCTGAAGTTCAGTCGTTTTTTGAAGTAAGGATTGTAGGTTAGTACTGCTATGGTTGGCAGTTACTTGACAGTTCTTATTCAAATGACAGCATCCCGGTTCTTATATATTTCAATAGAACTGACTGAGAATTGTTCTGGTTAATTATAAACAAGTTTAAAGTTTCTTTGCCTAATTGGCCACTATCGTGTATGTAACTTAAGAGATATAGAATTAAATTTTCTGAATTATGAAGATAACTTAGATAATTTAACATAGGATTATAAAGATGAATAAACGTAAAAGATTGAACCATAGGCGGGATTCGAACCCACATTTCTGGATTTCTAGTCCAGGGTGTTTACCAATTACACCACTTCGGTCCTGTTAGATTTTTATATTTTTGTAAATATAAACCTCTGAAAGGATAGTAGATCATTGATGAACACAATGCGATTCGATGCCCTACCATAGATCAACTATTCACGCACATTCATCTGAAGTTCAGTCGTTTTTTGAAGTAAGGATTGTAGGTTAGTACTGCTATGGTTGGCAGTTACTTGACAGTTCTTATTCAAATGACAGCATCCCGGTTCTTATATATTTCAATAGAACTGACTGAGAATTGTTCTGGTTAATTATAAACAAGTTTAAAGTTTCTTTGCCTAATTGGCCACTATCGTGTATGTAACTTAAGAGATATAGAATTAAATTTTCTGAATTATGAAGATAACTTAGATAATTTAACATAGGATTATAAAGATGAATAAACGTAAAAGACTGAACCATAGGCGGGATTCGAACCCACATTTCTGGATTTCTAGTCCAGGGTGTTTACCAATTACACCACTTCGGTCCTGTTAGATTTTTATATTTTTGTAAATATAAACCTCTGAAAGGATAGTAGATCATTGATGAACACAATGCGATTCGATGCCCTACCATAGATCAACTATTCACGCACATTCATCTGAAGTTCAGTCGTTTTTTGAAGTAAGGATTGTAGGTTAGTACTGCTATGGTTGGCAGTTACTTGACAGTTCTTATTCAAATGACAGCATCCCGGTTCTTATATATTTCAATAGAACTGACTGAGAATTGTTCTGGTTAATTATAAACAAGTTTAAAGTTTCTTTGCCTAATTGGCCACTATCGTGTATGTAACTTAAGAGATATAGAATTAAATTTTCTGAATTATGAAGATAACTTAGATAATTTAACATAGGATTATAAAGATGAATAAACGTAAAAGACTGAACCATAGGCGGGATTCGAACCCACATTTCTGGATTTCTAGTCCAGGGTGTTGTAGGGAAAATATAGCATGATATTTAAGTTATTATATTCATGCTGAATATGTATATATTATTTAGAACAATTATTATTGATACACTAAGCAGTACGTCACCCGTGACAAGAGGGGCGAACGTTACCTTTCAGGTAACACTTACATTGATAGATATAGATGTCTCGATATTCTACCGAGAACGACATGGTACAATCCTGTCACGGGTACTATTGACTTAGTGATGTTTCTTATTGTGTATCAGTGAATAAACCACCTTACCACAACGTCATCTTTTATTCTGCGGTGTCCACGCAGATATCCCAACCTCATATAATCAAAAACCACCAAATGGCGATCCTGCAAACTGCTTCGTGATGCGGAATTAGGCCGGAAACTGGAGGCAAGTTCTGTGAAGCTAGGAGAATCTTCGAGTAAGGAAATGTACTAATATACTTAACAAAATGGGTGGTTCTCAATCCAAAACGACGGAAGTTGTTATCAATTCAGCGGACTATCCCGGAATTATAGCCTTTGTTGGAGTAATTCTCATACTTGCAATATTGGGATATGAAAGGTGCAAGAAAAGGATACAGGCTAAACAATCAAGAAAGATTCATAGAAGTATGGCACTTCTTGATGCAACAGGCACATCGGAACGTGTTTAAGAATCAGTGACGGTCCAGCTGAGATTGGGAAGGACGAAAGGAGCATTCTCGGACGAGGTCTAGGACGTCAGCAGTTCGCCGACCCGACACAAGATTGAGCGCGATGGTTCAACGCCACGAAAGTCCCGAATCAGCAGAAAGTATCAACCGGTATGTTCACCATTTAATGAATAATGTTTAATTGTTTCATAATTTTGATGACATTGATATTCGTAATTAGAATAGAAATTGTAGCAATGTTTCGCAAATTTGTGCTATGAAAAACAATTTAAGTTCAATGAATTAACAAAATGTTGTATTTAATAGGTCACTTTATATAATAATTTATATATATTTATTATCTAACCTCTACTCATAGGCACTAGAAAAAATTATTCATGTAATTACCTAAATATTTTATTTCATTGGGACCTATATTTCATTGGCTATCGGTTTATGTATTAATTTTTTTGGGTTTGGTATTTGGTTTATTTATTCACATATGTTTATCAAATTGAGGTAAATGCCGCTATTGCCGGAAGTTGCTCAAATAAGGGTACAACTAGGCGAGATCAGAGCCGTAATTGTTAAATGTAACATAGAAAGGCGAGTAAATCATAATAAGGCAGTTGAAGCTAAATTATATTATCAAACTATAAAGGAATTTGAGGATAAGGTACGAAAAGGTGAGATTATTGTTAAAAAGGAAGATATTCCGATTTTCCAAGAGTCTTTGGAGGCAATTGATAAATTGTATTTGGAAATTGTTAATTTAACGAAGAAAGGGAAAGTGGAAACTGATACCGAAATTACAGATCAGTTTTTAATTAAGATGTCGCGGTTCGATTATAGAACAGCAGTAGAGTTATTACCAAAATTTGATGGTAAAGATGAGACGACAGAGCAACTCATCAACGCAATTGAGTTTTACGAACAAGATTTGACTCAAGCTGTGGACAAACAACGGCTGATCGATTTTGTCTTAAAAACAAGATTGACCACCAGCGCGTTGGCACAGATTAACAGACAATATAATGTTATGGGGGTTTTGGTGCGTGATATGCGTATGCATTTAATACCTAAAAAATCACACGCGGCTTTGGAAGAGAAGTTGTCAAGAACAAAACAAGGATCCAGGACAGTTGAAGAATTTGGAAAAGACGTACAGGAACTCTTCCGCAACTTGACAATCTCCCAGGCCAATGACGACGACAATGCATATGCGATCTTGCAGCCACTCAATGAGAAAACTGCAATAAGGAAATTTACTTCGGGCTTGAATAACCAGTCCTTAAGTATAATTCTAGCTGCAAGAAATCCAACATCCCTAAAAGAAGCGATAAAAGTAGCGCAAGATAATGAAAGTCTAACGAAAACGCCTGAAATAAATGCCATGGGAAAAAGCCGTAACGACAATGATGGAGGATATCATAAATATAGAGGCGAAATTTCGAATAGGAGAGAATTCAGAAATAATTATAGAGGCCGTTCTAACAGAGGAATATATCAAAATCAAAATTACCGAAATAACTACAACCACAACTACGGGAATAATTATACAAAACAAGCTAATAATTACAACCAAGAGAGTAAGAACTGTAGTAATTATAAACGTGGACAGTATAGGGGTTACAATAACCACGGTCGAGGACAGTTTAAGAATTTAGCTCGAAATACGCAAAATAGAGGGTATCAAGGCAATGTGTATTGTGCGCAAGGAGATGAAAGTAAGAATGTTGAGGATGAAAGTTCACTGCAGCAGTTTTTTCGAGAGAACTGAGCGTGATTGTATATATGAATGTATTGGTATGAATCGAGTGTATTTCAATGTAAATGGAAAGAATGTAACATTTTTAGTGGATACAGGTGCATCCTTGTGTGCTTTAAAGTATGAAAGATTACCAAAAGACGTGTGTATGACAGAGAATAAATTGAAAATTAAAGGAATAGGAGGTATGTTAGTAGCAGAAGGATGTGTTGATTTAAATTTGGAAGCGAATGCACAAATGTTTAATGAACGATTTTATGTGTTTAAAAATTTAGCATGCGATGCTGACGGAATAATCGGTCAGAATTTTTTAATTAAGTATTGTGGATTAATAAATTTTGAACTTAGTACACTCAGTTTGAAAAATGAAGTTGGATCAACAAAATTAAGTTTATATACATCTGGTAACAGCCAGTTGATGATTATTCCGCCTAGGTGTGAAAGAATTCAATATGTAGAGACAAAGTTAAGGGATGACTGTGTAATAATAGCGAGAGAGTTATGTGAGGGAGTTTTTATGGCAGGATTGATTGTGAAGCCAAAAAACGGAATGATTCCAGTGAGAATTTTAAATACAAGAGATGAGTCAGTAAGTTTAGAAAGTTGTATTCCAGAAATTCACAGTACAAATGAATATGATTGTTTCGAATTTGAGAAAGTGGACAAAAATGTAGAACGAGTGAAAAGAATGTTTGCGGAAATTGATTGGAAGGATATGATATTAGAAGAGAAGATCCCTATTGAGAACATCTGCGCCAAATACGCAGATATCTTTCACATACCAGGAGATAAGCTGACAACTACAAATCTAGGTCAACAAGAGATTAAAATTAAACCTGAAGCCAAGCCAGTTTATAAAAAACCATATCGTATACCGCACGCTCAAAAGGCAGAGATAGAGAAACAAATAGGAGAAATGCTGGAAAATGACATCATTGAGGAAGCCGAAAGTGCTTGGTCATCACCGTTGTTGATTGTTCCCAAGAAAATAGGTCAAGACGGAAAGAAACGATGGCGTGTCGTAATTGATTATCGTCACCTGAACCTTAATATTGTCGATGATAAATTCCCATTACCAAATATAACTGAAATTCTAGAATCAGTGTCAGGCTCAATGTATTTCACACATTTGGACCTTGCTCAAGGGTACTATCAGGTCGAACTAGAACCAGGAAGTAGGCCGTGTACCGCTTTTACATCAGGTCGCGGAATGTTTCAAATGAAGAGGCTACCAATGGGCCTAAAGATTAGCCCTCCAAGTTTTTCTCGAATAATGACAATAGCCATGGCAGGTCTCAATTATGAAAGATGTTTTGTATATTTAGACGATCTGATTGTGTTTGGAAGAAATCTGAGAGATCACAATGCTAATCTGATCAAAGTGTTTGAGAGGTTAAGGAAAGTCAACTTGAAACTGAATCCTTCAAAGTGCGAATTTTTAAAAAAGGATATCTTATATTTGGGGCATGTTATAACATCAGAGGGCATCCTACCTGATTCGAGCAAAATAGCAGCCTTGCATAATTATCCGGAGCCAAAGTCGGCGGATGAGGTTAAGAGGTTTGTTGCGTTCGCTAACTATTATAGAAAATTTATCCCAAATTTCGCGAAGCGAACTTGGTGTTTAACTCAACTGACCCGGAAAAACGCAGCATTTATTTGGACGAATAATTGCCAAATATCATTTGAAACAATAAAAAAGGCTTTGATGTCCCCACCAGTACTAGATTTTCCAGATTTTTCTGCTGAGAACCAGTTCATCGTACACACTGATGCGTCAGGAAAAGCTTTGGGTGCAGTACTATCTAATGGAAATGGAAAACCGATTGCCTATGCCAGTAGAACACTTAACAAGGCAGAAAGTAACTATGCCACAATAGAAAAAGAGTTACTAGCGATAGTATGGGCAACACGACATTTTCGGCCGTATTTATTTGGTAAGCGATTCAAGATCATGACAGATCACAGGCCGTTGATTTTTCTTTTCACACACAACAATCCCTCAAGCCGTCTGACAAAGTTTAGGTTATGCTTAGAGGAATACGATTTCGACATTGAATACATTAAAGGTTCTGACAACGTAATAGCTGATGCCTTGTCTCGAATTTCGATTGAAGAGCTTAAGAGCATAAATCAACACAGCATAGCAGTTGTTACAAGGGCACAAACAATAACTAAAGAGAAAGAGGAAATAGAAACTAAAGTGAGGGATAATAATCAGGTTATCGAACGAAATTCGGGTGCGCAACCGAAAATCGTTGAGATCCTTAAAAAACCCAAACAATGTACGCAACTAACAATAATGAATAAGAAATTGAAGAATAAACTAATGAAAAACGATGATAGAGTAGCTACTGAAGATGAAAAGTTAATATACATGCCCTCTATGAAAATGATCTTTATCGATCCAGATGATCTGGCAGCAAAACCGCTACACCGTTTGTTGGGACATTTGGAAACATTGTGTGATGAAATCGACATAGAAGAGGTAGTAATAATGAAAGAAGATAGCAATATTGCATTTTTGAAATCGTTGGCCAACGAACTTAATAAAAATGAATATAAAAATTATGATGTACCTAGGATATGCATCGTTAATAAAAGAAAATGTATTGAGGATAAAGAAATGCGTACAGTTATTCTAAATGATTTCCATCTATTGCCGTCGAGTGGACATGCAGGTATTAGGAGAATGACAAAAAAAATACAGAAATATTATTTTTGGCCAGGCATGACTAACGACATTTACAAATATGTAGCGAGGTGTGACCAATGTCAGCGGAATAAACACGATAGACATACAAGACAACCTCTAGTAGTCACAACAACTGCGGATCGAGCATTTAGAAAAGTATTTCTAGACATTGTTGGACCACTAGACAAAGACAATGATGATTTTACATACATACTGACGTTGCAGTGTGATTTAACTAAATTCATAGAGGTTTATCCACTTAAATCAAAGGAGGCCAATGTTGTAGCTAGAACATTTGTGGAGGATTTCATCCTAAGATATGGGACGCCTACGGAAATTTGTACTGATCGTGGGACAGAGTTCATGTCAACAGTTATGTGTGATGCAGCGAGGCTCCTGAATATCAACAAATTAAACAGTACAGCATATCACCATGAAACAATTGGGGCGCTGGAAAACACCCATAAACATTTGAAAGCTTTCTTACGTATAATGACGGGGAATCAACCTGAAAATTGGAGCTCGTGGCTTCGATATTGGTGTTTCGTGTTTAATACTACAGTTCATACTGAGACTGGTTACACCCCGTTTGAGCTAGTTTTTGGTTTTCTGGCGACATTGCCATCTAATTTGATAAACATTGAAAAAACTGATCCCATTTATAATCATGATAATTATCTAAGCGAATTGAAATATAGGTTGCAACGAGCATGGTTGGATGCTCATCAGAATTTGGTGTCGAGCAAGGTAAAACGTAAGGAACACTACGATAAGAATTGTTATCCTAGGTCTTACAACAAAGATGATTTGATATTAGTTAAGAGTGAAACGGGAAATAAACTTACCGAAGTGTACGAAGGTCCTTATGTTGTGATCGCGGAACGCGAACCGAATGTTCTGTTTCTAAAAGGAGGAAAAACTATTGAAGTGCACAAAAATAGAACAAAGACCTATCGGATTTAAGTGCGCGACGATTTAATTCAAAAATGCTGAACTATGCACAAAACGGGATGTGTTCGAGAATGCATCGCAACAACCTTGAATTACATAATTTTAGTAGAGCATTGATGTTTTTATAAGTAGCTGTGAACTTGACACTTATTTTATGTTTACTATATTATAGAGCTTACCTTGAAAAAAAAACAATCGACATCAAATATTTCATTTTATTATAAGAATTTGTAAATTATTATATTTATTGGTATTATGTATCGTATTACACTTACTCATATTAGCACCGATGCTGGAGAGAAAAGAAAGATTTTAGAATCCAAATTTATGATAGGAGTGTTATTGTTGTTTTGACGAATTTATTCACTTTAGACATAGCAAATAAATTCTTTTCTCTGCAGGGAAGGTGTAGGGAAAATATAGCATGATATTTAAGTTATTATATTCATGCTGAATATGTATATATTATTTAGAACAATTATTATTGATACACTAAGCAGTACGTCACCCGTGACAAGAGGGGCGAACGTTACCTTTCAGGTAACACTTACATTGATAGATATAGATGTCTCGATATTCTACCGAGAACGACATGGTACAATCCTGTCACGGGTACTATTGACTTAGTGATGTTTCTTATTGTGTATCAGTGAATAAACCACCTTACCACAACGTCATCTTTTATTCTGCGGTGTCCACGCAGATATCCCAACCTCATATAATCAAAAACCACCAAAGTGTTTACCAATTACACCACTTCGGTCCTGTTAGATTTTTATATTTTTGTAAATATAAACCTCTGAAAGGATAGTAGATCATTGATGAACACAATGCGATTCGATGCCCTACCATAGATCAACTATTCACGCACATTCATCTGAAGTTCAGTCGTTTTTTGAAGTAAGGATTGTAGGTTAGTACTGCTAATAAATAAGAACTGTCAAGTAACTGCCAACCATAGCAGTACTAACCTACAATCCTTACTTCAAAAAACGACTGAACTTCAGATGAATGTGCGTGAATAGTTGATCTATGGTAGGGCATCGAATCGCATTGTGTTCATCAATGATCTACTATCCTTTCAGAGGTTTATATTTACAAAAATATAAAAATCTAACAGGACCGAAGTGGTGTAATTGGTAAACACCCTGGACTAGAAATCCAGAAATGTGGGTTCGAATCCCGCCTATGGTTCAGTCTTTTACGTTTATTCATCTTTATAATCCTATGTTAAATTATCTAAGTTATCTTCATAATTCAGAAAATTTAATTCTATATCTCTTAAGTTACATACACGATAGTGGCCAATTAGGCAAAGAAACTTTAAACTTGTTTATAATTAACCAGAACAATTCTCAGTCAGTTCTATTGAAATATATAAGAACCGGGATGCTGTCATTTGAATAAGAACTGTCAAGTAACTGCCAACCATAGCAGTACTAACCTACAATCCTTACTTCAAAAAACGACTGAACTTCAGATGAATGTGCGTGAATAGTTGATCTATGGTAGGGCATCGAATCGCATTGTGTTCATCAATGATCTACTATCCTTTCAGAGGTTTATATTTACAAAAATATAAAAATCTAACAGGACCGAAGTGGTGTAATTGGTAAACACCCTGGACTAGAAATCCAGAAATGTGGGTTCGAATCCCGCCTATGGTTCAGTCTTTTACGTTTATTCATCTTTATAATCCTATGTTAAATTATCTAAGTTATCTTCATAATTCAGAAAATTTAATTCTATATCTCTTAAGTTACATACACGATAGTGGCCAATTAGGCAAAGAAACTTTAAACTTGTTTATAATTAACCAGAACAATTCTCAGTCAGTTCTATTGAAATATATAAGAACCGGGATGCTGTCATTTGAATAAGAACTGTCAAGTAACTGCCAACCATAGCAGTACTAACCTACAATCCTTACTTCAAAAAACGACTGAACTTCAGATGAATGTGCGTGAATAGTTGATCTATGGTAGGGCATCGAATCGCATTGTGTTCATCAATGATCTACTATCCTTTCAGAGGTTTATATTTACAAAAATATAAAAATCTAACAGGACCGAAGTGGTGTAATTGGTAAACACCCTGGACTAGAAATCCAGAAATGTGGGTTCGAATCCCGCCTATGGTTCAGTCTTTTACGTTTATTCATCTTTATAATCCTATGTTAAATTATCTAAGTTATCTTCATAATTCAGAAAATTTAATTCTATATCTCTTAAGTTACATACACGATAGTGGCCAATTAGGCAAAGAAACTTTAAACTTGTTTATAATTAACCAGAACAATTCTCAGTCAGTTCTATTGAAATATATAAGAACCGGGATGCTGTCATTTGAATAAGAACTGTCAAGTAACTGCCAACCATAGCAGTACTAACCTACAATCCTTACTTCAAAAAACGACTGAACTTCAGATGAATGTGCGTGAATAGTTGATCTATGGTAGGGCATCGAATCGCATTGTGTTCATCAATGATCTACTATCCTTTCAGAGGTTTATATTTACAAAAATATAAAAATCTAACAGGACCGAAGTGGTGTAATTGGTAAACACCCTGGACTAGAAATCCAGAAATGTGGGTTCGAATCCCGCCTATGGTTCAGTCTTTTACGTTTATTCATCTTTATAATCCTATGTTAAATTATCTAAGTTATCTTCATAATTCAGAAAATTTAATTCTATATCTCTTAAGTTACATACACGATAGTGGCCAATTAGGCAAAGAAACTTTAAACTTGTTTATAATTAACCAGAACAATTCTCAGTCAGTTCTATTGAAATATATAAGAACCGGGATGCTGTCATTTGAATAAGAACTGTCAAGTAACTGCCAACCATAGCAGTACTAACCTACAATCCTTACTTCAAAAAACGACTGAACTTCAGATGAATGTGCGTGAATAGTTGATCTATGGTAGGGCATCGAATCGCATTGTGTTCATCAATGATCTACTATCCTTTCAGAGGTTTATATTTACAAAAATATAAAAATCTAACAGGACCGAAGTGGTGTAATTGGTAAACACCCTGGACTGGAAATCCAGAAATGTGGGTTCGAATCCCGCCTATGGTTCAGTCTTTTACGTTTATTCATCTTTATAATCCTATGTTAAATTATCTAAGTTATCTTCATAATTCAGAAAATTTAATTCTATATCTCTTAAGTTACATACACGATAGTGGCCAATTAGGCAAAGAAACTTTAAACTTGTTTATAATTAACCAGAACAATTCTCAGTCAGTTCTATTGAAATATATAAGAACCGGGATGCTGTCATTTGAATAAGAACTGTCAAGTAACTGCCAACCATAGCAGTACTAACCTACAATCCTTACTTCAAAAAACGACTGAACTTCAGATGAATGTGCGTGAATAGTTGATCTATGGTAGGGCATCGAATCGCATTGTGTTCATCAATGATCTACTATCCTTTCAGAGGTTTATATTTACAAAAATATAAAAATCTAACAGGACCGAAGTGGTGTAATTGGTAAACACCCTGGACTAGAAATCCAGAAATGTGGGTTCGAATCCCGCCTATGGTTCAGTCTTTTACGTTTATTCATCTTTATAATCCTATGTTAAATTATCTAAGTTATCTTCATAATTCAGAAAATTTAATTCTATATCTCTTAAGTTACATACACGATAGTGGCCAATTAGGCAAAGAAACTTTAAACTTGTTTATAATTAACCAGAACAATTCTCAGTCAGTTCTATTGAAATATATAAGAACCGGGATGCTGTCATTTGAATAAGAACTGTCAAGTAACTGCCAACCATAGCAGTACTAACCTACAATCCTTACTTCAAAAAACGACTGAACTTCAGATGAATGTGCGTGAATAGTTGATCTATGGTAGGGCATCGAATCGCATTGTGTTCATCAATGATCTACTATCCTTTCAGAGGTTTATATTTACAAAAATATAAAAATCTAACAGGACCGAAGTGGTGTAATTGGTAAACACCCTGGACTAGAAATCCAGAAATGTGGGTTCGAATCCCGCCTATGGTTCAGTCTTTTACGTTTATTCATCTTTATAATCCTATGTTAAATTATCTAAGTTATCTTCATAATTCAGAAAATTTAATTCTATATCTCTTAAGTTACATACACGATAGTGGCCAATTAGCCAAAGAAACTTTAAACTTGTTTATAATTAACCAGAACAATTCTCAGTCAGTTCTATTGAAATATATAAGAACCGGGATGCTGTCATTTGAATAAGAACTGTCAAGTAACTGCCAACCATAGCAGTACTAACCTACAATCCTTACTTCAAAAAACGACTGAACTTCAGATGAATGTGCGTGAATAGTTGATCTATGGTAGGGCATCGAATCGCATTGTGTTCATCAATGATCTACTATCCTTTCAGAGGTTTATATTTACAAAAATATAAAAATCTAACAGGACCGAAGTGGTGTAATTGGTAAACACCCTGGACTAGAAATCCAGAAATGTGGGTTCGAATCCCGCCTATGGTTCAGTCTTTTACGTTTATTCATCTTTATAATCCTATGTTAAATTATCTAAGTTATCTTCATAATTCAGAAAATTTAATTCTATATCTCTTAAGTTATATATATATATATATATATATATATATATATATATATATATATATATATATATATATATATATATATATATATATATATATATATATATATATATATATATATAATGGTTCTTAGGGACGACAGAAATCAATTTAAACAAGGTTGTGTTGCTCTGTAGAACAAAGTTTACGGGTTTCCAAATGAAATCTAAATTCATACCTGTAAAACAAAGAAACGACATTCAATGTTTATTCTCCTGTCGATTCTGTTTGTTTTATAATAACAAATAATTAAAGTCAAATTTTACGTTATCGTGACACCTGGAGCTTCTCACTGCTTGCCTATCACTCACATAACCTCCCTGCTGATAACGCTAGTATCATTCTCTTCAACACCTACATTATCTACGTTGGCGCGGCGCGCTAATTCAAAATAAAGAAATACATTTTCTTTACATCTCCCCCCCCCCAGACATCCTTCACTAGGGATTGTCCTGAAAAATAGGGATAAGTTTTGAAATGTGGAATAGATTTGATTCGGTTTTTCTATGTCCTGTATTGATCCTGTATATCGAGTTTGATATTTTCTCCATTATTTTATATGGTCCAATTCTGGGTTCGTCTAGTTTCTTCCTGTTTAATTTGTTTCTATTCTCTATGTATACCATATCGTTTTCGTTAAACTCGTGATCATTTCGGTGCTTGTCGAATAGTAGTTTGTTGTATGTGTGTGATTTTATTGTATTGTGAAGCGCTTTTTCTTTATCCTTAATCCAATCTCTGTTTGTTATGTCTCGTTTCAATTCACTTGGAACGATTTTGAAGTCTGTACCATCAAGCAAGTAGCTGGGGGTGAAACCGGTAATGGAATGTTCTGTGTTGTTGTATTTATCTATGCACACTCGAGCTATTGTTGTCCATGCCGTTTTTTGCGTTCGTTCGTTTATTTTACATCTTATTTTTTTCACTATGGTTTGGTTTAGCCGTTCATTTAGACCATTCGAAAAAGGTGAGTTTACTGCTGTAAAAATTATTTTTTCCTTTAAAAAATTTTTAAATTCTTTGGAGTTTATTCCTGGATATTGGTCACTAAGGATTGTACCGATTTCACTTGTTTCTATCACTTCATTTACTGGTTTTATAAAATCCGTTGCATTTTGTGTTTTTGAAGTATGTATGAAAGCATACCTTGTGTAGTGGTCAACCAACATGTGTGAGTATTTCTTCGTCGATCTCGAGCCTCCAAAGCCTCCTATCATATCTATCGACATTATTTCGAAGGGCTTTGTTGCTGGACCTAAATGGGACATGAGGCCGAATTTTCTTTGTCCTCTAGATTTGTTTTTAATACATATCTTACAATTGCTGCAGATATTTTTGATATTATTTGTTAGGTTTTCTGCTGTATACCAGGGGCCTATTTTGTTTTGCATTTGTTTTATGCCAATGTGACACATGTCTTTATGTACATTTTGTATGAATTTTATACTAAATTCCTCAGATAGTAAAATTTTTTCTTTATCTTTTATTTTTTTTGTAGTAGACGTTGTTCTTTTTCGTTAAACCTGTTTTATTTTGTAGTTCTTGATTTTTTGACTGGTCTTGAATGATATCTGATAGTTTTATTAGATTAACAATTTTTAATTGTTCTATGTTGTTATCTTTTGGTGCCAGTACTGGGTTCCTGCTCAAACAGTCTGCTTCTAGATTGTATTTACCTGGAGCATATTTTATATTAAAATCATATTGCGACAAATAATAAGTTAGGTCTCCTAGCTCTTCGTCTGGTCTGGCTTTTATATTCATATTTTCCAATGGTTTATGGTCTGAGTATACCGTGAATGACTTCCCAATCAACCAATATTGCCAGTATCTTATGGCTTCTTTAATAGCTAAGCATTCCAGATATATCGCTTTTTTTTTCTTTTGTGCTTCGTTTAGTTTTTTTGAGAAGTATGCTACTGGTTTTTGTTTTCCGTTTTCTTGTATTTGTTTTAATACAGCACCTAATGCTTCTATTGATGCATCGGTGTATATTACTATTGGTAGATTTTTGTCGTAGATTTCTAGTATAGGTTGAGAGCATAGTAGTTTTTTTATTTTTTCGAACGATTCTTGACATTTTATTGACCATGAAAATCGTACATTTTTCCTGAGTAAATTGTGTAACGGATCTAAAATTATTGCACAGTTTGGAATATATTCGTGATAGGAATTTATCTTTCCGAGGAATTGTCGTACGTTTTTTTGAGTCTTAAGTATTGGAAAATTTTGTACTGATATTAAATTATCTTTTATTGATCTGATCGTATTATTCTCTATTATGTGGCGCAGGTACTGTGCAGACTCTGTTGCAAATTTGCATTTTGTAAATTTTAGCCTGAATCCTTCTTTTTCTATTACGTCTAATAGTAATTCTATATGTTTCACATGTTCCTCAAATGATTTCGAAAATATTAGTAAATCATCTATAAAATTTACTACAAATTCAGTTAATTTATTTTTTCTTAATATATTGCTCAAGATTCTTCGAAAGATTGCTGGGGCTGTTTTCAGCCCAAAAGGTAAACATGTCCATTGGTAATGACCTTCTTGTGTAACAAAACCTGTTTTGTGTCTGTCTTCAATACGCAAAGGGATAGACCAGAATGCAGAGTTTATGTCTAGTGTAGTAAAAAATTTACAGTTTCTTGTTTTTATCATTAAGTCGTCTATCAATGGAAATGGTTGTGCTTGAGGTATTTCTATTTTATTTATGTCCCTGAAGTCTATGCATAATCTGCTTCTTTTATTTTCACCTTTTTTAAACGCTAGTGTTACAGGTGCTGCGAAAGGGCTGTATGATTCTTCAATGAGTTTTTTATCTAATAGTTTTGTTACTTGTTCCCCTATTTCTTTTCTGTCTTCTAGGCTGCATTTGTAAGGCCTCTTGTTACAATATTTATCTACCAATAGATCTATATGTGCTTCATATTTTTTTACTGTACCTACGTCATACTTATATTTTGCGAACACTGATTTTTAAGTATCTATTGTTTTGTTTATTTCATATTTTTGATTATGTGATAAGTGATCCATATTTGCTATAAAATTCTCTTCTTTTACGTGCTCGTTAAAATTTACTAACTTTTTTTCTTCATTAGCATTTTCCTCGTTTTGTTGAAAAATCTTGAGGTTTTCATCCTGGATTAATTTAAATTCTTTTATTGTGTCTAATCCAATTAGGAAATCGTATTTAAAATATTCGTTATCTATTATGTGGACATCCATATTTTTTTCTATGTTGAATATTTTTAATGTTAGAGTCGTCAAACCGTTTGTTTTTTGGACACCATTAATTGTTATTAAACTTGCATTATTACCTTTATTATTATTTTCTTTTTAATTTTTTATGTTTAGGAATTTCGAGTTTATCAAAGATACATTTGATCCTGAATCGTAAATTCCCCAAAGATCTATTTTGTTTTCTATAGTTAGTTTGACTTTTATTAATGGCGTCTATACTCGTTTTTTTGATCTGATTCGTTCAATTCGGATTCTATTACTGAATTGTTTACGTGTCTAATATTTTTTGTACCTTTATCATTTTTTTATTGAACCAGCAAGCGGTTTCTGCGTGGAATCTTTTCTCCTTATTTAATTTTTCGCAGGTTGTGCATGGTGTTTTATTTTTATCTTCCGCGTTTGTACCGGTTTTTTTATTAAAAGATTTTTTACTCACCATGTGTTCATATTTGTTCAACTCGTTGAATAAATCTGATGTTTCTCTTATCATTTCTCTATCAATTCTGTTTAAAATGAATTCCGGAAGTCCTGCTGCAATGAGATCGATGAGAGTTCCCTTATCTATTGTTTGTCGCATATCTATTGAAAGTTTTTCTTTTCTTATTGCATAATCTATTAAAGGTCCTTCTCTGTATTTGAAATGTAGTGCATAAGTAACTGGGTTCCAGCCTTTTGTAGCGAATGTTTCAGAAAAGTTCTTTTTCCATTCATCCCATGTCCCATGCACTGTTAATTTTGTAAACATTGAGCTGAACCAATCTTTGCAGGAGCCTTCCATGAAGAATAGGAGTACTTCAATTTTTTGTGAGTCTTCATTTATATCAGATCGATTGCATTCTTGTTCAAAAATGTCCATCCATCGGCTTGGGTTTGGATTTTTACTTGTGAATCTGTCGATAATGAATTTCTCTGTTATGTGTTTTAAATTGTTGGGCCGTGGATTTTCAATTAATGTTTCAAGTAGTCTATTTAAAGTACTTACGTCTGCATGTTCAGCAGTTATATTTTCTGTTTTGATATTTTCTAGGTATACGTCATGAAATTGTAAATTTTCTTCTTCATCTACATAAGTTTCTTTGATTTCCTTTGTCAATTTTACCCAGATATTACGCTCTTGGTGCCTTTTTTTCAACGAATTTTTTACCTTCTTAAAAGCGTTTTTTTCAACGAATTTTTTACCTTCTTAAAAGCGTTAGTGGCGATTAATTGTTCATGGACGTTTGCATTTTGCAATTCTTCTGGGATTTTGAAAATTCTATCATCCTCGGTAGTTATCGAGGTTATGCCAATCACATTACTTTTTCCGTCTGTTGTTGGGATTACTTTGAAACAGAATTGTAGCTTTTCCATTTTATAATTTTCATATAACCCTTGTAATTTAAACGGGAATGTCGTTTTATAATGGTTCTTAGGGACGACAGAAATCAATTTAAACAAGGTTGTGTTGCTCTGTAAAACAAAGTTTATTTTCTGTAAAACAAAGTTTACGGGTTTACAAATGAAATCTAAATTCATACCTGTAAAACAAAGAAACGACATTCAATGTTTATTCTCCTGTCGATCCTGTTTGTTTTATAGTCACAAATAATTAAAGTCAAATTTTACGTTATCGTGACACCTGGAGCTTCTCACTGCTTGCCTATCACTCACATAACCTCCCTGCTGATAACGCTAGTATCATTCTCTCCAACACCTACATTATCTACGTTGGCGCGGCGCCATCTACTATCGTCTCTGAGGTTTATATTCACAAGAATAGAGTTCAAATCCTGCATATGGTTCAAAGTTCAGGTTTATTCATCTTCATAATCCTATGTTTAATTCATTTAATTCTATATCTCTCAATGTACCTACACGAAATTGTGGCCAATTAGGTAAAGAAACTTCAAGCTTGATTATACTTACCCAGAACATTTTTCAGTCAGTTCATCACCTCAAAATTGTTATTAAGTGGTTTTCGAAGGTGCTGAACATGAATATGATGATTAAAAATGCCCATAATCTACCTGGAGGTCAGTAACCCCGGATACTATATCGGTCTCAGAAAACTAACAGGAAGTCTATTGATAACAAATTATCTCGAAATTGTTACTCGGTGGTTTAGAGGGTGCTGGACACGAATATGATGATTGAAATGCCCATAATCCACCTGGAGGTCAGTAACCCTGGAAACCACGTCGCTCTGAGGGAATTTACATAAACGCTTTGAATGTTTACAGGAAATGTTACTTATTGATCAATTGTGATTAACTTTTATATTTTTATTATTAAATATGAATTATTTATTAATATTATTTAATTAAATCCAAAGTCTGAATTGATTAATTATTTATTATTGGAATACTTAATCAAATTTATTAGTTTGTAGGGAATTAATTCTATTCAATTATTATTCAAATATTTGTATGGAATGTTTGAAAATGTTTCAATTTCATAAAAATTTATGTTCGTTCGTGATCGTAAGTGCCGGAGCAGTGTGCAATGTACTGGCGGAAGCTCCTCTCGAGCGTTGGCAGTTGTATTATGCTTTACGCAGCCCAATATTCTTGGAATCCACTGCAGTATCATCTTGCTTGCGACAGATGACCTCGGTCTACAGAAGGATTGCCCTGCGGGTGGTCCGGGCATATCGAAAGGTCTCGTACGATGTCGAGTGCATCACTTTTGCCAATTCACCTGATGGTAGAAGAACGGGTGGAGACCCGCCAAGGACGCAGATATCAGGCGACTGAAGACCATTGCTACGGAAACCAGAACAATTGTGAGCGTCGTGGACGCATCGACCAAGGGGTGGTGGACCCAATAATCGTCGGAAGAGTCCGGTAATAAATTAGATTGTATCTGATACAAGTTTTACTGGGAATAGTCATGAATAGTTAACTTATGTTCTGTAATGAAAGATAATTTTTGTTATTGTTGTTATTAGAACAATTTGAAAGGTCAACAATTTCACAAGCAAGGGTAACGAAAATTGTGTAATGAAGTTTTACTTCTGTCAAACATATTGACAGTGTAATGAATCTTTTGGAATGAAGATTTTCTGATTCAAGTTTTAAGGTGATGTTGGGACCAAATTTTGCCAAAAAGTAGCCTTTCTGGACGGAACGAAAACCTAATAATACTGATATTTCGTGTGACCAATGAGTTATATTTTGAGAACTTAATATTGGAGATTTCATTTCCCTTTTCTTTTTACCATTCTATTGTGGATGGTGAGGTGTTGTGTTGATTCTGTTTATGACAAAAAGTTGCGAATATCTTTAACATATATGAGATTCAAATTCAAATCATATAAGATATTCCAAAACGAGGAACATGTCATAATTGCAAATTATTTTGTTGAGATGATTACGAAAGGTTTTGATCAAAATAAAAATGTTTGATAATACCTATTCGATGTATTGATTAGTGCGTAATAATGCTTCGGCATCGACATTGTCAGTTTCTTCAACATATTGAATGCCTGGTGAATTGTGATATAGGATCTGAATATCTGACTTGTCTTGGTGTTTTCTCTGAATTTGAGAACATAGTCTATGTTAAAGGCAAATGATCGAATGATTCTAATAAATATTTGAAATGTACGTTAGCCAATAATTCTCCCTCAAAATGATTCTAGTTTCAATGTGCTCTTGATAACTTCTTTGGAAAGAAAGTGGTTAAGATTCAGTATCATCTGGATCGATATATCATCGAACATTAATTTGATCAGATAATAATAATAAGAGTCTATGGAAGACCTGTGAAAAGTTTGCTTCAATCGAACCAAAAGAAACTGTAGTATGAGTAGTTTAGAATAATCATATGAATAGATCATAGTTGTTGCAATTGAAGTTCATCGATCTTCATACTTGAGAGTGATATAGCAGTACGTCAGTGTATGAACTTTGGATAGCTTAGATTAACAGTTAAGTTATTTTACATTTGAATTAACTCATTGAATGATAATTATTAGGAATCGCTTATTATCAGGATTGGATTGAATTGAAATCATCTTTCAATTCGTTCCTTCCACGATAAGTTTGCAAATATGAACCTAATGTAAGAGATATAAGCTCCAGCCACACGGCTGAATCGCAAAACTTATTAGTGGTTCAAGTCCAATGAGCATATCAACTAGACAGAAGGTACTCTGGTAGGTAGGTCACTGATCACGAATTCGTTGTGAAATTTCACTTTATCGACCGAAAAACACGACATTTTCGTGATAAGGGATATTTGCTATTTGGTTCAATGAATGATATTGTAAGAATATAACATGTTCCTGAAGTATAACATAATGGTAGTTCGCTACAATTACTGACGTTACATGATATTATTAGCGCTTTCATACCCTTGATCAACTAGGCCGTTAGAAAATTCACTTTCAAGACATCGTGATAATTTGATGAAATAGGCTGCTCCTCAATTTTGTCATTATCGTAGGGTTCGAAAAAATTTTAAGTGTTTCACCATCAG
Organism: Endomychus coccineus; assembly: GCA_958510875.1. Taxonomy (NCBI): domain Eukaryota; kingdom Metazoa; phylum Arthropoda; class Insecta; order Coleoptera; family Endomychidae; genus Endomychus; species Endomychus coccineus. The sequence goes on along the minus strand of OY294069.1, from coordinate 78,913,577 downwards.
TACAATGTCGAACAGATGTGTTTAAGATTCCATGATCTGGATAGAAAAGTACTCTTCTATCCAGATAACATACTCGTTCATAAATCAGTTCAACTATCTCTGTTAACTTTTATAATTTGGTCTGAAATGATATGATTCATCAACCTAGGGCTAGGAAATATTTATAGTTAACAGACATAGTTGAAATGATTTATCCACCAGTATGTTAGGTTAATTAGTGGTGTAAATGTTTTCATAGAGAGAATATCTTCTGATAAATTCTGAAACTTGTAAAGATGGTTTTATGATCTATGTGCATTAATTAGTCGCTAGTCCCAAAATTGCTGAGGAATAAAACTACCACTTATTGTAGAGATCAAAATAAGTCGATTGAACCCAATTGATATTTTAAAAAAAAGACCGTTTGTCAGTGAGGTGAGTTCAAAGTTCATTCAAAAATCTCATTATTGTGCGGTATGCGTCGAGCGAATTTTGTGAAACTTTGCAAAAGTACATTGTAGAAAGTTCCCTCACTTCCAGAAGCCAAAGAATTTCAAAGGAAATTGTGGAAGGATAAAACCACGCTTACACGTCTGATAGTTTTTTATAATCTTATTCGGGCTAGTCATATCGATCTAAGATTTTTTCAGCAGAAAGGCTCATTCATTATCTTAATTTCGTATTTCGCATAGTTCAGAAAAAACTGTTTTCTCGAACACTGAAAACTGATATTCTTAGATCAAGTCTAATAAAATTGTAGTACAAAATTTAGTGAACACAGAGACAAAACATTTTTATATCAGGTGTTCAATGTAATTTCCATCTTCATTGATGCAAAGATCAATTCAACGTGAATTGAAATGCACCCTCTTCAACACAACGTCGTTTTTTCGTATTGTGCTCACAGCAGTTTGATTTCTGTTCCACAGTTGTTCGGAACTTTGTAAACTTGTGTTTTAACGCTCCTTAGATGAAGAAGTCTTGAAGATTGGAGTCTGGAGATCGCGGAGTCCACTGAATAGGTGCTTCTTGTCCTCTACCAATCCATCTACCAGCAAAAGGGTTCATCAATATATTCTTACGGCACGTGCAAAATAAAGTGGTGCACCGTAGTGCATGAAGAACATGTTTTGACATACATTAAGGGGCAAGTCTTCTGATGATTCTGGCGGAATTTCTTAAAGGAACAAGCACCATCCAGACGATCAGGCAATCGGAACGCTTCAACCATAAAATTGCATCTAATTTGTTTGACGCATTTGTGAAAAGGGCACATAGATGAGCGGTACTTTTTTCAAATATATAAATTGGGTTCGACTGACTTATCTTGACCTCCACAATAAGTGGTGAATTTATTTCCCAGCAATTTTGGGACAACCTGTATATATTAAACATGGATAAATGTAATCAAATCGTCCTAATGCATATAGATTATTATTGAATGGTGAAACAACTTATAAAATATTAGAATCTGATCCAACATTATTGGTTCCAAATCATATGAACAAATTAATTAATTAATGATGTAAAAATAAATTTGTCAATATTGCTGTAAGCAGTTTACCGAAAAAGTGAAAAGGTAGGTCATAATACCAATCAAATTAGCATTGAGTAGCATCAAATAACGTTGGGCAGAGATTTAAGATCAAATAAATCTTGATCAGTCTGAACGCACTCATTTTCAATAAGATGAACAACGTTTTGGACAAATATTCGGCACAACAGAGATCTCTATTTCAGCTACTATTACGAACCTAGTTGTGACATGCCTAGAACAATCTGATATTCCATCAGCCTTCCAACCCGTATTCTTCTATATTATTGATCTATCGAAGCAGCTCCCTACATATACACAATTGAAATGTGTGAAAATTTGCAACTGTATTTGATTGATATAGTTGATATAAATGTTAGTTCAGAATGTGAACTCAGAACAAGAAACTTAGTAGAAAGCAATTAAAACAGAAGTAGAATATGTAACATCTGAACTGATGAACGGAATAAACAAAAAGTTGAAATAAGCTGAGGCAAAAATATTTCAACTATAATACAGAAAATGACTGGAAAGGTTTTAGATGCTATCCCTCAAATATTAATATTAACCGCAGATAAATGTAATACAATCATCATAATGCATAGAGAAAACAGTATTGAAAGGTGAAACAACTTATAAAATATCAGACTCTGAACCTACATTATTGTTGCAAAATGATATGAAAAAATTAATTCATTAATGGTGCAAAAATATTGACTATTGACATGAACAATGAATTTATCTACCATAAGGGGCAAGCACCATATTATCTATAGTCTTCATAAAACTGATATACCTCTGAAAACTATTTGTCCCCCTACATAAAGCTTGTTGAAATTTTCATCCAAAGCTATTAATAGTATAATAGGGGAAAATTAATTTACAAATCCATATACCAATCGAATTAGCATTGAGTAGCATCAAAAACGTTGAGCAGAGATTAAAGATCACAAACTTCAAGATTAGCCTAGATTTATGAATGCACTAAAGTTTTGTTTTGTATGCAGTCCTTATCAATTTGGTGAATAATATTTTGGACCAATATTAGGCACAACAGGTGTTTCCTATTTCAGCAACTATTACGAATCTAGTTATGGAATGCCAGGAAGAATCTAATGATTTCATTAGATTTTGAACCCGTATTCTCCAAGCGGATGATCACCCAATGTGTGTTCTCAAGGATAGAATTCAGTATTTATTAGATGAATTCAACAATAGAACTCAACAAAAACATAAATTCTCAAGATATGAACAAAAGACATGATCCAGAGAGAAAAATGAGGACATCCTGGTTCACTAAATTAGTTTGGTCTCAATGGTACCTCCACTATAATTTAGTTGCACCAACAAGATATAAAAAAGTGAATCAACAGAACAGAATCACACACACAGATCGTGCTGTGAAATTGTCACACCTGAAAAACCGCAACAAATTTTGAAAAAATCTTGCATCACATGCAATTTTGGCTAATCAAAAAAAAATGTATTCAAGCTTTAGTTGATGTGAATTAGTTTCCAAACGTCTTCTGATGAGAGTTCGAAACGTGCGTAAAGGCAAAAATATATTCGACATATGTGTCCTATGGAATCTATTTCCCCACAATTCACATATAATTCACACCTGGGCCAAGAATCATTATTGTAGTATCAAGATTTGTATCTGAGTGCCCACAAGAGGATATCACTTTGGTTTTTATGTTTTAAATGCTTATGATGCTCGAACATCTTCTAAGTGATGATAATTGCGATTTGAAATTGAATACGAGAAATATTATCATTGATAATGACTACATACCATAATAATTCAGAAGAAAACTCAATATGGAAGAACGAAGTCCAATATATTATCATTTTCAAGGTGGTGAGATAGCAAATCGATTCTGAAAATCGAAATTATTTTTACAGCTTCAGCAATATCCAAAATTAAAAATATGTGAACTTTATTAACTGAGTTGTGTCATTATTCCAAGACTATTCAAAAATAGGAATTAGGTTGAAACTTATCTAAACAATGGGAAGACGACAAACATATGTATCAAATCGAAATCAATAGAAACAGTAACCAGAAAAGTTACGCACCTGAGATCATAATCAGAAAAGTATTTCGGGGAGATTTTTCGATTCATAATCTCATATTCACTAGGTCGTTTCCAGTTTTGTTCATATGATTCATATAGAATGGTTCTCCTCATCTCAAAAGAGATTTTGGTGGCATTGAGAATCAAAACCTGATGATACCTCATGGCTACGGCCTTGGTTGATAATAATTAAAAATATATTTATGATTCAACGGTAACAATAACACCTTCTCGAACCTCATTAGCATCAACATCGATGCTTTATCATGACCACATTGCTCCACAAGTATCGAACAGGTTTTTTCCCTTTCACACATAGGTATTTCTGACATTTAACCTTATTAAAGTGAACGTCGCATCCAAGGAGATACCTTATTTATTCATTTCATAAACTCTCAAGCTAGGTCAAGTTTTACTGGAATAAACCAAAAATGTTTCTTTCGTACTAGCACGTCAAGTTACTTTCCATCCAGAAACGTTAATTTGAGATTATATGGATCATGAATAAGAGCACGTATTAGCATTTCAATTTTGTAAAAACTCGTATTTATTGATATACTATTTTTCATACTCCCCATGTCAATTATAATTTTATACTAAACCTGTTTCAATTCCTTTAATTGGGTACTTTGGATGAGTACTTGATAGCTGAAGGGCTTGTTACAATAGTATTTTTAGTGCATAAGGGGGAGAACTTATTAGTGTATTCACAGTTGTGAACTCTTTTAATATGTTGTGAATGGGGCTAGTTCCGACTTCATTCCATCATAAGTTCTCAGTTTTCTGTAACATATTCCTTTTAAAAATTTGTTGAAAACATATTTCTTATAGTCTAGGTCTTTGAGGAGTATACTTTCTTCCACATTCGAAGAAAAGTATGTGTAATTTGAAGATTGTAGAGTTAAAATACTAATATTATAATAGTTGGCAATTAAAATTAGTGAAACCAACTTATATGATAGTTACGATACGCTGTCATTTCCCAGGGCGATGGTCTTCAGTGTAGAATATTTTATAATATATTCAGTTATTATCATTTCTGAAATAAATGTATGAGTATTATTTTCTTAAGATAAACAATTTTTTCTCGTGACTTTGTCTATTACCTTCAATCTCCAATTCTCTTTATTATCAACGACTCTGAATTCAACCCTAGTCTATCACCTGCCTTATGCTTGACCTTCAGTCGTTCATAAGTATTGAACTTACGCAACAGACATTGGCTTAGACTTAGATGTTCAAACCAGCACTACACTTCAGGAACAAAATCGCAAACACCAGTATCGTAGTTCCTGATCAAGTTTCATTAATGAGTTATACGTTGTAACATTTATTGTTGTATTAATATTATGGTGAGTAACGAAATTTGAAAGTAAAGTGCAGAAAGTTCCCGGGCCTCCAATCAAATTTTTCCTCGGAAATGTCTTGGAATTGAACTCAACAAAAGGTAGGAGCAAGGAAGATAAATTGAAGATTGTAAAGTTAAGATACCAATACTAAAGTTAGAAATTTCTTCAAAATTGGTGAAACTTATACGATAGGTATGATACGCTGTTATTTCCCGGGGCGGTGTTATTTAATATGGCAGGTTTCATAAAATATTCAAATATTACCCTTTCTGAGAGAAATGAGTGAGTATTATTTTCGTAAGATAAACAAATTCTATTTGTGATTTTGTCTAGAACATTCAATTTCCGATTCTCTTTATCATTAACGACACACAGTCAATCCTGGTCTATAACACGCTTCATACTTGACCTTCAGTCGTATATAATTATTGAACTCATGCAACACACATTGGCTTAGAGGTTCAAAACAACAATACAGTTCAGTATAGAAATCACAAACGCCTACTATAGGAAGGCTATATTCTTAATGTTTCTCACTGCTAGTATCGTCGTTACTAATCAAGTCAGATGTCTCTTATTAATGAGTTATATGTTGTTACATTTCTTGTTGGATTAATATTTTGGTGGGTAACGAAATTTGAAAGTAAAGTGAAAAGTAAGTTGCAGAATGTTCCTGGGCCTCCCCACAAATTTTTCTTCGGAAATGCATTGGAATTGAACTCAACAAAAGGTAGGAGCAGGAAAGATAAATTGAAGATTGTAAAGTTAAAATACCAATATTATAGTTAGCAATGTCTTCAAAATCAGTAAAACATACGATAGATACGATACGCTGTTATTTCCCAGGGCGGCGGTATTCACTGTAGAAGGTTTCATGAAATATTCAATTACCACCCTTTCTGGAAGGAATGATAGGTATTATTTTCTCGAGATGAACAAATTCAATTTGTTATTTTGCCTAGTTCATTCAATTTCCGATTCTCTTTATCGTTATCTACTTACACTTAATCCTCGTCTATAACCTGCTCTATGGTTGACTTTCAGTCGTTTATGAATATTAAACTCATGCAATAGACATTGGCTTAGAGGTTCAAAACAACAATACAGTTCAGTATAAAAATCACAAACGCCTACTTCTTAATTTTTCTCACTGCCAGAATAGTCTTTACTAATCAAGTAAGATGTCTCTCAATAATGAGTGGTATGTTATAACATCTCTCGTTAGATTAATATTTTGGTGGGTAACTAAATTAGAAAGTACAGTGAAAAATAAGTTGCAGAATGTTCCCGGGTCTCCACCCAAATTTTTCGTCAGAAAAGCATTAGAAGTGAACTCAACAAAGGGTAGGAGTAGGATAGATATGTATAATTTGAAGATTGTAAAGTTGAAATACTAATATTATAGCTAGCAATTTCCTCAAAATTAGTGAAATATATACGAGAGTTACGATACGCTGTTATTTCCGAGGGCGGTTATTTACTGTATGAGGGTTTCATAATATGTTCAATTATGTTTGAAAGATATGAGTAACTTTTATTCCTTTAAGATCTACAAATTCAATTTGTGGAATTCTAACCCACATTCCTGGTTGTCTAGTCTAGTGTATCAACCAATTGCACGAGTTCGGTCTAGTCAGATTCTCATATTTTTCTGGAAATAAACCTCTGGAAGAATATTGAAAAACATAATTCGAATTGAAGCTTCGCCATAGATCAATTATTCTTGCACATTAATCTTAAGTTCTATTGAAATGCATATGAACCAGGATGCTATTATTTGTTGAGCACTGTCACTACCTTGATCCTCGACTCTTTGTAGGGTCTTACTTTTCGCGATTATACTTGAAACTAATTCATATAAGTTGATGATTTTTTGACAACTTTCCAATTTTTCAATGGGTTTATGATTTTTTGAGAAATTTTCAATTCTTCAATAAGTTATGAAACTGCAGAGGAAAATTGCGAATTCGTGGGGAAAAATTATTGAAAGATGTCATTAAGGTGCAATTCAAGTCCTCAATAATTTTTCCTATAATATCCCATATTTCCACAAACAGATTGGCCAATTGATCCTTATTAACCTTCGTAAACCCGAGCGGATAGTACCCCAGACATGAATTTATGGGGATATTTTCTAAAAATTTTTCTTCCTTCGAGCTATGTTTCTTAAATATATTTCTAAAGTGATAAAAACAAGTTTGAATAAATATCTTTTCATTGTAACTAATTATAGAGAGTTTTGTTCCTTGGGGTTCTGCTGCACCCTGCTCGATATGTAACGACAGGTATACATTTTGCATACGTTGAAAACCAACTGGAGTACAAATAGTCCCCCAAATCGTTGAAACGACAGGAATTCCCCGTTTCTTGGCGTCAACGCTCTCGGGGATTCCAACATATTTAATAGCGATGTTGTGCACGTATTTATCCCATATTTTTAGTGTGTTTAGTCACGTTTACAGTGAGTCGTCGAGTACGCGCCTATGAAAATGAGTGAACCACGCAAGTTTCAAAATGAAAATAAGCTAACAGACGAAGAACTATTGGCGATACTAGAAACGGACGACTACGATAGTTATTTCAATGATTTAGCTCTAGAGGATGGTTCAAGTGATATTGAAGGGACTGACATAGTGACTGAAACTTATGAGAAAGATGACCTTTTGCAATTTAATAATAGTGAAGATGAGTCGACAGATTCTACAGATGAACTAGGCCTTTCAGTAAAATTTGATGCTGATCATCAAACTTATTCTTCTAAAGATGGTAGTGTATGAGCGAAAGTTCCACTTACTGCGAGGATGAAGAGAAGAAAAAGTAATATTCTAAAGGTTTCAACAAGTTTGACTAGATATAGTTCCCAATTTTCCACCATGAAAAAAGCTTTTGAACTATTTTTTCACAAGATATAATGGATGTGATCTTATCGGAGGCGAATAGAAAAGCCGAATCAAATTATGCGAGAAATGAGAAGGCATTTTCTCCTTTTGTGCAAGAAGAACGGGAAGCATTTATTGGTCTGCTTAATATTTTTGGAGCCTGGCACGCTGCGAAAGAGACAATATAGGTACTATGGAGCCAAGATCCAATTTTACGTAGGCCTCTAGCATCATCTGCATTGTCTCGTAACAGATTCCAACAGATCATGTGCTTCCTAAGATTCGACAATTTTGAAACAAGAGAAGAAAGAAAACGCACTGATAAATATTATCCTATCAGAGATGTTTTTGATGGTCTTGTATCAAATTGCATGAATTCTTTGAATCCATTTGAACACTTGTGCGTGGATGAGCAGTTAGTCACATTCCGAGAGGCAAGGCTCCTTCTCTGGTTTACATGAAGAGTAAGCCGGACAAGTAAGGCTTCAAAATTTGGACTTTGGCTGATTGTAATTCGGCATATACAGTGAATGCGAAACCTTATTTAGGTGAAGTAGGAAACAAACCAGAGAAAGGCCAACTACGAAGGGTAGTGATGGACCTGGTTAACCATTCATCTACAGGAAAGATATGGAATAACTACTGATAACTTTTTTACTTGTATCGAGCTAGCCAATAAGCTTTCAAATAAAACCTCACCTTGTGTGGTACACTGCATAAAAATAAACCTTATATTCTAAAAGAACTATTTCCAGCAAGATATAAGAAGGAATTTTCAACCATGTTTGCTTTTATGGAAGATAATGCCTTAGTTTCTCACGTACCAAATAAAAATGCGGCAGTTATTCTTTTATCGACAGAACATAACTATAACAAAATAAGTGGAGAGGGAACTAAATACAAACCGGACATCATCTTACAATACAATAAAACAGAAGGTGCAGTGGACACAACAGGTAAATTGGCGAAGGTATTCACGACACAAAGAGAAAGTAATCGGTGGCCGATGGTAATATTTCTTCATCTGCTGAACATTGGTGGCATTGGATGTTGAAAAATCCAGATTGGAAAATAAATTGTTTGGATCTGAGAAGGATGGTTTTGTTGGAGTTGAGCCTAGAATTAATTAGGAAAAACATAATCCGTAGATACCAAAATGACAAGTCGTTTCATTCCAATATAAAACAATCCATGTTAACTATTTTGCCAGAATTGAACGTGAGGAACGAACAACCTGTTCCCGTTATTGGCAGACAGCAGCGATGCTTCTTATGCGACAGACGTGGAGACAGGAAATCTCGAAAGTTTTGATTCGGTGTAATCAGTTCGTATGTGCAGAACATTAAAAAAATATAACAGTTTGTAACAAGTTTTATAATTAAATCATTATTCAGAAGTCACTAAAATTATTGTTCTTTTTTCATAATTATTTTTGTTTTTATCATAACTAATCATTTCATATTTCATATTTTTTCAAAATGTGTTCAGTCATTATCAATGCTTACAACTTTTTTATGTAAAAATATAATTTTTTATAAGCAGAATGTGTTTTGTTTTGAATATTCCTCAATTATAACATTAAAAGAATAATAATGAGCCCAAAAAATGTTGAGGTACATTTGCACCCCACTCGGTATTTAATGTAAGTTTTTGACCACGGGTTTATGAAGGTTAAAAATGATATGGGGTACCGTACGGTTGAAACAGACATTTTTTCAGGAATCTTGGAAAAAGATTTAATATCTAATTGCGATAATTTATGTAATATAGAAGACTGATACCGTGTAAAACATATTCATTTATTCATTTATTTATTTATTTATTTATTTATTTAAACGGGTAACCCCAATTTACAAAATTTTGGACAGATATAAATAATTAAATTATTGAAGGTTTTTTTGACGTTAAGTATTCTAGGGTAGTTTGTGAATTATAAAAATATAGAGAATTAATAATTATACATACAAAATGACTCTTATATACCGAATTCAATTCAGTAGGTTTTCCCATAATAAAGCACTTTCAAACCTTAACAGTGGATTTGAAAAGAAATCAATTTTTGTTTTGTTTCCATTTGAAATGATTCTAGCAATAGGAGAATGCTGCAAGTAATTAGTTCGGTGGTAACTAGTGTGAAATGTAAATTTAGTTCTGATAAACTTTGAGGGCACATGCAATCCAAATTGTGACAATGAATCTGAGCAATCTACATGGTTATTCAAGGTTTTGAATAAGAACATAATATCAGAATGGATCCTACGTAATTTTAGTGTTTCAATTTGCATCATGGATCTAGTGTGCGTTGATGAAAAAATCGTCTTGGAATTTTTAGTTTATATGCTAGATATAGAAGAAACTTGTTTTGAATAGATTCAATACTATGTATGTGAGATTGATAACTTAGTGACCATACTGGAGAAGCATACTCAAGAATTGAGCGGCGTAGAGCATTATATGAAGAAGTTATGCAAGTTACAAATTGCGGTATATAAAATATCATAAAATATATTAAGAGCACTGCTTATATCATTAATAATATAATAAGATTCTTGACCCAGTATGAATTATACAAAAAATTCTCGGTAATTAGGTCACATTAACACTCTGTTATAAATGTTCGTCTTTACGTACGTTTCGGTCTCACGACCATCATCAGAAGACTTATTTTGTTAAAAATATCATTGGCACTTTCAAAACATAAATCCCAATCAGTTTGTAATAGGTAATTGCTTTGCAAATTATAGTCGTTTTTCATAAAATTAGGGCATAGTGTGTCATACTGCATTGCTTCGTACATATTTTCATAACAATTCATATCGAAACCTAGTGGTGGATGGTGTGGATCACTTGCGTTACTCACATTAACATTTTTATCAGTAGTAAATAATAAATCCATAACGTTATTATTATTATTGTGAATTGTATTTTTTTGAAATAAATTTAAAAATGCAAAATTATTGCATATTATTTATATTAGCATTGTTATTAATATTACCATTTAATAATGAAGCACCCAGATCGTCATTTTTCCACTTAATGCCAGGAAGATTATAACCACCGAATAAAAAAGTTTATGGTTTGGAAGTTCTTCTAAAATATTTTCTACACCATCACAATGATCTTCATAGATACTGGAAGGTGAGCTTGGTGGAATATAGACTGAGCCGATTATCATTGCTTGATTCTTTTTATTGATATTCACAAATATTTGTTCAATATTGTCATGAAGTGTATAGATAATCCTTGTTGATAACACCTATCAAAACGCCTCCTCCGTGTGAGTGTACACTTGTTACCATTGATCTGTCCTTTCGATATTTTGTATAATTTTTGAGCCCTAGTTCACTATCTTCTATATCACTACCTAGCCAGGTTTCTGTGAGAATGATGATGTCATATTGACAATTTGAAACGTTTTGTATTAACTAGAGGAGTTTTGTTCTTTGTCCTCTTACATTCTGATAGTATACAGATAAATTGTTGTTTGTGGTAACCATGTTTTTTAGTTTTTTGGGGAAGTAGTGGTGATTATTGGAGTTCCCTGTTTGTATCTGATTGTTATATTAGTTTCGCCATTTGATTTTCGGTATTCTAATTCTTGACGTAAATTCTTAAGATGATTACGCTGACTAATTGTTTGATCAGTTGATATTCTAATAACAGATTGGGGCAATTGATTTTTTTCAGTGTAACTTTTACTGGACGTTTGTTATTACCTGGTACCTTCATTAGTATCATAGTTGATTTTACTTTGAATATCGGGAGAGTTTGATTCTGTCATGTTGTAAATAATTACATTTTGTGCTCGCTCTTTTCGATTTTCAATTCCTTGTAATACCTCGGTCATTTGATTTTTAGAGTTTTTTTCGAGATCACTCATCTTGATTTCCAATACAGAAATTTTTGACTTTAACTCTTTGTTTTCATTTATCAAAACTTCCATAGTTTGCAAAGCTTTGTTAATTTTGATGTTGTCCTTTACTAATTCATCAAATCTTAGCGATATATTTTCGATAGAGGCATTGAGTTTGAATAACATTTCAGCCAAGTATTTGTTTGATGGGTTTTCAAATTCATCATTTTCATCTCTGTTTGAGTCTTCATTGAGTGCTTTGATTTTGCAAACCTTACATGTAATTTTTTTGTCTGTTACAACCTTCGCTTGTGCAGCGCAGCTTTTATTAAAGAACTTTTCATCATATGTATGACAAGGATAGGCATCCTGGACTGCTTTGTTGCAGTGAGCACATATTTTTCAACAATTGGCGGCATGACTATTTTGTAACAAATCTATTAATATTGAATTTGTAAAATATTTATACGAATGCGACGCCGCTGGACTTGTTAGTGTGTGTTTGATGACATATGCTGCGCTTCTTATAAGAAGATTACCTTTTTGTAGCAGTTTGATGGAATGTTTTATAATCAACGTTTTTCTTTTTTGTTGTATTTCTTATCTTGGCAATTGTTATGTACTGAACAATTCAAGATTATACTTATTTAAGCCAATATCAGCATTAAATTTATATGCCTGTTTTGGTCATTACTTGATTTACTTATGTTTAGAAGAGAACAGATTTTAATTTATTTGAATAGGTTGAACTTTCTAATGTTCATAAAGTATCGAAATTGTATATATCTTTGCTTTTTGCAACCTATAAAGGAAGAAATTCTCCCAATATTCGTAGAGGTAATATTGCCATCGATGTTTTTTGATCTGGCTGTCCCAGTGACACAATTGAAGTTGACTTTGATCAATGATTTTCCTTCCTATATACTTGTATTCCAAATTTGTGTAGGCACACGCTTTCAAGGCACCGTTTTGATATATCTTGATATTGCCTTATTACAGCATATCGTCATGAAACTTCAAATTTTTATCCACTGATTGAATAGCGAAGTATGAAGATTTAAGTTCAGATGGAGTTTTCCTTCTGACACATACATAATTGAATCTTTATATAGATGCATATGTATAAGAATTTGAATTTCTTGTTATTCCTATCTAAGAACCAATTGCATGTTCCTAAACATGCGAATTCCTTGACTTCAAGGTAAACTTTCCATTGCTTGCTACAAAATTAGAATTATACATAATTGATGCTAGCAGTACTAATCCAGTTTGACTTATCATTTATATCGGTTGGTAACGTTGTTATTTGCACAATATTGTCTGCATTTCGAAATAATATACGCGGACCATAGACAGATACCTAATTATGAAGACCGATTCGAAGGCTATGAATTTCTTCATCGTTCCACTATGGTGGCACAATAACTTTTTCCTTTGTAAAATCATACGATAAATTTGACATTCGAACCACTTAATTATAAAATATCTACTAATAATATAACAATGATAATAAACTATAAGAGAATTCACACTGTGGATATACTATAACACTAATATAAATAAGAAACGATCACCCATAATAACTAAAAAAAATTATGAAAAGTGAGAACCCCCCAGCTATCGGTAGTTTACTCTGTTGATGGCTACATGATAGCCGAAAGGTCCGGTGTTTCTAGTAGAAGAGGGTGATTTTTGCTTATAGTGTACTCACAATATGATTAGATAATTATTTCAGACTTACTCATGCACTTCATCTTATATAGAAATGGAACTTCAGTTTACTTTTAGCATGTTCACTATTAGAATGTGTAAAAATGAATGCATATATCGTGTAATATCTGATATAAACATTATTGAAATTTGAAGTTCTCACATCGCATTCGGTATTCAAAAAGTGGATCAAAATATTCGTATAATAATATATTATCTTTCCCTTCAAACATATTGACATAAAGCTCTCTCGTTATATAACCATCCAATTATACGTAAGCAATGAAAAATTTACACATTTATAGTTGATAAAGATGGTAAGGATGTGGTGAGGTCTGAGTCTTCACGTATCACTGACCTATTGTTTCAAGGTGAACGATTCAATTGTGAAATCGTTCCTATTGATTACATAAGGCTCATAATTTGCAATATTGAAAGTGAAACTTTTGGTAGTGATCCTGAGCGTACAAATTTGCGCAAGAAATTCATGTTTTTCTTTGCTATCAGTACATCTTCTGATTTTCGAGGAGCTGGATCATAGATAATCACAAAGCTGGGGCTATTTAAGAAATCGAAGCCGATTATTACATTAAAATGAATTGCGTCATTAGGGATAGTATGAATTTCAAAAGATATTAACATTTGTTGCAGTGAATGAATTGAGAGAATTCCTGCTTACGCCCTTCATTAACTTCCCTCTGGTTTTGTTTTCACGAATAAGAGACAATTGAGTACCGGTATCCAAGACTTTATGAGAACTCTCGTTAATATGGAGAGAATATGAACAAAAATCATCGTTTCTCATGTCTAGCTCGTCTGCGGTACAGATGTTTACGTGCTTATTAGTCCAAGCAATAGACGACGGCCCAATGTTAAATTTGCAGAAATTATTACCTGGAAAGAAAAATATGAGCGGATAGGAAATTAAACTTAGAGGTGTATAGCTGTTCCATGCAACTCGAAGCGAAATGGCGAGCATAACCTAAAAAATTGGTAAAGTTGCAAAAAGCGGTTTTTCTTAAATAAGTAAAAAACTTTGGCTCGGATCGAAAAAAAACTAATCAGAGAGTTGTAGGTATCAAATAGATCTATCGATCTGCTTGAATGATAATTAGCGATATCTTTCATATTTTTCGAGCTATATTGAAGAAACAGCTAAAAATCGTTATATCGAGGAGTCGTTAACTATTACGTTTTTATACTGGTTATTTGCTGTACGTATAGCCCATGGCAAGCTTAAGGTGTGGTTTCTTTCTAAATTTGAAATATCCTCAATTTTTGGAAATATGTCGAATTTTCGGAAAAAAAGCCCTCTCATAAAATGGCTAGATCTTCTCAGTGGATTGTCCTAGAGTAACGATTCTGAGCCTGTTTCCTTTTTGAAGAGTCGTGCTATGATGTTATCAAAGACATATAGCGATTTTTCGGATTTTAAGGGTGAAAAAATTGTACCTTTCTTGAACATGTTTTTTTCAGATAACTCTCATAATTTTCATTCTAGGGAAATGTATTTGACGAAAATCGATTTCTGACATTCCCTCACGGATTTCCTGAGAAAATGTTTCATCTACGAGCTTCTGGACCAGAGATAACTTTTTTATTTCAAAAAAATCTGTGAGACGGAATAAACATTTTACAGAAGCGTACGTTATGGATGTTGATGTTAAATACCTACATTTTCAATAGAAAAATACTGGGATATGTTTTATTGATTCATAGTATTAGAAATTTAGTAACAAAGTGGAGCGTACGCTATGCTGGAGCATGCGGCGGAGTGTGAGAAACTGATTTCGTGCATTCAAAGTTGCTTGTGCTCGCAAAATCTTCAATATCTCGGCTTCTGGATCACATACAATCGTTTTGTACTCAATCTGGAGTAGCTCGACGAGATAAACATGTTCATCGTATTTATTTCCGCCTTAGAAGTGAAATAGACTCAAAATAATTATTTGACATTTCTAATTTGTTTTACTTTCACGGCATTCAAATTATTATTTATCATCAAAACAGTATTCTCCTTATAATAACTCAAATCTTTTGCTTACTGAATCATACTGACGCTATGCGACTTTTTTTCGAAAAATCGGTGTATTTCGAAAAATTATAGATAGTTCAAATTGAGAAAAGAACTGCTTTTCAAGCTTGTCATGGACTATACGTGCATGCAATAACAAGTATGCAAACGTAATAGTTAATAACTTCACGATATCCCGATTTTTAACGGTTTTTTCAATAAAACTCAAAAAATATGCAAGATATCGATAATTATCATGGAAGCAAAATGATAGATCTATTTGATACCTACAACTTTTTATTCAACTTTTCCCGATCTGAGCTATAGTTTTTTACTTATTCAAGAAAAATCGCTTTTTGCAACTTTGTCAATTTTTCAGGTCATGTTCGCCATTTCGGATCAATTTGCATGAAACAGAAACCCACCTTTAGATTCAATTCCCTATACGCTCATATTTTTTTTCAGATATTAATTTCTGCACGCACTTCTGTCTATTGCTTGGACTATATAGTATATATTTATCGTCGTTCTTATCAGAGCGAACTCCTAAAATATTTATCATAAGAATGCCCTGATTTCTCACAATATTTACACGATAAAATAACTGTAGATGACCGAAAATAATATATTTTCGCTCTCGCTTTATGCTTCGCGCAGTACAATACCATTAAATTTCACACTAACATTACCACGGACATATGCATTATTTGAAAAATTTGTTCGTTCTCGTGTCGAGCTGTATTGTTAAGTCTGACTTGAATACGTGATAAGTGTGCTATAAGGAATATTGCTATTTTTGTTGTGAATTTCCTTTATTCAATTTGGAAATTTCAACAATTGCAATCATAGTTAATAATAAGTGAAAACTGATCATAATTATTCATTTTGAAGAATCTTCTTATGGATAAATTAAAATTATAATCATAATCAAAACTGAAAATAAAATTTATTCATAAAATTAGTTGAAATAAAAATAATAAATTGTTGGTAAATTTGAATAAGAAAAAAAATTTTTTTTTCAAGCAAATCTTGGTATATAAATGAATAAAATTAATATTCCTCCAATTATAATTAAAATTAAAATAGAAGAATAACAAGAATTAAAATTCAATATTCTAATATTCAAGGAAATCAAAATTGTTTGAATTATTAATATTATTCCTATTGTAATATGATGAGAAAGAATGATGAATAAAATTGGAACTAATAAAATTAAAGCTATACAGAAAATAGTTCCCATGAGAGTTTGTGAAGACGATGCTTTATGATCACGTATTCTAGAAACAATAACCCGAAGTTTATGAAGGTGCTTTAGATTAATCTTACAATTTATTCTTGTGGAAACGAAATTCGCAATAAATTTATTTTTTGTAACATTATGCGACCATTTAAGCCAAGGTTCGGACAAGCTTTGGAGCTATTATAGACGATTGCATTTTACATAAAATTACCAAAATTAGCACTACCTGCAAAATGCAAACTTTCCCAAGAACGCCGATCGACAGCACTTCAACAACTATACAACTCATCTGCTTCTCTTGAAAACAATTTGCATTTCTCGATATAAGAATCCACCATCATCTACACATCTCTCCCTGGCACAAACACGAGCAAAGTATCAGTCCCAAGATGATATAGATGGCACATTATTTGACATATTTACTCGTGAGACTGCCCGCTCTAGAATTTTGCGAAATAAATTTTCTGGAGAACCTACGTTTCGTTCGTCATTGTTTGTATTTCCAATATATCAATGTCACAAAGATATAGAAAGGAAGAAGAAGACCGCAAGAAGTACACGTTTCCGGTATATCTCACTTCTGATGTAATCTGGTTGAGTATTCAGATTCAATAGGACACACTATATTTAATAAGTTGGTAACAAAAAAATATAATGGAATTTTATAAATGACCGTCTTAAACAAGGCTCATGATGATTATGCAGCCTCGTCAAACCTCCTATCCGAGACAATATTGAATTACCACTTCAACTTGTGTTTATGTTTATATTAAATCTTATGCATGCGATATAGTGGCATTACAGATTTTAAGGATATTGTACCTGCTGAATGCTAACTGTTATTAGTTTCTGTATTCTGATCCACATAATTTAACACAGATAACGGTTAAGAACTATTTGTATATTTAGTTTAGTTCGAATCTGCCCGCGTAGCGTAGCATAGCGTAGCGTAGAGAGCACAAGTGTGGTAGGCAGTCTAGCATGAGGAGAGACAGAATACGGTTGTCGTCGAACCCATGCAAATTGGCATTGCAAGTTGTATATTCATTACGTTGTTATACTGTTCATAGCTCTGGATGAATAGTTAAAAATTCAACAACAGCCCACCTAACGTAGTTACAAAATAGGAACAGTAACCAAGAAATGAAAAATAATACAGACCAAAGGCTCTTTTACTGGAACATCAAATATTTCCTTTTCAGACACATTCGATGTGCATTCTTGAAGATATTTTGAAACATGTCAGATATATGAGATACATCAGCTCCTGTATCAATTGGAAAAAGGTCTGCCTCATTTAGATTCTCCACTTGTATTGAAAATGGTTTGTATTCATTGTGAAAAATGAATCGTCACTTTCCAAATAATTTTGTATACATGTCTGAAAATTCAAGATATTGGTAATTGAGAAGCTAGTGGTTTCGTCTTCCACATACCCTACACGACACTAACCTATATGAAATAGATAGTGATGTGGATTCGGTCATGATTACGCTACTCCTATTCATGGGGAAGTTGGTGCCATCACTTCTCGTAAGGCTCGCTTCCTCTTTCACAGCAATGTGTATAGCATCTTCCTAAGAAATAATACTCGATTCTCCAGATAATTTGTTCAGAACTAGTTTTTTTTTCGAATCATGAAACGTCACAGTGCCATACCTGTAATTAATTTCTCAAATATTCTTCATCTTGCTGTCCATTCTATCATAGTTTCACATATATATATATACATTAAAACCTGGTTGAGGTTGCTGAGTTCCAACGACATCGCAGCAGTCGCAACAGAAAACACAGAAAAAGTCGATTAACCGACGCTTCTCATCCCCACCGGACGGTAAGAAACTTCAGGTTTCCAAATCTTGTGCCCTTAGTATTTCCATCGAACCCAGGCTGACTGACGGTCTTCTGCATCCGGTCTGAAAAGATTTTCAACAAGTGTACGAGTTCTGAGGTTGGCTTGAATCTGCTGTGGAAAAATTGCTTTAGAAGATGCTGATTTACTTGTGATGTACCATCGTGGAAGCTGTATTAGAATTGTGCCAGGAATCCATACATCAAACAGGAAGTACTAATCCATGAGCAAATATAACATCTTACCCAGCACTCACCAGGTCAGGCTACCCAACTTTTGGTAACTATTTGAAATAATCATTTGAGTACTCGGATAGTAGACTTCCGCGGACAGCTAATCTTGAAAAATCTTGTCTTCCTGATGGATTCCGCGTCACAATAGCTTGACTTGATGTCGACGTTTCGCCAACCATTACAGGTGGCATCTTCGTGGCAGGCTTGAGGTCTGAAATCCGGAATCCATCCGGAAGACAAAATTTTTCATTTGAGTACTTGTATATGTGAAAATTTAACTGTTCACTTGATTCGAGAAATTTAACTTCATCCATATTCCAATTCATTCACTTCATAACTCATTAATTTCAAGTTCTGTTATAACAATTGTTGATACAATTATCAACAATAGTGTTTCAATCACCAGTAAATTTCAATCATTCTGGGTACAAGTCTCTAATTTTTTGTATACTTTCAGGGTAATTTAACCTGGGACTTTGAGTGTTTGAATCCCCTGGTTACATACATAATTTATTGTTTGGTTAAGAATACTCTGGTACCCAAATTTTAACATCTGAAGTATAACTCACGACCGTCTTCACTGTAGCTGTCGGCAACCAAGCGATAAAATAGAACTTATGGTTCATCCACAAGTAAGAGTAATTTGTACCCTCACAAATTGGCATCTCAACGTGTGAAGTTTGAATTTTGAGACTGATATACCAGAGAGTGATTGAAATTACTTGTTTAATTTGTTTTGTATTTCAGATTATTAATGTTTATTATGTACAGGTAACCTGACCTTTGCTTGTTGAATATTGAGTAGAGATAGCTACTTGAGCTACTTAATTTCGAATTATACCTCGATTGTGTACTGCAGACATGACTTGTGACATTAAAATTTGGAGGTTAGGGAACATCGAGTTGTCCAAGTGTAGTTATCGATAGTTAAATTGGGATGGATTCGTTCTCCTATTAGTTTTGTTAATTAGTATCGATAAATTGTAGGACTTTGTTCACCTTTTCAATATGTCACGTCCAATGCTAATATGTACACAACATTGAACATTTAGGGGTAACTTCGAATTTTTAAGATTTTGTGTTTCGTTTTACTGTGTTATACATGTGATGTAGGTAATTATTGTAATTGATCCTGTGATCATGTCATTTTAAACCTTATTACATTCTCATTATATTCATAGTCTAAAGACTTGAAAGCACACCCGGACGAAGACCGGGGTATTGTTGAGTTGGGTGTTATTAGTTATCTCTAACTCGTGTTGGTTCCGGGTGCAAATAGGCCAACGGTTTTTTCCACCTGGAGTAGAAGTCTTCTAGAGGAATATTTAGGGTTGGGTCTCTCGTCAATAAGAACCTGCCCTGAGTAAAGTTCTGGTGGGAGCGAGAGAATACCGTTTGTGTGATTCCTTTTGTACCCGATCTTTAACCGAATTTGCTGTTCTTTCATTTTTCATTTTTTTTCATTTTTGACTCTAACTTCATTACCTCCTGTTATGAATCTGGTTGATTGCTAGTAGTTTGGTTCCGGGAGAACGCAATCCTTGTGCGCGAATGAGCAACTCAACGACGGGCGTTACTTAGGGAGCACGAAGCGTATATTTGATCTTACGCCGCTCGGTACTCCAGGCCAATCATTGAGCTGATCATAATCGTATTGGAGGGCGAGATTTTGGTTCCTTCTGCTGGAATCTCAATTAGGCGCATCTCATTAGTTTTAGATGATTCCTCAAAAAGAGTTATGAGTGATGTATTGTCCAGTGTTGGGACAGTTTTGTGAATTTCTAGGGTGGTTTTAACGTCCTACTTCCTTCAGAAATAGCGATCTTGGTTTCCATTCGCTCATTGGTTTCCTGATCTAATTTCCACGATCAGTCTTGGTGAAAATTTGGGAAATTTTCTTGTAGTAAGGGGGGAATTTGTAACGTGTAAATTCCACTCAAAGGCTTAGAAATGGCCGCTGTACTACAATCGGTTAACTCCTGTGACGTCAGCTATGCTGGATCGTATATACTCCGAGTCATGGATATTCAGTGTCAGATTGTTCTGTGAGACATAGTACCGAAAGTAACGTACTATATGTTTTTCAACCCTCCAGACTTATATTATCAATTTGGCGATATAATTCAAAAAACATTCAAATGGCCTCTCTATAAATTTATTTGCACAAAAACTAAACTAATAGATATTCCACTAGAAGACATTTCTCAAATGAGAAAAATACCACGATAGCAGAACTAACCATAGAGGCATTAATGAAAGAGAAAATCGAATAAAAGACCTCCACTACTGGCCTATTATGCGTAATTCTATTCAAACGTATATAAACACTTGTGACATATGTCAACGTACCAAATACGAACGTAAACCACTCAACTTAGGTATTAATCTCACTCCTACACCAACTAAACCATTCGAAATAATTCACTTAGATACAATTGAAATGCGAAAACAAACATTTCTTACTATTATTGATGCTTTTTCCAAATATGCTCAAATTTACGAGCTGGCGAGCTCAAATTCAATTGATGTAATCAACTGCTTATTACAGTTTTTCGCATATTTAGGTATTTCTAAAAAGATCGTAAGCGACAATGTTTCAGAATTTAAAAGTAGCAATTTCGAAGAACTACTTGACTTACACAAAATCGAAATACATTTCATAACTCCTGAAAATCCCCAGTCGAACGGTTTAATTGAAAGATTGCATAGTACTCTTTCAGAACATATATGATTAATGAACGAACAATTCCCTACAGACAGTTTCAAAAATAAGACAATGTATGCTTTATTAGCTTACAATAATACCATCAACTCCTCTACTGGTGAAAAACAAATAGATGTCATCTCTGGATACTTAGAACTAGACGATCCATTCGATATGAACTGCCAAAAATTATTATTGACTAACTAAGTTCAAAACCACAAAGAACAGACTCAATTATTATATAAGGAATTGAATGAACAATTGATAAATCATAAAGAGAAACTTGTTTCAAAATTTGACAAAGATAGAAATATCTTAATAGAATAGAAATAAATTAATAAAACATAGAAATCGAATTAATAATACTAGACTCAATATTCATGAAACTATTAATGAAATAATGCCAAAAGCTAACAGACAAAAACGCGGTATAATTAACGGCCTTGGTTCGATAGTTAAAAGCATCACGGGAAATTTGGATAATGAAGATGGAGAACATTTTGATAAACGAAATTGAACAGTTAGAACAAAATCGAATTTATTAAGTGATGATGTTAGAAAACAATATTCTCTTCACTCCAGTGTAGTTAATAGGTGTTTAACCAAACAATTCCAGACCTTTATCAGAACGAGAAAGCATTAGAAAAACGTTCAGTCCAGACCGACGATTTAATAAATCAATATTCATCTCCAACTAATATTCATAATATCGCCTATACTTTGAACCAATTCCAGCTAATATACCAAGCTATTCAAAGAATCCTAGACAACCTAGTCACCGCAATAACTCTCACGAAATTAAAACTTATGCACCCCAGTATGATATCAACAAATGAACTTCATAATTCTTTGATGCATTCAGAACTTACAACAGATTCGGAACAATTATTATTTGAAATAAAATGCGAAAATCTAGTTTACTATTCAATACTAACAAAAGTAGATTCGTATGTTTATAACGACAAACGCGTGTTCATTCTTAATGTTCCTATATACCACAATATAATATTCAACCTTCATAAATTATACCCAATTCGCATATGGCATGAATCAACTAACTTTCGATTGTAAGTCCCTGATACCAGATACGTATTATTATCAAGAAATTACCTGGCGTACGAAACTGAAGACTGTGATAATATTAACAGTGCATTTTTCTGCAAAGCAACAATTATGGAAAATGCTAATGAGGATAAATGCTAAGCCAATATTATCCTAAAGTTTGGCTAACTGTACCCATCATGCTTTAGAAATTTCAGACACCCAAATCCCAGAGATCGAAGGCACCAAATACTGGTTACTTGTATCTCCTATTCCCTTCGGAGTTACAGTTAATTGCCCATTGAGGCAAGAAATTAAAACACTACAAGGAAGCTATTAATTTCACCTTACCAAAGATTTTCTCTTACAAATGAATCAAGAAAAAATCCGTTTAACGACCGTAGAAACCACGGATCAACCCTTATTGTATGAATTTTCGAAAATCAACGCCCCATCCTATAGAGCATATATGGAAAATTCCCAATCACTCAAAGCAATCAATTTGCAGGACATCAGTGACTTAAAAAATCAAATTAAATGGTCTCAACCGAAGCAACTGCCGACAAATCAATCTCAGCATAGTTACATTCTATATTTCATTGTGGCAATCATAATTATATTCGTATGTTCAAAAGGACGTATAATTTCAATATTGAAGAATCTGATGCCAAGAAGAACCATCCCAAGAAAGAACATTGGATATCCAGCTTCCTCGAAACGTAGTTTCCGGACCTGAAACTGTGAAAGGAGGTGTTATATGAAGTCATTCACATCGTACAATACTATGAACTGATTCTGAACTAGCCAGCAGCGTCAGCGTTATCATATTTCGTTTACTATTTATTTCTAGGTACATTATTTTAACATGTAAAACATTCATTAATACTTCTGACTTGTAAGGGGACAAATTACTCTTACTTGTGGATAAACTATAAGTTCTATTTCATCGCTTGGTTGCCGACAGCTACAGTGAAGACGGTCGTGAATTATATTTCATATGTTGAAATCTGGGCACCATAGTATTTTTAACCAACCAATAAATTATGTATGTAACTAGGGAATTCAAACACTCAAAGTCCCCAAGTTAAATCACCTTGGAAGTATACAAAAAAATAAAAGACCTGTACGCAGAATGATTGAAATTTACTGGTAATTGAAATACTATTGTTGCTACAATTTATAACAGAACTTAATATTAATGAGCTATGAAGTGAATGATTCGAAATATGGTTGAAGTTAAATTGCTTAAATCAAGAGAACGGTTCAATTTACACATTTACACTCAAATGATTGTTTCAATTGTTACATGAAACAAAAGTTGGGTAGCCTGACCTGGTGACTGCTGAGTAAGATGTTATATTTGCTCGATTATGGATTGGTACTTCCTATTTGATGTATGGCTTCCTGCCACAATTCTAATACAGCTTCCACGATGGTACATCACAAGTGAATCAGCAACTTCTAAAGCAATTTTTCCACAGCAGATTCAAGCCAACCTCAGAACATGTAAACTTGTCGAATTTTTCCACAACATAAAAAAAACACCTCTATCACGATAGGGTTTTTCCTTTCGATGAAACAAACTTCACTTCCGTCTAAAACCAGTCACGTTGAAAATAAGTTTTAATCCCCTAAGGTGCATTGCCCGAATAATTCCAATTACTCCAATCCAAATTGGTAATTGATGCCTTTGCTTCCAACGGAAGAATATTCCCAGAATTTGGTTCCAAACGTAAGTTTGATATCACCTCTCTGTTGAAATAACTTAGAAACACGAACTTCCACTTGGACGATTTGACAAAAACTACGCCATTTTCTCGGCCGTTTCCGGTGCTTCGATGTCTCACAGAACAATCTCGAAATAGAAGCGGTAACTTCTATAAGTAAATCAAGTAGTTCTTTGAGATTGCTATTTTTAAATTCTGACCCATTGTCGCTTATGGTCTTTTAAGAAATACCTAAATATGCGAAAAACGATTTGACAAAAAGTACGCCATTTTCTCGGCCGTTTCCGGTGCTTCGATGTTTCACAGAACAATCTCGAAATAGAAGCGGTAACTTCTATAAGTAAATCAAGTAGTTCTTTGAGATTGCTATTTTTTAATTCTGACCCATTGTCGCTTATGGTCTTTTAAGAAATACCTAAATATGCGAAAAACTGTAATGGTTTAGTTGGTGTAGGAGTAAGATTGAGACCTAAGTTGAGTGGTTTACGTTCGTATTTGGTACGTTGACATATGTTTGAATAGAATTACGCATATTAGGCCAGTAGTAAAGGTTTTTTATTCGATTTCCTCTTTCATTAATGCCTCTATGGTTAGTTTTGCTCTAGTGGTATTTTTCTCATTTCTTCTAGTTGAATATCTATTAGTTTAGTTTTTGTGCAAATAAATTTATAGAGAGGCCATTTGATTGTATTTCGAGTTATATCGCTTAATTGATAATATAAGTCTGGAGGGTTGAAAAATATATAGTACGTTACTTTCGGTACTATGTATTCTTTGACAAACTGTATTATTTCGGCTTCAGTATAATTCTTACTAATTTGAACAACAATTTTTTTTTCATTAGGAAAAGGCTTAAGTAATTTTGGTTCTGCAGGAGAATGATTCACAATTTGTATTTCTATTTGATTTTGTCCTTTATTGAGCAAATTGTCAGAGATGGGAATTTCCACCAAAGTGTTTTCTTGGTTATTGGAATGTATTGTTTCATCTTCAATGTTATCGGGTATGGGAATTTCTAATTCTGTTTGATCGTCTTTATTAACAATTACCGATTCTTCATCAATACTTTCATTTTCCAATTCTTCGTTGAAGGAGTTCATATATTCAAGTAATTTGCTAGTTTCACCTAACTCATTTATATTAAGTTCGATGCGTGAAAGTGCATCAGCATTGCAATTTAATTCACCCTTTTTGTAAGAAATTTTGTAATCGTATCCTTCGAGCTTCAAACGTCATCTAACTAATTTTGAATTTGGTTCTTTTAGTGAAAAACCCATTCTAGAGGTTTGAGGTTATCATGCTAAATTTTCGTCCGAGAAGCTATGGTCTAAAGTGTTTCACTGCAGTAACAATTGTTAACAATTCTTTTTCGATCGTAGAGTAATGTTCCGATTCGTTAAGAGTTCGCGAAGAATATGCTATTGGTAAATCTTTACGGATAGGTCCTTGCGAAAAAACGGCACCAATGGCCACATTGCTCGCGTCAGTAGTTAAATTGAAAGTTTGCCTGAAGTCTGGGTATTGTAAAATGGGTTCGTTCATTACCAAATTTTTTCAGTTAATAAAACAAGATATATATTCTTCTTTATGAGTTATAGTGGCATTCTTTTTGAAACATTTCGTCAGTGGTTTCGTCAGTTTAGAAAAGTTCTTCATGAATTTCCGGTAATATCCTAAGAGTCCTAAGAAGCCTTTGAGTTGTTTTTGTGTTTTTGGAATTGGAAAGTTTTCTATTCCAGAAATTTTTTCGGGGTTTGGCTTAATGCCTTGTGGAGTTATAACATGTCCTAAATAATTAACTTCTTTCCTGAGAAACTCTGATTTATCTAACTGGATTTTTAAGTTGAATTGACGAAGTCTTTCGAACAGTTATTTGAGATTGTTAATATGTTCTAGAAGAGAAACGCTAAAAATGATAATATCGTCCAAGTAAACTAAACAAAGCTCGTTTTGTATGCCTCGTAAGATATTGTCCATAACTCTTTGGAAGGTCGCCGGCACATTTGTAAGTCCAAATAGCATTATTACGTATTCGTAATGACCATTCTCGACGCTAGAAGCAGTTTTTGAAATATCTGCCTAGTCCATTTCGATCCACTAGCATTTTGTTTTTTAGGAACTATCCAAATTGGGGAATTTCGAGCTGAGTTACTGGGTCTGATTATTTCTTGATCTAACATTTTCTTTATTTGGGACTGAATTTTCTGTTTATGTATAAACGGGTATCGATATGTTTTGGAATATACAGGAATTTCATCTGTAGTTTTTATCTGACGCTTAACTGTGTTAGGGAAACTAAGTGGTTCATTTCCGTTGTGGAAAATGTCGGAGTATTCTTTAGTTAATTCAGAAATTATTTTCTTTTCTTCTAAATTTACGTGTTCAGTTCTAATTTTTGGTGATTCAATTCGATTTCATTCAAAATTATTAGAGTCGGAATTTTCAAAATAGGCTTTGACATTCTGTAGGAGAAAACAGTTTTGATTTCAGTGGTTCAGCATAAAGAGGTTCTGAAAAATCAAGTGTTGCAATTTTTTCAGTATTATTAATTATCGTTACGTACGCCTCATAATTTTTACTTGTCGTAACACATGACGGTATTTCGCAACCATGTGAAGTAATGTGTGGTACGATAATATCTCCATTGTCAACTGAAGTTATGATTCTAATTACTTGTTCGCAACGGGGTTGTAGCGAATAAGAATTAGTTTGCTTCTGTGGATCGTTTTGAAAGTGAATTTTCAGTTTTGCACTGGGAGTTATTAAAAGATGATTTCCAAAATCTAAGGTAGCGTTTAAGAATTCCAAATTATCTAAGCCTATTAATCCTTTAAAGATATTATGAAACTTGAACAAATGAAATGTCATATGTCCATCAGGTTTTTTGAAAAGTTCGGTTACTTCCATTCATTCACTATATACATGGTTAGCAGAAGTTGAAAAAGTATTTGATACAATGAACGGATCATACTGTATAGAATGGGGAATTATTTGTTCAGCTATACCGGGATCAATAAATGATTTTGTAGCTCCGATATCAATATTACTATTACTATTAGTTTCATTAATTTCAAACGTTTCGTTGTCAAATAACTCTTCAGATGTGTAACGATTTTGAGGAGTTTGGGCAAAATTGTACGTTTTGTGAATGTTTGTCTGGTGCTTACACTCATTGGGGTTTGTACCGACGGTTTTTAATGAGGATTAGACTCAAAAACTCTTTTATTTTGTGGTGTGAATGTATTGTTCTGTGGAGGTCTATTAGGACTTTTGAAAACTTGCGCATTTGTTGAGAATTTCCGATTATTCATTTGCTTTGGTTGTATATTTATAGCCTGAGAAGGAAAATTATTATTTGATACCCTTTGTCGTACATTTAATGGTTGATTTGGTAATCTGAAATTTTTATTAGTCAGAACATTTTGAGAACCCAATATAGGTTTTTGATGGTATCTAACATTATTTTCCTCATTAATATAAAATAAGGCAGTTTGCAGGTCGCAAAAGCGCGAATTGAACAGCCAAGTGGTTCTTTTAAACCAGCTAAGAAGGTTTTCAATGCTAATTTATTAAAAAGATCCTGTTTTATAGTTTTTTCGTTATTTTGTTTTAAAAGGACGAGATTTCGTATTGTGAAGATTGGCCAAAGTATACCTCGAAAAAAGATTGAATGAGCACAGATATACCAGAAATTCATCAACTGCGCTTAATAAACATGTGAAAACACTAACCATACATTCGACTACAACAATACAAAAATTTTAAATATTGAAAAGAATGACAACAAACGTTTGATATTAGAATGTATTCAAATTAAGAAGAACAATTGTGTAAATGACAAAATAGATTCCAATCTTTCGAAATTTTACAATAATCTAATTCAAACTTAACAAAATTCTATTAATTTGAAGTAACTTTCCATTTGTCCATTCAAAATTAAAAATTTAAATAACAATGAACTCCATAGAATTATCTTAAACTTGATTAGTTGTTTATGATAGATGTGAAGTGTTTATCATAGAAAAACTAATTCATTCATTAATCATAGATATTTAGAGCTGTATATTCTTAAAATGTCTTATGTTTAACTAGATTCAATCCATATCCAATTGTAATTAGCCATACATTACTCTTTCACACACAACCGATCCAATGTTTTCTGCAGTTTTAGCTGCATCTTGAAACACAAGTCGGCTGCAGACGCATTTCATCCATCGAATACATCTATTCTTCTCTGAATTACATGGAAACACTAATTCACAATTTGGATAGAAATAATAAACATTATCGAAACGTCAAAAAGAATTCTTATTTTATTTCCAGTAAGTTCAGTCGTTTTTTGAAGTTAGGATTGTAGGTTGTTTTCTGCAGTTTTAATTGGATCTTGAAACACAAGTCGGCTGCAGACCCATTTCATTAATCGAAATCACGTATTCTTCTCTAAATTACATGTAACACTGATTCACAATTTCGATAGAAATAATAAACATCGAGACGTCAAAAAGAATTCTTATTTTATTTCCAGTAAGTTCAGTCGTTTTTTGAAGTAAGGGTTGTAGGTTAGTGCTGCTATGGTTGGCAGTTACTTGACAGTTCTTATTCAAATGACAGCATCCCGGTTCTTATATATTTCAATAGAACTGACTGAGAATTTTTCTGGTTAAGAGTAAGCAAGTTTGAAGTTTCTTCGCCCAATTGACCACAATTTCGTGTATGTAATTTAAGAGATATAGAATTAAATTTTCTGAATTATGAAGATAACTTAGATAATTTAACATAGGATTATAAAGATGAGTAAGCGTGAAAGATTTAACCAATGGGGGGGATTCGAACCCACATTTCTGGATTTCCAGTCCAGGGTGTTCACCAATTACACCACTATGGTCGTGTTAGATTTTTATATTTTTGTAAATATGAATCTCTGAAAGGATAGTAGATCATTGATGAACACAATGCGATTCGATGCCCTACCATAGATCAACTATTCACGCACATTCATCTAAAGTTCCGTTCACCTCTAATTTATCTTCTAATAATATTCTTACTTTATTCAATGATGTGATTATGTACTTGTTTTTTTTTTCTGTGTTTAGATTTACTTCCATGACTGAATTGCTTTCTATTACTCTACCTTTATTCCTTCCTCTGTTGTTGAACCACCATGAATCTTCAGGACGACGTCTTACATCGTTATTTAGGCTTTCACAATTGTTATGAAGATAACTTAGATAATTTAACATAGGATTATAAAGATGAGTAAGCGTGAAAGATTTAACCAATGGGGGGATTCGAACCCACATTTCTGGATTTCCAGTCCAGGGTGTTCACCAATTACACCACTATGGTCGTGTTAGATTTTTATATTTTTGTAAATATGAATCTCTGAAAGGATAGTAGATCATTGATGAACACAATGCGATTCGATGCCCTACCATAGATCAACTATTCACGCACATTCATCTAAAGTTCCGTTCACCTCTAATTTATCTTCTAATAATATTCTTACTTTATTCAATGATGTGATTATGTACTTGTTTTTTTTTTCTGTGTTTAGATTTACTTCCATGACTGAATTGCTTTCTATTACTCTACCTTTATTCCTTCCTCTGTTGTTGAACCACCATGAATCTTCAGGACGACGTCTTACATCGTTATTTAGGCTTTCACAATTGTTATATTGCTGTTTTCCTTCGAATTTCTTTTTGATATCATGTTTATTTTCTTTATTTCCTGTAAAACTATTCTCATTCACTAAATGTCCATATTTTCTGACTTCATGCAATAATACAGTCGAGTTTTTACAATTTTCTTTATCTATCTTATTTCTAACAAAATCCTGCGGCTATAAGCAACACTAGGGTCTTTGAAATAATGACATTGTTCATATCTAGTAGCAATTTCTCCTTCCTCATAGTATATTCATTATTAGATCTTATTTTATTTATACCTATAAGATATAGTATATAAGCCTGTACTCCATCCTTTGTCTGCAGATGAATCCAGAATTCTGTCTTTCCATTCAGACCGTTCAGCTTCCATTGTCAATATTGTGAGGGTTGTCGAGTGTCAATCTGAACATGATTTATTCACGACTAGCCATAATATCTCAGTCTTTGTAGAATCTTCATCGATTTCAAACCTTCTACATTCTTTTTCAAATGTCCGGAGCCATTGTTTTGCATTTTAATGTTTAGATGTAAATTTTTCGATAATAAGCTTTTCTGCTACGTGTTTTGAATTGAGCTCACTTTCTTTCTTCTGAGTGGAGTCTCCTATGTCTGTTTCTATTATTTGTTCTGAATAGGTACAAGTCATTAAACATTAAATTACCCTCTTCGTCAAAGTATTTCTACTCCATTTCCTTTGTTAGTGTGATCCACACTATTCTGTCTTGACCTCTTTGAGTAAAACTTTTTTTCACTCTTTTCTAAACGTCAGTCAGTTCTTCATGCTCATTCACAAATCTCTTTTCCTGTGGCAACACATATTCTTCGTTATCCTCTGTTGTAATTGAGATTATGGCAACAATACTTCTCTTCTTATCACTAGGCGATGCCACATATTGGAATGCGAACTGCAATATTCTCATCATAAAGAAAAATTGTCGTTTTATAAGATAATTAATTGTACAGGATAAAATTAAACAAAATGTGTTCCTCTGTGAACAAAGAGGAGCTTATCCACTATTGAACAACAATTATTTACACTATTTACAATCTTACCTGTGAACAAAAAACGACAATTATAGTAATACTGCTCATTTATTTACATTACTTAGTCTGTTTACAATATTATCTTTCTCAATATGAATTTTATTCCTGTAGGTTATGCTCATATTCTACATTACGTTCTGATGATCGTACTCATCACTCCATCTAATGGTAAACAGTCGGAAGGCGCGCGCAGCATGAGAAGCGCGTCAACATCAAATTAAAGAAAGTATAATCATCATCGTTTATTGGCACAAAATAACACGAGCATAATATCACTATACATTCTGTCAATAAACATTGGGTAACCCATAGAAGCAACAGGTGTTGCTTGTACTCCAATAATTAAAAATACTGAAAATTAATAATTTTGGAATATGAATCTATATAACAAAGGAAACATATAAAAGTAAAAGATTCAAAATTGTACAATGAATATATACAGAATAATAATAAACATTGAAGACGTGTAAATAGATGTTGATCACACTTGGTGTAAATGAAATAAATTAATATTGCAGTTAAACAATCACACGAACTTTGGAGACTTGTAGTCCAGGCTATGAACCGGAAAATAAAATAAAAAAACATGTGAGTTCGAATCAAAAAATTTTCTTTGCTTCAGGAGGTTCTTAGGATCATTCATACACCTTGAAACCTCTTGGGAACCCCAACCCCACCGATTGGGGGCAAAAATGGCCCGAAATCGTCGATTTTACCACCCCTACGATGAATTGCAAGTAAATGTGGCTTAGGATTCGTGATCAGCGATCCAAAAAACTTTCTCGGTGCATTCGAAAGGCCTAAAACACGTAAATTGCAAAATAACATATAGAGGTGCGAAATGGGCCAATTTTGTCGATTTGATCACCCCTACAATGGATTGCAAGTAAATCTGGCTACGAACTCGTGATCAGCGACCCAAAACACCTCCTTGGTGCATTCGAAATACCTAAAACACGTGAATTGCAAAATAACTTATTATATAGGGGTGCGAAATTGGCAAATTTTTTCGATTTTACCACCCCTACGATGGATTGCAAGTATATGTGGGTACGGATTCGTGATCAGCGACCCAAAAAAACCTATTTGATCCATTCGAAATGCCTAAAACACGTAAATTGCAAAATAACATATTAGGGGTGCGAAATTGGCCAATTTCGTGAATTTGTCCACCCCTACGATGGATTGCAAGCAAATCTGGCTACGGATTCGTGTTCAGCGACCCAAAAAACCGCCTAGGTGCACTCGAAATGTCAAAATACCTTTTTTGTAGAAAAAACAATTCAAGACTTGGAGATTTCGGGCCATTTTCGCAAGAAAACCCAAGAGGTTTCAAGGTGTATGAATTATCCTGAAGCTAATGCAAAAAAAAATTTTGATTCGAACTTACATGTTTTTTTTTATTATAGCTTAGATTCCGGTTCACAGCCTATTTTGTATACATATAATCTAACTTTCGAACTATTGGAAATAGCTTTTTGAAAAATAGTTTCATTGTCTATAACAGGTTTACAATATGAAAGTTGAATTAAGACTAAACTAATATTCAACAGAATGAAGTACGTCTCAACACATGTCCTGGAATCGCTATCGTCCGCAAGAATCGAATAACGCTGATTCAGATCACAACGTTCGCTATTTATTCGAAGAATTAGCTATATAACTCCTCCTTTGTTGGAATGAAGCTTCCGCTGGAAGGTGAACTTTTCTTTCTTGTAATTCGACGTCAGTTCGTGAATTATCGATAAATTGTCTTCTTTTCTGGATCCAATTCTTGGAAAAGTAGATTATTGCCGAAATGATGCCCAAGTATAAAAGTACAATCCAGATACTCGGAATATGATAATTACCAATTGGTTTTCCTATAATAGGAATCGCCGAATTTAACGGAAGTTCTCTAATCTTTAAATTCTTCAAGTTTATGCTAAAATTGATTTTCGTATGTTCTATTCCCATTCGAAGATTAACAACAGGTTTCCCATAGGTTTTGTCCAAATAACTCAGTTCTTGATTATTAAAGACTGTTTTACACCCATTTTCTTTGATGAGAAAGATTCCACTCAGGGTCCTCGAATCGCTTTGTTCTTGACATTTACTATTAATCACTGCTTGCGTCGGAAATACGCCCAAGTATTGATTTATTCCGGAAATTATTTCTATATGGTTGTTTTGTATGTTTAATTTAATGAATTGGCATTGGCTTGAGTTTCCGAAATTCAGGATGTTTTCTTCACATGATGTACGCTGATCGAGTTGCAAGTAGCTAGGGCATTGGAAGATGTTGTGTTTGGTACAAATATCGCTTAGAGGTTTGATTATATTGTTAAATTTTAATAAGTATCTGACATCTGATATTAAGGAAACGAATTCTGACTTGTATTTTGTCGGAACAGAATGTAATATAGAGGTTTGATTATATTGTTAAATATTAATAAGTATCTGACATCTGATATTAAGGAAACGAATTCTGACTTGTATTTTGTCGGAACAGAATGTAAATAATAGAGTTCGAACTCATGCTCGTAGTCAATTGGTATTGATAAGAAATAACTGATGCGATTATCAAATCTATTCGACAATTGGTTCTAATAATGGATTCAAAGTCTAGAATATTTTCATATTTCAATTGAAACGGGAAGTTTTCCTTGGGTATAATAATTTGATATTCTCTGTAGTTCTGAAAATAGCTCATTGGGCTTTAAAATACTAGGATGTCAAATCTTTAATTTACATTTTCTATATATTGCCAAATCTCAAATATCGCATTACATAATGTAGTTAATTGATAATGAACTTCGAATACTGAAAAAATATCTATACGATCAGCATTTTGTTATTTATTTCATAAATTGTTGATTTAATAATGTTCTCATTATGTTGAATGTCTTGTATTTTGTTATTGAATTGTTCGATAATTGCATTTTTAGCTGGGAATGTAATTGTTGTTGATTAGATGGAATATGTTTGAATATTTTATCAATTCTCTCGCCATCTTGTTCATCTAAATTTCCTGTTAATTTCTTCATATTGGTTCTTGAGCCATTTATTAAAACTCTTGACTAAATCTAATTATTTTATCATAACTATCTACTGCCTCAGTGATAAGTGCATTTCCCATTAAACCTAGCTTAAGATTATCATAACGTAAATTTGAGTAATTAAATTCTTCATAAAGGGGTTTTACGTCCAAATAATGAACGTTCAGTGCGTAATGTATGTTCAGTGCGCTGAAGTTTTGCAGGATCTAGATAGATTGGGAGTATTGCTATATTTCAATCGTTTCCAGTTTTTTTTCTGCTTGTTCTTTGACCTCAAGCCAGATTTCACCAGAATAGAAAACCACAGTGTCATCTGCCAAACTAGTTGTTTCTCCGGATGATCCTATAGGAAATAATTTGTTCAGAATAGTACTGGACCTAGAACCGTTTCTTGTGGTATTTCACATTCAATTTTTCTTTTGAGTACTCTTTGTATTTTTAATTCGTACAATTTGTTTCCGGTCTCTTATCTGTGACTGTAATAAGTTGAATGCGTTACCTCTTATTCCAATGTTCTCTAGAGTGGTTAATAGAATGGAGTGGTTAACTGTGTCAAATAATTTCGATAAGTCATTGAAAACTCTTATTGACGGTTTACTCCTATTCAGTGCTTTGTATATGCTATCAGTTAACTGCAATAGTGCATTTTCCTTATTGAAAACCAAATTTTGATTTGGATAATATTTTGTGTTTTGATGAATGAATGAACAAATTTAGACTAGTTTTGATTAACTTTTCTAAGATTTTGCTGAGGTTTGTTATCAACGAAACTGGCCTATAGTTAACCACTCCATCCCTACTTCCACTTTTATGTATTGGAGTTACTGTTACAATTCAAATTCAGTAGTTCGTATCTTGTGAAGGTATTGTGCTACAATTATTGAATATAGCAATAATAATCATAACTGTTGGTTGAGAAATGTTCAGCATAACCTGTGGACGGTGAGATTTCAAACCTTGACCTGCGCCAGTTGAAATTTCAACCAACGTTATTGTGATTCGGTGAACCATAGGCGGCCCATCGTTGTAACAGGGTCCAAATTGAATAAGTTCCTGTATGCATCTTATTCTTTCTGTTCATTTGCATTTATCTATTGGAGATTGATGTGTTGTATATTCAAATATATCTCAGGTCATATTATTATATAAGCTTCATGAGTTTTGGGTGAGCCATATATTTTTGGGGAATCAACATTGTGAATAGTCAATTATTGTCCATGAATGTATTATGAAATACATTTCTTTTCGAACCACCTGTTCACTAAGTTATTCTTATAGTTAAATTCATTCCAACTTTCTGTTTGAAATTATTTATTGTGTTGATATATTTTAATCTTATATCATTTGCTAGCGGAGTAGGCATTTTCAATTGATGGAATTTTGTTATCAATAGGTATTTGCTTTTCGTTACATATATGTCATGAAAGTTATTTGAACCAGAAGAGTCTTTTTACTGAATAGAGAAGCAACATACCTTCCAAAAACAACAATTTATTCTATATATTCCATTTTTTTTGAAGATTGCGGAAGAGCATACATCGGCCTATCTCCCCAATACCTCGATAATAGATTGGATGGAAATAAATATACAAAAAATCCATACACTGCACTTAGTAAGCACGTGAAGGAAATGAACCATTTATTAGAGTACAACAATATAAAAATTCATTCTCATTCATACTCATGATAAACGATTGATAAGGTTTGGCATTAAACTATAGGCTGTACTCGAACCCACATTCCTGTATGTCTAGTTCAGTATATTAACCAATTGCACAACGTTGGTCCCGTCCTAGTCTTATGTTTTTGTAAATATGAACCTCGGAAAGGATATTTGATCATTGATGAACAAAATGCAATTCGATGCCATGCCATTGATCATGTCTTCACGCAAATTAATATTTGAATATTAAAGTTCAGGGTATCGTGGTCAATTAGGAAAAGAAACTTTACTCTTGCTTATACTCATCCAGAACATTTCATAGTCAGTTTTATTAAGATATATAAGAGCCGGGATGCTGTCATTGAATGAGTACTGTCAGAGTAATTACCAGTTGATACTCAGAAAGAGTGAACTTTGGTTGAACAAGCGAGAATAGTTCTGTCGTGTGGCGGCGAATAGTATTATGTTCATCAATGATCTACTATCCTTCCAGATGTTTATATTCACAAAAAGATAAGACTCGAACTGGATCAAAGTGATGAAATTGGTTAACGCACTGGACTAGACATCCTGGAATGTGGGATTGAGTCCTGTCTATAGTTCGATGCCTCACATTCATTCATCTTGTGACCTTGCCGGCCATTCTATATCTCCCAATTGACCGTTTCGTCGGTTGGAGTAAGTAGAGAAAATTTTTAACGTCAACGGCATAAAGCTCCACCAAGTTGAAAACAAATTTCCCAGTTTCAATTCAATCTATTTTGATAGCGACACTAGTTTGAGGGTTGATGCTTTCCTCTTCAAATAAATATTAATACCAATCTCTTGTCAACTTTCTTCCTATGTGAAAAGTTCCTACAATATTGTTGACACTAAATCCGATCCAAACATTTCATTTTTGGGGATACTGTGTATGAATCGGATTGGTATTTATTTTTTTCATTATAACTTCGCAAAACTCAATACTACGATCGAAATCACCTCCATTTAACTCTTGACGTAATTTTATTTGGTAATGATAAACATTTTTTTGTTCTATTTTTTGGGTAGAGCGTTTACACATGGTAAAGTTTGGGAACTATTGTCTGGTATAAAAACTAGAACATTCAACGAAGTTTCATCGTCAGATTTTGTTCTTGGTCTTCCTGATTTTGAATAATTTTCTAAACTGTATCACGGAATCTGATCATCATTTTTGAAACTGTTGTTTTTATTCGGATTAATCGATAAACTTCAGAATAAAAGTTCTCTATAACCGTTCCCAACAATTAATTATTAATTCTTTTCTCTTTCAGTTAAAAACATTCCGGTTCTATAAGAAAATCGAAACGAATTTGAAATTTGAAATTTACAAGCTGAAGTCAACAGTCAATAATTATGATCAAATACTCCTTTCGTTACCCGCAGTTTCATACACTACTAAATGGAAGATGTATTCACCCCAAGAGAGACCGAATCACTTGATAGCCCTTTTTGACTCCATTTAGAAAAAACGATACCGTATTTACATAGTCGAAATTGAAAAGAAGTGCTTTTTACAAACGATGTTCAATTCATACACTGTTACTCTAAAAGATACCGAAACACTTCATAGCATCTATTTTCGGAAAAAATACAATACATACACTTGAATTTGAAATTGGCCCTGAATTTCAAATGTACAGAAGGAATGTTACTTAATCTTATAGTTAATGGATATAATTTTGAACATTCATTTCAGTTATACTCCATAAATTGAGAGAGTACCACGAAGAGTATGGAAGCATTTTCAAAGCAAAGATTGGTCCGTTGCGTCAGTTCTTGGTGATTGCTGATCACAATTTCTTGGAATTTCTTTTTAATAACAACAAAATGATTGGCAAATCTTTGGAATACAGATTTCTCAGTGATTGGTTGGGGAATGGATTATTAACAAGCAAAGGTGAGTGTCAGCTTATTACTTCATCCTCACGTCGGATGCTCCAAATTATCTTTATATTCAGGCTGTTTTATCGTTATCTCAAATATAGTTAGCGATGAAGTGAGAAATGAAGAGAAAACCCTTCCAACATTCATACTTACCTGAAATATTCCTTAGACACTTTTATGACAATACTAGGATTCATTCACCGGAACTGTTAAAACTTCTAACCGCACAAGTTCTAATATAGTTGCTAACCATATAATATAGTTCGTTAGGCGCACGTTCAAAAAAGTTGGGTTGAAAATTTGATACAGCTAGTTCGATGGCATGTTTTTTGAGGTGTTGAATAAGGGAAAAATAGTTATAAGATTCCAACGCTGCCGCTCGAAAAGTTATGACCATTTCTTTGGCCAGATTTTGAAGTTTTTTACAATTAATTTTTTTAGTTTTTTTCAATTAATTTGAAAACAAATACTTTAATCCAACATATACCTCGACTTAAAGTTGTAGATAATCAAAATACGCGTAAAATGAGTCCAAGTAGAAGTCATTTGGAGGATACGTGCCCTAGATGAGGCTCATTTTGTGAGTTTTTTATGGTTATTTAAATATTTTTTTGGAACCGAAAACAAAATCCTAAACATAATCGGTTCGGACGGAAAGTTGATTATTTATTCTACTCTTTACTGGATTTTTTTTGTTATGATATCTTTTTTTTTGGCGATAAAATTTGAATTTTAGGTCATCTTTTGAAAATTGGAAAAATTTTGAGGTTAGGAAATTTTTGAAGGAACCGAATATTAGATGCTGATAGCCCTGGTTCATACGCATATTTTGCGCACCTGCATATCTTTTTTGTCAAGATATCGATTGAAATATGTTTGGGCCCATCCAAGGCTCAATTTTGAGTCTATCATCAAAAACCAAAAACCAGTGTAATCTGAAGCGATGTCTTCATCTGAATCCAAGAATGTGACCACCTCGCTAACATATTAAACGAGTCTTTGACTATATACTGTTATATACGTCATCATCATAAGAAGATGAAATAGAAGAATGAGAGAGAAAATAGTAATAGTAGTGGCGGCATGATGATGCATCAGCTGCTGCTTATAATACCATATTATTATGGTTCTCAAATATGATCGCGTCATTTTGAATATTGTGGCTACTTCCACAGATTGTACATCAGAGACAAAAGGAAGAAGATACAAAAATAGTCGTTAATTCATGTAGGATAATTAAAAAACTGGTAACATAATAGTTTTAGAATTTTTCCCGTCATGTGATGATGTAAAAAAAACTATATATATTGATGGATTATCATGTAGTATGAATTGTTATGTATGTATATATTATATTATAGTACAGTACGTAGTTATTGTTTGAATATGCAAAAAAGATTTTTTGACGATTTTCGTGACCGTGCGCCTGGACTAATAGTACTTCTCATACGAATGAATTGGAATCAATATGAACGTATATCAATAATAGTTGAAGTTTTACAGGCCTAAGTCAAGTCTACTACCCACATAACAGATATAGATAAATTATTGATTCGAATTCCAATAGTATTGACATCATAAAAGTTCTATGTTAAACATTCGGCTCTTCCCACTGACATTATCCCAAAATCGAGAGGGTATATCAGCAAATCCTGATTGAACTTACACGTGTCTTCAATAGTTAATGCCCTCCACTAAAAATGAGCTTTCTGACTCATCATACTTTCATTTGCCTTCCCTCAAAATGCTAACGCTC
This sequence comes from Endomychus coccineus, assembly GCA_958510875.1. NCBI lineage: Eukaryota > Metazoa > Arthropoda > Insecta > Coleoptera > Endomychidae > Endomychus > Endomychus coccineus. The sequence continues at coordinate 78,874,306 of OY294069.1, read as the reverse complement.
ATGGATATTGTAAAAGTTTTGTCATTTTGTCAATGCTAACTATGAGGCATAATAAGAATTGGGTTGATAGGAAGAAACATTGTGGCTAACATTGGAATCAGCTAATTCCATTTATTCTTCAAAACTGATCATTTCTATATTACAGGATCTAAATGGAAGAAACATAGAAGAATGATCACTCCCGCATTTCACTTTCAAATTACAGAACAATTCATAGATGCCTTCGAAAAGTCAAGCAATATTTTAATCAGAAAATTGAAATCAGAAGTTGGCCACGATACTTTCAATGTCTACTCCTATATAACACTGAACTCGTTGGACATCATTTGTGGTGAGTGCAAACTTTGATGGCTCACAATTATTTCATCACATACTGGCATTTTCAAAGCTAGTTATAATCTAAGCTACTAGTAATGTCATCCATAGCTATTACAATGAAACAATGGTGTAGCTTACCGAGGATTTGATCAAGGATTGGGTCATTTACCAGTTTAATAACAATCGCTGAGTTGTAAATTTCTAGGTGGTGCTCTAATATTGAATTGCTATCGTTTTTAGATACAATTCCCAGAACGTTTTGTAAGTTCGATATTAGTCGATGTCAATTGACTTCTGAGTGGGACATGTATTCGTAGATGTCGTGAGATATTTTGGTCATGCTGTTGCTCGGTTTTGTCTACTTTCAACAAAGATCGTTCAGTAACCTTGCGAACTTTCTTGTTCTACTGATGAGTCATATGAGAAGAGCGAAACAGCAGTCTGGAACTATTAGATTGTGGCTTTACGGATCGATCCAGACTAGAGACCTTATCAACAGATCAGTATTAAACAGTAAAATAGATCTTAACATTTACAGAAAACCCACATAATAATTCACATCAAGTTCAACAAAGATGCAATATACAAAATGTTACATACAAAACTCATTATACATAAAATTTTTAATCATAATGAATTTTCGATTTCGTCAACCTACAATTGATGTAAATTTATACAATAAACTATCATTTGGATCTTTGGGAATTTTGGTAGAAATAGCAAAAATATTAAATTCATTAAACAATTTACTTTTGAATAACGGAGATATAATAGAAAAGATGGAAAAAAGTGGCATCTATAATTAACTTGTGATCTAGTTAAGCTATCTACGTAGGAAAAGAACATATACATGAATTTCAAAACTCGATTAAGAGAACAGACTATCCCACTTTTGGTGACCATCTCATAGTAACTTGATATAATTTTAATCCCGAAACAAATATCAAAATATTATATATTACATTTGAATAATTCAGTACTTTTAGAAATACAATGCAATACAATTTCGAAATGCAATGAAATAAAAACAATAAACGCCCAACTTACTCCAAATTATAGCCCAACTTTCGGTGCTTTGATTTGATTCATTAAATATTAACGTATGTCATGTAGCATCATCTATTACAAATTACAGGAATCTATGGACTTACATCGGGAGCCCTCGGTTTTCTCTACTTCAATTTCATATGGTTGTAAGATTTTACCACTAGATGTCACTAATCTAAGCCTTTAAGCTCAAATTGTACATAACAAATTTTTTAATTCTTGTGTAGAATTACACATTCTTGGCTATTAGAATGACCTCGAGGTTTCCTGAATTTCTAACTTCTGAATGAGTCTTTGCAAACAGTTCAAAAATCTACTAAAGAACCATATCGCTGCTCTGGAAGAACAATGACGTAACTGCCAAAGGGATGGTTGTTTAGGAAACGCAAAAACCCGAAAGTTATTTTTTTTTAACTCCATAATTCAAAATATAATTCCTATGTGGAAATGGGATTCGGGAAAATTGTTACAATATGGTTCACAAAAATGTTCAAAATATTTTTTTTGGTAAAATTGACCTCGTACCGCCATCATCACCCCCCTCTAGCAAATGCGTCATGGTTCTCCTAAAATTATGAATCAGAATAACAAATTCGGGCAAAAGGGAAAGTGCGAGAAAAAAGGAAATTATATTGTTGTTCACCAAACTAGTTAAATCTCGAATTTTATTTTCTGACAGTACTATCTTTTCAGTAGAGGCAGGTTTTAAAGCGATATTAGTTGCTTTTATATTCTGTGCCGAACGCAGCATTGGCTGTCGATAACCCAGAACTTGAAGATCCGTCGCTGCTTTCTGGATCGTAATTGTCGTCTGAGCCAGATGAAAAATCTGACCAACCTTTAGAAATGCTAGGAGGTTTGGGCTGCTTTTGATGATACCCTTTTCAGCAATGATCTTGTTGAGCTACCGCTTTGATTAACATATAAATCTGTACCTTCTGCTACATGTGTGACCTTCAAATCACATTGAGAGGTTGACGTCAGGGGCACTAGATTGGTGTATGTTCTTGTAAGCTCTTATTCTGATTCCATCAGGTTATCAATTGACATTGGTGTGTGTTCACGTTGTGAGGTTGATAAATATGGCTCCTTTTTGCTAACCGAAGTTGTGCGGCACAGTGTTTGCGGTTTACTTAATGAGGTACCATTATTCTCTTCCGTTACATTATCTTCTGTTACATTTTTACGAAGAAGAAGTAGAATCTTCTTCGATCGAGAGCTCATTTTCGGCTAAAAACGAAGAATTTATTGCAGAAAAAAAACATGTTATATTATTCCTGATGTCTACTAATTCACCTCAACAATGACATTAAGAACAGTTATGACGTAAATAAAGCATGTTATCAGTTTCATTAACGGCGAAAAGTACAATTAGGACACAAATTTGGAATAAAACAGTAGATAAACAATGACAAAGTACACTTACGTCGTTGTCGCACTGGAATCTTTGTTCAAGTGGTTCAAATTACGTCAGATGTTTCGATTGAGTCGTTCTTCCACCGGACACTAACACACACTCAATAACGTCCAGACTCATAACTGAATCATGCGGCAGTGTTCTTCCGAAACTACGTCCCGTGCAGCTGATATTCCTACAACGACGCAACTTCCTCTAGCGGCAATTGCGACATTTGCGTCGTTGTTCTCCCATGCGATTTACATATTTTTGAGAGTATGGAGGTACTTAACTACAACTACCTTAATTTTGCAGTTACGTCATTGTTTTTCCAAAACAGCGATATGATCTGGAACAATATTACTTATTTATTGAATGTGTGGAATTTTGAACGAATACAATATTATACAAATTTCCTGCAAAAATGGTAGTACCGATCTGAATGTATGGTGGGATCAGACGATATTCAAAATTTTCAATAATTATTTTTATAATTATTTCAATTAAGTTTCGCTGTTTTCTCTCCGAATAAGTTGGCGTTTTTTTTTCAAGGTTCCCAGGTTTATCTGGGTTCATTGGGAATTTGCTAACACATCACACGCGAGTATCTGACTAACGTTTCTTCCATGTGTATAAAATTATGAGTAGGTATCATATAATCACTACATATTGACTTCTTTTAGAAAGTACTATGGGTACAAGTGTTAATGCCCAAGAGGAAGAAGAATCGGAATACGTATATTCAGTTAAGCAAATGTGTAGAATTATGATGGATCGTGGAACATCCCCTATCAAAATGTATGATTTCCTGTTCCGTTTTAGCAGAGACTATCACAAACAGAAAAGAGCACTAAAAGTTCTACATAATTATTCGAGATCTGTGATAGCATCGCGAAGGAAAGAATTATTAAATCATAGTTCTAACATCAAAAATCAAGATGCAACTGGTTTGAAGAACAGAACAGCTTTTTTAGATATACTGATAGGAGCTGAAGATATTGATGGAACCAAACTAACAGACGAAGAGATAAGAGAAGAAGTTGATACTTTTATGTTCGAGGTAAATCTATTTATTCAGATAAACCATTGAGTTTTGATAAACATGAAAGAACAATCTAAGCGGGAAAGGTCGATCCAGTTGATGAGAGACTATTAGAGTGCTTCAACCATAGTCCTTTTTGTAGATGAGGAGAACTCTGTAACGACTTCGGAGTCCTCGTTATCTATAAAATGAACAAAAGTTGAAACATTCTGATAGTCTGTTCAACTGGATCGACCACTCAGAAGCTTGAAGGATATTGAGTAATGATGATTGTTCTGGATAATTTTTGAATATTGTCAAGTAGAAAACACGTCCCTACCTTGATCATTTTGTTAAGTATGATTATCCATTCTATTTTAAAATACAAGGAAACTTTAATGAACAAAATTAATTTTTGATAAAGATGTCGATAGTTACGTCATAATGAAGATTAATTTTATTCGGAATAGAAGTGAAGAATCTCAACAAGATCTACTCTCCTTGAAGGAGTTCATAATGTAATATGAACTTAGGTCTAATCTTTATTTGTTAAGAAATTAAGGCGCCTTCAAAATGATTATCTGTGTGACAACTAATATGTATCTTGAGACAAACAAAATATTTTATAAGAAACAAAATACAGAACAGAATAAAATCTGAGAAAATCAGTTCATTCTCATGAACTGACAATGTCGAACTCAACTTTCTTACGAACGTAATAAATTCATAATATTTCTAATATGGCATCTTGATATCTCTTATGTAATGAATTCGGGTGATACATGTGATCATGGAATAAGATCTCCGTTAGCAATCTATCTATTTGGTAAATGTGTCACTAGTTTTTCTTGATATCGTGGGGACTCTTTATCGTATGCTACGGATTTCTGGAAGGAGGTAAATAATTCTCGATAGCATGGGGGCTCTTTATCGTATGCTACGGATTTTTAGAAAAATGTTTTCCCGAAAGAGGAGTCGAATCCGAATTGATATCAGATCTCCATTATGTTCGTACTGCTTGACATTTGGAAGTCTATAAGATAATTAATAGAACGGCCGGATGCTACTATTGGCCTTAGATCATGTGAGAAATTGCGTCAAATGTTTGAAGTGATATTTTTTTGGCTCACAAATTTTTCAATATCAAACCAGAGAATATGATGGCATCACACCCGAAAGTTGAAAACCTTGGGAGATGATTTCGATTGATCTCATGACTAGGTTTAAAAAGAATAATAAGTTTATATTGGTGGTCACAGAGTAAAGTCTTGCTTATTTCCTCGTTAATGCAATCTACTGCTGATATTGTAGTTCGTAGATGATTGGTGACAACGGTGTTCAATTCAAAAACATACGTCTGTCTGTATACACGGTTCGGATAACGAGAGAGTTGCCTCACCAGAGAATTAGAGAAAACTGCCAAACAAAATTGTGACGTTATAATTTGAGTAGAGAAGGTATCAGAAATATTCACCCAACGAGGTGGTATGGAGAAAAAATTAGGTTCGCAGAATGCACATCGATATTTTTGTGATAAACTTAATTTGTAGGAACATTGTGTGAATAAAAGAATTTCTCCTCGGGAGTATTAGTTGCCGATGAGGGGTAATATCAAAGGAATCTGAAACATTGAGGATTTGAGAACCGAGGTATATACCCAACTTAGCTAATGTTGTAGTATGACTCCAGTATTCTGAACGTTTCGTGAGTTTGAATGCATCATGGAGACCGCAGCTAGTACTCGAGCGAGTGAGAAGAGGTAGAAGATAGAGTGAAATACTTCAACAGAAGAGATGAAAAAACGAAACATATAATTATGATGGTCGGGTTGCCAAATTACTATAATGGAGCGAACAAAACAAATACTAATAATTGAGACACAAAACGAGAATGAGAAGATAAAAGGAAACTTAATTTACAAGTGGTGGAGCCAGTGGTCGTCTCTAAGTTAAAAACACGTATAATACCGGGTGCACATCTGCAACCTATTTGCGATATCGAAGAAGGTATCAACTCATCTCTAAGTGAAACGAAATAACAGTTTTTGACATTGTACCATTTGGAGCGTTGACGTAGCATGTGAAGGTTCTCAGAAGACCAGCGAGACCAAACTTCTTGCATTAAGCGCTGTATTAACTGACATCAAGTCAAACGATTAATTGCGCTTTCTTGACAATCAGGCCCAGGAGGAAATTTTTGTAATCAAATTGATGGTTATAATCATAACAATGTTTAGCAAGGGCGGTGGAATTTTCTGAGTTTCTGTTTCTTGTGCTATACTTATGGCCATACATCCTTTTTTGTAAATATTGTTTAGAGATTCCAGTACAAGTCTCATCACAATCTGAACAATTTAATTTGTATACTATGAGGGTTTGTTTATCTTCAGGTATTACAGGTTTTAGATTTGAGAAACACTTCCCAACACAGTTAGTAGGCCTATGCGAAACATTTATATCATACACTTTCAAACATTTCTTAATTTTCTCTGAGGTCTCCGGAATGAATGGTGAAGTTATATAATTATCTGTATTACAATGTTATTTTTATATGAAGATTCCATTATAGATTTTGTTTATTCTCTGTTTAATGATAGGATTGAAGAATGTATCTGGGTAGCAATTCATTTCCAGTGTATTACGAACAATTATTAAATTTTCGGGACGGTCCTCCGGTCGGGTCAATTCAACCGCGCGGTCTGTAAGGCTGCTTATGACACTTTTTTTAAACAAGCTGGTGCAACGGAATTGAAGTGAAGATAACATTGAGACCAAACTTCTTAAGTGAACCAAGAAGTTTTCATTTTTCCATCTGCATCATGCCTAATGTTCATATCTAGGGAATTTCTGTTTTTGTTCACTTCTATTTCACAAGTATACAGTAGAAATTGTTAAATTTATCAATCACATACTGAATTTTATCATTGGGAACACACACAAGGCAATCATCTACATACCGTTTAAAGAATACGGGCTGAAAATCTGATGAACTCACCATACTGAAAATAACTACATTCTAAACAAAACTTTACAGCATTCATAAATTCGTTTTCTGATGCTATATTTGTGAATAAAGAAACAACGTCCAAGGAAATCAGTTGATGATTTACGGGTACGGATTGATCTCTTATAAATAAATTGAAATGTTGTTTCGGCGACGTTGCCATTTTAAACAAAATTGGTGCGATAAGGACGCTTTGTGTTAATACAATTATTTCTAAGTAATCAGGTTATTGAAATAATGAGTCTTCTGATGATGGTCGTTAGACCGAAACGTACGTGAAGACAGAAATATAAAGCATAAGAAAATTACAAAGAATGTAATTAATTCTCGGAAAAGAAAAAGGTTGTTCAGCTAGAAAATGTTGAGCCACAAACTATATAAACATGTGAGGACGTTCCTCACCAGTGGGAGCAACAGATTCCACTGATTTGAGAGGCAACGGGAGTGAGGTATGAAGCGAATAACGGCCTGCCATCATGAGTAACAATGTACAAGCTTCGAAGGTAAGGCACCTTGCGACTCAATCTCTGCAGGATTCTCGGCGGAAGGAATCTAATACCATAAAAAAAGAGGTTACTTTTCCTGGATGAATCTAACTCAATTACTAATGGAAGGTTTCCATCTATGGAGAAAACAGGTTATTCAAACAAGAACCAGCTCCGACTCTGACCAAGTTCAGATGCGAATACAAGTTTGTTTATCCTGGGACTCGATAAAATATGACAGTGCAGTAACCTTTCAAGTAAATATTTCCAAATTCATGAAATTCGCACGTAACAAAATTATCTGGAGAATTCTGTGTTGTGTCAAATAAATGTTCACAATTTCTTCTAGTCAGGTGACAATGACCTCAGGAACAGATTCAGTTTCCCATTATTGTTGAACGAAGAAGAAAAACTTGAACTAGTGAAAGAGAGCTGTCACGAATTATAATTATAAGTAAAGCTGCCAACAAGAACATTTCCAAGAATGGTAATTGAGAGCCTTCCTTGCTTAAATAACCTAGCCGTAGCGGCTCCTCGAAGGAGGCTAAGGAGGCTCAAGCTCCTCACCAATTTATTTTAATGATCATCGTCTATTTTATTTCCTGTTTCTCTGATAATTTTTAAAACAGGCAACAGTGCCCTGAGGCTAGACTCTCTATATATCTCAAACGCTGAGCATGTGTTGTTCAACGCAGTTGCCGTTTTTCCGACCACTCCGATCGCCAACTGGGTAAATCAGTGAAAATGGCAACACCCTCTGGAGGCTAGCAATCTATGAAATATGACACGTGCGTTCTGCCGACTGCTCAGTAGGTCAGTCAGTGCTTGATTAAGTGTGGTCACGCCACGAAGTAAGGTTAGATGGTTGTCTGTTGTAAATTTAAAATGAGTGTTAGTGAGTTAGTTGCTGCCTTTTAGAAAATCCATTTAGTGAATTAACATACGATAAAAGTGTTTCTTTCAAATAAACGGCCTTTACCGGATTTGAAAGAATTAGTAATGTCAGGTAACTATCAAAATCGATCATTTAATGCTAATAGTAGTATTGACAAGATGAAGTTTCAAAAAAAATCATTGATTTCCCTGTAATGCTCCAACTCGATGGAATTTTACATCACGTGCAGTATTTACCATCCATAAAAATAAAGACAAATTAATTGAAACATTTGATTTTGTATTAAACAGTGATGACTTTTCAACAGATCAGGTTTCATTAAATGCTGCTGTTGGTTTAAAATCTTATTTAGAAAATGAAGAATTTTTGTTTTCTCTTGATAATTTTAAATTAATATTTGAACAAACTGATCTTATTTTTCAAATTTTACAACATTAATTCACTGATATAATTTATTCAAGAGATGGTTTGAAACATCTCATTGGAAACATTTCAAGTTTCCGTAATACAGAATTTCATTTTAATATTTTATTTGAAAATTTTTCAACTGATGAGGCTCCTCCCGCGAAAAGGAGGAAAATATATAATTTGGTAGACAAGAAACTACATTATAAACAACTTTTTTATGAAATTTCAGATACTATTGAAGGTCAAATTGAGATTCGATTTTCCGATTTACATGAATTGAAGTTTTTTGACTTGACGAATAGAAGATTTTTCGGATCTTATTCAAAAGAGTTCCCCAATACACTTTAAGATAACTTAGTTCTGAAATATAAATTTTTTCATAAAATAGCACAACACAATGAATTATGCGTTATACACTCGGATAAAGATATTTTAGGCCAGTTCGACAGTCACGCCGATATGATAAAATATATGATAGACAATGATTTGCAACAAGTTTTACCTCAGTTTTATAAGCTACTTTGTTTGACATTCACCATTCCTGTCACGTCGGCATCGGTGGAGAGATCATTTTCTACTCTCAAACGAATTAAAACTTACATGCCAAATACAATGGGCCAAAATCGTTTATACAATGTAAGTTTAATATCTATTGAAAAAGATTTAGTAAAACACTTAAAATAAAATTATACATTTTTTGATAATATTATTGATCATTTTTCGCAAACTAAAGACCGTAGAATTCCGTTAATATATAAAAAAAGTTGATAAAATTGATTAAAAAAAACAAAATATGAAAAATTCTCAAAAAAAAAAGAAAAATATTAAAAATCCAAAAAAAATAAAAGACAAAGAACGAACAAAAAAATGTTTAGTCAAGAGAAACTCTATACCTCCACGTTGGTTCTTGCTGTGTAACAATTAATTTTGTCACTGAAGTAGCTGGTACGGTCGCTGTGCAAAGGTTAGAAGGCTGTGAATAGAGAATATTTTTACAAAAACGTTTTATGTCCAGCCTCCTCTCTCAAAAATTCACGAGCTGCCACTGTAACCTAGCCTATTCAAAGCTCTTTGCATCATGAATGAACTTTCGGCACCTGAGTCCAAAAGTACCTCAAAACTCTCCTAAAATCCACGTCTACTCAGAGCGTCACGCGGGCGATACCTGAAAAGACTGTCCGTTAAGCGGAGAGGAACCCTGATTCAGCAAAGGTGTTATCAGCTCCAGCTGGACTAGGTGCCGAAACAGAAAGTTCCGCGGGAGCAACGTCTGGAGGCGAATCAAAATGTGTGTGTGTGTGTGTGAGAGAGAGAGAGAGAGAGAGAGAGAGAGAGAGAGAGAGAGAGATATGTCTTTGTTGAAACAATCTACACGAATGGATCGAATTGCTTGATTGAAATAGACAAAATATCAGGATCTCCTGTTGAGAATACCGAAGGCATACGATTCAGGAACCTGGAGCTACTTACTGACCGGTGGGGAGGAGTAGCTTCGGTTAATCCTACTTTCTGTTTTTCTGGTGCGATTGCTCTATGTACTTTATTCGATTGAACGTGACATACTAAAATTAATTATAATAAAAAAGTAAAACGTCGTATTAGTGGTTCTGATCATCGGTGTTTTGGGCGGAATTCGCTGCGTTCGAACTTGAAGATCATTCCGGCCTGTGAGAACTCGGCGCAGATCGTGATAGACCGGATGCAGAAGGAATTCTGGGTTCAATGAGAATACTCAGGGCACACGATTGAGGAACCTGAAGCTACTTACCGGGGGGAAGAATAGCTTCGGTTAACCGACTCTCGTGTTTTCTGTCGTCATAGCTAGCAGCAACCCCGATATATATATATATATATATATATATATATAAAAATAACATATACTGTTTATTCCATCCCTTGCAAAGATTGCGAGATACATTGGCCAATCTTCACAATACCTCAAAAAAAGGTTGAATAGGCACAAATATACCAAAAATCCATCAACTGCGCGCAATAAACATGTAAAAGACACTAACCATACATTCGACTACAACAATACAGAAATTTTTAATATTGAAACAAACGACAACAAACGTTTGATATTGGAATCTATCCAAATTGAAAAGAACAATTCTGTAAATGACAAAATAGATTCCAATCTTTCGAAACTTTATAATAATCTAATTCAAACTTAACAAAATTTTATTAGTTTGAAGTACCACTTTCCACTTGTCTATTTAAAATTCAACCTAAAAAAGATAAAGTATTATTTAATTATGACACTATGAGTAACAATTTTGAAGTTAAATTCCATAGAATTATCTTAAACTTGAATAGTTGATTATGATAGATCGGAAGTGTTTATCATAGAATAACTAATTCATAAAATAATCATAGATATTTATAATTGTACAATCTTAAAATATCTTGTATTTAATCAAATTCAATTCATTTCAAATTGTGATTAGCCATACATTACTCTTTCACACACAACCGATCCAATGTTTCCTACAGTTTTAATTGGATCTTAAAACACAAGTCGGCTGCAGATGAATTTCATTATTCGAAATCATCTATTCTTTTCTAAATTACATGGAAACACTAATTCACATTTTGATGAAGACAATAAACATTGTCGAAACGTCAAACAGAATTTTTATTTAATTTTCAGTATATATACGAACCAATATACCAAGAAAACATACAAATATTACAAATGGTTCAAGAATATCAATAAAAGAATATATATATAGATATGTTTCTTCTTAGGTTCTCGCGGACGTAATGTGTAGAACTGAATTCTCGGGTATTGATCCGCGTTCTGTGGTTTCGGTCCTAAAGAGGACCAATTTCACAACGTTTCGGCAAAGTTGCATTTGCCATCTTCAGGTGATTCGACCGTAGAGTCTGGAAGATCTAGGCGAACTGAAGAAGACTTTGCCGAAACGTCGTGAAATTGGTCTTTTTGAGGACCGAAACCACACAACGCGGATCAATGCCCGAGAATCCAGTTCTACATATATATATATAATATATATATATATATATATATATATATATATATATATATATATATATATATATATATATATATATTTCGACAATGTTTATTGCAATAAACATTGTCGAAACGTCAAAACAGAATTTTTATTTCATTATCAGTATATATACGAACCAATATACCAAGAAAACATACAAATATTACAAATGGTTCAAGAATATCAACAAAAGAATATATATATATATATATATATATATATATATATATATATATATATATATATATATATATATATATATATATATATATATATATATATATACATATGTTTCTTCTTAGGTTCTCGCGGACGTAATGTGTAGAACTGGATTCTCGGGTATTGATCACCTGAAGATGGCAAATGCGACTTTGCCGAAACGTCGTGAAATTGGTCCTTTTGAGGACCGAAACCACACAACGCGGATCAATACCCGAGAATCCAGTTCTACATATATATATTTATATATATATATATATATATAAACAAGCTTAAAGTTTATTTGCCTAATTGGCCACTATCGTGTATGTAACTTAAGAGATATAGAATTAAATTTTCTGAATTATGAAGATAACTTAGATAATTTAACATAGGATTATGAAGATGAATAAACGTAAAAGATTGAACCATAGGCGGGATTCGAACCCACATTTTTGGATTTCTAGTCCAGGGTGTTTACCAATTACACCACTTCGGTCCTATTAGATTTTTATATTTTTGTAAATATAAACCTCTGAAAGGATAGTAGATCATTGATGAACACAATGCGATTCGATGCCCTACCATATATATATATATATATATATATATATATCTTTTACGTTTATTCATCTTCATAATCCTATGTTAAATTATCTAAGTTATCTTCATAATTCAGAAAATTTAATTCTATATCTCTTAAGTTACATACACGATAGTGGCCAATTAGGCAAATAAACTTTAAGCTTGTTTATATATATATATATATATATATATATATATATATATATATATATATATATATATATATACATATATATATACCTGAAGCTTCTTACCGACCGGTGGGAGGCTGTAGCTTCGGTTGAACACCTTTTTAGGTTTTTCTGGCGCGACCGCGTAGGAGCTCGCAGCAGCCCCGATCAGGTTTATACATATATATATATATATATATGATCGGGGTTCATACATATATATATATATATGATCGGGGCTGCTGCGAGCTCCTACGATATCGCAGCGGTCGCGCCAGAAAAACCTAAAAAGGTGGTCAACCGAAGCTACTGCTTCCCACCGGTCGGTAAGTAGCTTCAGGTTCCTAAATCGTGTGCCCTTAGTATTCTAATTGAACCTAGAATGACTGCCCTTTGCATCCGGTCTATCAAGACCTGCGCCGAGTTCTTTCAGGCCGGAATGATCTTCAAGTTTGAACGCAGCGAAGACCAAATTCCGCCCAAAACACCGATGATCAGAACCACTAGTACGACCTTGTGGCCTGGGTATAGCGTGAGGAGCTCGAACAGGAGATCTTGATATTTTGTCTATTTTTCCTCCTCTTTCAAGACTATGTTCTTCTCTGCAGGAGCAGAGAATTCGATGACATACATAGTCTTGATTTGTTTATCGAGGAGGATAACGTCAGGCCTTGTATAACGTCAGGCCTTGTATAACGTCAGGCCTTGTATCGACCTGACGGTCGGAAACGGGTAAATCCAGAAGATCTGGAATTTTTCGTTTCCGACAACAGACTCAATATCTCCTGGCATGTAAGGTCGCACCGGCTCTTGGTCTATTCCGTACGAGTGCCTCAGATGGTAATACAGCACCCGTAGGGCAGCATTATGGCGATGGGTGTACGCCGAGGCCGCTATTGCCGGACATGCCGACAGAAGATGAAAAGCGTCTCAGGCGCCTTTCGACAGGGCCTGCAGCTGACACCAGGAACCTGCACACCCATCACATTGCGGCGATAGACCAAGGTGTTAATTACGCCATCTTGGCAAGCTGCGGTAAATCCCTCAGTCTCGGATGTAAGCCCGGCTGACCTCAGGTAGCCGAAGGTCAGCCTAGTTGACAAGCCGAGCGTTTCGATGTTTCGATAGAAAACACCGTGTATCGGCTTATCAACATGCCGGCTGAGCATAAGATCTTGCTCCGCGGCATTCATCTGGGCTTTCAAGCGAGAAGGCAGGACCTCGAGGTTGCCCTCTAGCCGATCTTCTGGACTGATCTGAAATTCGAGACCAAGTTCTTCCACAGCTGGCGATTTATTTGTTTGAATCAATCTTCCGATATTTAAAATTTTGGATAATTAATTGGGTTTTGGGTTCAGTATTCAATGAATTACTTCGTTAACGTTTCGGTGGTACATGTCCAACTTTTAATATATAAAACTAAAATCGAAAATGTTACATTAGTGAAATGGTAGAGTAGTTAAAATGGAGGTAGTTACCTTAAAATTAGTATATTGATTTGTTAAATTACTACATCTTTATTCGTAAACTTCTTCCTAGATTTCCAATTAGGAGATATTCTACACATCGTTTTAGATTTGTACTTTCATATTATAGTTATTCGAATTTTATATCACGTTCAATCTACTAAGGCACATGAATGAATGAAATCAGTATTGGAAATTAATCAAATGCTTGGAACAGGTGACATAACTTTATCAGTTATCTTCTTTTTGTGGTGGAGGTTTGAACTATGGTGTGTTATGGATAATATTGTCCGTTGCCTGATCCTTTCTTGGTTAGATGGCGTGATGAGTGTAATTATGTTTTGAATATGATTGATTTTATTTTTGTAATGCTGAGGTATATTTTTGAGTTGTTCAACAATTGATGAGCGGGTTCAATTTATTGATTATAAGATTGGTAGATATATATTGTTTAAATTTGAAATTCCTGTTCTGTCATTTACCACATTATTTATATTTTTTTGAATGTTTATCATTTCCAAAATTTCCCATGATTTTCTGGACATTTTCAAAGTCAAATTTATGTTTTTCTGTTTGTGTGTGTTTGTTTAAAGCTGTTTTTGCTTGTTTTGTGTATTTGTGGGCCTTGATTCTTTCTTGAAGATATTGTGTGGTTTGTCCAATGTAAGTTTTGGAGTATTCCATACAAGGTATATTGTACACTAAATGTGATTTTTTCAATATTGGAGTGGTTGATTTGAGTTTGGTATAAAACTGTTCTACGTTATCACGGCTGCGATGACTTACTTGAATGTTATGTGGCTTGAGTATGTTTTTATTTTTTTCTGATAGACCTGAAATATATGGTATGCTTGTGTATTTTATAGATGTGTCGTTCGGTTTTTTTGTTTGGTTTTCTCTATTGTAATAAGCATATGTTCTTTTTTTTATAATTTTATTCATTAAGTGTATAGGGTATTGGTTTTGTGTTTAGTTTAGTTACATTGTTTAGACTTTGTATGCTGAGGTGAGAGCTAGTAAGTTTTATTGTTCTATCGATGATTGAACGTGACATAAAATTCAAATAACTATAATATAAAAGTACAAATCTAAAATGATGTGTAGAATATCTCCTAATTGGAAATCTAGGAAAAAGTTTACGAATAAAGATGTAGTATTTTAACAAATCAATATGCTAACACAGAATGAAATTTCAAGGTAACTTCCTCCATTTTACCTACTTAACCATTTCACTAATGCAACATTTTCGATTCCAGTTTTATGTATTATAAGTTTTGAAAAAGGTGGAGATCTACCACCGAAACGTTAACAAAGTAATTTTTCATTGAATACTGAACCTAAAACCCAATTAATTATCCAAAATTTGAAATATACATATATATATATATATATATATATATATATATATATATATATATATATATATATATATATATATATATATGTAAGGAATATATCCTTAGTATAATCAAACTTAGCGCTCTATTGTAAAATCAGGTCGGTAAGTCAGACCTCTAATTATATGATTGAGACCATTAATTGACACAGTGCACATGTCATAAAAAATCAAGAATAAAATACTTTCTAAAACTAATCCAGAAGAACAACGTGAATAGCAACTTTGAATGTTGTTTCTTCTATATTCTAGGTAAGAGTAGTAATCAGTTTAAGCTGTTATACTGTTATTTTTTATATAAAATAATAAAAACTTCTATATTCTATAGAAACAATTCAGTGTTATTCATGAAAGAAAACCCTCTCAACTAAAAACCCACAACTATTAATCAACATTATAAAACAACATTCTTGTTGGAATTCGCCATGGACAAACTGCTGTTTACTTTCGAGGTACTCTCTGCTGCAGATGAAAAAACGAACGTAATATGTATAACTTCAATTACTACGCCGAGCGGCCGGACCTTCAAAATTCCACTTCACTGCTGCAATTCACAAACGCACACGGAAGTCAAAAAGACAGCAGTATTTATTAAGGTAAAAAAACAGTAAACTAAAAGAGGCCAGTTAAGAAAGATTTGGATTCCTCTATCTGAAGAATTACGCGAAACTTATAAGCTTAGAAGCTTTAGCAATAAAAGAAGCAGTAAAGTACTGGCAACATTGGTTTATAGGTAGACATTTCAAAGTGTTCTCAGATCATAAACCACTAGAAAAGATGAATATCATAGCTAGAACAGACGAAGACTTAGACGATATGACCTACTAATTATAGCAATATGATTTTGAAATAATATACCGTCCAGGTAACGATAACTCAGAAGCAGACTGCTTAAGTAGAAATCCAGTATTAGAGTCTCAAGAAGATAATGATGATCAATTAAAAATTGTAAATTTAATAAAAATGGAAGATATTTTAAAAGATCAAAAAGATAACCAGGGTATAGAATTGAAAAAGGATAAATTAATTATTAAAGATAATTTATATTATAAAAAGTTTAAAAACAAAGAAAAGATTATATTGTCAGAACAATTTAGTAAAAAACTAATAGAAGACACACATAAGAAATTTTGCCACATAGGAGTAAAACGAATGAAAAGTAAGATACTGCCATATTATGCAGCAAAAAGAATATCAGAAAACATACATGAAACTTGCAAAAATTGTGAAATATGTATGAAAAATAAATCAAGGGGACGAAACAAAATTGGTCTAATGTCACATCTTGGTCCCGCAAAAAAGCCATTTGAAATAATTTCTATAGATACAATAGGTGGATTCGGTAGTTCACGATCCACAAAGAAATATTTACATCTTTTAGTAGATCATTTCACAAGATTTGCTTACATATTAACATCAAAAACACAAAATGCAAATGATTTCATTAAGTTGACAGAAAACGTTATTAAAGAACATAATATAGAGATAATCCTAACAGATCAATATCCAGGAATAAATTCCAAGGATTTCAAAGAATTTTTAGAAAAATGGAATATTGCTATGATTTTTACAGCAGTTAACGCACCATTCTCAAATGGTTTAAACGGAAGACTTAATCAAACTTTAGTGAATAGAATCAGATGTGCAATAAATGAAGAAAATAAAAGACATGCATGGACAAATATAGCACATAATTGTGTAGAAAAATACAATGAGACTGAACACACTGTAACAGGATTCAGTCCAAAATATTTATTATCAGGTGAAGATACCTCAACATTGCCAAATGAATTAAGAAATATCAAAGATGGTAATAATAATCTTGAAAAAGATAGAACAATCGCCTTACAGAACAGTATTAAGTACCATGAATATAATGAAAAATTATACGATAAGAACAGAAAAAATCATGATTTCAAAGTAGGCGAGTTAGTATATGTTGAGAATGGAAACCGACTGAATCGAAGAAAATTAGATGAATTAGGAGTTGGTCCATATAAAATTTTAAATAAGTTATCAAATTCGATGTACGAAATTGACGTGGGACACAAAAAATCAGAATCAAACTTATTTCATATCTCTAAACTCATTCCAACTCCTAATGAACCAACTGTAAAAGATGCTTGAGGCGCTCAGTCACAGCTTCTTATGAATCTGTACCAAAATTTTGTAACAAAATTTTATCTTAGGGAGGGAGATGTAAGGAATGTATCCTTAGTATAATCAAACTTAGCGCTCTATTGTAAAATCAGGTCGGTAAGTCAGACCTCTGATTATATGATTAAGACAATTAATTGACACAGTGCACATGGCATAAAAAATGAAGAATAAAATACTTTCTAAAACTAATCCAGAAGAACAACGTGAATAGCAACTTTGAATGTTGTTTCTTCCATATTCTAGGTAAGAGTAGTAATTATTTCAAGCTGTTATACTGTTATTTTTTATATAAAATAATAAAAACTTCTATATTCTATAGAAACAATTCAGTGTTATTCATGAAAGAAACCTCTCTCCAACTATAAACCCACAACTATTAATCAACATATATATATATATATATATATATATATATATATATATATATATATATATATATATATATATATATATATATATATATATACATTGTTATGATTTCATTCCATAAACAATAAAAATTTAAAAATAACAACTTACCGAATTTGGAAAATCAGAAAAGATCGAATAAAAGATATTTATATGGGATTAAAAACAATAGTAAAAGCTAAATAATAGTTAGGATATTAAAATTAACAATGTAAAACATAATAAACAACAATGTAATAGAATAAGAAGTGATAAACAAGAACTTCAGTGAAAGTGAAGAAACGTACTGTGTAACGAAGGCAGAAATCATAATTAAAGTGATTACAAAACTATCATGAGATAGTACAAAACATTGAATAATGTTATAGATATAAGTTAGGATTAGTAAATTTGAGTTCTGTAATGTTAAAAGAATGTTATGGATATAATATAGTATGTATTAGATTTAAGAATAAGTAACTGTCAAGAAAACCATAAATATGGGAATAATCATATTAATAATAACCCAATCATAGGTTATATTATACCAAAGTGTGGGGAAAAATGTAGGCAATATTAATATAAAAAGAAGGAATCACTATCAATTAAAATAAGTTGAAAATCTCCAATAATTCAAAAATTATAGAATACTAAATTCTGATTGGTCGAGACGAATCCTTAGTGACAGGCTGGTAACAATGAGTACTTGTGTCAGTTTAACAACAATTAACTTGGCATTCTTGATATGAAAAGTAAGCACCTCATTGGTTAATTTTGAAAATGCTTGGCGTCAGTTTTGAAGGCCTATAAAAGGGTGTGATAGTAAAGCCAAGTCAGTTTTGCATTAATATCTATGTAGAGACTGTGCTTCTCTGGCAACTCACCAAAATTTTCTAACCTAAGTTTATAAAAATAAACATCAGTGAACGCAAGTGTTCCAAACTTCGATAAGTTCCAAATAACCGAAGTTAATAGAAGTTTGCAATTACATCTAAGTAGAGACTGTGCTTCTCTGGCAACTCACCAAAATTTTCTAACCTAAGTTTATAAAAATAAACATCAGTGAACGCAAGTGTTCCAAACTTCGATAAGTTCCAAGTAACCGAAGTTAATAAAAATTATTAAAAGTCAACGAGTGTTCCAAGTATCTAAAGCAAGTAAAAGGTTGTAATAACCTCCAATTTATAAGAAGTATCCAACGATTGCCATTCTTCAATATAATTTCAATAAAGCATCAAAAAGTTTTATATCTTATCTAAAAGAATAAAACAAAGTATTATCAACAGTTCCTGATTCTCAAGAAGAAGTAACCAAAATTAGTTACCTGTGATTATCGTGAAATAGCATAGTATTGTGTAAAAAGTGAATCAACGAAATTAAAAAGAAGTAAATTGAACATTGCCAACATTGTTAAACACACTTTTGGATATTATCCAAACGTAAGTTTGTTTATAATTTCTACATCATATCATCCGTATTATCTGTAAAGTAAAAGGAAGATTGTTGATTATAACAGTATAAACAAATATTAGTTGTAAAAGTTATTTTAAGGTTATATCATAGATTTTGTAAACATAAAATTCAATTACCCGAGATAATAAGAGTCATAGAAATTAAATATTGTGAAATCAAAGAGCATTGTGTTTAATTCCATATAAAATTATTCTATAGATAAACTTCAGATAAACTTCAAAAGTTCAAAAACTTCATAAACATTAATTCAAAGTTCAAATACAATCAAATTAAAAAGATAAAAAGCTAGCCGGTAGAATCAAAATATAATTATTAATAACAAATAAAACAAAATAAACTCATAAGAATTTAGTTAACAATTGTCGCTCAAACGTGAGGCCATTTGAAAAAAGGAATAGAACCGCGTAATCAAAATAATTTAAAGAACTAGATTAATTAATAAGAAAGTAAAAATGGAAGGAGATAGACAGAGTACTCTAGATAGTCAATCACAAATAATGAGATTGCTTGAAAGTTTAAATTCAAAAGCAAATGGAACGAATAAAAAAATTGAACAAGGTATGAGTGATATAAGAGATGAAATTAAGAGAGTGAATGATAAATTTGATAAAAGAACTGAGGAAATTATGAGAATAGTTGAAACTGAAAAAAAGGAAATGAGATAACATGTTGAAGAAAGTATAGATAATAAATTAGAAGAATATAATAGCTTTGTTAATAGAAAGTTTAATAATGTAGAGAAAGAAATAGATATTATGGAAAATAGAATGAATGATATTGGGAAGAATATTGAAGAGAATGTGAATGTGAATGTACAAAGTATGAAAGAAAATCAGGAAAAAATGATGAATGAACAAGATGAAAGAATAAAAAGAATTGAGAATAGATCCGAAAAGAGAATGAATATAGAATACAGAAATGTAGGTCATGAGAATACAATAAAGTTTAATGGAAACATAAAATTATTACATCCATGCATTTTTGTTAAAGATTTAAAAAATGAAATACAGTATGAAAGGAATGTAGAGAGAATGAAAAAATTAATGAGAGAACGATTGGTTGATGAACCATTGTTGTGGTTCAATTGCAAAGAAAGGGAATTAAATAGTTTAGATGAGTTTATAGATGAATTTTTAAAAATTTTTTTGGGTGAAAATGAGCAGTCGAAATGTCGAGAAAGGTTATATTTTAGGAAGTATATAGAAGGGACTAGAAAAAGCATGAGTGCTTATGCACTTAGCCTATATAATGAAGCGCAATATTTAGAACCTAAAATGAGAGAGGAAGAGATAGTTTCATACATTTCAAGACAGTATCGAAGTCAAATATCTGAGGCAATAGCCATTGCAAATATTAAAGACATGAATCAACTACTATCATACTTAAACCGAATTGATAATAAGAATAACATAGGAACTAGGCAACAAAATGGATATAATGATAACAGGAACAATTATAGGGGAAATCAAAATTATAATGATAGATTCCAAAGTAATAATAATTATCAAAACAATTTTATAAATAGGGATAGTAGAAACCAAAATTATTATAATAGGGAAAATAGATATAATGGAAATAATGCTAATCAAAATAGAAATAGACATAGGGATTATAGAAGTCAAAATAATAATAATAATAGAAATAATAGTAGAAATGAAAATAGAAATGAAAGTAGAAATGAAAATAATCAAAGGGAAGTAAACTGTAGTTGGATTGAAAGTAATATGGAAAGGGAAGACTCTTCAAGTCAAAATAATCAACAAAATCAGGATTTTTAAAAAAGCACGAATACCACGTTAATGTATTATATGAACATCAGATGGAATACATTGACTACAAACAGCAAAGGGAAGAGAATGAAAGTATAGGTTTAATTAAATTAAAAGGTTTTTTAAGAGGGAAAGAAGTAGAAATAATGTGTGATACGGGATCAGAACTATCATTAATAAGGGAAGAACTATTGTCTGAAGTAAAATTAACAAATCAATTGAAAATACCAAAAGTAGAATTAGTAAATATTAGTGGAAAGAAAATTACTGAAGTATCAAAAATGATTACTGAGCATGTTATAATAGGGAAGTCAAGTCTAGAGATGCAATTATTTGTAGTGCCGAATATGAAATTGGATATTGTTATGGGAACTGATGAATTAGAAAAGCATGGAATTATTATAGATTACGAGGAAAAGGAAATAAAGTTGTTAGATGAAATTATAAAGATAGGGAAGGGGGAAAATGAAAATATTGACAGACCAAATGAAGGTTGCAATATAATAAATGCGGTCGAAAGAAAAGACTCAAGCAGAAATTTAAATGAAATACTCTCGCAGATGAAAGTATCCGAGAAGTATAGGGGAATAATATCAGAAGTAATTTCACAACATAAAGGTTTAATAATAGATGAAACTCGTATAGCTAGTAATTATATTCATAAATTCCAAGTCAAAGAAATTGAAAATTTTAAATCCAAGAACTATCCAATTCCATACAAGTACATAGAAGATGTTAGGAAAAAAATCGGTGAAATGCTAGAACAAGACATAATAGAAAGAAGTAAAACAAAATATATAAACCCTATTGTTATAGCAAAAAAGTCAAATGGTGATATTAGGTTATGTTTAGATGCTCGAACATTGAATAGATTGTCAGTACCACAATATGAAGCTCCTAAAAATATAGAGTCAATTTTTGGTAGAATAATAAAGGCACAAGTTTTTAGTAAAGTTGATTTAAGGCATAGTTTCTGGTTGATTCCTTTACATGAAAGTTGTAGAGATTACACTGGTTTTATGATAGATGGAGAAGTGTATCGTTTTAAAGTTACGCCTTTTTGGTATTCAAAGTGCATGCAGTGCGTTAGTTAGAAGTATGAATCAAATATTAAATAGATTTGAAATTTTTGTAGTTCATTATATCGATGACATATTAATATTTTCTAGAACAGTAGAAGAACATAAAGATCACATAAAATTAGTTTTGAACGAATAAGAAATAGCAGGTTTAAAAATAAATATTGAGAAATGTGAATTCTATAAAACAGAAGTTAAATTTTTGGGTTATAAATTAACGAGGAAAGGTTTAGAAATGGATGAAGATAGGTTAGATGTAATTAAAAATTTCAAAAGACCCACCAATCTTAAAACTTTAAGGGGATTCTTAGGTCTAATAAATTATTTCAAAAGGCTCATTCCTGATTTAAGTCAGAAGGAGATTCCATTAGTAGAATTACTCAAGAAAGGGGTAAAATGGAAATGGAATAATGAAAGACACGAAGCTTTCCAAAATTTAAAAGATATTTTCATTCAAAAATTAAAAGTTTATCATGCACAATATGATAAATCTTTCATATTAAGAACAGATCCTTCTAAACAAAGATTCAGTGGTGTTTTATTACAAAAACAAAATAATGAAGAAGTGCCCATAAGTTTTGTGTCAAGAATGACAAAAGTTCATGAAAAAAATTACAGTGTCAATGAATTAGAATTAGCAAGTATAGTTAAAGATATTCATATGGAATTAAAAACAATAGTAAAAGCTAAATAATAGTTAGGATATTGAAATTAATAATGTAAAACATAATAAACAACAATGTAATAGAATAAGAAGTGATAAACAAGAACTTCAGTGAAAGTGAAGAAACGTACTGTGTAACGAAGGCAGAAATCATAATTAAAGTGATTACAAAACTATCATGAGATAGTACAAAACATTGAATAATGTTATAGATATAAGTTAGGATTAGTAAATTTGAGTTCTGTAATGTTAAAAGAATGTTATTGACCTAATATAGTATGTATTAGATTTAAGAATAAGTAACTGTCAAGAAAACCATAAATATGGGAATAATCATATTAATAATAACCCAATCATAGGTTATATTATACCAAAGTGTGGGGAAAAATGTAGGCAATATTAATTTAAAAAGAAGGAATCACTATCAATTAAAATAAGTTGAAAATCTCCAATAATTCAAAAATTATAGAATACTAAATTCTGATTGGTCGAGACGAATCCTTAGTGACAGGCTGGTAACAATGAGTACTTGTGTCAGTTTAACAACAATTTACTTGGCATTCTTGATATGAAAAGTAAGCACCTCATTGGTTAATTTTGAAAATGCTTTCGCGTCGGTTTTGAAGGCCTATAAAAGGGTCTGAAAGTAAAGCCAACTCAGTTTTGCATTCATATCTAAGTAGATACTGTGCTTCTCTGGCAACTCACCAAAATTTTCTAACCTAAGTTTATAAAAATAAACATCAGTGAACGCAAGTGTTCCAAACTTCGATAAGTTCCAAATAACCGAAGTTAATAGAAGTTTGCAATTACATCTAAGTAGAGACTGTGCTTCTCTGGCAACTCACCAAAATTTTCTAACCTAAGTTTATAAAAATAAACATCAGTGAACGCAAGTGTTCCAAACTTCGATAAGTTCCAAGTAACCGAAGTTAATAAAAATTATTAAAAGTCAACGAGTGTTCCAAGTATCTAAACCAAGTAAAAGGTTGTAATAACCTCCAATTTATAAGAAGTATCCAACGATTGCCATAATTCAATATAATTTCAATAAAGCATCGAAAAGTTTTATATCTTATCTAAAAGAATAAAACAAAGTATTATCAACAGTTCCTGATTCTCAAGAAGAAGTAACCAAAATTAGTTACCTGTGATTATCGTGAAATAGCATAGTATTGTGTGAAAAGTGAATCAACGAAATTAAAAAGAAGTAAATTGAACATTGCCAACATTGTTAAACACACTTTTGGATATTATCTAAACGTAAGTTTGTTCATAATTTCTACATCATATCATCCGTATTATCTGTAAAGTAAAAGGAAGATTGTTGATTATAGCAGTATAAACAAATATTAGTTGTAAAAGTGATTTTAAGGTTATATCATAGATTTTGTAAACATAAAATTCAATTACCCGAGATAATAAGAGTCATAGAAATTAAATATTATGAAATCAAAGAGCATTGTGTCTAATTCCATATAAAATTATTCTATACATAAAATTCAAGTTCAAAACTTCATAAACTTCAACTCAACAAAATAAACTCATAAGAATTTAGTTAACAATATATACATATATATATGAATATATATATATATATATATATATATATATATATATATATATATATATATAGATAGCCGTTCCAGTTCTGCTCCACTCTTTTGGAGTGGTGGAATGGACGGTGGATGAGCTGCATAGAATCGACATCATCACAGTTTGCATCCTAGGTTGTCTGTTTCCCGCATTTATCTCCCACGACATCGAGGAGGTAGGGGACTCCTCAGTCTGGAGGGTCTGCATCGAAGTGTGGTTCTGAGTATAGCTTGTGAAGCTATTAGGAGCTCGGACCCCCTCCTGTGCCTCGTTAAAAGTCACGAATTGGCTGGAGTGGGGACACTCATCGTTAAGACAGCACAAAAAGCTGCGGAAGAACTTGGTCTCGAATTTCAGATCAGTCGAGAAGGCCGACTAGAGGGCAACCTCGAGTTCCTACCTTCTCGCCTAAAAGCCCAGATAAATGCCGCGGAGCAAAATCTTATGCTCAGGCGTCATGTTGACAAGCCGATACACGGTGTTCTCTATCGAAACATCGAAACGCTCGGCTTGTCAACTAGGCTGACCTTCGGCTACCTAAGGTCAGCCGGGCTTACATCCGAGACTGAGGGATTTACCGCAGCTTGCCAAGATGGCGTTATTAAAACCCTGGTCTATCGCCGCGATGTGATGGGTGTGCAGGTCCCTCCTGTGCCTCGTTAAAAGTCACGAATTGGCTGGAGTGGGGACACTTATCGTTAAGGCAGCACAAAAAGCTGCGGAAGAACTCGGTCCCGAATTTCAGATCAATCGAGAAGGCCAACTAGAGGGCAACCTCGTGTTCCTACCTTCTCGCCTGAAAGCCCAGATAAATGCCGCGGAGCAAGATCTTATGCTTAGGCGGCTTGTTGACTAGCCGATACACGGTGTTTTCTATCGAAACATCGAAATGCTCGGCTTGTCAACTAGGCTGACTTTCGGCTACCTAAGGTCAGCCGGGCTTACATCCGAGACTGAGGGATTTACCGCATCTTGCCAAGATGGCGTAATTAACACCCTGGTCTATCGCCTCGATGTGATGGGTGTGCAGGTCCCTGATGTCAGCTGCAGGGCCTGTCGAAAGGCGCCTGAGACGCTTTTCCACCTTCTGTCGGCATGTCCGGCAAAAGCGGCCTCGTACACCCATCGCCATAATGCGGCCCTACGGGTACTGTACTACCATCTAAGGCACTCGTACGGAATAGACCAAGAACCGGTGCTGCCTTACATGCCAGGAGATATTGAGTCTATTGTCGGGAACGAAAAATGCCATATCTTCTGGAATAACCCGATTCCGACCATCAGGTCCATACAAGCAAATAGGCCTGACGTTGTCCTCCTCGATAAACTAATCAAGACTATGTATGTCATCGAATTCTCCGCTCCGGCAGAGAAGAACATAGTCTTGAAAGAGGAGGAAAAATGGACAAAATATCAAGATCTCCTGTTCGAGCTCCGCACGTTATACCCAGGCCACAAGGTCGTATTAGTGGTTCTGATCATCGGTGTTTTGGGCGGAATTCGGTCTTCGCTGCGTTCAAACTTGAAGATCATTCCGACCTGTAAGAACTTGGCGCAGATCTTGACAGACCGGATGCAGAAGGCAGTCATTCTGGGTTCAATTAGAATACTTAGGGCACACGATTCAGGAACCTGAAGCTACTTAGCGACCGGTGGGGAGGAGAAGCTTCGGTTAACCGCCTTTTTAGGTTATTCTAGCGCGACTGGTGCGATGTCGTCAGAGCTCGCAGCAGCCCCGACCAGGTTTGAATGTAAAAAAAAGTATATATATATATATATATATATATATATATATATATATATATATATATATATATATATATATATATATATATATATTGAAAATTCTCCGAATCATGAAGATAAATTCATTGATCACATATTGAATTTCATCATTGGGAACACACATTAGGCAATCATCTACATACCGCTTGGGGAATATGGGTAGAAAATCTAATGAATTCATCACAGAATTCTCTAAGCATTCCATAACCAGATTAGCAATAGTAGCTGAGATCCCATTGCTGCGCCGCATATTTGCCCAAAATATTGCTCACCGTATTGAAAATAAGTGTATTCTAAACAAAACTTCATTGCATCTATGAATTCAGATTGATCTAGAGGTGCATGATTTTTAATCTAAATTTTTATTTCTAATTCCGCATCCTAAATTAGCAAATATATTGCCTGTATTCGGACTTAGCAATTATAATGCTTGGCAATACAATTGCTGATTATCAAATTTAACAACTTTCACTGTTGACTTCGATTCACTTGTGAAATAGAAATGAACGAAGATATAAATTTCCTGGATATGAACATAAGGCATGATGCAGATGGAAAATTTAAATCTTTTAACTAAGGAAATTATTATGAAAGATCTATTCTGGAGATGACACACATGAAACGTGACTCCAACTCTTTGAATCATAGAACAGATATTCAATCATTAAGTCAGATTTATACTAATTTGCTTCTCTATTATGTTAAAAGTTTATTTCAGGTAGAATGCTTAAATAGCAATATTTCTAACAAGGTCTAACAACCTCTTTCTATTACTTTATAAATTTTCAACATCAGGTTCGATAGTGGATGCTCCAGTTCAGTCCTTCAGTAGTATTATGTACTGTTCTATATGAATTCAGAGGTGCTCAGCAGCGGATTCCTGAATTGTACTTAAAACATTAATATGTTATAATTTCGATTATTCGAGTCTCTGTTCGTTCCGGCGACGTGGGCCTTTTTATTCTAAATACGTGCGATAAGGATGCCTTGTGGTGATACAATTATTCTTAAGAAATTACGTTTTATATAGTGATACGTCTTCTGATGATGGACGTGAGGCCGAAACGTACGTAAAGACGGAAATAATAAACATATAGGTTAGTGTGGCCTATTTCCCGAGAATTTATGAAGGATAAATTTTATAAAATTTTTGAATTCTGCATGTAATTCTAACGTTTTGCATATCACCATATAATAATCCGGAAGTGAACCGCTTTAGAACTATGGCTATGGCTATATATTATTATCTTACAAAAACCGTTACTTCAGTCACACTTACAAAAAAAACCTTAGAATCGTAGGTAGAATACAAATACTTTATGAAATATGGGGTATCCCATTTCTATTCTCGATTTTTTTTTCTAAATCACTATTGACGTTAATCCATAGCGTCGACTTAAGTTTGAGTACCCTGTATCTTGAAATAAAAAGTCAGAACTTGTACATAACGATAAAATATGAAAAAGATAGATATTTACCTATATCGAAGTACTATAATGTGAAATATCATAACGATAGGCTTCATAAATGTAAGGTATCTACTTACCTAATTTTTACTATAAATCTTCAAAGACGATTTAATTATAATTTAGGTAACACCGCAGGGCTTCAGAAAAGTAGCGAGATATCTATTGTATCACACATGCGCAATCGGACTGATGAAATATTATTATCTAAGTTACTATACGCTCCCCCAGCCCGGCTTCCTCCGTCCGTTTGATGTAGGGGGCTTCGTAATGGTACCTGTGCATGTATATGTATATTTTTATTACGCTTTATTCTCAGTTCATTTCGATTTTTGCTAATATAAAAAAGTTTTTTGATGAATATAGCAGTCGAATCATCAAGAACAAGTCTTTTTTATTCATTTAAGATATGACTTGATTCTTATATTTATGATAATGATATTTTTTTTCATAGGGACATGATACAACGTCTTCAGGAGTTAGTTTTGCGCTATACTGTCTGTCAAAATATCCAAATGAACAAGTGAGTAAGAATTATTTTGATCTAAATATGCTAGATGAATAAGATATGCGAATTGGAATAACCATGTTAACAGATGCCTGGGTTTATTATGTTTTGCGGCATATCGTGTTGTAAAGCAGTAATATTTTATCGAGAATATAACTGTTTTGATTCAACTGCAGAGATTATCTGGACATTCAATCAGACCGATCTTGTAGAAGAAGCTTTTTGCCTTTGATTTAATCATGATTCGGTATTCGAGTGTGAATTTGTTGAAACATAAAAGTTATATTTCAGTGGTATGGAATACGATAATAACAAATTCGACTCATATTTCTTATGAATAGAAGATTGTTTAACAATAATCAACTCTCCACATCACAATAATGGAAGATATCTACATCATATTTACATATTACATACAACTGAAATTTGTATGCTGTATTTTAAACACTCGTAGGTATGAAAAGTTAATCAATATTTATTTTGATATAATTATTTCACTGAACGTAGACGGCGTGGTAATCTAATTACAACATATTGAGTTCTACGTAACACGTTCTTCATTGATCTTACAGCTATGTTCAGATTGACCCTAGTCTCCGTGGACATCTCCTTAAGCTAAGACAGGGAACTTACAGACGAGTTTTAATCCCCCAATTCCCCAATCCAAAATTGAATAGGGGAGAGGGGTTGAGTGATACGTCATTTGAAAGATCTTGGAAGCCTCTTTACAACGGTGTATGAAAAACGTAAATTTGATGAACCGTTTTTGCCAAAAATTAATTTTGTTGCTCGAATGCGCCACCTTGAATATTTTGGTTATTTGTACAATGTACAAGCTCATTTTTATTAAGCCTTTTTTAAAAACTTAAACAATCTTCAAACTAATCACATTCGTAAAAAAATTGGATTGTGCCTTTTTTAAAAACTTAAACAATGTTCAAAAAATCACATTCGTGAAAAAATTGGATTGTGTTGTCATGTTTACAATGAAAAAAATTAAATCTGCGTGTTTAAATCAAATGTTCAAATTGTCCTCCATTGACTTCCATACAATAATACAATCTTGACTGAACACCGTCTCTAACATGGTTCAGCATATTCGGAGTTATTTGACGACACTCATTTACAATTAATTAGCGTAGTCCGTCCAAATTTTCAGGCTGAGTCACAAAAATCTTGGACTTGAGATGTCCCCACAAGATATACTTTTCGCGGGTAATAATTTATCTATGAGTAGCTTTGAAATATTTGATACGGATTTTGCAGTAGATAGTGAAACATTGTTCATAAAACAATGTAGAAACAACAAATGAATCATGAATTTCGAATTGATGGAATGTGTTTTCACAATTTCTGAATCAAGAACGCCTGTATCTATGAGTAATTTCAAAAGACGGTTCAAAATTTAAATATACGGCAATTGTCAGTATCGAATGAGGTGGTAGATTCTATTACATCTTCATAATTGGGGGTTGTCCGACTGAAAAATACTCAGATTCTTCAGTGTTAAAATATCTATGAGTAGCTTTGAAATATTTCATACGGATTTTGCAGTAGATAGTGTTCAAATTATAACGTTGATATTTCGTGTCTGTGGACGACGGTATTTTTGTCATGAAGTAGGCGGAGTGTTGTCATGACATTATTATTAATAAAACGACAGTTGTTGTAAAAAGAAGATTTTTGATTTGTATCATTTTTCAATAATATATTTTCAATTATGAAACAGTAGTTTTAAAAGGCTACACAATTATTCATGGTCCTTCGAGCCGGATAAAGCGATGGAATTTGGAAAACATAGCCCATAATCACTGGCATTCTATAGGTGAAATCAAGGTATTAGCTCCCAAAGTGAGTGCTTTCCCAGTCCTTAATCCCTATTTCCAATCATAATAATACTAATACTTTTATATCTCTACTTGTGTCAGCATTCAGTGTGATCTACGAAAATTATTTACACAATGACTGATCTATCAAATTTTATATTGAAACGTGGCTCTATTAAAGGCCAGTTAACTCGTTTCAATACATACATTGATGTATTTCAACGAGATAAATCTCCAGACATTTGTGAGCTGAAAATACGTCTCTCAAACGCCGTATTGTTATTGGACAATTTCAATGAAATTCAATTAAATATCGAATTATTGAATAACGATGTCGAACGAAACAATTTCGAACAATATTATTATTCGATCATTTCTAAGGCAAATCAATTTATAAATCAATCAAATGCCAAGGAAGGTTCAGTAGATGAATCGCGATCCGAAATTCATGATACAAATCAGATAAAATTGCCAACTTTAAATTTACCAACATTCGATGGTAATTACAACGTGTGGTTATTCTTTAGAGATACCTTCGATTCTATAATTCACGCTAACAATACTATTTCAGATGTACAAAAGTTTCACTATTTACGATTATCATTGAAGGGGGAAGCGTCAGATATCATAAGATCACTAGAAATTTCCTCTGCGAACTATGGCGTTGCTTGGAAGTTATTATTGGAGCGCTATGAAAATAAAAAACTTCTAATCAATAATTATGTCAAAGGTTTTTTCAATTTGACAAACATTATCAAAGAATCCTTTATGAGCTTACGTCATCTATTAGATGAAGTTTCTATGCATTTAAGAGCTCTAGAAGCTTTGAAACAACCTATAGATCAATGGGATATATTATTAATACATTTGATTGTCTCGAAATTGGATTCTATCACAAGACGTGACTGGGAATCTGAGAAAACAATCTCTGACATACCCACCTTCAAGGAATTAATTTCATTTTTAAATGAAAAATGCCGACTACTAGAAACTTTACAATTGAACGATAATGACAACAAAGTTCAACAAGTTAAGCAAAGGACTAAATCATATTTAGTTGCTGATATATTACAATGTCCTATCTGTAGCGAAAATCATTTGATTTATAACTGCCAAAAGTTTCTAGATTTTCCAATACAAAAAAGATTTAATAAGATCAAACTATTGAATTTATGTCTAAATTGACTCAAGAAAGGTCATGGTTCACAAAATTGTAAGAAAGGTACATGTAGAAAATGTGACAAGAAACATAACACCCTTCTACACTTTGTAAATAAACAAAACGAGTCAATGTCAAATGGTGAGGATAACCTTGAAACAATAATCAATGGAAATACTTCAAGTAGTAACAAAATTGCGTCGCATCATTCATTACAAAACATTGAATCTCAAATTCTTCTATCTACAGCAGTTATACAGGTATCCGATAGATATGGAAAAATTCATGAATGTAGAGCATTGCTAGATTCAGGATCTGTTGTAACATGAGTTGCTCTATGCACATGTAATATTGTTCGATGTATCATGTATGTGACAGACATGTAAGTGACTTGTAGCTTGTACGTTATCATTAATAAATAAGCATCTAATGCATACTAGTGGTATCATTTTATTAAATGTTGATTGAGAACAACTGCGAACATAGTGAAAATTGTAAAGAAACTAAGAAATTGAAAAAATTAGCGAAGCTAACCTACAAGAATGGAACATTCTAGACTGCCGCCAACGGTTTCTTTTGAAGGAACTTTAAGCGTTTTAGGCAACAGTTTGAAATCTATATGATAGCCACAGGTAATGACAAGAAAGAGTCACAGGTTAAAGTAGCTATACTACTGAATGTAATGGGAGATGAAGCCCTAGATGTTTTTAATAATTTGGAGCTGGATGAAACAGAAAAACTTGACTATGAAAAAGTTATAAATGAATTCGAAAAGTATACTAATCCAAAGAAAAGTATATTGTTCAACAGATTTCTGTTTTATGGAAAAAGTCGAGAAGAAGCGGAAAGCTTTGATCACTATGTACAAGAACTAAAGAAGTTAGTGAAGGTATGTGAATTTAAGGAAGAAGAAGATATGCTTAGGGACAGAATAGTCTTCGGCATAAACAATAAGAATCTACAAGAAAAATTGCTAAATTTAACTAATATAAAGTTAGTAAATATCATCGAAGTTTGTAAAAACTATGAAATAATAAAAAACCAAGTGCAAGTTGTGCAGAATGAAGACTTTAAAATTAATGCAGTAGGAATGAAGAAGTTTCATAAAAAGAAAATAGAAACTAATGAAGAAGATGAAAGGAAGTTGTATTTATGCAATGCAAGAAATGCAACAGAAAACATGTGAAGTACAATTGTCCTGCTTATAACCAACAATGTTTGAATTGCAACGGATGGAATCACTTCGCAGTAACCTGCAAAAGAAAGAAAGAAACTAGAAACATAAGAGAAGTTGGGAATGAAGAAAATGATCAACAAGAAGAAAATACGGTAATTATTCTGATAAGGGTTTGAACTCCGATTTTGACGAAAAATTTTTTACAAAGTACTTACATGTTGCTTATGTAGAATTGAAAACGAAAATTCTCCGCAAAAGTGTATTTTTCCCAAAAAAAAAATTTATTTGTCCCAAATCAGGACATATTCAGTCACGTTTTTCTCCTATATATATAGTCACAATTTGCACGACATTGTTATTTTTAGCAACCTATAGCATTGTTTTCGTAAATAAATGCTAATTAGAGGTACAACAATATTCAGAAACCGTATTATTCGTGAAATAAAATTGTAAACAGTAACCGCCATTTACTTGCATTTTAAGAAATGACGTTACGTCGCAACTAGATTCTCTTGATACCAAAAATGCTCAAACCATAGAATCGTATATTTCATTGGCCTCAAACTATCTACGTTTTAATATATAGTCTATGGTCAAAATCTTGCATATAGTTTTGAGGATATTGTACTAATTAGATGTGTTCAAATTAAAAAAAGTGTTGCAAGTGAAAACATTCAAGAAATAAATGAAAGTGAAGTGAAAAATTTACAGGAAAACACTGAATGGCAAGAAGTATTTGAAATGTCTGGAAGGAAGGTATTATTCAAATTAGATAGTGGAGCACAAGTGAACATTATACCCAAGACAATTTTTGATAAGTTGAAATTTGAAGGTAAGATGGAAAAAACTAATGTTATTTTGCAAGCATATGGAGGAACCATCATAAAGCCTGTAGGAATAGTTGATTTGAATTTTACTTATAAATATAAGAATTATTGTAAAAAATTTGTAATTGCAAATGTAAAAGGAAATCCTATAGTTGGCTTAAGTACATGTATTGAAATGAATTTAATCAAGAAAGTAGAAAGTGTAGATAATTACAATTCAAAAGCAGATTTTATAAACAAAAATGAAGAAGTGTTTAAAGGAATAGGGAAATATAAAAATGTGAAGTGTCACATAGAAGTAAGAGAAAATGTAGATCCTATTATAAGACCTCCTAGGCGAGTACCTTTGAAAATTAAGGGGGAACTGCAAATAAAATTGAAAGAATTAGAAGTTAAAGGGGTTATTGAAAAAACTGAACCAAAAAGTTGGGTTAGTAACTTGGTAATCGTTGAAAAGCCAAATGGTTCTGTAAAGTTATGTCTAGATCCACAGGATTTAAACAAAGTAATCAAGAGAAAACATTGTATTATACCCACCGTTAGTGAAATTTGTACTAGCCTAGCGAATAAAAAGTATTTTACCGTATTAGATGTTCGTGATGGATTTTACCATGTAGAGTTAACAAAAGAATCATCGGAACTGTGTACATTTAATACTCCATGGGGCTATTACAAATTTAACAGACTTCCGTTTGGGTTATCTTTAGCTCCTGAATTTTTTCAAAATATTAATCAAAATATATTTGGCAAAATTGAGGGTGTTATAGTATATTTTGATGATATACTGATAGCAGGGGAAACTGAAGAAGAGCATGATAGAATTTTGAATAAAGTCATTATAGCAGCTCTAGAACATAATATAAAATTTAACAGTAATAAATTACAGTATAGGGTTACAGAAGTTATATATTTAGGATTTATCTTTAATAAAGAAGGTATGAAAATAGATGAAAATAGGATAAAAGCAATAAAATCGATGGAAAAACCTAAAACTAAAAAAGAACTTCAGAGACTTTTAGGGTTTATAAATTTTTTCAGAGGATTTATTCCTAATTTAGCAGCTATCACATTACCTTTAAGGGAATTACTAAAAAAGGATAATGAATTTCTAGTTACGAAAATACATGAAAAAGTAATCGAAGAAATTAAATCAAAATTAAGTAATGCACCAGTGTTGACAAATTTCAGTGAAAATTTAGAGATTACGATACAATCAGATGCATCAAAAGGGGGCCTTGGGTGTGCATTATTGCAAAAAGGGAAACCTGTATTTTTTGCATCAAGAGCCTTGACAGAGACAGAGCAAAATTACTCACAAATTGAAAAAGAATTTTTAGGTATAGTTTATGCTACTCAAAAATTTCATAATTTTATTTATGGCAGAAGTGTCAATATACAAACAGATCATAAACCACTTGTGTCGATTATGAATAAGATTATAAGCAAAATTGTATCTCCTAGGTTACAGAGATTAAAAATAAAATTACTGAAATATGATATTAAACTGAGCTATGTACCTGGTAAGATGTTATTTGTTGCAGATACATTGTCAAGAGCATATTTGAAAGATAAAGTAGAAGATGATAAAGAAATGCTAGAAGTAGTACATGAAGTAGGTAGTTTGGTAAATATTTCAGAAGAGATGAAAAGTAAATTTGTAGAGGAAACAGGTCATGATAAAGTTTTGAGTAAAGTTCATAAATATGTAAATGAATATTGGCCTAAGAGTAAAATTACAGAAGATATAAAAAAGTTTGCATCTGTTAAAGATAAATTGCATGTAATAGAAAATTTAATATTTTATAAGGATAGATTGGTTGTACCAGAAAGTCTAAAGCATAAGATGCTAACTATTTTACATGAAGGTCATTGTGGTATAAGTAAAACTATAAATAGATCAAAAAATTCAGTTTATTGGCCTAGAATTACTGAGGACATTATAAGTTTTGTAAAAAAATGAAATGTGTGTGAAAAGTATAAACCTGCTAATTACAAAGAACCATTAATATCACATGAACTGCCTGATAGACCATTTGAAAAGATTGCTGCAGACATATGTGACTATGCTGGTAATAGTTATTTAGTTATAATTGATTATTTCTCAAAGTGGTTAGAGATTGTGAAATTAACGGGAAAAACTGCTAATCATTTGATAAAAGTATTTAAAAATTGCTTTGCTGGGTATGGCATTCCTAAAGTTTTAATCTCAGACAATATGCCGTTTTCCTCATATAATTTTTTAAAATTTGCAGAAGCATGGGGATTTGAAATAAAAACAAGTAGTCCAAGATACCCACGTAGTAACGGGCAGGCAGAAAGTGCAGTTAAGATTGCAAAGGCTATACTTAAAAAAGAAAGTGATGTGAACATTGCACCTTTAAATTATAGAAATACTCCTATAGAAGGAATTGGGTTAACTCCAGCTGAAATTTTAATGGGAAGAAAACTCAGGTCTAAATTACCCACTTTAAATTCAGGTTTAAATATTATATCAAACAATTATAATGAAATTAGAAATAAATTATTAGGTAAACAAAAATTAATGAAACAATATCATGATAGGAAAGTTAAAGAAAGGGATGGATTTGAAGAAGGGGACAATGTAGTGATTAGAAAGGACAAGGTTTGGGAACAAGGAAAGATTTTGGAAAAGTGTAATACACCAAGGTCTTATTTAGTAATTGATAAAAATGGAAAAACGATTCGAAGAAATAAATCGGATCTAAGATTGCCTTTAAATAAGAGTGTTATTGGAGATCCTAACTTGGATGACTTTAATAATTGTGAAAAAAATATAATTCCTGAAAATAATAAGTTTTCAAGTGTAGTAAGGAAAAGTAATAGAAGTGTAAAGTTGCCTTCTAGATTCAGGGATTATGTTCTTTAAGAAAGGGAGATGTTGTAACATGAGTTGCTCTATGCACATGTAATATTGTTCGATGTATCATGTATGTGACAGACATGTAAGTGACTTGTAGCTTGTACGTTATAATTAATAAATAAGCATCTAATGCATACTAGTGGTATCATTTTATTAAATGTTGATTGAGAACAACATAACAGGATCACAGTCAAATTTTATTTCTAAGGAATTAAGCGATATATTAGGAATGCAAAAATCTAAGATTAATTTCACTAAATCGGGTATTAATCATTCGGTTATGAATATTACACAATGCACCAAAGTTGAAATACAGTCACGTTGTAATTCCTACAAAAATATGATATCATGTTTGATTATCCCAAAGATAACAGAAAACCTTCCATCTGTTTCTTTTGACATCAGATCATTAAACATACCTCGCAATTTATCATTAGCCGATCCGAAATTCAATCATACTGCAAAAATCGACATATTGCTTGGTTCAAACATATTTTGGCAACTCATAAGCGT
Source organism: Endomychus coccineus (assembly GCA_958510875.1). Taxonomy (NCBI): domain Eukaryota; kingdom Metazoa; phylum Arthropoda; class Insecta; order Coleoptera; family Endomychidae; genus Endomychus; species Endomychus coccineus. The sequence goes on along the minus strand of OY294069.1, from coordinate 78,837,631 downwards.
CGGTCAAATTAAGCTTGGAAAAAATAAGCCAGTATTACGAAAAACTCTGCTTGGGTGGATAGTAACAGGAGAAATTCCAAATTATATTTCTTATTCAAAGGCTTCTTGTTATAATTTGGTATCGTCTGGAGAAATTGAACGGCAAGTTAAGAGGTTTTGGGAAATCGAGGAATATCCAGAAAGAAAATATTTCTCTTCAGAAGAAAATGCAGCAGAAGAGCATTTCGTACAACACACAATGCGAGACTCTACTGGACGATTTATTGTTAGCATACCTCTGAAAGAATCTATTTCTAAACTTGGTAATTCTAAAGAAATGGCGTTGAAACGATTCTACTTAATGGAGAAAAAGCTCAATAAAAATGTTAATTTGAAGACTCAATATGTTACTTTCATGGAAGAATATGAGAACTTGCAACATATGACTAAATTACATTCACCAAATGACGATAATGCATACTATGTCCCACATCACTTTGTGATAAAGGAAAGCAGCATTACAACTAAACTCCGAGTAGTATTTGATGCTTCGGCAAAAACTTCATCTGGTTATTCAATAAATGATTTACAGATGATAGGGCCAACAATACAAGAGGATTTATTATCTATAGTACTACGGTTTAGAAAATATAATTTTGTATTGACCGCTGATATCACAAAGATGTATCGACAAATTTTAATTCAAAGTAACCAACGATCTTTGCAACGCATTTTTTGGAGATCAGATGATTCCAAGGATGTAGAATGTTTTGAACTTAACACAGTACATCATCTGCATCTTTTCTAGCCATACGTTGTTTACACCAATTAGCCATAGAAGCATTCGAACATAATCCATTAGTAAGTAAAATCATTCATCGAGATTTTTATGTAAATGATTTACTAACTGGTGGTGATACCATTGAAGACGTTAAATTAATACAACAAGAAATCACTGCAATTCTCTTATCTGCTGGCTTTTCTCTGAACAAGTGGTCATCCAATGAAGCTGGGGTGCTTGAAAGTATATGCTCAAAAGATCACGGAGCGATTTTGAACATTGGTGATTCAAACGTAACTGAAACCTTGGGTTTACGTTGGTGTGCTTCTGAAGATATTCTAAATTATTCTACCACACCCCAAAAGAACAAAAGAATCACAAAAAGATCGATTCTTTCGACTATAGCTCAGATATTTGACCCGCTTGGTCTATTAGTTCCCTCAATAATAATAGCAAAGATTTTATTACAGAAATTATGGCAGTATAAATTATCTTGGGATGAATCGGTCCCTTTAGACATTCATACAATGTGGGAATCATTTCGAGACAATTTGGAGTACGGCAGCTCTATCAAAATACCAAGACAAGTTATTTGTAAGAATTTTCGCGGAATACAGCTACATGGATTTTCGGACTCATCCGAATTAGCATATGGGGCATGTGTATATATAAGATCCATTGATCAATATGACAAATGCTTCGTGAAATTGTTATGTTCAAAAAATAGGGTGGCACCACTGAAAATCATAACCGTACCAAGACTTGAGTTATGTGCATCTGTATTATTAGCACAATTAGTAGATAAAGTAATCAAATCCATGAATATTGACTTCAACAGTATCTGGTATTGGTCGGACTCTACAATTGTATTATCATGGATTAGTTCACCTCCTCATATGTGGAAGACATTTGTAGCGAATAGGGTCTCCGAAGTTCAAGATTTGACCGACGCAAAACGATGGCAATATATCAACACTCGCGATAATCCTGCAGATTCATTAACACGAGGAGTTGATCCCAGGGAATTACAAAATTTAAGACTTTGGTGGACCGGTCCATGGTGGTTATCTAATCCTCAAAGTAAATGGCCGCGACAAAATCCTCATCAAAGTATTACCGAATTTGATGACGATTATAGCAAAGAAATTCGAAAACAACAAATTTCAGTAAATCTAGTATCAAAATATCCAAATCCAGAATTCGTGAATATAATAACGAAATATTCGGTTTTGAATAAGCTACTTCGAATTATATCATATTGTATACGTTTTAGAAATAATGGTTTATCAGACAAGACTTGCAGAAAAACCAATTCAATTGAAGTTGAAGAACTTCACCATTCCATGAATATATTAATACGTCTTTCTCAAGGACAAACATTTGCGCAAGAAATATCCGATATAAAGAAAACTGGTAACGTTAGTAAGAACAGTAAAATATTGTCATTAAGTCCTTTTATAGATGAACTTGGAATCTTACGAGTGGGTGGTAGATTGAAGAATTCCAAATTTCATTATCAGAAAAAACATCCTGCTCTTTTATTATCGAAACATCATTTATCAATTCTGATTATTAGATGTGAACAGGAAAGGTTGTTCCATTCAGGACCCCAATTAGTATTATCTTCTATTCGAGAAAGATTTTGGATTGTATCTGCACGTAACGCCGTGAAACGAATAATTCGTCAGTGTGTTCGATGTTTCAAAATCAATCCTACCAGCACTAAAAACATAATGGCTGATCTTCCTGAATCTAGAATCACACCTGCAAGGCCATTTTTGAATTCTGGCGTCGATTATGCCGGGCCATTCTTGATACGCGATAGAAAGGGTCGAAAACCACTTATAACTAAAGCATATATTTGCCTTTTTATCTGTTTTGTTACAAAGGCGGTTCACCTTGAACTTGTTAGCGATCTAAGTACTGAATCTTTTTTAGCTGCACTACGCCGTTTTGTTTCACGACGTGGTAAATGTTTAAATATATATACTGACAACGGGTCTAATTTTGTTGGAGCGAAAGCAAAACTTGATAGTTTCCTAAACAGATCTCGTCATGAAATTGAATCAAAAATTGCAATGGAAGGTATATCGTTCCATTTTATTCCCCCTCGAGCACCACATTGGGGTGCGTTATGGGAAGCCGGTATTAAATCTACCAAGTATCATTTAAAGCGTGTAATAGGTGATGCATCTCTCACTTTTGAACACCTGTATACAATGTTGACACAAGTAGAGGCTTGTTTAAATTCACGACCTTCATGTCCCATATCCAATGACCCAAGTCCCTTGACTCCTGCGCACTTTCTCATCGGACAATCACTTATTGCTGTACCCGACCAAAACCTGGAGCATATTAAAGGAAATCGTTTACATATTTTTCAAAGAACCCAACAACTTCTACAACACTTTAGAGCTAGGTGGTCCAAAGAATACGTTTCTGAGCTACAAATAAGAACAAGATGGAAACAACAATATCCCAATTTGTTGAAACCAGGAGTATTAGTCATCGTAAAGGAAGATAACACCCCTGCACTTAATTGGCATTTAGGACGAGTGATCAGCCTGCATAAAGGAAACGACGACGTTATCAGATCAGTTACCATCAAAACGATCAATGGTATTTATAAGAGACCAGTTGTAAACATTATTATACTCCCATTTGAAAGTGAAAATAGTGTATCGGACAAGTTAAACTGTGAAGAAATACCATAAATTGATGTATTATGCTTTACAAGCAAATTTAATTCATTTGTATTCATATTTTTAAGTTCTATTGAAACCTTGAGGTTTTCAAAGGGGCCGATTATGTTCAAATTATAACGTTGATATTCCGTGTCTGTGGACGACGGTATTTTTGTCATGAAGTAGGCGGAGTGTTGTCATGACATTATTGTTAATAAAACGACAGTTGTTGTAAAAAGGAGATTTTTGATTTGTATCATTTTTCAATAATATATTTTCAATTATGAAACAGTAGTTTCAAAAGAAAGGCTACACAATTATTCAGATAGTGAAACATTGTTCATAAAACAAATGAATCATGAATTTTGGATTGATAGAATGTGTTTTCACAATTTCTGAATCAAGAACGCCTGTATCTATGAGTAATTTCAAAGGACGGTTCAAAATTTAAATATACATCAATTGTCAGTATCGAATGAGGTGGTAGATTCTATTACATCTCCATAATTGGGGGTTGTCCGACTGAAAAATACTCAGATTCTTCAGTGTTAAAATATTCGGAGAATTCATATTCGAGCTCTTGCTTGAGGACCTTCCGGAAAGTCCTGGTAATCTTCAGAGGCATCAAATTGTTTAGTATCATGCAGTTCTCCAAAATGCCTATTACGGTCCTGTGACTATCTGTGTGGTTTTGACGAAGACGAGAATCTTCTGGTCAGTATCGAATGAGGTGGTAGATTCTATTACATCTCCATAATTGGGGGTTGTCCGACTGAAAAATACTCAGATTCTTCAGTGTTAAAATATTCGGAGAATTCATATTCGAGCTCTTGCTTGAGGACCTTCCGGAAAGTCCTGGTAATCTTCAGAGGCATCAAATTGTTTAGTATCATGCAGTTCTCCAAAATGCCTATTACGGTCCTGTGACTATCTGTGTGGTTTTGACGAAGACGAGAATCTTCTGGTTGTCATACATATTGGTATTGGATGGTATTAATTAATTAGTACTACAATTTTGATTTGGTTTCCAAAATTTTTCTATTTTGCCGTATACTTGAGAATTATAAAATATTTCTGGACAGGTTGATTGAATTTTCGTTAGAATTTTATAGAACCTGTTAGGAAAATTCGTTACGATTGATTGGATTGAATTGAATACATAATTTTGCGAATAATTTTGTCTTTGAGGTGGCATAAAGTGAGTAGATTAGTGAAAACGTGGGAATGTAAGACCATATTGGGTTACTCCTGATTTGTAAATTATTCTGGGGTGAGATGGAATGCGAGTTTCATGAATATCTGATTATATTCTTTTTCCTAATGAAGTTGATTGCATTCAACATGGTTCTAGGCTCTTTAGTACGTACCATGATACCGCCATGCTGCCAAAAATACTCAAAGTTCCTGTTGATTGTAAATGTTTTATTTGAATTTCCGGAAATATCCATATCTGCTTCATGAATGGCGAGAAGATTAGAAATAGTATTCACTTATTTTATCATAATTGAAAAAATGAGAAAAGCGATAGACGTTCTCGACAAGAAAGAATTGAAAAACATAATAAAGAGTTATCATGAAAGCAAAATCAACCATCCCCGGATAGACGAGATAGAACATCGAATAAAAAATGGTGTATCACTGGACATTTATGGAAAATTCAATCCAAACATACATGAACGATTGTGAAATATGTCATCAAAGCAATTATGAAAGAAATCCAGTTAAAATGGAGATGAATATTACACCTACTCCATACAGACCTTTCAAAATAATACATCTAGACACTTCGCCTTAAGAGGAAACTAAAATTTTTAACTATAATTGATACTTTTTCGAAATACGCATAATCATATATGGCACCTTCCTCAGCTATTGAGATTGTGGATCAATCCATTTTGTTTTATTTGCTCATCATGGTGTGCCGAAACAAGTTTTTTTGGACCACAGAAAAGAATTTAAAATTTCTTTGATGAAGGGATTATTGGACTTTCATAAGGTAAAGTTCACATTTTTGCTCGCCCAATAATCCTCAATCAAATAGCCCTATGGAACAATTACTTTCTACTGTAATCCAACACATCCGATTACTAAATGTACAAGAATTTAGAAAAACTACCTATGCAGATGAAAAGTGCTATGCTTATAATCACTCAATCCACTCAGTAACCAATTTAAAGCCGATATATCATTAGTGGACATATAACAAATGAAAAGATAATTCTAAAGTAGACGGGGTCGTGATGCCGAACAAGGCACGCGGTTTGACTTGCGGTAAATGCGAGCGTAAAGTGGATCGCTATGACGATACAATTAGTTGTGTTACGTGTCAGAATTCTTTTCACCTTGATTGCGTCAAGATTCCTGTATCTGTATATCATCAGATGACTAGCGATTATGAAATTTCTTCCTGGTTATGTCATAGATGTTCTCCGGTGGATAGTGTTTCAATGAGTCAAACTGAGAACTGTGAAGACTCGTTTAACAAGAGTGGCACAGAGACTGTAAAATGCACTTTTTGCTGCGACCTCGTCATTCCAGGCAATTGTGTCGAATGCTGTAATAACTCTTCCAGTGCCGTGTTACATAACAATTGCCATGATAAGATTTCTACCGTTGTCATGTTAAACAAGCACAATTGGCTGTGTAAGCAGTGCATACCTAATGATATACCCGATATTTCAGTGGAACTTCGTCTAGTTCGTAAAGAAAATGAATGTTTGAAACGTGAAATGTCTTTGTTAAATTCTTTGTATGAGGAAGCGAAATATTCCAGCGATTTGCAGAGGGAAAATTCATCATATGGAGTTGACTTTTTCATAGTCTGATAAGCCGCCTGTCGATAATAAGTCACCGCTTGTTGGTCCTACATACAGTCTGGTCACAAAGAGTGTGTACGCCGCAAATAAGGATCGATCAGTTCTGCTTGTGAAGTCAGGGAATAATTCGGTTCCTAATGATCAAGTAGAAAGACAGGTGAAGTCAAACGTTTCATCGTCCCGTGATGTGAAAGTTGTTGGTACAAGGCGAATTAAGGATTTCGGAGAAGCTCGCTATTACAGAGTCTGGTAAATTAAACGCAGATCTTATATCGGATCACAGGCTGATGTTTCTCAGAGTCAGATGTGAATTGCCTCGTTTGAAGCCTAAGGTTGTTTACTATCGTGATTTTAGGCGCTTTAGCCCTAGCGACTTTCAGTCCGATTTATCTCTTGCGGACTGGGATGCCATTTTTTATGAGACAGACATTGATCGTAAAGTGAAACGATTCAATTATAATTTACTAATGCTTTTTGATAAGCATGCTCCATTTAAATCTGCTCTTATCACAAAACCTTATGCTCCTTGGATAACGGATACCATTAAGAAAATGATGACGTTGAGACATAGAGCTCAGAGCAAATATAGGGCTAGTAAACAAATAAAAGACTGGATTTTCTATAAGCAGTTACGTAATTTCACATTGGGAGCAAATAGAAGAGGAAAAAATTGCCTATTTGAACCACCTTGATGGGGAGAAGGATACTAAACAGCTATGGAGAGCTTTGGGTAACCTCAAGATTAAATATACTCGTACAGCCGACATACCGGCTAGCTTAAGTCATCCTGAGGAAATTAATAATTACTTTTGTTCTGTGTTTAGCCCTTCAGATAACTGTCCCAACATGGTCAATAGCTTGAAAGGTAGAAAATATGATGCCCAATATTCTTTCAATTTTGTTCTTACAACGCTAGATGAGGTTAGATCTGTTGTTCAAGGGATGGGTTCGGAAGTCTATGGTAGCGATGAGATAAATTCCAAGATGTTGAAACTATGTTTGCCCACTATTTGCTTACATTTGACACATATAATTAATTGCTGCCTGCAGATAGGATTCTTCCCGACCTTATGGAAACTTTCCATTGTGAAGCCCTTGCCTAAAGTCACTGATCCTGAATCATATTCCGATTCAAGACCAATGAGTATTATACCACTGTGTGGTAAAGTCCTGGAAAAGATTTTATACAGACAGATTTACACATATATTACTGGAGTGGGAATTGTTTCGGATCTGCAATCTGGTTTTAGAAGGGGCCACAGTACGGTAACAGTCTTGGCTAATATTGTGGATGATATTGTGAGAAGTATAGACCAAGGACATGCATCTGCATTGGTATTATTAGATTTCTCAAAAGCCTTTGATACGCTGGACCACTCCCTTCTAGTAGCCAAGTTGAGGTTTTATGGTTTCAGCGATACAGTTTGTAATTTTTTTATGTCCTATCTTCGTGAGAGGACACAGGTTGTTGAATGCAGGGGTGAAAGGTCTTTGGTTCGTTATATTTTTTCTGGGGTTCCGCAGGGCTAGGTGCTTGGTCCCTTATAGTTTCTGATCTATACGACCGATATGTTTGAGAGTATTTGCCAGTCTAAGATGCAGATGTTTGCGGATGACACTCAGATTCGGTCTGTCTTTTTACCTGGGGACGTTATACGTGCTGCTGCTGCTTTAAATCGTGACTTGGCTTCTATTTCTGTTTATGCGCGTGAAAACAATCTTAAATTGAATCCAAAAAAGTGTATGTATATGTTATTTTGTCCCAGGAACCCCAGGACAGGATAAATTCTGCTGAACTTTGAGTTGATGATAGACGGTGAGCTTATTAAGTACGTAGAGACAGAGAGAAATTTGGGCGTTAATTATTAACACTAACTTGAGATTTAGAGAGCATGTCTCGAATAATGTGAAAAAAGCCTATCTTGCACTTAAATTGATGTACTTTAACTATCATATTAATAACTTCAAAATGCGAAAAAAACTTTGTGAGTGTTTAGTACTACTTCATTATTGCAGTGTGGTATATTTCCCCTGTTTGGACAAATTATGCAGGTATCGTTTGAAGGAGGTTGTTAATTCATGTGCTCGATCTGTATTTGGTTTTGCAAAGTTTGACCACATCTCACATGAGATAAAGGAGCTCAGATGGCTCAGGGTTGACCAGTTATACAGTTACCACTTCTCAATGTTTGTTTGTAAATTGTTGTCTACCTCGTCACCACTTTACTTGAGACAGAAGCTTACTTTTAGACAGGATGTGCATGATCTTCATTTGAGACATGTAAATACATTGTCCTTGCCTAGATTTCGTCCTTCCATGTTTCGTAGAGGTTTTTCGTGCAATGCGCCGGTAATATTTAATAAGTACTGTTTACAGCATTCGAACTTGTCAGTGAAGAGCTTTCGTTTGAGGCTTAGTGACAGAATATTTTCGGAGGGCTGAGAGTGTGTTCTCATTGCTCGTCGATAGACTGAATCGTCATTTTCTTTCTTGTTTTGTGTTAATTCAATTTAGGCTTAGGTTTAGAATTTGTATGTATAATTGTGCTCATCTGGGGGGTTAAGTTGACTAGCTTATGCTAGATCTTCTCCTCCCATTTGAGTATTTGTATTCTTAATAAAGCTATATTATCATTATTATCATTATCATCAATATATATATATATATATATATATATATATATATATATATATATATATATATATATATATATATATATATATATATATATATATATATATATATATATATATATATATATATATATATATATATATATATATATATATATATGTATCGCTAACGTCATTTTCGGGGACATTTTGTTCCTGCAACAGCAACTTTGAGGACAAAATGATAGTTTGAGGACTGTCCTCAAATTAACAGTTCCTCTATTGTTTAATTTGGGGACTGTCCTCAAACTAGCACGATTCTTCCAAGGGAAAGTTTCAGGACATTCAAATGTCCCCAAATTCACAATAGATTGAGAAATGTCCTCAAACTAACGCATACATCGATGTTTGATTGGGTATCGATGCTAATTGAAATATATAGAGGAAACAATGTGCATAACCTGTTGTGTTATATTAAGAGAGTAGGTACTTGGAATATTGTAAATTAGTGAGATGATGAGAAACGATGGGGTTTGATGACTGGTGAAATAATTGGTTGAAATGTTGATGGATGAAGAAAGTTTATTTAAATTATTCATTTTTCGCAGCTCGTACGGGCTGAACGAAGAGTATAACGATCAATCGGAGATATTTTTTCAGAGAAAAAATTCAACCAGATTTCGGAAACTTTGCGAGTGCCGAAACTTTTCGAAAGGTCGGTCCGAGTAGTTCCAGAAACTGCTGAGAATACTTTGATCACGACCACCGTTATTTTCGGAATTTTTTTTCGAAAATTTAGTTATTGCTTTCTAACAAATTTGTGATCAAAACTTTATCCAAACGGAAATATGCAGGACAGATACATTTTCACAGAATGCGTAAAATTTCTTTGTCTTGCTACTGTGAAAATCTGAAGTTCATCCTTTCATAAATTACGGAAAATAATATAATCATAAAAAAGCAAAGGATTAAGTGAGAATTGAACACGGGTTCCTTTGGTTTCATATCATAACACATATTCATAAGGTGTATGACTTATTATGAATTCGGAGAAAGTCCTTATACATCTGGTGATAATTTGATATTTGAAAATGAATATACATTTGCACAATATTTATGAAAGATGAAAACGGTATCAAGAAACATTACTGCTAAATGAATATGACTCCACTCCAAAGCTGAAAAAGCATATCTTTATAAATGAGAATGCAAGAAGTATTTAACGGAGGGTATAACCATATATTATTTCCTACAGAAATTACGGACTGAACTATCTAGTTTAGTCATTCTGTAGAATGAACTAAGTGATTTTTGTACAGACTCCTTCATTTTACTTATTAGTCACAGACCACGCAAAAAAGGTATCAGGTCTTGGAAAATATCTTTTTCAGAAATTTATTCGGATTATTAAGCAAATGTCATTGTATTAATAATGTATCTACTTCATAAGGCGTTAGATTACGATAGCCATCAGTATCAAATTGGATGTTTTTTCGACATAATTTTATTGTCATTTATGATATATGCTTGAATTAATATCAATCAGATGGTTCTGATTATTGAATATAACAAAGCTAAAGTAGAGGAGCATGAAATGGAGAGAAGTTTTATTAGGCGTTAGGTTGGAGCTGAGCTAGGTCAGTTAAGTGAGATCACAGAATTTAGCTTAGGGTAAGTTTTGGGTGAGATTAAGTTAAGGTTAGTCTATTCCACATAATTTGAGGTGCGTTCTGTGCTCCGAGTATAGAATACGGACGACGTTAAGATACTAGGGGTAAAATTGCTCTTTCTTCTGTGTTCCAACCTCGCGTCCCGTTACCAGTGAAACAAACATAAATTTGGTTGATCCTCCATTCATAAGCAAATTACTTGAAGCAGTAATTCAGTTCATTGAATTCCTTAAAACCTTAGAATATGTGCACATATTCTAATTCCATTCCATGGAAAAAGTGATGTAGATTTATAAGAAACTGTGTCCCTGTCCATATACAATGTACCGGTTCTACGTTCTACTCAGTCAATAATACAATGTTCCTTCACCTACATCTTCTACATCGTTTTTGAAAAAAATATCATGAATCTAAATATTTTTCGCACATCATCTTTGATCATTTGAAGAATATGGTTGATTTTCATGTAATTTTTTTTGTAGATTTGGTTTACCTTGGTGACGGATATTTATATTTTATCTAAACACTGACAAAAATTCACTTGAATTGGATGAATTGTTCATTTATATATGGAGTGCATATTAACTATATTTCTCAAAGCAAAAATAGTCATTTTGAGAATTATATGACAATCTTAACAAAATTTATGAACAATATCGGTGTGCTGATCACTTGATCTATGCTCTTATTATTTAAAAACAACTGATCAATTGGTTTGCTACGCATATGTTTGCAACTAATATGCTCGCAAAATATAATAATGAACTGGTTCAACCATTATAACTTCCTGAATTAACATTAGCTTAACATAACCCTTAGTAGCCTTAACATAACCCAACTTATGTCTAAGTCTATTCCAGCTCTTTGTATAGTTCGCCTGTCATGACACCACCATGAAAAAATAAAGTTTCTCCAGCTCCTCTCACTAGTATTTTGTTGACCCATTGGAGTTGAAAGTTGATAAGACCTTCTCCATCGAAGCCTGTGACTGTATTTTTATAAGATTTTTTCCTTTCGCAAATATAGCACTAGTACTGTCATAACTACTGAAAGTATGGCCTAGCAGGATGTAGTTGTAAAGACGTTCATGAATATAGTCTTTGATTAGTTCTCCTGCTTTTGGTTTCAACAAATACACTTGTTTGTTCAATGAGAGAAATCTGTCATGAGCACCAGTATATCGATATCTTGACTAACGATTGCAGGTTGAAGATATTGAGCCATGTCAATTGCGGTGTTAACAAGTAAAGTGTTTGCGTCACCACAAGCTTGTAAGACCGTAAAATTGCACTTTTAGAACGGATTTGTAGGAACTTTGATCAGCTGTTTTTTGTTTTCGGAGTTAGTAAGAGGTCGCTCTTGATGACTGCACACTGGGGTACTTTCCGTGATGAAGTTGAGGAGCGAAATATTTGTACCGTCGTAAGTGTTCAGAAGTTTTAATACTATCGGTGTCATTGTAACCTTCAAATACTATGACAGCTGATTTGAAATGATTTTGGGTGTACCTCACATACCTACACATCACATGCATCATTGTAGGATCTGCATCAAGTTATCATTATTCGAAATTAATAGTCCTGATCTTGAAAATGAATATTTCACAGATAATAAAAAAGTAGGTAGCATTTCAAACATTGTATTTTGTAATCTAGTCATTAATGTATCGAACAGGCATTTTTTTAGTACATAAACATTATCATTTGAAATGAGATACTTTTTTTGTAATGAAAAGAAATTATTCCGATATTTAATCATCTTGCTACAGATTATCGAGCGAAGGAATATATCAATAGATTGCTTTTGGCAACAAGTTGTAGAAAATTGTCTGAATAATGATTAGGTCATGCCCAGTTCAGAATATATCTTTCAAGTAGCATTTTTCCGGCCTATTCTAGGCCGGGACGAATCACATCGTTGTTGTCATTGTAGATGTGAAAATCTTGGTAGGTATGGTTTTGATAAATGCAGTTGATCTTTACAATAGCAAAGAAATAACGGCTGACTGTTCGAATTTCAATATTCAATACAAATAAGAATTGAAATGTTATTCTACACGGTTGCCGAAAAAATAGTGTAGCAACCCTACAGAAAAGAGTTTTTTTGGACTTCGTCCAAAAAAACAGTATTTTCCTGACTTGTTACGTGAATTACTATTCAACTAATAATGTAGGTACTCTTTTCTTTTTCAACCTAGGGCAGACCACTGATACAATTCTCGAATTGCCTCCCATGTCAAATTTGACATGTGTTTGCCGTATATCAACAAAAGAGGTCTTTAACTAGAGGGGACAAGCTGGCTAGCCGCGGGCTCTCTGTCCTTGTTGCACCTCTCAATCTCTGCCTACGGAGAATGAGAGGTGCGACACAGAGTGCCCGTCGTTTCATCGCAAAGTAGCCCCTCTAGTAATCGAACTCGTTGATATCAACCTATGATTTTTAAATTAAGTTCTGAGGTTCGATCATATTTATATTCTGTGGCAGGTTTTACAACTTCACTTTCATTCACGCATCTGACTACAGCCTGACAACCTAACCTATAAATCGCTTCATTTGACCCCAAGTAATTTAAATTTTCATATGGGATTGAGAATAGAGTTGAAAGAATAAGCTCAAAAAATATACGGCATTGAAGCAGTTTCAGATTAAATTTCTGTAATAGAAGAATTAATTCCCATGTTCCAAGTTATCGTACAACCATGCATATTCGTATTTAATGTTTGGAATAGAAATCATAATGGGTTCGATTAATTCCTTTATACTTTATGTAGATGCAAAAAGTTCGAAAGACAGTAGAAGAGAACATAAATTTATTACATAAAAATAATTAAGTAGGAAACTTTCAAAAGCAGATTTAGAAATTTCATATGTTCAAAATTTTTGAGCAAAACATAGTTGAGGAATCGTAACTCAGCCGGATTGAGTGTATTTTTGAGGAAATAAATTACTAAATAAGAATTTGTCAAAAATTTTGTTGGTGCTGTTTGTTTCAACATAAACTTAACATTGTGATAGGAAGAAATTGAAAACAAACTTTACGAAAGTTTTATTAATTCAAATTATTGATACATGCTTTTATCATTTCTGGAGTTCTATTCCTCATTGAACTTTTTTCCTTTATTCATTTTTTACACAGGGCAAGACTGGGTAGCTTTTTGGTATCAATATAGTTCTTGAAAGCTTCTTCAACAATCAGCTTTTTCTCGGGAGTCCAATATGTGTGGTTTCCTGAAAATTATATTATTATATTTGATCTTAATATGCTTCATAAATGGAAACTGTTTGACTACACAAAGTAAACAGCAATAATGCTGTTATATATATATGAACAAGTCCATGATCTGACTCTTATGATAAAGTATGTTTTGATAAAGAAGTAATTAATGAGTATGTTTTAGACTGATTGCTAGTCAAGAAAAATATTTATCTATTTGATATCTAATTCTAATTCGTATTGTGGAAATATTTTGTTATTTCTTTTTTGAAAAAATGATTATATTGTAATTAAGGTAGTTGTCGTGGTACAATATTGTAAGAAAGTCTTGTATCATGCGCGCGGTCAGAGAGCACACGAGCTTGTAGCAGAATGTGCTATAATTTTTGTGTAAGACTGTACCCATGGAGACGTAACCCACACAGTACTCATATGCATGTATACACCAATACTTTCTCATAAATTGTTGAACTTGAAATTAATATTTCTTGACAATGAGACGGTCAATATTTTTTTTTTTTTTTTTTTTTTTAATTCAGAATACAAACATTAAGTGACTGTTAGTTTTTTAAAAATTTCTGACAGTTAGTTTCTTATAAAAACTGATAAACTGGTACAAACTCTATGTAGTGCCTATACTCTCCATGTTAATGGACCGATTTTTAATTAAGTGTATCTTGAGTTAGAAACAGTCAATTGACTTCAAATTTTAATAGTAATTGTATTATCATGTCCTTATTAAATATACAAAAATTCAGAATTTTCTGACAGTACGCGTTTTTCACGACAACTACCTTAAATTGTAAAAGTTTAAATCCAGTTATAACAGATGTCATCAATATTTTTATTTCAAATAGATCATCATATTCCCACTTTTTTTATTGGTACAGTAGTTCTGAGTATCTTTGAAAGGAAATCTATTTCTCATATTCTTTGGAACTTTGACAGCAAAAAGACAATTTGTAATAAGGTCATATTTTTCATACTTCTAACATTCAGTTCTGAATATCTGAAATTCTATTTTTGCAGAACAAGCATTGAATTAGGTGAAAAGATAGTTTTTACTGAGTTGGATACTCTACAAAATTTCTTACAACTTCACAATACACGTAACTTGAGTAACCTAAAAAACAGAGAAAATTCCAGACCAATACATTAATAGTCAAAGAAAACTTCATGATCTTTGTTAAGTCTTAGTCTTGTATGGAAATATATTATTCAATGTAGTCATTTTCATATTATGCTTTAAATAGGCTTGATATTAATAAGGAAAAGCAGGGTTTTTCAATATAATATTGAAATGAAATATAAACCATATTTGAAATGTTATGACTGACACTTTTTGTCATCTGTGTATACACTGACAATTCATTATCGCTTAATACTGCTTCGAACAAGACAGACAATTAACAACTACTGACTGTGGTGACATGGTTGCCATTTCATTTCAAACTCATTTTTTTATCCAAAAACTTATATATTTCAATATAAGCTGTAACTCGACAATAATGAAGTCAGGGAAAACAAAGAAAAACCTGGAACTGGAAGATCTTAATAATTATGAATGAAACACAATACAAAGGTGAATTATCAAAGAGATCATGCATTGACTTCAATTAAATTAAGATATTATTATAATTCCTAACAACTTCCTTCAGCAACCCTCAAGGCATATTAATTTATCTAAGCGACAATAATGAATTACATTTTGTGGACTGGTAATTTAGATGATACAAGGTAAAATTGAACAAATGTGAATATTGAGGAAATTAAGATTTTATCTATTTCAAAGAACCAGTTCCATTTATTATTATTAATTTTCATTACAGGTTAATTCACACGCAAGGTTAATTCGATTCAAAATGAAGAAATGTATTTGAAAATACAATTTCTCATAATACTATAATCATTCCTCTCTATACTCACCTGATAAATGATAAGACATATTCATTATTTTCAATTTCTCAATGTTTCAAGCTGGATATATCAACCTCCATCCTCCATGTAACCAGGACCATTACTTGATGATGTCGAAGCTGTAAACATATTCATAAAACTGGCGTCATCTAAAACATTGACTAATTTAATCTAAGATCTTTCTATTATAACAAGATAATAAATTTTCATTATAAGTGATATGTGGAGACAACAAAATTAAACTTACTTGAATCGCTCGATTGTCGATGGGGTTTGCTAACATTAAGCATGATTTTTTCAATTCTCCTCACTTTATCAGATTTTCTCCTATGTACCTACACTCTCACGTTCTACCATTATCGTTTGGAGTATTGGCGATTGGCGCATTAGCGGGATGTAGTTGTAAAAAAAAATAGTCAAATCAGTAATCACACAAATAGGTTATGGTTCGAGCATAGAGCATTATGATTCTAGTAGAATACAAAAAAGTGTGACTACGTTCACGCGTTAGATTGTTGGAACTTAGCCAAAGCGTAAGATCGAAATCCGGAAAGTAAGTAAATGCATCTTAAAACGAGTAATTGGCATAATTGATCATAACCTCTTTCCATGTTGTGTACTGCGTTATTGAATTATTTTATATTAAGAGTTATTCTTATTAATCGTTGTAGATTGCGCCCTTGGTGATTGTTATCTCTAGTATCATTTATTATTATAGATAAAACATGGCTAATTGCAATACTTATTGATGGAGGCAAGATTAAAAACATCCTCAAGAGTTTTTCCTCTGCGAATGCAAAATTTCAACATTTATGCTGTTGATTTGAATCACGCCTTCACGATTCATGAATTCATTCCTTTGGTTTGAGTTTGATTTTTGATGAAAGTTGTACAGTTAATAATTTTTAGAAAAAAATTGAAAATTCCAGAAAGAAACATTTCAACTATTTTCAAATGGAAAGATGATCAGTGGATAAAAATCAATTTCATATTTGTAAATATAAAATCAAGTGAATAATGAATTTTATACAATATTTTGAAACTGAACTGAGCCCAAACAAATACTCTATATGGTTGTTCAAGTGAAAAAAGTTCCCAAACAAAAATATGGATTATATACTGTGGTTCTTTTTTATGTTCACCGCTGAGCTTCAAAGACACTTTTGAATTGCATTGAGAATGGTGATGATGATTACCATCCTTCCATTGATCCACAGAGAACACCCTGTTGTGTCATTGATCATTTAGCGAAAAGCTCCTCTAAGTGCTTTCGTCCGTTAAGTTCTGTTGAACGCAGCCTTAAATAGCGCATGGAGTGTCCCGGTTACATAAAAAGAGCAATAGATCAGTCGTCCTGAAGAAATAATTTTAACAAACGGAACCTGTTTTAAACCAGGTTCTAAGTCAGAGACGTTCATTAGCCGGACGTATGTAACCGATTTCCTCATCAGATCACAATTTAGACTGATACTGTGAAATATTTTACACAGTATCTTTTTTCTATAGATAAGGGATTAAGACAACGAAGTAATTTCATACTTCCATTGGTCAAAGGCCATCAGGATTAAGTGAGACGACGGATGTATATACAGGTCTGGAAACTCGAGGCTGTTTCCTATGTGAGAAGTGAGTCCGCTAAGCGTCATCTGTTGCGTAGTACCAAAAGGGTGGCGCATGAGTCGAGGGATGTTCTCTAGCACGTATACGACCGTGTTTGAACGATATGGCGCCTAATCCTGACAACATATTTCGATCCATGCGCCAGTTGGTGGCCGAGCGGTGGACTACGAGTTTGGCAACATGTAAGAGACCCATGTCATAGAGTTTCCAGACCTGTATATACAACCGTGAGTGAGACTTAATGACGTCAGTCTTGATTTCATCTCTTAAGCTCGCTAACTGTTAACCTTGCATTTCTTCAAGAAAAAGCAAGGCTTTAGAGAAAAAAACCTTAAGATTTTTTCTTTATTAAACTATATTATGTACACACTTTTTTATCCGCGTACAACACTCAGAGTACCCAGTGAGTATTTGCTCATCTTGAAGCGTGTTTTTCCCATAACTAACATATCAGTACATACCTATCTTGACTAGAGTCTAGCTACATTCTCCGAGATGCTGTTAAAACAACATTAGTTTCAACCAAGTACGCAATGTAAACTATCAGTGAGAGAAAAAACAATATGATAGATCACTATCGTTCTGTTCATAACGTTGAAATATATTCAGTTGAAACGGAGTTTACAAATTTGAAATTACACTGAATTTGAATAGTAGAAAGATACCACTACAAAATATATTGAGTGTCGGACAAAACAAACGGTAAATAAAATAAATCGGGATGGATTTCTTGAAAAGCCTGGAAAAAATATTCGCCATTTGAAGTTGTTAGGAAGTAATAAAATTAATGATTACTGTTCAGCTAGATTAAAAATGGTTGACAATAGGCACATTAAAGTTACTTTTACAAAAGCTCATATAGGGCATGGCATCGATCTTGGAAGAATTATACGTTCAAAAAGTGAACAGATGAAAATAGCTGTAAAAACTAGCAAAAAATTCTATTTGACGAAATTGTGAACAGTATAAGGGATAACATATCAGGAGGGAGTCTAGAGAGAATCCATTCGTTTAATGAAAAAGATTTATTCAATATTGAAAACCCATATAATCTACATGCTGATGCGGTTCGACATAAAGTTGACAGTGTAAGTGTAGAAAGTTCGGTAATCAAAATCAGAGAAAAGAGCGTTGATTCAGTTGTAAGAATGTTACAAGAACAATACTTCTCACTTGTAATTATGAATGATGCCCAACTTGAAATGCCAAAGAGATACGGAACAGATTGCATCTGTATCGACGGTACTCACGTACAAATTCGTACAACTGTGAACTAACGACGTTGTTGGTTCTAGAAGATGAAATGAGAGAAGGATTTCCCAGCATGCTTGTGTTTAGTAATAGAACAGATTCAACTGTTTTTAATATGATTTTTAATCTGATTAAGAATATTCTTATCGATTTAAAACCCAACGAATTTAGGTCCAACATAGCAGAAGTATACCATAATGCCTGGTGCGATGTTATTGGACCATAATTGTAGAAATTTTATCTGACTCCTACCTACCCTACCAATTTATATGACCAACTTGCTCCAAATGTGGCTGAGAACGTATCGACATCATACGTGTTCGTGAGTGCTCCTGGAGTGACTGCTATACTTGAGTCACATAATACTAGTCAAAGAAGTGATTGCTCTATGATTATTGGCAAAGAAACAGTGGCTTTGGCCAGCGAGGAGATGTAACTGCAGTTCGTAACCGTACTATAGTAGGCTAGCTATCAAAATCTTTCGTTTCTGTTACTATTAATTTTCTAATATTAGTGATGTTTATACATAGAAATCATATTATTTATGTCTATCTGATTATGCCAACATTCAGAGGCAGAAAGTTTAGTTCATAGAATATACTAAGATTTAGACTGAGATATAGTCATGTGCTCTTCCTCAGGTTTATTTTATCCATCAATCTCTTGTCCACCGTTGATTTGCATTGTGACCATTGAGTGAATTGAGTCGTCACGTCAGTTTTCAATGAGTTGTTGTTGAAAATTGGAATTTGAATATACACGGGAAACGAAGAGATATTTTTTCATGAATCTGGTTTTCAAATTTTATTAGATGGTGTTTCCTTTTTCTCTGTAGGGTTCAACATTTCTAATGAATTTATTCTTTCCTTTATGAATACCAAGTTTGTTTTTCGTGCTCCAATAAATAGTATATTTATTTGGTTTTTAGGTACTTACATATTTTTTGGCTTCTCATAAAATTATATCTTATTTTGAATAAGTTTTTTTTTTCAATGATTCGTATCTGAAATTTTAGACCCTATCTAGTAGTGTTGTTCATAGAATTAATGACTGTGTTCTACAGTTCCCCTCCTAGTGATGAAGTAATTAATTACCGTAATATTTAGTTTAAAGTATATTTTCAGTAGATTTCTTCAACCAGTCTAGTAGGTTCCAGTAGTTTCACGTCACATCGGCGGTAGTTTGACTCAAAAAAATTTGGTCAGACCATTTTTGGTCATGTTTGGGAGGTCAAAGTAAGACTTGACCTCATCATTCCATGCATATGAAGCAAGAAATGCTAATTCACTTGTTTTTCCTCATACGAAATGAGGTTATGCCCAGACATTTCTGCTAAGCTAGTGCTATTAATCAGTTGAAGAATTTCATAATGACAACATCTGAATAGAATCGATAGAAATTTTCATTGGTATTTAAATAGATTATATTTATGTTTAATTTATTTTTCATACTTTCATAGTGTGAGTTACTGCTCAAATATGTGGTATAATAATACCGCTAATTGAATTGAATATAATTGATATATATTTTCGCGACCATTTTCCTCAAGAAAATCATACAAAACATTCTCAATCAAAATATATTATAAAGTTCTTTCATGAATAATTCTGCACTTATGGACTTTTATCAGACGTTCTACTTTTTCACACTTTGAAACATGTTGATTATTGTATCTGTTTAATATCTCCCATCAGACCTTTCCCCTTATTCTAAAATATAATCTTCCAGCCTCAAAGGTGTTTTCACCTTTCGTTCAGGTCTTTTTTTTTCACTTTTTTCTTTTTCATCTAGGTTAAATTATTTTCTTTATCATATATTAATCCGTTGAGAGAGTAACGCAAATATGCTATTTCGTACTACCTACATTTTGATCTGTTATAAATTCAGGGTCAGTCCCACTGTAGCTGTTGTTATATTGGTACACTTGAAGGTAAGTATTTAACTCTAGAACATCGGTATTCGTTGTGGTCTAATAAGGGGAAAGCCATGACTTCATTTGTATTGCCGTGAATTTTCCATTTTGGCCGTGGTCGAACCATAGATTTATCGCGAAATCTGGTAGGCTATTCTATACCGTAAGTCTGGGAATTTTTGAAGTATTTTTCACGTGTCTAATTAGGTGAAACCATGTCTACATTTGTATTGACGTGGATTTTCGATTTTGACTATAGTCGAATCATAGATGCATCGCGAAATCTGGGAGGCTATTTTCTATAACGTAAATCGAGGAATTTTGTAACTATTTTTTACGTGTTGCTGCGGTTCTAAGTAGAGGAAAACGGTATAGACTTTTTATTTATGAAAAATAAAATGTAGATCTATAGACGATCTAACTAAGATTCGTTCGTATTTCCGAAACGGACGGTGATAGATACGACTATTATAAGGTCACATTCAGTTTCCTCGTGTCCAAAAACGTAAATAGGCCAAATTTCACAAGTTTCGGTGATCGAATAAAGTTTTTTATATTTTTAAAATCACTATTTTGAGAATACAAATGTTTGTAATTTATATTGGAATCATACTCGAGTTATCCGGTCGGTACTCCAAATTTTCTGAAATTTGAGGGAGGGATAGTCTGAAGTATGAGGATCGAGAATATGTGAACGATTTTTCGAAATTCGTTCCCGTTTCCGAGTTGTTTCTATTATAATAATAGGGTACGCTCAGTAAAATTAATTTTATAATTCTCGGTACTTTGAAATTTGTATTCTTATAACTTTCGCAAGGTGAGACTCACGGAGCCGTACGAATAATTGTCGATCTGTTCGTATTTTTTCGTTCTATTTATATCTGTTCTCAGCAAAAGTTACCCCTAACCGTTTTCTCTATAAACGGTGTCAAACGTGTAGAGTTCCGGTTTCGACAGATATCGAAAATCGTGAATGCCATTTTCTATACCGTGAGTCCAGGAATTTTTAACTTATTTTTCACTTGTTTCTAGGGGTCTAACTGAGGAGAAATCATGTCAACATTTGTGTTGACGTGGATTTCCGATTTCAGCCGTGGACGAACCATAGATGTATTGCGAAATCCGGTACATACTTGAATTAAATTCCACGGATTATTTTATAGGAATCAATATCAATTTGATAATTTTCAGCATTTTAGCAATCATTTCGACAAATCATGGTGGAGAAAGGGTAACTATAAGTTTTCGATGCTGCAATACGTCTTCCTCGAAACACACAACCTCGATCTATTCGAGGATAATAACTTATTTTATTCTCGACAGAATTATTAAGCGTGGATAATCCTGAGTGGCCTTTCTTATGAATAATCTACTTTATATTTTTGTACCCTCAAGCATGGTGGTAATACTCTTGTTATAAACGGAGCATTCACAGTTACCCGGTGGGCGGGTGGGCTTACGACATTATAGGTGCAGCTCATCGGAAGGAAAATAATATTTCACCTGTGTGATGTTTGTCCCCGTTATCTTCACACTCGTGAAACCGTTGCTCCCCTTGTTTCGAACGTCGACAAAAAGAGTTTTTATCCATGAGGGGGTTGCTGATGGAGGTTGAGCTGGTAAAATTTGAATTGAGAAATGTATCCACTAGGGCTGAAATATGAGAATTTCAAGGGATCGAATTTCAAAGAATAGTTTGTCAATAAACAAGACAGAGTTTTATAGCGTTTAAAAATGTTTGACAAGAGCTTATATATTATGACAAGGATTACTCAATGAAATACTTTTTGATTAAGGTATCAACGCTCACAAAATAGCAAACAAATCTCTCTGCATATACAACTAGTACGAAAGAAAATTTGAGGACAGTATATATATATGGTATATCAATTACTGTCCCTGTATATACTCTTCCGTATATCAGACTCTACCATGCAGTAACCGCAAAATTGAGGACAGTATAAACATACTGGTATATATATACCGTGTCCTCAAAGTTAACGTTGGCGAAATATATATATATATATATATATATATATATATATATATATATATATATATATATATATATATATATATATATATATATATATATATATGAAGAAAATTCTAGTTCCTGGAATATACAATGATCACGAAGGAAGAGGTATAGTATTCGAAACTAAAAGAAACCCTCCAAGAAGAAAATATTTATAAATTGAACGAAATACAAGATAACCCCTAATCATTCCATCCCAAAACGAAGTATCCACAAAAATATGTATCCCTCATAAACATGCGAATAAATTCAACTTAATAATTGAGACAGTAGCAGTTCCGTCGCAAGAGCCATTTCGTCGTGGCCGCTCTGTCACCGGTCCATTTTAAAATAGTTTTTTGCCCCGTCGGGACTGACAATTATTGTTATGCTTTGAATAGAATTTCGTGACGATAGTTTCGACACTAGCGTGTCATCTTCGAACCATACCAATGTATGAAAATATGAACAATCTCAAGCTATTTATGGCACCTTGTAAGACACCAAGCAACAATTGGGGTTACAGTTGGGAAATAGATTGCTAGAATGGCATAATTGAATAACGAGGAAGGATTAATACTGTGATAGGGAAATTCCAATGCGAAGCTATACTAGGAATGCTCAAGGGGATTACGGGGTATTTTACGTTATCAAGACATCATACAAACTGCTGTAATACACGTCTAATTGATCGTATGAAACGTTATACATTCATTTCAATATTTGAAAACTTCTATAGATTCTAGTGTGTTTAATTCGGAGTGATAGAAGTGGTGTGCAGCTTTCAATTAACCAATATTGAAACCACCCCGTTCCCCATTTATCAACAAGTCTTAAAGGCACCACCACTAGTTCAAAAGTATGATTCAACCTGTTGATCGAAATGTGAAGAGGCAACAATTGTCCAACAGATAAACAATTAAGGAAACAGAAACAAGCATGTAAAGCAATAACGAATATATCAATAGTTGATAGATATGAACAGTATCGCGAGCTTCAAAAAAATTGCATGCAATATAGCGAGGAGATTGAAATTTACGAAGAAGCAATATTACTCTACGAATTCTGAACCAAATCTAAGACATCATGGTTTGAGAAATACTAACTAGTAAAACAGTAATTTTTCCCCTGTGAGCTGCCAATATGTCCTGGTTGGAGGTTGATTCCGGGGTTTCTAGTGGGGTATCATTCATTACCCTATCGAAAAATTCAAAAAATACTCCAGTAAGACGTTCACTCGAGAGCTTAAGCTAATAGTATGATGAATAATCAGTATTGATTATAGAACAAGAATCGGAGTGAAAGCAGATTGATAAGGATGGTTAAATTGGAGAGGCCAATGAAAAGTTAAAATTGGAATTGAAGTAAAATTTAGCAGTAATGAATATTCAAAGTTATTAGTGGTAACGAAATCGAGTAAAATTGGGATTTACGAGAGTTCTGAAAAGTATTGGAATTTCAGTAATTCAAAGTCATGTTAATCCTATTCAATATGTGATGATATGATGCTGCTATCAATAGATAGTTTAGACTCTCATTTACATTTATTCGAAATGATTGCAGAATGTAGTCATACATCTTGCGGTATTACTACTTATTGAATTCAATGATTTGATTCGCCCAATATTCTCTGCCTGAGACTGACCATATTGAAAATGGAAACATTCAACGAAGGAGGCAATATGTTACTACCTGTATGTGTAGTGCAACAATCACATATAATTATTCAAGATCAAAAATAATATGCAGGACTAATAAATGTTGAGAGAGGATCAAATAGCTTCCAAATAAATAATTCATCAAACAGACTTGAAGTGAATTATATAATCGAAGATCGGGCGCAGAGTATCATGTGAAGTATGTGTAAGTACGAACAAGCTATAGAGAAATTACAGTGCCAAATAAGAATTAATCTAATTTGAGAATATTGAAATATTCACACCTACAACCTATCTTACATTCAACACCCGCGGGAGTCACGACATAGGTGTTCATCATAACCACCACAGAATACTTCGATGAAGTTAATTATGCGATTCGAAAGGAGTATTTTCACCACAGGATTATCTGTTTGAATAAATTAGATGACATTACGTCCTTACAAATGTAACCATCATAATGCACATCTCGATTGTTGTGAAATTTCGATATCACATAGAATACAGATAAATGAAATAAGAATAAAAGTAATCAGATTAGATCGATACTCTACGCAAGCTATCTAAAGCTACGAGATTCTTCCTTTTATAATACTACAAGCAAAATTTAACGTAGGCTGCATTCTTATCGAGTACATCAAATTCAAAGAATTTCTCCGTTGACTGTACACTTATATAAACACAACTTGATAAATTAAATCAATTTCTATATAATTATATGGAATTATTCTGTTACATTACTGAAACACAGGATATTAATCGATTTTGAGGAAACAATATGATATTAAGAACTAGACTTGACTAGAAAATTAATTATTACTTCATAGGAATATTGTCTTCAGAAGAATGAAAACAAAATGTAGAATAATTTATTCACTTTGAGTGTGAAATCTAGGTAGAATATATTCGACTTGGATCAATGCAATTGAAGACCTGAGTTAATGATTCCAGATAAGCAGGGGTGGAAACAGGCTAGACAAGAAAAACTAGCCTACCGAACAAGTAGGTTGTGAAAAGTAATTAGTTTTTATGAAACCATTGTAGGGGCGGCCACCTCACGCATAAAGCTCAGGAAATATGTTAAATTCAGAATAACGAATACAGTCCCCGCCTGTTCGCTATCAAAACAACCTATAGGGATCTGACTAGGCGCAAGAACAGTCCGTGACGGCTCTTTTCAACTTCACGTAGATTTGTCCTGACTCAGGGAAAAAGTACCACTGACCTCGTGATGTGCTTACGTTTGTTGAGCATTCTCCCTTGTTGGCCTAGAAGTCAGTGCTCCGGAGAGAATATATCGAATTACGAACGTCGCCAGGCCTGCTTGACATATCGTACGTCCTATCTTCATAGATATAATTCTACTGTACGTGTGTATGTAATTGAACTCCTCATAAACGGCTGGACCGATTTGAATGAATTTTTTTTGTATGCGTTTGGGTGGTGCCCTGGATGGTTTAGATTCACAAATCAGTCAGGCAGATGGCGCTGCAGTCGGTATCTAGGTTATCTATCTATACAGCTGAACCGATTTGAATGAATTTTTTGTATACGTTCGGGTGGCGCCCTGGATGGTTCGGATTCGCAAATCAGTACGGCAGATGGCGCTGCAGTCGGTATCTAGGCTATTTATCTATATAGCTGGACCGATTTGACCGTATCGCATTTACGTAAATATTGAGAGTACTATATTCAGTTATAAGTTACGTGCATAGGATTTCGTTTATTTTTCGACATTTTGATTTGAGTGTATTATATTAAGTGTGTTTCGTTATTTTGAGATTTCAATTTTTTTGTACGGTGTCTTTCGATATTTCAGGTGTCGCATTTTAGTGAATATCAAGTGTATTAAATTCACATATAAGTTACGTACATAAAACAATGCCACGTCTTCGTGGACGAGGAGGAAATATTGGTCGACAGACTCGGAATTCACAATTAGTCCAGAACCGTCGTGCAGGACAACGTCTGTCGGGTCCGCTAGTCAAAATATAATAATCTATAAATCCTCATTCCGAATCAAGTTGAATTATCTCAAGGGACCCAAAAGTCCGATCTCGCGGATTATTACAAACTATTGTAACTGATCAATCGATGAAGTCTGTGAATGGTTATTCTTCCAGAAATTGAAATTTTGATATCAGAATATCCATCATGTATTGATGTACATAAATTTGAGTATAATTCACATTTATTCTCTTTGGATCATATATTGTGATGATGAACTATGCGTATCTCATCTTCCAATTATCCACTAATTTCATGAATTGAAAATTTTCTATTCTCTGTAAATATACTGCTGATCTTGAGAAACGAATAGTGATGATCAAGTGACGCATTCGAGACATTTATTGAAAATTTTCTTATAGAATAAAGTCATCCAAGAACAGGAGGGTTTATTCGGTAATGAAAAGAATCCTCAAGTTACACTCCAAGATCTTCAAGATATGAAGTATTTGGAAATGGTGATTAAAGAAACGTTACGCTTGTACCCTCCTGTTCCGCTCTATGGTAGGATGATAGATGAAGATATAGAATATGGTAAGTTCTCTAGTCAATTCCATTTTAGCAGTAATGTAAAGAATATTTTCAGAGAACTATATGCTACCAAAAGGCTTAACACTTGTTGTTAATACATATGCTATGCAAAGAAGCTGCACATACTTTCATAACCCGGAAAAGTTTGATCCAGAAAGGCATGCTGATTCCGCTGGAAGACCTCTTTACTCATATGTTCCTTTCAGTGCTGGATCAAGAAATTGCATTGGTGAGGTTTAGGGCTATGAATGTACGAGAATATCACTGTTATCGTTATCAACTTCAGCAATGAGGCAACAAATATCATCGGTCTATAGTCAGCTGAAAGTTGTAGAATTATATGATTCATTGTTCTCAATTCTATACTTATTTTGTATTCTTATGGAATTTTGTTCTCTTTCGAATGTTGTTGCAGTAACGAATGATACTGATGTGATGAAATCTCTGAAAAAATTAGCTTTCTTATTAATATATGAACATGTCTGTACTAACGGTTTTGTCATATTCTGTTGACTGCATACTCCGTTAAAATATCTGTAACAGCATTATACGCCAAACAAATTTGTATGTATATGTGACTGCAGGAGAAATTAAAGGAGTATTTGAAAAATATGGAGGGTATTGTATTTCGATTCACATCATATTAGAAACGCAAGATGATTAATTTAAAGCTACTGACTACAGACATAAGATATAAATCAGCATATTGAACAGAGTACCACTATGCTCACTCTAGAAGCTCATTAAGCTGGAACTATTGGAGCAAAAAAATGATATTTAGATCGTGGGGCTAGATAACGTTTTTGCAAGGAGGTAGATAATCTTGACGCTAACACAAAAGTCAAACATGCGAAATTCAATCTTGCTAATAAGAACTCAACTACAATCCGAGGAGGAGGAACAGTTTGTTCGAACACGATTCATCGCGTAGCTTAGAAAGTACGCAGCTGGTCCCTGATTCACGTATGAATTCATCATCATTCTCATAAATTACGGAACATGGTTTCGTAGTACTTTTGTTCCAACCAAAGTAAAGTTTCAGACCAAAATGTAAACGTTATTCGTTGATCGCGTATTGTACATAGCTGAAGAATTGTTGAGGGAAAGAAAACCGAAAAATCGAGAATCTCTTCAACAGTATCCAACCTTGTGCAGCATAGCATTCTGAGCATTCCTTAAGTTTTGTGAGTCAATTTTCCTCAATCATATATTCCTTGAATTGTTGATATTGCCTTAATCTATGTTAATTTGTGTAAATCGTAATGGATCAACTCAAAAAATTGAATTTACGCAGAGGTCAAATTGAAGCACATGTCACTGGATTTTCTCATTCCGTAGATGATATTAATAGAAATACATTAAACGAAATTTCAATCACAGATATTCAGAATCGACTAGAACATTTCGATTAGATAATTTTGACGAAGTTCAATCATCAATTGAAGATTTATCAATAGAACAAGTAGTCGATTCAAATGAACGGGAAGTTTTGAAACTTCATATTACAAGCTATTAGCAGAAGAACAAACAAGTCATATTCAATCAATATTTCTGATATTTCTAACACCTCTGAAAAGTTAACTCAAGGTAATATTCAAGATATCAAATTACCAACTCATACAGTTACAGTTACAGTTACTCACGTTTAATGGTGCTTATGAACACTGGCTAGAGTTCCGCGATTCTTTCAAAGCATTAATACATGGAAACAAGCATATATCAGAAATACAAAAATTTCATTATTTGCAGTCTTCTCTCAAGCATGAAGCTGCTCAGATCATTCAAAATCTTGAAGTATCTGTATCAAACTACACATTACTTGGAAGTTGGAAAGCTTGGAAAGATACGAAAATAAAAGATCAATCATACACAATCATGTGAAGGCCATTCTTGATCTGCCGGTAATGAGAATAATGAATCGCATTATCATTTAAGGCGAATATCAGATAATGCGATCATTGAGAAGCTTGGGACAACCCACCGATTCATGGAGAACTTCACTTATTTATATAATTGTTAATAAATTTGATATTGTTACATGCCGTGATCGGGAAGGTTATCAATGTCAGAGCTACCTGACATGAAAGATATGAACACGTTCTTAAACAATAAATGCAGACTTTTGGATACCCTTGAATACAAACAAACAAACCTTAAACCGAGAAAACAACATGTTCATCTGAATCAAAATCTAACATCAAAATCTAATATTGAATTCGAATGTCCTTTATGTAAAGGCACTCATTCGCTGTACAAATTGTCAGTTAACTCGCGTATTACCGAGGGTAAAAAATCAAATCTTTGTTTCAATTGCCTCAGAAGCAATCATTCCACTCGAAATTGTAAATCGATTTTATGTAGAAAACGTAACAAGAAGCATAGTACTTTGTTACACTTAGAATTCACTAATAGCAATTCACTTACCCATAAACAAAGGAACTCTGAAAAGTGTGTAACTAGTGGTACAACACAAGTTAATAAAGAACCGCCAAGTGAATTAATCCAAGACATTCAAAGCTCATAATCTCTAGTCTCGAATCACAAAGGCAGAATAGTATAAATATGACACAAATATTACTTTCCACAGCCTGTATTCAAATTCAAGATAAATTTGGCAAATAAAATAATTGTCGGGCTCTATTATTCAGGATCGCAATCTAATTTTATTAATGAAGGATTGTGTACAAGGTTAGGTATTGATAAGCAGAGGGAAGATATATCAGTAGTAGGGATTAATCAGTCCCAATCAAATATAAAACAAAATGCACAACTAAAAATAATGTTTAATATTAATTCATACAAGACAACAGTATCATGTTTAATTTTACCAAACATTACTGAGAATTTACCTTCGATGTCATTTAACCTGTCATTTTTGAACATTCCACAAAATATTCAACTAGCTGATCCTACCTTATTCAAATCCAGTAGAATGTATATGCTGTTAGGGGCTACTATTTTCTGGGAATTGTTATGCGTTGAGCAGTTGAAATTAGGCAAACATCAGCCAACTCTACAGAAAACTCAATTTGGCTGGATCGTAGCTGGAACTCTCGATGCTCAAACACAAGTGTATATTGATAAAACTATCAGCAATTGCATCATTGATAATACTGACGTAGATATTGAGAAAAATATGTTGAAATTTTGGGAGATAGAGGAGGTGAATGTTAACAATACATTTTCTGAAGAGGAAAAACAATGTTAAGAGTTCTTTATTGAAACTTTCAAACGAGATTCAAATGGACGGTTTGTCGTAAATATTCTCTTTAATCATAATATATTAAAATTGGGTGATTTTAAACAGCAAGCTATGGAACGATGATTTCATTCATTAGAATGAAAGCTTTCGAAAATCCAAACTTATGCACAGAATATGGCACTTTAATGTTGGAGTACGAACAATTAGGTCATATGACAAAAATTTCAGAAAAATCGGATAATTCTTTCTATCTCCCTCATCATGCGGTGGTTGAAGAGTCTAGTACTATCACCAAGTTACGTGTTGTGTTCGATGGATCTGCTAAGACAGATAGTGCCCTACTATCCAAAATGATTTATTATCTATCACTTCAAGATTCAGGCAACACAACATTGTAGTAACAGCTGACATAGCGAAAATGTATAGACAAATTTTAATACACCCCGGAGACCGAAAGTATCAGCAGATTCTATGCCGTTTTGACTCAAATCAACCTGTAGATACTTATCAATTAAATACCGTCACATGCGGTACCGCATCTGCACCTTATTTATCTATTAGATGCCTTAACCAATTAACACTCGAAAACGAATATTCTAACCCCGTTGTGTCAAATATAATAAAAAATGATTTCTATGTTGACGACTTATTAACAGGATCAACAACGAGGGAAAATATTCATAAAATGCAACATGAAATCACAGACATTCTATCAAAGAGTGGTTTTGAACTCAGAAAGTGGTTAACAAATGATCAAACTTTAATCAGTAAATTCAAAATGAATGACACTGTGGATTCCAATCTAATAGAATTTGGAGGAAAGAATGAGAGAGAAACTTTAGGAATTCTATGGAATTCTACTACGGACAAGATACAGTAGTCAATAAATGGGTTGCTCAATCACATGTCACAAAACGAACTATTTTGTCTATCATTGCACAAATATTTGATCCCTTATGTCTACTAGGTCCTGTAACCATATCAGGAAAATTAATCGTACAAAAATTATGGCAATGCAAACTTTCATGGGATGAAACAATTCCAATCGAATTGCATATGAAATGGTTGAAATTCAGAGACCAACTTCACATAATAAATGATTTCAAACTGCCACGACATGCTCTACTAAAGGCTCCAATTCGTGTAGAACTTTACGGATCTTGAGATGCATCAGAATCTGTATATGGTGCATGTGCTTATTCAAAATCTGAAGATATTGAAGAAGCCGTTGAAACAAATTTTGTTATGCGCGAAGTCGAGAGTAGCTCCATCACGTAACGTAACGTTACCACGCCTAGAGCTGTGCGACGCGGTACTTCTCGCTCATTTAATGGAAAAGGTTAGG
The DNA here is from genome assembly GCA_958510875.1 of Endomychus coccineus. Lineage (NCBI taxonomy): Eukaryota > Metazoa > Arthropoda > Insecta > Coleoptera > Endomychidae > Endomychus > Endomychus coccineus. The sequence goes on along the minus strand of OY294069.1, from coordinate 78,806,414 downwards.
AACTCCGTCAACACAAACATAAATGGAAATTATTACTGGTGTGATTCACCTATCACATTGAGTTGGAATCCGGGTTCACCTAACAGGTGGAAAACCTTTGTTGCCAATCGTAAGGACGACATTCGACAGATCACAAAGATCTGCTAGTGGAGACATATCAGGTCAGGAGATAATCCAGCTGATATGATTACGAGGAGGGTTACTCCAAAAGAATTACTGAAATCTAACTTGTGGTTCGAAGGTCCATGTTGATTAGAGAAAAATACCGATGAATGGCCAATTGAACATCACAAAGAAAATCCCAATTTACCTGAAAAACGAAACACTGCGCCTACTGTAACGTTAACGACTGTATCAACAGACTTCATTATGTTTGTAAGGTTTTCTTCTTCGCTTAAATAACAAAGGGTCAAGCGTATTGTATCAGATTCCATTTCAATATTACATGCCCAGCAGATAGAAGAATTGGTGTATTAACAGTAAGTGGAACTCAAAATGTACTGTACACATTAATAAAAATTTCTCAGGAACAGCATTTCAAACAGGAGCTCAAAGATCTCGCCGAGTCAGAAGAAGTGGGTATAGAAAGTAGCATTTTATCACTTAATCCATTTTTAAACAATCAGAACCTCATCCATGTAGGTGGTCGAATTCGAAATTCTGATTTTTCGTTTGATAAAAAATATCCAATCATTCTGCCTGCGAAACATTTTTTAACGAATCTCATACACGGATCAATCCGTGAGCGTTTTGTCCAATTTCAGGAAAAACAACATCTAAGAAAATTGTACATGATTGTGTAAAATGTTTCAAGGTAAATCCAAGCGATATTACTTATTTAATGGGGTCTTTACCAAAATCTAGGCTGGTGCAAGGTTTCCCATTTTTTAATGTAAAAGACAGAAAAACGCGTAATCCTGAATTGATAAAATTCTACATTGCTTATTCGTATGCTTTCCAACTAAGGCAGTTCAGTTAGAATTAGTAACCGACCTCACTACTGAAGTATTTTTAACATCAATGCGTCGTTTTGTGTCCAGAAGAGGCAAACCGCAAAATATGTATTCTGATAATGGAACTAACTTTGTGGGTGCCAATTTAGAGCTGATAGGATTATCACACTTTGTGAACAATAAAATCAATCAAACTATCATTCAAAACACTTTATCTAAAGACAATATATCGTGGCATTTTATACCACCCAGATCTCCGCATTTTGGAGGTCTCTGGGAAGCAGGTATCAAGTCAACTAGAGCACATTTGCGGAGAATTGTGGGCAATGCCACTCTCACATTTGAGGAATTGTATACATGTATAACACAGATTGAGGCAGTTCTGAATTCACGTCCTTTAAGTGCGTTGTCATCCGATCCTGATGACATAGATCCATTAACCCCTGCTCATTTTCTTATTGGAAAATCACCATCAGCAATTCCGGATCCCAATGTGATGGACATTAAAGAAGGTCGTGTCTCCAAATTTCAACGAATCCTACAACTAACCCAACATTTTTGGACTTGTTGGAGTGAAGAATACGTGTCCGAATCACAAACCAGAATGAAGTGGAAAAGGAACTCAGGACTCTACTTAGTACTGGTGTACTGGTGTTAATTAAGGAAGACAATCTGCCCCCATTAAAATGGCAGCTTGGACGAGTTCAAACTTTACACATTGTGTTATTCGGGTTGTGACTATAAAGGTAGCCGACAAAGTGTTCAAACGTACAGTGTCAAGGTTGCGTGTGTTGCCTATCGATGCTGATAAACTTATAAAACAAATTTTAATGCGATCAGACATTATTTGATAGTTGTAGTTAATTAATCAATGATTATTATAAGTTTGTATTTTAGGAATTCAGTTCGTGATCCCTTCTAATTGGTATGACATATTGAAAGGTCTACCTTTCAAGGCGAGCAGTATGTTGGAGCTTAACTTATTCATATTTTATACATATTGACAATAATTATGACAAGTCGTTTAAAGTATAATTTTCGTATATCAGCTTAAAGCCTCGTTAGGCGAGCAGTATGTTGGAGCTTATTTTATTCATATTTTATACATATTGACAATAATTATGACAAGTCGTTTAAAGTATAATTTTCGTATATCAGCTTAAAGCCTCTGTGAATGTATTCACGACACATCTGAAATTCAGTCGTAAATGTGATTCTTGTGTCAATTTGTCATCAGCCGACGACGTGTTATCGATGAGTTGGCATGGCTTATCTATTATCGACCCTTCTGAGAATTGTTTATGTTGCCTGGTATTTCTGGTCAACAGATATGTAGCCAATGAAAGCTGCCATTACCATTCTTTACAAATCCTACTTAGTCTTCAAATTGCCTGAAGTAAACGACTTTAAGAAAAGGAACAATCACATCGAAATGATCTATCGAGCAACATCATTCATTCATTCATTCATTAAGGATTTATTCAAAAACAAGGTGTAAATTTCGAAGAAACGCTTGCTCCTGTTGCAATAGTCATCAGTTAGATGTCACTATGGTCCACTTGAACGTACATATGTGAGATGACAGTATTATGGGACCACCGAAGGAAATGACTATGCTTTCAGGAGTCATCGTTCATACGGAACTAGTCAACGCTATTTGCAAGAAGGTGCGACGAATGATCCAATGAGAAAAAAGAAGTGTGTGAGTTGAGAAAAGCTCCAGATGTACTTGGTCAGGCTGAACGAAGCTAGTAACGGAGATTCGACGAAGTCTTGAGAAGTTACGGCATCATTTCTACAAGCGCCAATACTCATTGGTAAGGGAGGAAGATAACCACCACAATTATTTATGTATATGTACTGATAGTATCAAGATACCTGAGGGAATAAAAAATATTCCTGATTTGATTCCCAAAATTTCACGATGAAGAATTTTGGAGAGTTGCATTAAGGTCTGGGAATCGAGTCTAATGGCAGAGAAGATGTTTTTAATCAATCAACGAGATTCAGAGACTGTTGACAGATTGACCCAAGTATGAAATCGGAAAAAAGGGTCTACAAACCATCGGAGGATCTGCTGGATAGAGAACAGAGAACGCATTTGCCATCATCCAGGAGGTGCGATATAGCTTTTTCTGCTAGTTAAATTGGACAGTTCAACAATAGCTTTGGAAAAATTTCAAAATCGCTGATAGTATTAAGATATATTTTAAAATCACGGACTTCGGTCTAGCGTATCGTCCTGATTCGAAAGCCCTAGATTATTATCTGTCCTCCGAGTGTTGAAATGTCCATTTTCGGGATTCATGACAACATTGAGTGGATTTGCCGTTACAAAACACAAACGGAAAAACGAGATTTTGTTTATTCCGAATGTTGCATAGTAACGATTGATCCCGAGGGGATGAGACCTGTAGATAGTTCTCTCACCAAATTATATATATATAACATGATGCCATTCTTTGATTGAAATTTTATCTCAACAATTGTTTCCTATCATATCGACAATACCTCCTCCGCATTGGGGAATTCTAAAAGTAGCTAACATATGATTCAAATACATTCTTAATTCACGGATAATAATAACATTATAACTCAAATCATACAGAGTAAACTTGATAGATTCTATCTGTTAGAATAATGAACTCACAAAATCCTGGAAAACTGAGTCCCGTATTCCTTATTATCTCAAATATAAGTGGGAACGTTCAATCGCAGAATGACGTTCTCATCAACAGATGAGAATCTTTCGACTTTCTCATTGTATTCAACCAACAAATCAAATGGAACCATAAATCACCAATTGAAAAATATAATCTCCCTTTTTCACAGAATGAGAATTAATAATTTTTTTCCAATTTGCAGGTCAAAAATTCGCAATGCTGGAAATGAAGTTTGTCATCTCTAAAGTACTAAGAAACTTCAAACTGCTACCGGCGATACCGGAGCATAAAGTAATATTATTGTCGGAGACCATACTGAAATCTGAGAATGGGATTCACATCAAAATTGAGCACAGAATTTGATCAACATGATGATGTATTGCTCATATGAACGTGGGTTTCAAATAAATCAAATTCATCAAACGTGTTTTACTTTTTGGAATTTCATATTCTAGCAAAATATCACCTTACCAAAATTGAGGGAATGTAATGGTTATATTGATACTACATTATCAAGTAAGAAATATTAACAAGTTGGCAAATCAGAGGATTTATCTGGTAACCAAAATAACAAGAAGTGAAACGGATCACACTGTCTTTGAGAATCAGTAATGATAAATTGCCCAAACGAGCTCAAAAAGAATTATTTATTCTCAGGGCTCGTAGTGAAACGTGTTCTGTGATTCTAGACTTTAAGAATTACCCTGAGCGCCAACTGCTTTAGTTTAAACAAATTTAAAAAAAATTCACAGTCAAGAATCCAGGCACTACGAGGTGGATAAAAGTTAATGGATATTCAGGAAAATGAGACAAAGTCCAACTTAACAATTTGGTTTTATTTCAATAGGAATTGGAATAATAATTAGAATAAGATACAATTTTCGTAATGATTGGTATAATATAAATTAAAATTGAATTTTGGATTATAAGAATATAAAAATTAGATTCCTTTGGTTACAATTTCAACAATTAAGAAATTAATGAAATGTAAATTCAGTTCGGAACTTTGAGTTCATTTACATTGAATTCAGAGGTTATCAAATACAAATTCAAATGTGAACCTTTGAATTCGATTACTATAAAAAAATTAGTGAAACACAAATTTAGTTGGATAACAAGAATCAGTGAAATGAAAATATGGTCATTCAAACTAAAAAATGTTACCGTCCTTGAAACTTGAAGGAGCTGGTCGGCTCTGCCAGGACATTCCCTAAACCGTCACGGGCAAAAGGAGAGATGTGCCTCAATCGTTCAGTTCCTGTGAATACAAAACAACGAACAGTACCTTAGCATAATTTCGAGGGACCGATAAAGTAATCAGAAGGAATAACCAATACGATCCTACAACTGATTATGTTATTTCCCAAACTGTATAAATACTATATGAACAATATTGAAATCTTGAAGAGAATATTATTACAATCGATCAATCTTAAGAAAATCTGGAAAGAATTAAGTTACTACAATTGATATTTAAGGTTTGTAAAAATAAAAAGAGTTACTGAAAAGACTTATAATTAATAAGTTAGAAGTTGTCAGTTTATTTATGCTAAGTTAGAAGTTGTCACTTAGCATAAATAAACTGATTCAATTCGATCATCACTAATGAATTGAAGTTGCAATTGATAATACACTTTCAGCAAGCGTGACAGAGGTATTACTAGGGACCTCAAAAAGCAGTAAATGCGATCCGCGCTACTCCATGTTCACCCAGATCAATATCCCCAAAACCAATTACTCTAATGAGACATAATAGTCTGCGTACTTAATGTACCAGGTCGAGAATAGTGAATCTCATATTCACGTACCACGTAATACGTATAAATGGTTAATTGATGAAGAAAAATTGGACTATATGATATGAAAGGAAACAAGATTTTGAAAAAAACTGGCAATCAAAGTAAAACAATGATACTTAGCGTCATCCGTGCAGAAGGAAGAGCGATGCAGATCGGAGCAACAGGAACCCAGCAGATCAACAATAGTTTGCAGCTCCCTCAACAGTATTCATCTACTGTGGCAATTGAGGGTCGCGTCCTTCCCAAAACTGACAGTCATAAATGCAACCTCAATGTCCACCGCAGAATTAGCAACCTGCTATGAACCCTATATCTCATCACTGGAACTCTCATCCTCCCGTTCAGAATCGTCATTGCACAGGTCTCCTTTTATATCCTTTTAATGCCAGTTTCCCAAATTCTGTTTGCCTTCATTCTGTAACTCGTAAACTAGATTAGAAATTATTTTTGTTATGACACATGGTATATATTTAGGAGCCAGTTCAGCTAAAACGAAATTTGCCGCGTTGGATTGAACATAATTTCTTCTCCAATTTTTGTCACACACCTTTAATGATACTGGGTGTTTTCCTAAATTATAATGCTTTTTGTATCCCTTATATGCCGTCACAATGTCTTGTCTTACCTCATTGGAGACATTATTGTCTATGAATTTTGTTTGAAATTGGAATTTTACCTCTATTTCATAGGGTTTTGATATAGTATTCTATTGGTTCGACATTAATGGTTATTCACACATTACCATTTCATTTTTTTTTTTTATACAAATGAATATTGTATTATATGTTCAGCATTTTAGTCCGGAGTGTAAGGGACTCTAAATGGGTCTTACACTTATGCTTGGGAATAATAACTGAAAACTTCTATTCACTATTGTGGTCTGGAGTGTAGGAGAACTTGAACTGGACCCACACTTATGCGTGGGAAAATCGAGTGAAATCTATCCATCTATCCACTATAGTGAACTATGTTCACAAATAAACCAGCTGCTTTATTTATTTGCTTTCTGTATCGGTGGAAGGGTAATGTTTTTTGTATCCCGAATGTTGGGATTGGGTTTAGTATTTCCAAGTTGAGCAACACGATTGTGCCGGATTATCAATGTTGTCTTGATCCTTCAATAATCGGTTCAATTGGTGATTGAGTATAATGTTGTCTTGATCCTTTAGTACTCGATTCAGTTGTTGAATTGTCTTGGAATGATACAGAATATCTATGTAATTTTCGTGAAAATACAGATGTAACTACTAATTACCTTGTTACTGAGATTTATTTGAGCTGATATACCATTTTTTTTGTTAACTTTTTGTAAATCCATATGGGATTGTCCACTGGTATAATTTTGCTAATTTTTCTTCCTGCCGAGGATGTCCGGGTTCCGCATGGGGCCGTTCGCTGAGCATACTTTTTGGGACTCCACAGCTATCCTGTAGTTTTTTAGTTCATGTATTCCTTAGAACTTCCAACTGAACGATTGTGAATAATTCATTATTATGAAATGTGTAGAACATTTTAATTTTCATACTCCATTTTTCATTTTTCTTCAGGGTATCGCAATATTGCAATTGGTCAACCCATATTTATGTGAAGACCACAAAACTCTTCTGAGTATCGTAATATTGGAATTGGTCAACCAATATTCATGTGAGGACAACAGATCTCTTCTGAGTATCGTGATTCTGCAATTGGTCAACCAGTCTCTACGTCAAGACCGATGTATGATTCTCTCTTATACAAATTTTTGTTGAAGCTTCACTTCATCAATCTTTCTCGTGGTAGAGGAGGAATGTAACGCTACCAACGTTACTTTTATAAAGAACGCTGTAAAGATTAGAATAACGATTTCTGTTCGGTTTGTAGACTAGCTTATCTCTTATGAATTAACAGAGGTATCTAACCGTTCAATAGGAAATCGATTGACATTAGTATTCATCGTCATCGTCGTTTGGCGCGCGATTCGCGAAAGGGAGGTAGCTAAACCGGAAATGAGTTTCATTGTTGTGAGTGATTGATGAGGTGAGTTAAGATTCAACAATTTCTCTTATCTTATTGTCGTTATTAATATGCCATTGAAATATTATTGATATCAGGGACTATTTAATTTGATTTGATATCTTAAATAGAATTCAGGATATGTACAGTCCCTCAACGTCGATATATTCCAGTGGAAATAATTCTTAACAAACCTAACACTCATGGCGAATCACTTTGTTATTCAGCATAATTCTGAGCTAATCTTTTGCATCACTTGGCACTTTTCTTAACCTTCATACAATAATAATTTCACGAGTCGTAGACAGATTGGTATTACAGTGTTTTTGCGTTCGTGTTTAACCCAGCAATATGACACGTGTTACGTGGTACTTGAATCTGAGATTCACTATTCTTGACCTGGTACATTAAGTACGCAGGGTTTCGTCTTATTAGAGTAATCAGTTCTGGGCATATTGATCTGGGTGAACATAGAGTAGCGCGGATCGCATTTACTGCTTTTTGAGGTCCCTAGTAATACCTCTGTTACGCTCGCTGGAAGTATACTATCAATTGCAACTCCAGACCATTAGTGATGATCGAGTTAGGTAATATTTATGCTACGTGAGAAATTCTAAATTATCAATCATAATTCCTTTCAGTAACTCTCTTTATTTTTACAAATTTTAAATATCGATTGTAGTAACTTAATTCTTTCCAGATTTCCTTCAGATTGATCGATTGTAATAACATTCTCTTCAAGATTTAAATATTGTTCATATAGTGTTCATACAGTTTGGGAGAACACATAATCAGTTGTAGGATCGTATTGGTTATTCCTTCTGATTTAGTTATCGGTCCCTCGAACTTATGCCAAGGTACTGTTCGTTGTTTTGTATCTACAGGGTCTGAATGATTGAGGTACCTCTCACCTTTTGCCCGTGACGGTTTATGGAATTTCCTGACAGAATTGACTTCCAGCTCCTTCGAATTTCAACGACGGTAACATTTTATAGACAATATTTTCATTTCAATGATTCTTGTTATTCAACTAAATTTGTGTTTCACTAATTTTTTTATAGTAATCGAATTCGAAGGTTCACATTCAAATTTGTATTTGATAACCTCTGAATTCGATTTCTATGAAAAAATTTGTGTAATTAGTAGTCCTTAACAGTATTCATGTACTGTGGCAATTAAGGGTATTGTTGGATTGAACATAATTTCTTTTCCAAACTTCATCACCCACCTTTACTGGGTGTTTTCTCGTATTATAATGCTTTTTGTATCCCTTATATGCCGTCACAATGTTTTGTATTACGTCATTGAAGACATTAGGTAATGATTCAATATCTGATTGTCTATTAATTTTGTTAGGAACATTAAGAATGTCTTTATCTCCAACTTTGCCGTAGAAATCGCCAGAAATAGGAATTTGACGTGCAAACATTAAAAATGTAGGGCTGAACCCTGTAGAATCATGCTTTGAAAAGCGTAACGCTTGCGTTAATTGAGGAATGTTTGCATCCCAATCCCTATGATTATCATGAATAAACAAAGAAATATCGGTAACTAAAACTCTATTAACTCGTTCGTTATTATTAACTTGTGGATGATAATGGGCATTCAACCAATGTTTCTGGACAGAAGCCGAAGTGGCTTTTGCACAAGGATAGATAAGCACATATTTAGTGAACCAGTCTACGGCAACCAAAATATATTGATTACCACGTTTAGAACGAGGTAAAAGACCTAGATAATCTATACTTAATGGCTGCTTCGGAAAGTCAATATTTTTCATTTGCCCCATTCAGCTGTGCCTCCGTAAGTCGTGACACTTATGAGCAACGCAAACTTTACAATTCTTCACATATCGAATTATATCCTGTCTCATTCGAGGCCAATAATACTGTCCACATATCCTGTACATCGTTTTCGAAATCTCAAAATGGGCGGCTATAGGAACACAATGAAACTGTTCAAATATCCTAATTCGGTTTGCTGTTGGAACTACTAATTTCCATTCCGTTAAATTAGAAGATACACACGTAGAAAGTTTGACGTGTTTATATAAAACATTTCCGAATACTTTAAAATCCGGATACTGATCGGGGTTATTGGGTATTTTATTTAACATGTCTTTGTACCATTTGTCTCTAGACAAGTAGTCTGGCACAACCGTTTGTGATCCTGGCCTATGGCGTATATCTAAATCAAATAGAGATAATTTTGAAGCTCATCTACCTAAACGACCTATCGGATCTTTCAAATTATGTAATCAAACTGAACTGGCGTGATCAGTGTAACAAACAACTTTTGTACCCTCTATAAAACAAAGAAATTTAGATAATGCAAACAGAACAACTCTTTCAGAAACCGTATATTTTCTTTCTGCTTCACTTGAAGTCAACTAGCTTGAGCTACTGGGTGTTGTTAACCATTATGTTCTTGAAAAAGCACACAACCCAATCCGACGTCGCTAGCGTCGCTTTGAATAGAAAATGATTTAGAAAAATCTGGAGTTCTGAGTACTGGGGCCGACGTTAAGCGTCGCTTCAACTCTTCGAAAGAAGACTCAGCTTCAGGATTCCAAGTAATTGGTTGATGCTTTTTCTTACTTCCAATGAGTTCAGTGAGATAGGAGCTGTTAGAGTAGAACAATCTTTAATAAATCTACGATAAAATGATTAATTATCCCAACAGCCTCCGAACTTGAGTGGATGTTTTTGGGGAAGAAAGAACAGTAATGGCCTCAACAAGTTTCCCTACCAGGGCGCAATCCCTCCCTATCAACGATAAAACGAAAAAATTTGAGAGGTCTGCAAAATTCACATTTTTCAGCATTAACTGCAAGGTTAGCATGTTTGACTTTTTCATATACCTTATGTAACACCTGAATATGTTCCTCGAAAGTAGAAGTAGCGATAATGATATCATCTAAATAAGGAAAAACTAGATGGCTAATACTCTCATCAATTGAAAAATCCATATGGCGTTGCATCGTTGCCAGAGCATTAATATCGAAGGCAGTGTATTTACGCGAATTTTCCCCTAAAGGAATGTTCCAAAAAGCATTTTTCAAATCAAATGTTGTAAGATAATTAGCACCTTGCAGTTTGCTTGAAATGGTGTCTATTAAAGGTAGGGGGTCTGCATCCCTTGTGGTTAACTTGTTCAAGTGTCTACTATCTAAACAAGCTCGATAAGAATTATCTTTCTTCTTTACCCAAAGGATAGGGCTCCTATGAGGTGAAGAAGAAGGTCGGATCAAACCAAGCCTTAACATCTCATCAATTTCCGAATTCAAATTGTTTTGTAAAGTAGGAGAAAAAGGACATTGTCTTTTCCTAAATGGTTCTGTTTCTGACACAGCAATGGTATGTTCAATTAAGGAAGTACGTCCGGCAAACAAAGTTGTTCAGAAAGTTCAATCTTTGATTGAAGCTATGTTTTTTGTCACGCTTTCAAAGAATCATAACTATGAATTGCAGTAATATTATTTTAACTTACAATATGTTCAATATTCTAGATAGAATTACCAAAGTCGACCTCAATATTGTGATGTTTGCAAAATTCTATACCCAATATTACAGCTTGTTGTATCGTTGGAATGAAGTTAAATTTAGTGGAAGTCTGAATGTTATTAAATGAAATAGGAACGTCAAATATTCCTAAGACAGGTTGATGTAAACCATCAGCGGTTGTTACTACATTGACATTGTTTCTCCTACTTATTGACAATTTATATTTTTCAATAATGAAATTACCCTGTGAACCAATAACATTAATGTTAGAACCAGTGTCTAACCATGCAGGGAAAGATTCCTCAAAAACTTTAATGTTCAAATAAGGTCTATTGTCATTACGTAAATTTAAAAAAACTGGAGAAATCATTTTAGGCGAACAATTCTTTTTAATTGTAACCAACCACTTTTCCCATTCGACCCTGTAGAAGGTTCCTTTTACTTTTGACTGTTTTGATTTGTGGAAGTACCTGGGCTTTGTTTTGAAGTCGAAGCCATAGCCAGGCCTGTAGGCTTTGCCGACACGTTTTTTGACTCACATCTTTTACAAGATGTCCTAACTATGTTAGGTATTCCACATCCAAAACAAAATGTTTTTCTAGGGGCAGAACAAGATTTAAACTTGTGCTCTTGAGAACGACAATTCCAACAAATAACTGGAGAAAAAGTTTGTAAAGCATTGGCTGTAGGTCTAAATTTAATTTTAGGTACATTTTCCTGTACAATGCTTTGGCTTTTGAAACGAAATTCGAAATCTTCAATTTGTCTACAATTTACACTCAAATCATTTATAGATGTGATTTTATGTGAGGTAAATTGATTTAAAATGTGAGGTTGTAGGTTAGACATAACTTGTTCTAATCTCGTTTCTTCATCAGGACAAACTTTAAGCCTGGAGAATAATTTTTCCACCGAAGCTATGTACAAACTGCATTTTTCTCCTGAAAGTTGTTTGCGGTTTCTAATCTGATTCCAGGTACCAAACTCAGGATATTTAGGCAAGCATTCAGCTTTTAATACTTCAATTAATTCTATCCACGATGAAACAGTAGATCTAACGGATATAAACCAATCCAAGGCATCACCCTTGGAAAAATCAACTGCTGAAGAAAAAAGATCTTCCTCTGTTAAACCTCGAGCCTCTCTCAATTCTCCCACTCTATCAAAAAAATCGTATACCTTTTGATGATCTCCTGATCCATCAAAAAATAAATCTCATTTGGAAACAGGTAGGTACTTTGGGACGATACGAAGGTATTCCAAAGTTAATTGCAGAAGTTGGAGTAGAACTACCTTGAGCTTGCCCAACAGGCCAAAGTTAACAGCAGTCTCCTTCTAGAAAAAGTAGATCAGCTGCTAATTTATCTTTAAGAATCCTGTCATTTGGAGAATCAGGGTTGAGCCTGTCTTTGCGAGAAGACAAGTGGATAACTAGTTTCAATCCTTTTAGCATTGTCACCTGGTTCCCCTTGGTACCTATTGATTCTTTCCTCAATATCTTTAAGAGATTTTGAAATTTCTGGAATACTTTCCGCAAATTGAAATTCATCTTTAACCGAAGTTAAACTTCTATCATGTTGTTCCACCTTCCGGGAAAAAGTAAGCCTAATCAGAGAAGAACATCTACCCCAGTCGGAATACATTCCAATCACCGAAATGACATGCTGGAGATGTGGGAAAAGAGAACATATCCGTCAACAATGCCGCGTGGCATTCATCGAGTTCTGCTCTCGCTACGATGAAAGGAATACCTTGTCCCGAGACTGCCTGTGTAAAACCCCGAAGACGTAAAACTCACTCCCCACAATGCCCATTAACGCCGCCGAAGAAATATCCCGAGACCATCGCCCACATATCTTCATTCGGATAGGAACAAGGACATTCGAGGCCCTAGTAGACACAGGATCCGTAACCTCTCTCATAAACGAGGAGGTAGCCTGTTACTGCCCTGCGGAGGGGTTCAACAAACAGAAAACACGAATGAAAGCAAGATTGGCGAATGGAACGATGATAGAAATGACCGAAAAGTTTCAGCTACGCTGTAATCTGTTGAACAAGAACCTGGATGGAGAATTTGTGGTATTACTCGGAATGATATCGTCGATGTTATCAGGTGTAGGTCTACTACGAAAATGGAACATTTCCATAGATTTGAAGGAAAGCACTCCACATAGTAGCGTGCCTACTACAACCGTAAATACTCTAGAAACCCCCAAAGAAAACAAAAAGATGGTACTACAGACTTTCTTGGAGGAGGAATTTCCCAAGTTCGAAAATGTATCTTTGATGGGTTAAGTTTTGTACATCCAATGTGGAAAAAGTTGAAGCTAATAGGAGATAAGGAAAGTCGTATTCAAATTCCCGCTAACTGCCAGAATCTCAGGCCACCTTCGACGTTTTATTTCTTTTGGCACAAAACCTGTATAAAAGGAGAACGGATTTCTCACGAAAGGGATTGAAGAATCAACCGTTTGATCGCTAAGCCGCTATGATTTCGATATTATTACCGACCGTTCAAATTAATTCAACTCTGTTAATTTTCGAGAATTTATTCTTATTATTCATTATAAACTCCGTCCGCGCTCCGTAGGATCCACTTCTATACTTGGACCAAGTCCGAAGGTGAATATTTTACAAGCAACTTCAGTTTCAACTGACTCCCAAAAACCGAATAATTTATTGTTTGTGTTGGGAAAAACAGACCGTTTGCTCACAAGATCTCCTTTACCAAAAACCGAATAATTCATTATTTGTGTTGAGGAAAAGACCTGACATCCCTACGATTAAATACACATCCCGGAAACAAAATAATTTATTATTTGTGTTGGGGAAAAATAGACCTATTGCTCACAAGTTCTCATTTACCAAAAACCGAATAATTTATTATTTGTGTTGAGGAAAAGACCTGACATCCCTACAACCAACTACAAGTAACGGAAAACGAACAACTTATTACTTGTGTTGAGGAATTGACCCGATCCGTGAAGAACTCGAATGTTATTAGCGAACTCGTAAATTACCACGATTCGAAATCAATTCCAATTCCAGTAGGAATTGGAATAACAGTTAAAATAAGATACAATTTTTGTAATGAACAAAATGATTGGTATAATATAAATTAAAATTGAGTTTTGAATTATAAGAATACGAAAATTAGATTCTTTTGGTCACTATTTCAAAAACAAGGCAATGAATGAAATATAAATTTAGTTAGGAACTTTGAGTTCAATTACATCGAATTCAGAGGCTATCAAATACAAAATCAAATGTGAACCTTTGAATTCGATTACTATAAAAAAATTTGTGGAACACAAATTTAGTTGGATAACAAGAATCAGTGAAATGAAAATATAGTCATTCAAACTAAAAAATGTTACAGTCCTTGAAACTAGGAGGAGCTGGAAGTCGGCTATGCCAGGAAATTTACTAAGCCACCACGGGCAAAAGAAGAGAGGTACCTCACTCGTTCAGACCCTGTGTATACAAAACAACGAACAGTACCTTAGCATAAGTTCGAGGGACCGATAACTAAATCAGAAGAAATAACCAATACGATACTTCAACTGATTATGTTAAGCAAGAATACCATTCAGTTTTGATTGTATATTTTAGGTTGAAAAAGTCAGTTAGTTGACATGCGCAGAGTATGAGGGAGTGTGTTGTTGTGTGTGACTGCTCCAACCAAATCGAACTCTAATCAGTTCGTGATAATGTCTCCTCGATTATACAACAGTTTTATTCATAGTGTGCTTACCACCGTGTACGATGCGAAGAAATTCGTAATAAGCATATGTCCGCCGAGTTTGATGAAAATCCTCGAAGAATTACAATTACCATCCAAAAATTGGATAATCGCTGGGAGATTCATAACTTTCCTTGTGGGGGCCTCTACCGATTGGGCGATTGCTGACATTTTCTATTTCGGAGGAGATTCCGATCCTTGCCCTCCAGAAGATTGGAAGATAATCGATATGAATACAGAAGGTCAGTTCAAATATGAACATAGAAGAATGAGAAAAATCATATTGCATCAAATTTCGGGTATCGTTGCGAAACCAGGAAAGTATACACTTAATTGTTTTAGAATGCTCCATGATATCGATATCGATTTTTATCGAATCGCACTACTACCATAACGATGTGAAATATTGGACATGCACAGCATCCGAAGAGATACTTCAAATTCTTAAACCTTTCAGATGTTAGTACTGTTTTCTGAGATAGGAGGAAAGGTCCATGACATCAACTATAGAATGAGTCCACCATGACTACAAATTTTGTGCTTTAACGTACTCTTTCGAAATTTCGATAACATCAAAGAAATATGTCAATGATCTGCGCATGTGCAACTAGATATTTGGATAGTTTATCATTCTAGTTTGAAATGTCGTCTATAGTGGTTGATATTCAAAGTTGCCCGATTTCAGCAAAAGTATATAAAATCAAGGAACTCTCTTTGTTGGACTGTGAGGAAAGGTTGGAGAAATATTTTCTATTCAAACCACCAAAATCGATGTATCAACTATCCGAGAGGCAAAAATATTTCATTGCGAAAAATATCACGGGATTCGATGGAACTCGGGTTATCAGGAATATGATGAATCGTATGAAATTTTGAAGGAAAATATTGATCCGGATGCTACTGTTTATGTATGTGGGAAGATAAAAGCTAAGTTTCTACGGGGCGTTCCAAAAATTGGGGTTATATCGAGTAGGAGTGGTGAATTTGAAAAGTAAATGTCCAAAACTAGAGAGAGGAAATTGTGAATTCATCTGTTTACATCACCCCAATAGTGTGAATCCTATGTGTTCTAGTGCGAATAGTTGGAAGTTATTCGAATTTCTTACGAAGGAAGATGTTCTGTGGCTCTTAAAATAATAATATAGATATCTAGTGAGTCTACAGATATATCATTATGCATATATCTTTTGAAGAATACACACGCAGACTTTGCGAATTCGTGGAAAAAGTTCATAAACTAATAAGAGACTTGAATTTTTACGCAGATAAAATTGGAGTTATGAGACTGCTGAACAAATTAAGTGTAAAAAGTGAGGATGATGGGAGTGGGGGTGTTAAAAACAACTTTTGTGATTCTAACCACAATTCTGAATGGTATTCTATAAGCGAACGTTCCCCAACACGTTGAACGCATCTATATTTGTCTGGAGGATGTCGGCGATGGTGGTGGTGGGGAGTGTAACCGTATCCAATGTTTTCCGATGGATTTTCAAAAAATCAACGATAACCAATTAGAGGTATTCACATTTGACATCCCACAAGACAATCGTAAAACCATACATTATAAACTTTAACTCTTATTCTTCGATCAAAGTGCGATGGATATGGCTGAATGGAGAATGATCCGACAATCATCATGTTTACCACATCTCGTACAAAAGACATCTACACTCTCATCATCTGTAATAGAAGAAGAAATCCCTAAAGATTTCGCAATTTCGTATGTTATTTTATCTTCTTTATCAGTGTTATTATTGAAAATGTTTGTTAAAAATGTGAAGAATGCTATTTATCATTTGAATAAATAATAATTATTATATAAAGGAGGTGTTTCATTGAAACAAACAAAAGGTTGATAATAATAATATTTCAGAATAAAATACATATCATTTAGGTAGTATTACATTCAGAAACCACTGCTGTAATTTATCCACATGGTGAACTGCACACATGTATTTTCCACCGTTATTACGATAATTAAGACAGGTCAAATTGTTTGTTTGCTCGAATTTCCACGTTTCACATTGAGTACCATCGAAACTATGACATCTACGATGTGTGGGTAAATATCCAATTCTATACACTTCCTTCTCAAAAATTCGGCTTTTTGCTGTCCACGGACATAAATATAGTCGACTGCACACAGGAGAATCGATTTAAGAATATTATTTATTCCTTCATAATCCACATTCACAGATACCCAATCGAGTCCATGATAAGATTTTTGTAAATACCAAACGGATTTTCGCTCCTTTGCATTCAGCAATGAATAAGATGTGTGCGGTTTGAATAAGGAATAATGACGTTTGAATCCAATTTGTATACACATTTCTTTTGGATGGAAGGCATCGTCAATGAAGAACCCCTGAATGTCAAATAATGCGATTCTCATGATGCGATTCGCTTGAAGTTTCGATTTAGACTGACTGATGTTTAATTGAGACTCTTGACAATTTCGGTGAGGGGGTAGTATTCCATCAAGCAATGGTGAATGATGATGCAATGGCTGAAATCCTTTATCTGCTTCAATCTCCAATCGTATGTCGACTGTTGATGATTTTACCGCCTCCTCTTGTCTAGAACAATCGATGATGTAAAGCGCACGTTTTTTGAATTTATCATAAACAAATATGGTATAATTTGTTGTGGAATTCGTATAGCTAGGATAGAAATCGGTATAGTTGTGGTGAGCTAGAACGAAATCTTCCTTGGCAAAGTCCAAGTTCATCCGTTAGTTAGGCCAATACTCTCCGTTCAGCGATAAGCGGATACTTGATATATCCACATGGTCGAATATTGTAGGATTAGCTTTCACATTGTTGCGTTTATCGGTTTGGAAAAATACAATAACATACCGTGGTTTTTCGACGGACGAGCTAGTTCTCACAGTCCGTATTTCTCTCTTCGCATCGGCCGTTATGGCAGGCAACTCGTGTAGCTCCCACTTCCGGAAAGCGAATAGAACAGGAGAATCGCTCTTGATGGAACGCAATGGCTTCTCTCTGATTCGATCGTTGGAATAGATATATTCTACCTTTAATTCTATACTGTCAATCAGAAATTTGTCTGTGGTAGCTGCGTTCTCAATTATAACGCAATCGTTATCGTTTCGAGCACGTACCAATCGAATCAATTGTCGTCCGAACGTGATTCGGGTGTAATCGTTGAAAATGTTGAGAATATGCTTGAGGGGGATGAGTAAACTGAACGACTTTGTTGCGTTCAATATAACACTTTCTTCCGGATAAGTCCAGCTAGCTATAGACATATGCGTCGAATCTGTGGGAGAATAACATGTGAATCCTCACACAGCACTAACTATTCCAGGGTGACGTACTGTTTCGATGTCTCTACCGCTCTAGCTGTAGGAACACGTGTCGAAAAGAAAAGGCCCATAATTAGGTACCAATATTACATTCCCCACTCCATTAACTTCGATTTTCGCTTTGATCGCTAACAGGGTATCTTTCATAGCATAACAGGGTATCTTTCATAGCAATCTCTATGATATTGCTGTTATTGAACGCCTTGACGAATGGTGTAATCGATCTGTACTGGGCTTTTCGAATCGATTCATCAAATTTCGGTTCCTGGTATATATCGAAAATAGGTGAGATGATCGCTGTATGATGAACATCTGTGGCATCGCTAGTGTTACGTGCATACCTCATTTTGGATAATGACATTCTTGTTTAAGACGAAACCCCGATGATTTCAAAATTACGATGTTGGCTCTGGTGAGTAGGTCACGCACTTTATGTGTTTTGTTGAAGACTGCTGATGATGTGGTGAGGGAACTGTTCCTATTGTTGTTGTCCACAAACAACCCCATATCTTCTATACTTCTTGTAAATGTAAATGTAGAATACTTTCTTCACCATGAAAGTTTATCGGTTTCAAATGCTGATCTGAAGATAGTACGGTTATGTTGGTAAACTCTCCGATATCGGATACTGGTAAGATAGAGAGGATTCTTCGGACGCTCCACAATCCTATAGCCGGGGTCGATGGTGATAGGAAAATCGTAGATCGTATGCGCAGGTCTGTAATGTTCGACTCGAAACGTATGTTGGTAACTTTTATTATGTTGACAGATAAATCAGACACGTGCACCACACCCTTCTTCAATACCCCTCCGAAAATCCTGATATTTTAGCAGACTATCGTTTTTTTCAAACGAAATATCGTGATTTTTATGAAATATTTCACACTTTAACGTATTGTTATTTGGTTTCAGCGAGAATACATCTTCTTTAACTTTCAATTTTTTTCTGATGAATTCTTCGATATCGTTTATCTCATAGTTTTCAGCCGGAATTGTTATCGCTTCAAGAGTCTTAGTCCTCGCTTTTGTTTTATCTCCTTCTACGTAATAGTAGAATTTCTCGTTCTCTATATTGGGTATGGAATTGTTTGAATTGAATCCCAACAATGCTAAATAATATTTTTTGTCTGACCTCAGCACAATCGAATTCTGCGGTGTAAACGAGAATATATGGTTGGTGCTTGTTAAAGTGAACAACTGGGACATGATACTAATAAAAATTTGTTGAAACATCTCTATTTATATTTTAACATTAATAGATGGAATAAGTATGATCTCATAAAGTATGGGTCGTCCTAGCAAACTTCTTCTATCAACAGTTGCTTCTCGTGATGAGTTATTTCCTCGTTCTCCATGATGTGAGAAATCTGCTCAGATAAACATTGAGAACATAGTTTGCGTGGGGGTTGTGGACCATCGCAATCTTCATCGACATGTTCCTTACACTGCATATGACGATAAAGGTAATCTAACATATGTTCCGGAACCTCATCCTAATTGAGAAACACCACATGTAAATGTTTGAGGATGTATTCCATCGGTAGAAACGTTAAATTCTTACGTGTAAGTTCGGTCGTAGGTTTATTGATAGCTTCGATCAAATTTCCATAAATAAAATCGATGATTCTCCTCAAATTACTCCCACTACTACTCTCATTTTCACATATGTATTGTATTACTGCAGAAGTGAAACCCATGGTGGTGTGTGGTTGTTACTCTTTGAATAATCGAGTGTTACTGAGAAATTTCATACACAGCTGTCCACATATCTTGATTATAGCTCTGAAAGGTGTCGTTATTGTAGAAAATCCTGACGTTCTCACCCAAATGTCGAACGATTTCCTTTGGTGGCTTCAAATTTCCAAAAGAATCAGAATATTCTACATCTTTATCGATTTTTCTGAACGCTACCTAATGCGTTCCATTGTTTTTAGTCAAGTCCAAATTTAGAATGATATATTCACGACGTCTAGTGCAAGTGCTATCGCAAATACGGTGGTTAACGCCAAAAACGCCAGAAAGAAGTTTGAAGAAGATCAACGTCACACAAAGCTATGGAATCGCTGGGAAAAGGTTTATACTCGAAACGCAACGCTAAAGGAGGATATGTATTGTTTTTGAAGAAGCAACAAAAAAACTTCCAATAAAGCTACCCGATGATAGACCAATGTACGATCGAGATTTGATACGTTTCGCTAGAATTCTGAAAATCCCAAATTTTTGAGGTGTCTTTATGCGAGATACGCTACCGCACAAACCTAGACGTCGTGAATTTATCATTCTAAATTTGGACTTGACTAAAAACAATGGAACGCATTGAGTAGCGTTCAGAAAAATCGATAACGATGTAGAATATTTCGATTCTTTTGGAAATTTGAAGCCACCAAAGGAACTCGTTCGATATTTGGGTGAGAACGTTAGGATTTTCTACAATAACGACACCTATCAGAACTATAATCAAGTGATATGTGGACAGCTGTGTTTGAAATTTCTAGGTCACACTCGATTATTCGAAGAGTAACAACCACACACCATCATGGATTTCACTTCTGAATTAATACAATACATATGTGAAAATGAGAGTAGTAGTGGGAGTAGTTTGAGGAGAATCATCGATTTTATTTATGGAAATTTGATCGAGGCTATCAATAAACCTACAAGCGAACTTACACGTGAGAATTTAACGTTTCTACCGATGGAATACATCCTAAAACATTTGAATGTGGTATTTCTCAATAAGAATGAGGTTCCGGAACATATGTTTGATTACCTTTACCGTCATATGCAGTGTAAGGAACATGTCGATGAAGATTGCGATGGTCCACAACCCCCACGCAAACTATGTTCTCAATGTCCATCTGAGCTGATTTCTCACATCATGGAGAACGAGGTAATAACTTATCACGAGAAGCAAGTGCTGATAGAAGAAGTTTGCAAAGACGACCCATACTTTATGAGATCATATTTATTCCATCTATTAATGTTAAGATATAAATAGAGATGTTTCAATAAATTTTTATTAGTATCATGTCTCAATTGTTCACGCTAACAAGCACCAACCATAAATCCTCGTTTACACCGCAGAAATCGATTGTGCTGAGGCCAGACAAAAAATATTATTTAGCAATGTTGGGATTCAATTCTTACAGTTCCATACCCAATATAGAGAACGAGAAATTCTACTATTACGTAGAAGGAGATGAAACAAAAGCAAAGACTAAGACTCATGGAGCGATAACAATTCCGGCTGGAAACTATGAGATGAGCGATATCGAAGAATTTATCAGAAAAAAATTGAAGGTTAAAGAAGATATATTCTCGCTGAAACCGAATAACAATACGTTAAAGTGTGAAATATTCCATAAAAATCAAGATATTCCGTTTGAAAAAAAACGAGTCTTGCCAAAATATTAGGATTTTCGCGGGGTATTGAAGAAGGGTGTGGTGCACGTGTCTGATTTATCTGTCAACATAATAAAAGTCACCAACATACGTTTCGAGTCGAACGTTACAGTGGGAGCCTTCTATCGAAATAGACCTGCGCATACGATCTACGATTTTCTCATCACCATAGACACCGGCTATAGGATTGTGGAGCGTTCGAAGAATCCTCTATATCTACCAGTATCCGATATCGGAGAGATCACCAACATAACCGTACTAGCTTTAGATCAGTATTTGAAACCAATAAACTTTCGTGGTGAAGAAAGTATTCTACATTTACATTTACAAGAAGTGTAGAAAATATGGGGTTGTTTGTGAACAACAACAATAAGAACAGTTTTCCCACCACATCATCATCAGTCTTCAACAAAACACCTAAAGTGCGTGACCTACTCACCAGAGCCAACATCGTACTTTGAAATCATTGAGGTTTCGTCTTAAACAAGAATGTCATCATTCAAAATGAAGTATGCACGTAACATTAGCGATGCCAGAGATGTTCATCATACAGCGATCATCTCACCTATTTTCGATATATACCAGGAACCGAAATTTGATGAATCGATTCGAAAAGTCGAGTACAGATCGATTACACCATTCGTCAAGGCGTTCAATAACAGCGATATCATAGAGTTTGGAATGAATCAAGTAGACGCTTTTTTTTGCTATGAAAGATACTCTATTGGCGATCAAAGGGAAAATCGAAGTTAACAGAGTGGGGAATGTAAAATTGGTACCTAATTATGGGCCTTTTCTTTTCGACTCGTGTTCCTACAGCGAGAGCGGTAGAGACATCGAAAGTGTACGAGACCCTGGAATAGTAAGCGCTGTGCGAGGATTCACATGTTATTCTCCCACAGAATCGACGCATATGTCTACAGCCAGCTGGACTTATCCGGAAGGAAGTGTTATATTGAACGCAACAAAGTCGTTCATTTTACTCATCCCATTCAAGCATATTCCCAACATTTTCAACGATTACACCCGAATCACGTTCGAAAGACGAACGATTCGATTGGTACGTGCTCGAAACGATAACGATCGCGTTATAATTGAGAACGCAGCTACCACATTCAAATTTCTGATTGATAGTATAGAATTCAAGGTGAAATATATCTTATCCCAACGATTTAATCAGAGAGAAGCTATTGCGCACCATCAAGAGCGATTCTCCTGTTCTATTCGCTTTTCGGAATTGGGAGCTACACGAGTTGCCTGCCATAACGGCCGATGCGAAGAGAGAAATATTGGCTGTGAAAACTAGCGCGTCCGTCGAAAAACCACGGTATGTTATCGTGTTTTTCAAACCGATAAACGTAACAATGTGAAAGCTGATCCTACAATATTCGATCATGTGGATATATTAAGTATCCGCTTATCGCTGAACGGACAGTATTGGCCTAACGAACGGATGAATTTGGACTTTGCCAAGGAAGATTTCGTTCTAGTCCACCACCACTATACCGATTTCTATCCTAGCTAAACGAATTCCACAACAAAACATTCCATATTGGCTTAAGCTAAATTCAAAGAACGCGCGCCCTCACCGAAATTCTCAAGATTCTCAATTGAACATCAGTCAGTCTAAATCGAAATTTCAAGCGAATCGCATCATGAGAATCACATTAGTTGACATTCAGGGGTTCTTCATTGACGATGCCTTCCATCAAAAAGCAGAGTGTATACAAATTGGATTCAAACGTTATTATTCCTTATTCAAACCGCACACATCTCATTCATCGCTAAATTCAAAGGAGTGAAAATCCGTATGTTATTTACAAAAGTCTTATCATGGACTCGATTATGTATCTGGGAATGTGGATTATGAAGGATTAAATAATATTCTTAAATCGATTCTCCTGTATGCAGTCGACTATATTTATGTCCGAAGACAGCAAAAAGCCGAGTTTTTGAGAAGGAAGTGTATAGAATTGGATATTCACCCACACATCGTAGATGTTCATAGTTTCGATGATACTCAATGTGAAACGGGGAAATTCGAGCAAACAAACAATTTGACCTGTCTGAATCATCGTAATGACTGTGGAAAATACATGTGTGCAGTTCACGATGTGGATAAATTACAGCAGTGGTTTCTAAATGTAATACTACCTAAATGATATGTATTTCATTCTGAAATATTATTATTATCAATCTTTTGTTTGTTTTAATAAAACACCTTTATATAATAATTATTATTCATTCAAATAGTAAATAGCTTTCTTCACATTTTTAACAAACATTTTCAATAATAACACTGATAAAGAAGATAAAATAATATACGAAATTGCGAAAATTTTGGGGATTTCTCTTTCTATTGCAGATGATGTGAGTGTAGATGTCTTTTGTATAAGATGTGGTGAACATGATGATTGTCGGATCATTGGCCATTCAGCCATATCCCCCTCACTTTGATCGAAGAATAACAGTTTAGGTTTATAATGTATGATTGTACGATTGTCTTGTGAGATGTCAAATGTGGATACCTCCAACTGGTTATCGTTGATTTTTTGAAAATTCATCGGAATCCATTCAGTACGGTTACACCCCCCACCACCGCCGACATCCTCCAGAAAAATATAGATGCGTTCAACGTGTTGGGGAACGTCAGCGTATAGAATACCATTCAGAATTGTGGTTAGAATCACAAAATTTGTTTTCAACACCCTCACTCCCATCATTCTCACTTTTTACACTTAATTCGTTCAGCAGTCTTATAACTCTAATTTCATCTGCGTAAAAATTCAAGTCTCTTCTCAGTTTATGAACTTTTTCCACAAATTCGCAAAGTCTTCGTGTGTATTCTTCAAAAGATATATGCATAATGATATATTTGTAGTCTTACTAGATATCTATATTATTATTTTAAGAGCCACATAACATCTTCCTTCGTAAGAAATTCGGATAACTTCCAACTATTCGCACTAGAACACATAGGATTCACACTATTGGGGTGATGTAAACAGATAAATTCACAATTTCCTCGCTCTAATTGTGGACATTTACCTTTCAAATTCACCACTTCTACTCGATCTAGCCCCAATTTTTGGAACGCCTTTTGTAGAAACTTAGCTCTTATCTTCCCACATACTTCAACAGTAGCATCCGGATCGATATTTTCCTCCAAAATTTCATACAATTCATCATATTCCTGATAACCCGAGTTCCATTGAATCCCGTGATATTTTTCGCAATGAAATATTTTCTTCATTTGTCTCTCGGATAGTTGATCCATCGATTTTGGTGGTTTGAATAGAAAATATTCCTCCAACCTTTTCTCACGGTCCAACAAAGAGAGTTCCTTGATTTTATATACGTTTGCAGAAATCGGGAAACTTTGAATATCAACCACTATAGACGACATTACTAGAATGATAAACTATCCAAATATCTAGCTGCACATGCGCATATGATTGATTTCTTTGATGTTATCGAAATTTCGAAAGAGTACGTCGAAACACAAAATTTGTAGTGATGCTGGACTTATTCTATAGTTGGCGTCATCGACCTCCCCTCCTATTTCGGAAAACATTTGAAACATCTCAAAGGTGGAAGAATTTGAAGTATCTCTTCGAATTCTGCGCATGTCCAATATCTCACATCGGTATGGTAGTGGTGCGATTCGATAAAAATCGACACCCATATCATGTAGCACTCTAAAACAATCAAGTATATACGATCCGGGTTTCGGAACGATACTCGAAATATGATTTTTTCCATTCTTCTATGTTTATATTTGAACTGACCTTCTATATTCATATCGATTATCTTCCAATCTTCTGGCGGGGGAGGATCGAAATCTCCCCCGAAATAGAAAATATCAGCATACGCCCAATGGGTCGAGCCCCCCAGAAGGAAAGTTATGAATTCCCCAGCGATTATCCAATTTTTGGATGGTAATTGCAATTCTTCGAGGATTTCCATCAAATTCGGAGGACATACGCTTATTACGAATTTCTTCGCATCGTACACGGTGGTAAGCACACTATGAATAAAACTGTTGTATAATCGAGTTCTGTTTTGTTGTAGCAGTCACACACACAACAACACACTCCCTCATACTCTGCGCATGTGAAGCTATTGACTTTTTCAACCTAAAATATACAATCGAAACTAAATGGTATTCTTGCGAGTGAGAGATAAGAGGTCGATCGAACTGGTAAGTATACATGTAAAATAATAAAATCATGAACATTTTCAGATAAAAATGACGTGGGTTCGGATCCCTCTCAATCTTTCTCACCGATGAATACCATTTTTTTTTCATTTGATGTACACGTCGTAGAGGTTATGATCGATTGTATATACAACATAACACACTCTTTACAAACACCCTGTATATACATTCAAATAATAATTACAAACACCGAATGCCAATCGTCAGCATAAACCGAGTAACTCGCAATCACTGATAACGCTATCTACCCGATAACACTAATTACACACACCCGATAACGCTGTCTACCCGACAACGCTATCTACAAACACCGGATGTGACGTCACACTTCCTGTCCCAAAGCGCATGGACTGAATCTACTAAGAGAATAATATTACAATCGATCAATCTGAAGGAATTCTGGAATGAATTAAGCTACTACAATTGATATTCAAGACTTGTAAAAATAAAGAGAATTATAATTAATAAGTTAGAATTTGACACTTAGCATAAATAAACTGAATTACTTTATTCGACCATCAATAATGGATTGGAGTTGCAATTGATGATATTCTTCCAGCGAGCGTGACAGAGGTATTACTAGGGACCTCAAAAAGCAGTAAATGCGATCTGAGCTACTCTATGTTCACCCAGATCAATATCCCCAGAACCAATCACTCTAATAAGACATAACCCTTAGTACACAATGTACCAGGTGAAGAATAGTGAATCTCAGATTCACGTACCACGTAACATGTGCTATATTGCTGGGTTGAACACGAACACAAAAATACTGTAATACTAATCTGCCTGTGACTCGTTAAATTATCCTTGTATGAAGATTGAGAAAAGTGCCAAGTGTAGCAAAAGATTAGCTCAGAATTATAGTAAATGACAAAGTGATTCGCCGTGAGTGTTTAGAGCTTCATTAAGAATTATTTCCACTGAAATATATCTACGTTCAGGGACTGTACATATCCTGAATTCTATTGAAGATATCAAATCAAATTAAATAGTCTCTGATATCAATAATATTTCAATGGGAGACTAATAATGACAATGAGACAAAAGGAATTGTTGAATCTTAACTCACCTCATCAATCACTCACAACGTAATCAAATTCATTTCCGATTTAGCTACCTCCCTCTCGCGAATCGCGCGCCAAATGACGACGAGGAATACTGATTTGAATCGATTTCCTATTGAACGGTTAGATGCCTCTGTTAATGCATACGATATAAGTTAGTCTACAAACCGAACAGAAATCGTTATTCTAATCTTCACGGCGTTCTTTATACAAGTAACATTGGAAGCGTTACAGAAGGAGCTATTCGAAAAAGTGTTGCTCAATTAATGATGAATTAGAATTAAAAATATAGAAGGATAAAAGTGAAATTTGAAAACATTTTAGAGAATGACGAACTTTCAAGTGTTTCTTCTTGGTAAGTGAAAAAGAAAACTATATCGAGAGCTCTTGAAGGGAGTACTGTAGTCAATCTGAGTCACTCGCGAACCAGAGCGTGACAAATCCGTATTTTGTGTAATACCTGACTTAGAATATTCACCACATTGAAATAAATAACATGACAAATTCTAGCAATCTATAGGCAGTGATATCAGGTTTTCAGAAGCTGAATAAGATTGAAAAAACTAGTAACTTCAAGTCACGGATGCTTTCAGGACGATTGAGATCAATATTGTGAATGTTGCAACAGTAGTCCAGAGGAAATCTTTATATTTTCAAGAGCATTTTTCAGGTTGCTATTGCATGTAATTTTTCAATTTTCTTTCAGGACGATTGAGATCAATATTGTGAATGTTGCAACAGTAGTCCAGAGAAAATCTTTATATCTTCAAGAGCATTTCCTAGGTCGCTATTGCATGTAGGTTTCCAATTTTCCTCTTGTGCTTTAAGTATGTATTTTCTTTATCATTACCTTTCATTCTACTCCCTTCATTCGTGCTCTTGATTGCTGTTGAGCTAAATGTTGTTCCGATATATTTGGTACATCAGCTATTTCTACCGAGATTTGCATATGCGGAACCACCACTAAACTGTTATTAGCTATGTCGACATCGGGTATTTTTTTGATTACTTTTTCTCAACCCTACTTTTCTGTAGGCTGATTCCATTATTATTTGCATTAATAATTCGTCACTTCATCGTCCAGGCATAATTTCGTGATTGCCGTTGATTTCCAGACTCTAAATAGACAATTTGTTCACGTAAAAGATTATTGATTTTCCTAAGGAACATTACTTCTATCCATAATTTCTTCAATTAATTGTTTCATTATGCCGAATCGTGGTTGGCTTGTTTTCTTTTGCTTAGGTGGTGTCGCCTACATGATAAGTGGAGGTGGTAACCATAAGTGCAATCTAATATTAATTATGAATATCGAATATAGTCAATTATAAGAACTCATCCTATCATGTACTATATTTACTGTTCAACAAATAAATAAACTTATAATAACCAACGTCAGGTCTTTATCTACACCAATGAAGACTATACCTCGATATGACGATCCTGCGAATCCTGCCGTGGAATCAGACTACGGAATACTCAAGAGTATATAATAAGTGTTATTCCAGTAAAATCAATAGTGCGAATTGGAAGAAAAATGGGTACTACAAATTCCAAATAATCCGAAGTTACAGTCATGGGAGTAGTGAACACAAATTTCATCACGGATCAACAATATATCCAGGTACCCACAGATTTAAGAATTGTACTCCATGTAATAGCTACGTTCATACTTGCACTTCTCATATTGAAAGTCAGGAAGGCTTACCGAAGAGAAATAAAACGATACCTGTCGAGAAGCATGGTCCTAAGAACACAAGTAGGAGACGCTTAAAAAGTGAGCATATTGAAATATTTCTCAGAATTTTAAAATTTACACATGATGTTGATGAACTCTTTCGTAAGTGAACAATTTAATACAGCTGACTCTCCATTTTCGCAATACATATTGTATTAGTAATATATATGTAATATATTCAGAATAGTAAAATGCTGTGCAACATATAAAAAGTGCAAAGTAATTAGTAAAAATATTTTATATTGAGTTCATATGGTTGCAAATTAACAATTTATTATTTATTTCATTATAATATTAATGTTATGTGCATTTTTGATTCAACAATGTTAAAGGAAATGTAATTGCATTAACTGTACAGGTGTATTTAATATTTATATATGTCTTTTACAAATTGGGAAGACACCCTTGACAGGCTATCAAATTTAAGCATCTTAGAAACAAGCGAAAGTAAACGCGTATTAAAAAAGCAAGTACCAAAAAGTCAAACAGTTCGAGATGACTACAATCATTTTTAGACGCTTTAAAATTACTTGAAGCAAATGCAGATGGTCATGCGGATAATGCAGTAGCGTATGTGAGAACCAGACTGACCGGGAAAGCACGCGACCTAATAACGGAAAATGACACGATTAATGAAATTATAACAAAACTCAGAACAGGTGTGAAAAGTGAAAGTTCACACTTAGTAGCCGCTAAATTGTTATCATTAAGACAGAATAATAAAGATACAGCAAAATATGCTGCGGAAATAGAAAGCCTATCGATCAGCTTGAAAAGGGCATATATAAACGAAGGTGTTCCTGTAACAGTTGCAGAATCATATTCAGCAAATACTACAGTAAAAGCCTTAAGCCAAAATTCCAACTCAGACAAAGTTGAATTAATGATGGAAGCCGGTACATTTAATACAAGCCAGGACGCGTTGACTAAATTCGTGAACATCGCTGCGGAAAACAGCACAGCGACAGTTGACAAAACTCAGGAAATAGACGAGGTCGATATGATTATCATAATAACCGTGGGAGAGGTAATTATCATCAAAATACAAGTATGGGGTCAACCTTCCAGCACACTCAGAGTAACTGGGGTAGACAAAATGGCAATAACCAAAGGTACAGTTACAGAAATAGAAATAGCAACTACATCAGAGCTTATGGTACTGAACAAAATCAGGAAAACTAACAGGAGCCTCAAGCAGGTCCTTTGAGGTCGTAAAAATATTTAATATGGACCTAGCACTTTCAAATTTTGTATCTGTAAAAACTAAGATGACAGAAAATGAATCAATTGTGTTATTAGTAGATACGGGGACTGACATTTCTTTATTCAAATCAACCAAAATGAAGTCTAGTCAAATTGTGAACAGAGCGAACTCTAGTAAAATAAAAGGTGTTACAGACGGGATCACAAATTCAATTGGGACCACAAAAACAGAGATATATGTCGATGATTACGCGATTTTACACAAATTTCACATTGTTAATGAAGATTTTCCTGTACCTGCTGACGGTATATTAGGTCGTGATTTCATTTCCAAGTTTCAATGTCGGTTAGATTATTCCAATTGTACTATAACTATAAGAACTAATCTTCAAGATATTGTTTTACCAATATGTAATGGTCCTGACGAAGATTTGATAACAATACCACCACGTTGTGAGGTAATTAGAAAATCAAACACCCTAGAACAGCTAGAAGAGGACATAGTTATTTTAAATAAAGAAATAGCCCCAGGAGTATTTATTGCTAATACGATCGTTTCTAAGAAAGATCCATTAATAAAAATTCTAAATACAACATTGGGAAGTGTTACAATAAGAAATGCTCATAAGCAAATAGAAATACGAAACCTGTGTAATTATCGTATTTACTCGTATAACATAACAAACAATATAACAGCTGATAGAGAGATTTCATTATTAGAAGAATTAAATCAAGAAATACCAGGACTTGCAAAAAATGAAACAATAAATTTATGTGAAGATTTTTCAGATATTTTCGCCTTAAAAACTGATAAATTAATAAAAAATACTTTTTACGAACAAAAATTTGAACTTTTAGAGCATAATCCGGTATATGTGAAAAACTATCGCATTCCACATACTCAGACTACCGAAGTCAACTCTCAAATTACAAGCATGCTAAAGGATGAAATAATAGCCATTCACAGTCGCATATAATAGCCCAGTTTTACTAGTACCTAAAAAATCAAAAACCGGAGAAAATAAATGGCGTCTAGTCATTGACTATAGACAATTAAATAAAAAACTTGTGGCTGATAAATTTCCGTTGCCACGAATTGATGATATTTTGGATCAGCTTGGTAGAGCAAAATGGTTTTCAACATTACATTTGAAAGCGGGTTTTCATCAAATACAACTGAACGAAGATTCACGCGATATAACAACATTTAGCACAAATTCTCAAATTCTGGTCCATACAGATTCACGAGATTACCATTCGAGTTAAAAGTCAGTCCAAATAGTTTCCAAAGAATGATGTGTATTGCATTTGCGGGCATTACTACAGAGAAAGCGTTCCTATATATGGACGATTTAATCGTCATCGGTTGCTCTATAAATCATCATGTACAAAATTTAGGAAATGTATTTGAAACATGCAGAAGATATAATCTAAAATTAGATCCTCAGAAATGTAAATACTTTCGGAGCGAAGTAACTTATCTAGGTCATAAAATAACGGATCAAGGTATCCTACCAGACGATACGAAATATGATTTAATAAACAAATACCCAACACCAACGAATGCGGATTCAGTGAAACGCTTCGTTGCATTTTGCAATTATTATCGTAGATTTATTTCAAATTTTGCAGCAATATCAAAACCTTTAAATAAATTAACAAAGAAAACACCGAATTTTTTTGGACAGAACAATGCCTAAGTTCGTTCGAGATGCTTGAAAAATCGCTGATAGATCCAAAAATTTTACAATATTCAGATAATAAGCAATTTATATTAACAACTGATTCATCAAACGAAGCTTGCGGAGCGGTTCTAGCACAATGTTTTGACGACAAAGAGCTACCTATTACATATGCTTCTGAATCGTTTACAAAAGGTGAAACAAATAAATCCACCATAGAAAATGAACTAGCAGCCATTCATTGGGCCATAAAATACTATAGACCTTATTCATATGGAAAGAGATTTTTGGTAAAATCTGATCATAAACCGTTAGTTTATTTATTTTCAATGAAAAATCCCTCATCAAAATTAACGAGAATGAGACTAGATTTGGAAGAATATGACTTCGAGATCGAGTACATAAAAGGAAAAGACAATGTAGGTGCGGACGCTTCATCGAGAATTAAGAGATATGACCATCAAACTTACAAAAGTATTACCGATAACTCGCTCTATGTCTAGAAAACAACAACATTCATCTATGCCTATCAACCGAGTCGAAAACAAAGATATTTCAACAAGTCCTAAGGTATACGATAACTTTAGTATTATGGAACTACCTATTCTTAAATGCGAAATCCAGTCTGAGCATCTCAGGATGCTTATACAAACGGAAAGAAAAAACAGCGCTGAGTGTTTAATATATTTCACTAATGGCAATAATTCACTAGAGAATATATTGTCTAAGCTAGAAATCATGGCTGGTGAACATAAAATAAACACTGTGAAATTAAACTCAAATGATCAATTATTTAGAATGTGCACATTTAACAAAGGTAAACGAATAGAACCAATGATAATAACGCTTACACCACAAATACCTTTTGACATTACCTGTATTGATACGATCAGTCCAATTTCAAAAACAGCAAATAATAATTCATATGCGAAAACGATACAATGCGAATTAACAAAATATGTAGTTATAATACCAATCCCAAATAAAGAAGCGGGTACTATAGCAAAAGCATTGTTGAAGGATTTCATATTAAATTACGGCCCCATGAAAGAAATCAGAACGGATATGGGTACTGATATAAAAACGAAGTATTAGAACATTTAACTAAGCTTCTACATATAACACACAAAATTTCTACAGCCTACCACAGTCAAACAATAGGGGGTTGTGAGCAAAACCATAGGGTTTTTAATAAATATGTACGCATGTATATAAATAATACGCAAACAGATTGGGATGATTGGGTTAAATATTTCAGTTTTTCTTACAACACTACACCCAGCGCATATCACAACTACACCCCTTTTGAATTAGTTTTTGCTAGAAAAGCGGAAATGCCGAATGATAGACGGTAAAATAGAACCTTTATACAATGTTGACACATTTTATCAAGAAGTTAGATACAGATTACAATTAGCTCATCAACGAGCAAGAGAATTTTTAATAAAAGCTAAGGACAAAACGGAAAACTGAATACGATAAACAAGCTAAAACCACAAATGTTGAACCGGGTGATTTGGTACTATTGAGTAACTAAAACAGAACTAAATTTGATCCAAGGGTCCCTTCCCAATAGTAAACTCTGAAGAAGTTAATTGTACTATAGATAATGAGAGAGTGGTGAAAGTGCATAAAAATAGAGTGAAACCGTTTAAAACAAACTAATAACGAACAGTAAAATATTGAATAGACATTATTGCGCAATAACTATATGTATCATATATCGTATGTAAACAAGCCATTTCAATTGGAAGTTATCAATCAACAGATATAAACAGTAAATATTTTGTTTCTCATTTTGAAAAAAAAAATTTTTTTTGGTAAAGTTTTTTTTTCTAGAAAGAGAGGGTAAGATATATTGGTTAAACTAAATACCTGTGTATGTCTAGTTTATAGTTTCAGTTTAAGTTTGAATAGATATTTTTAGCTTTAGAAAAATGTACTTCATTTGTGGCCAGAATGAAGTTCATTCTTTCAAAAAGGGAGATGTGGTGCCGCCTACATGATAAGTGGAGGTGGTAACCATAAGTGCAATCTAATATTAATTATGCATATCGAATATAGTCAATTATAAGAATTCATTCTATCATGTAGTATATTTACTGTTCAACAAATAAATTAACTTATAATAACCAACGTCAGGTCTTTATCTAAACCAATGAAGACTATACCTCTATAGTTTGTTGTCATAAAGGAATTCAGAAGCAGTTAATGTACACAACAGCTCCTATCATTTTTGTAGACCTAGCGAAGAGATTTGATACGTCGCTTCATTGCTGAATTTTTTGGCCATTAGAAGTTCAATCTGACTGGCTCATCTTTTTCGAAGTTATGAGGGCATTATGTGGATGATTTGCGGACAAGTGCTGACTCCATCGACGAGTTAATAAAATTTGTCAGCCGAGGATTTCTTTTGAAGGAATGGGTATCGAACAATCAAAATATCATAGAAACTGTACATTGTGCGGATTTGTTACAGATCGATCCTTGATAAAAAAATAAAAACTTGGGGTCAGGTTTGGTCTAACGCACCTGACAATTCAATCTCGAGTCCGAGGAAGTGATAAACCGTCTCATGTTGTCCGTAGTGGTTCATACTTCCGAAAAGATTGGGTTGCTCGATGTTCGATTATAGAAAAACTTAACGTTTTTACTATATTTGCACATCTTCAAACATTGTGACTGCAGAAAATCTCTTGGGAAGAGACAATTCCCGGGAGTCCGCAAATCTGCTGGATGAGTTTTAGAAATGAATTGATTCATTGCAATCCACTCAGAATGAAGAGGCTTGTGATATGTCGTGTAACGGAGCTCAAATTTTGGAATATCATCCATTTTAGATCAGGCAGAAATACGAATATTAGACGTAAACTCCAGTTGAACAGTTCATTATTTCAACAGATATGCGTGAACTCCGAATGTGTATTCCGTGATAGTCACTTTTCTAAGTCTCCGTGATTTTGAATAAGTGTAATTATTCCAATAAATGAATCGCACATAGTGCATTCATGCCCGCTTAAAAAAATTGCATCCATTCCGATTAACTCATTTTGCAAAAACGGGGATCTGGTAAATTAACGCATCAAAGTTTGAACAACCTTATGTGTTAAAACTGTGTACAACCGAAAAACTCTGATAACATTTGTTTACTGCGCCTGGGAGGCACTACCGGAAGATCATGCGCGCGAATTTTAGATCTAAAAAGTAGCGTCACTTTCAAGCATTGTTCAGGACATGAATAAAAAAAGGCTCCGGCACAAAATAAGGAATTGGTGGTACGAACTTGAGAAGAACCTCGGAAACATATGAAAGTCAGTGACAGACAAAAGATCGGGATTATTGATCAGAGTCAGTTAATAGTACCGTTATAGTGTGATCATCATAATATTCTTATTATTCAGAATCAGAGTCAAAATTGTTCAGAAGTTATTTGATTGATATTATGAATTTGAATTGTATCCCTCTAAAAGAGTTAATAATAGTGTTCCGTGTTAGTGAATTTTACATAAGGTAAATGATAGCATAATATTTCATTTTCTGGCATAACGATATATTGATTTCCATGGTTTGTGATTGGTAACGTTTGTATGATATCTGAGATCCGTTGCTTCATGTAAATTAGATTGATGTTTTCGAGTTTATCCCGTCATGAGTCTGACCACGCACGACTTAAATCCGCACGTGAATTGAAATATTCAAGTGATAGTATGGTATGTACAGAGTGTGTATGTTTGAACGACAGGGGTCTCTTTGATATATTTGTGCACGCTGTGTCAATCCCGGAAGTTTGAGTATATCCTAGACGACCAAACCGCCAACTGTTTGTGCACGCTGTGCCAATCCCGGAAGTATAAGCTTGAGTGGTTGTGTCATTGATAATCGTAATAACCCTCTATTCGAATGTGAAGCCCCTGCCGTAGGTGTAGGGGTTATTGCAGATACGATAATTGGGGTTTTGGCACACTGTGTCAATCCCGGAAGAATAGGTCCTAATTGTATGTAACCTGAATGTGTAAGGTGTATGAAATCTAACACTGTCATACAACTACCGTACACAAAGTTGATAGATAGTGTAAGGGTGGGTAAAGTGACAGAATAGACTCAGTTAAAATATTTATCCGAATATGCCGAAAATTTGATATCGTACAATCGCAAACCTAGTGCAGGCCCATATTTTCCGATCCGACCGAATTTGAACCGTTTAACATAATATCGTAGTGTGTTATGAACATTTCAAGTGATACTGCTATCTGAATAATTACCAAACACCCCTAATTACTCTAGGACCTGCCTGATTTGTGTTTTCCGTAAACTGATGAATGTCAATCACTTATCAACCGATTCCTTACCGGTGAATTGAAATTGAAGACCGAACGTATCGTAAATATAGATATGTTGTAACAGTTTTTGTTATACCGCTTGAGCTTCTTTATATTTCCCACCTGGGTGAATTTTTGTATCATATACCGTTCAATTGCATTCATTAATCATTCTGAAAGTGTATTTATCATTAATATATCTAATATTTAGAATTTCCAGTTCAATTAAATTATTTCTGCTTTTAACGAGCTTAGTTCTGTACCTTGGAAGAAAAAAGGCCGATGTTCAATTTCGTTGTTTCGAGAAACAAGAGGGCAAAGATTTTTAGTACAGAATAATGCTCGTCTTGAAGAACTGTATAACGTTCTTAATGAGTCTGAGTATTGCTAAAACATTTTCTTTTGTATGATTTTACAATTAATTAAATATATGTTAGCTGTTTTCTTAATTTGTGGAAAATATTCGACATTGGCCGTGAGCAAAATATCATCCGAGAGGACATTGGCCTCTGATATCGGACTTGGGCCGTGAGGAATACGTCGTTCAAGATGACATTGGCCTCTTGATGTAATGAAGGAATTAAGTTGCAGATAAAAGTTTATTCGGTACAGAAAAGAATACAGTGTAGGAAAACAATTTGTCACCATCTTCTGTAGCCTGTTTGTACATTTCTGAAATATTCAAAGTTCGTTTACTCATTTTTAAGGTTTCATTTCTGTCACGCACTGTCACTACATTCTGTCGCATTCAACGGGAAAGAATGTGGTTAGATGTCCCGTCAACCGTACGATAACGAAGGGCTAGTAGGGCCAATGTCCATACTCACAGGAATTTCATTTCACAACCAATGTAACAATAATGGCCAATGTCAAACATTGGCCCTTATTCTATTACGCAGGAATGGACATCAGCCTTCAGTATTAAATCATTTTTGCTCATTGGAGATACCTAGGACTTTGGCCATTTTTCTACGTGAAAATTGAAATATTATAAGATTATTGGGCCAAATAACTCATTTCGGCACAATGTGGACATTGGCCCTTTTTCTTCCAAGGTACAGAGTTATAACCAAGTATCAATTGTAATTGAAGCCTACAATTTTGATACTGTTTTCCTGCCCAATGAGCCCTGGCTATACTTCACTGTGGCTGCCCTAGGGAGGAGGCTATCTATAGATAGCATAGCTTTGTGGTGAGAACCCTAGCAGAAGTTCTCAGAAATGGGTATACCTTCAGAAAAATCTGACGCCCGAAGATTTGAAGTTTACCGCAGTGAGCAGTTTACCGGAGAAGTGACAAGGAACGTCACAGTCAATACATACAACTTCATGGCTATTGAGCTGATCTAAACAAACAACTCTCGGTATATGTTTGAAATACAAAGTATCACCTCCAAGGTGCTCAAGATATTGAAATCATAATTATGTGACTAGACTGTGGGAATACAAGGTCTTACTGGGTACTTTCAATTTGGAAATTATGCTGGGGGTGAGGTGAGTCCATTTCTTATAAATACCTAATATAATTCTATATCCTAATGAAGTTAGTAGAATCCAACATGCCACATTAGCTCTGTGAATGTTTGAATTTTTGAAAATATCAATATCTGCTCCGTAAGTAGATGTGCTATGACAGTTCGGCCTCAAAATCGACCTTTTTTGCATGTAAATCTCCATAAGGAAATCTAAGGTTCATTTTAGCGAAAACGGTCCATTCCAAGGTCATCCACAATCACGCATGCGCAGTCATATCGATGGGGGTAGGTAGTCTATGGTTCTGGAAGTCTGTGAACTAGTCATCTGTCTATGGTTCCCGAAATTTGTGAACTAGTCATCTGTCTATGGTTCTTCCCTAACTACGGCCAGGACAATCTAAAGTCTGTGAACTAGCCATCTGTGTATGGTTCTACCCTAACTATGGTCTGGACAATCT
The DNA here is from genome assembly GCA_958510875.1 of Endomychus coccineus. Classification (NCBI taxonomy): domain Eukaryota; kingdom Metazoa; phylum Arthropoda; class Insecta; order Coleoptera; family Endomychidae; genus Endomychus; species Endomychus coccineus. The sequence continues at coordinate 78,768,875 of OY294069.1, read as the reverse complement.
GAAGTCTGTGAACTAATCATCTGGGTATGGTACTTCCCTAACTAAGGTCTGGATAATCTGAAGTCTGTGAACTAGTCATCTGTGTACACACATTCTACTGAAATGATTTTTTTCTACACACACCGGATTTGAACCCGGGGAATAAACCCCAAAGTTAGGCGGCTTAACCGCTGAGGACTTGAAACAATTTAATGCAGTATACTTCCACTGAAAATGAAATATTTTTCTACACACACGGGAATCGAACACGAGAAATAAATTCCAAAGCCAACACCTTAACCGCTCAGCTATGGAGGACTTGAGAACAAGTGATTTGAATGTTGTAGATATAACCCGGGTGTATCCGGCCCGAGCATTAAGTGTGAGTATATTGCAGTCTATGTGGTGCATATGCAGGTAGTTGTTTGTACATGACATCAGTCGTGCGGGTGTCTGAACATGTGTGGACGAAGTGTATGTCACGGGGCCTACAGCGAGGTATGGAATGTAACGTTTCTTCATAGCGTCAGTTATAGGGTTTTTTGAAATAGTTATAATGGTGTTTGTTTTTGTGCCAGCCAGACACGTGATTTTTGAAAGAGGTATTATGGGAGGGTTGCTGCTCTTCCATCGAAGTGGGGGAATTTTACGTTATACAACATCTTCTGCATGAGCATTTCTCAAACGGGATGTAATATAAGGAAATTATTCTCATGACGTTTTTATTCGAGCCGTTTTGTACCTTATTCGATTGCTATATTACAAAATGCGATTTCAATCATCTTGAACATATAGATGTGCTGATATTATTTTCATACTTTATTTTGAATCACATATATATATATATATATATATATATATATATATATATATATATATATATATATATATATATATATATATATATATATATATATATATTTGTATGTTTTCTTGGTATATTGGTTCGTATATATACTGATAATGAAATAAAAATTCTGTTTTGACGTTTCGACAATGTTTATTGCCTTTATCAAAATTGTTAATTGAATTAGTGTTTCCATGTAATTTAGAAAAGGATAGATGATTTCGATTAATGAAATGCGTCTGCAGCCGACTTGTGTTTTAACAGCTATAGAATATACATTCACCGCTAATTTTTTACAATATAAAGATGATTGTTATAAACAATTAGATGGTTGTGCAATGGGCTCTCCAATATCAAGTATCATAGCCCAAATAGTAATGGAATTCCTTGAAGAAAAAGTAGTATCTCAACTAAATTATAATATAGCCTTCTTCAAAAGATATGTTGATGGTTGTATTGCTGCAATCCCTGAAAACAAATGTAATGAATTTTTGAATTCTTTCAATTCCTTTCACCATAAGCTACAATTCACGATTGAATTAGAAAATCATAATGAAATAAATTTTTTAGATTTAACTTTAGTAAGAAAATCAAATGATAACAAAATTCTAACAAAATGGTATACCAAACCTACTTGGTCAGGAAGGTATACTAATTTCAATTCTAATATACCTAAAAAATATAAGAAAAATGTTATTATAAATCTAATAGATAGAGCTATTCGACTAAGTTCTCCTGAACTGAGAACTATATCTATTACAAAAACAAAAGAAACTTTAATAAGAAATGGTTATCCCATTGATTTAGTAAATTCGATAACTAAAGACAAAATTCATAAATTTTATAACCCATTTGGTGAAATCAATACCAATAATGAGAAAACTAATGATAGGCATTACATATCACTACCATATATTGGTGGACTTTCAGAGAAAATTTGTAATATAGTGAAACCTTATGACCTACATATATGTCATAAGAGTTATTTAAATCAGAAAAGTCTCATTACAAAATTAAAAAGCAGCGTACCTTTCAAAAAAATAACCCATACTGTTTATTCCATCCCTTGCAAAGATTGCGAAAAGGTATATATTGGCCAATCTTCACAATACCTCGAAAAAAGATTAAATGGCCACAAATATACCAAAAATTCATCAACTGCGCTCAATAAACATGTGAAAGACACTAACCGTACTTTCGACTACAACAGTACAAAAATTTTAAATATTGAAACAAACGTTTGATATTAGAATCTATTCAAATTAAAAAGAACAATTGTGTAAATGACAAAATAGATTCCAATCTTTCGAAACTGTACAATAATCTAATTCAAACTTAACAAAATTTTATTAATTTGAAGTGCCACTTTCCATTTGTCTATTTAAAATTCAACCTAAAAAAGATGAAGTATTATTTAACTATGACACTATTGAGTAACAATTTTGAGGTTAAATTCCATAGAATTATCTTAAACTTGAATAGTTATGATAGATCTGAAATGCTTATCATAGAATAACTAATTCATACAATAATTCATAGATATTTATAATTGTACAATATTGGAATGTCTTGTATTTAATCAAATTCAATCTATTTCAAATTGTAGTTAGCCATACATTACTCTTTCACAAACAACCGATCCAATGTTTTCTGCAGTTTTAATTGGATCTTAAAACACAAGTCGGCTGCAGACGCATTTCATTAATCGAAATCATCTATTCTTTTCTGAATTACATGGAAACACTAATTCAATTAACAATTTTGATAAAGGCAATAAACATTGTCGAAACGTCAAAACAGAATTTTTATTTCATTATCAGTATATATACGAACCAATATACCAAGAAAACATACAAATATTACAAATGGTTCAAGAATATCAACAAAAGAATATATATATATATATATATATATATATATATATATATATATATATATATATATATATATATATGACACGGCTAATGTGTATAATCTGTCTATTCTATAGAATAGACGGTGCGAAACTCGCCAGTCGCGGCTAGGGTATGTAGCTGGCTAAAGTGTATAATCTTATGTTATTTGCATGTTGTAACTCGGGTATCCGTAGAAATCACACTATAATCCCTGAATGTGTTACAACATTTACGACAACGAAAAAAAAAACAAATCAGCTATAAATCACATATTGTCGAAAAAATCTACAGTAAGGATAATAACATTATATAAAGCAATTTTTTCGAAACCAAGTCGTTCGCTCAAACTACGTCGACGCACATATTTTCGATGGACCAAATTTTCGACAGCTCTAACGTAGCACTGAACGATGTCGACGAGATCGGAAAATTTTACATGCTGATCGAAATAATATTGAATATTTTCATAATCGCGATGAACAAGAATATCTTTATTGAGACTATCCACAAACTTACACATTCTTCTAGAATATTCAATTTCGATTTTTTCGTTAGACGTATCGCGGTCATCGAATTCAGATAATACATATCGTTCAAGACATTCGGACGAGACGTAATTGTAATAATCCATATTGGTCATTACCGAGTAATAGAATAAAAATCGCGTTTCGTTCAATCTTATGCGGCCATCGTGTAAGACTTCCACATAGCCGCCAATTTTTTCAGTCAAATTGACTACAAATGCCGACGACACGAGCAATGTGATATAGGACCACTCATAATCGTGCAAGCGGGATAGATTTTTGCACGACTCCGAAGAATCCGAAGACTTCAATATGAAGTATATGGAAACCCACGAACACAGTGCCGAAATTAGTCCGATTATTACGATCATCAGTATTATACTGGACCGACCACGACACGATAACGATCTGTTCACCACTACAGGTTTTCCAACTATGAAAGGACCCCTTTCGTATCTCGGTACTGCCGTATTGGGAATATTTTTCGTTAGTTCGAAATTATCGGACGGTGATGATTGCTTCGATCCCCACAACGAAGAAAAAGAAAACGACGACGACGACGGGAGGTCATTATCTCGATTACAACGACACTGTACCTGCGACGATTTGACGAAATTATCGTCATTTTCAATAGTTACCGAACGATGTTCCGAATCACTGCTAATACTGGACAATAGATGTTTTCTTTCTTGCGATGATGTATTTGAACATACTCCCGTTCGCGGTATATCATCCATACTTTCGTATATATGATCTTTTTCGTCCTTACCAGGGATCTCTCCTAATGCCGACCTGCTATTCATGAGCATATAACTAGCGACAGTAACGACATCGCCTGCTGACTTTGTATCGATTCGATTCGTTTTCGGTGTAGAGTTTAAACGAGCAGCAAGCGACACTGGTAGCACTCCGACATTCTGATATGGACCAACCTCGGCAATCGTTCGATTCCCCGTCGTTAGTGTGCCATCGAAATTGGCATATTCGGATGGCATCGATGGCACTCCGATATTCTGATAACGATTAGCTTCGGCCATCTTCGCTCCTACATTTTGGTAACAACCATCTCCGGCCATTGCTGGGGATAATATATTCGATATAACAACAGCGTTGAAAATATTTTCTCAATAACTTTGAACGACTTCTTATGGCGCGAACAGAACCAATTATTATTATTATTATTATTACAGCTATTGAAATCTAGCGATGTGAAACACGTGAAAGTTGCGACGATACTGTTTCTTCCGTTGACATCGCAAGGCTTATATAACATGGTTCACAAATTATGAAATGCAAGAACGAAGTCGATCATTATTGCTCAATGTACGACTACATCGATAACGCGATAGGCGACGGAACCAAATAACAAACCGATATAGTGTTGTATTCACATTTTAATAAAATATTCGTTTGAAAATATAATGCACATTAGCAAATCGAAAGGTATAAAATAACGCGTTCCGTGCGAACATTCAGTCAGTCTAACATCATGAAACGTGCAACCAAGTTCATCCTATGGATATTGGGAAAATTCAATCAATTTTCGAACAATATCAACCGATTTCCAAAATTAATAAACGACAACGAATATTCATCGATGGAGGAAGATTTTCCAGGTCCACAACAAGATGTTAATATCCAATCTGATACAAGAAGCGTTAACGACGACAACGATTACGAAAACGACGAATGGTTCGAAGCAGCATCATCGGAAAATGGAGCAGAACCAAGTGATGAATCCCACGACAGCGAACGCAACATCGACGATAAAGGACAATTATCGACCGACTCTGAATCCCCGATCGTGAACGAGATAACAGTAAATACCATCGGAAATGAAATAACAACCCTAAACAGTTTGTTAGGAATATACGTGCAAAACAAGGAGGATCGTTTGACGGAAGAAATAGAAGAACCGGCAACCGCCATTGAGGAATGCTACAACGACCCGGAAGAAAAAGTATACATCGATACAATGAGGCTATGCAATACATTGATTGACAGAATTTTTTTCATCGATTGCGAATATTATAAATATTGTTCGGAAAAAATATATTTCGAATTTGCTGGCACACGCGGAGACCAAACTACTCATTTGAATGGCGCACCGTATAATTCAACAACTGGGAGAATTATTACAAAATTCAGAGAGCTGGGAGAACTGTGGGCCATGACAAACGATCAATTTACTGGTATGATCAAAAATTTACGTTGTGGCACCTGGGAAATAGAAGAGAAGACTGTTTCACCGAATCTGATTGTCCAAAATATTCTCACCGACCCCGAGCCATTACCGATCATCGTGAATTGGTACGAGAATGCGTGCAAGGATTTCTTCGACGGATATTTACATAAAACGTGGGATAACGATAGGGCGACGATAGTTCTCACGTTGGGTAATCAGCAATTTTCTAAAAAAGTCGAGTGGTATACAATGAAAGGCACAAAGTTCAAATATATCGTTCAATATGAATTATTCCACCATCCGTTCGATGCTCTAATATTGACTTATAACCACACTACCACCGATTATCATTTCGCGGGGAAATGTGAATTCGCTTTTGACGATTTCCACGATGTGTTAGGATGTGGAAGTGCCACCGGCCACGGACATCATGACCAGCAACAGTCCTGTGAGACTAGAAGCAAAAAATTACGATGTATGCTCAAAAATGTACTGAGTTATTTCATTTTTGAAAAATATATAATGTGATATTTATTGTAAATTTTTCGTCTTTTGTTCAAATCGTAAGTCGTGCTCGGAAAATGAAATTCATTCTATCGTAGAGAAATTTTATCGACTGGCTTGTTCATCGACCAACTTCCACGATTCTCTCGTTCGGAGAATGAAATTGTAAAACATTTTAGATGAACAAACTTTGTCGACTCGGAATCTATCGTCGAACGAATATCCAAACCGGCATAATCCTCGTTACGAAATTCCAACGGCGGATTTTTTCGAGCTGCGGAGAAACTTTCTTTCACATGCGTCATACGCACTAGCTCCATCGAGAAACAGTTTTGTCTCGAATGAAATTTGTTGAAACGAAATCTCACCGGTGGATTTCTTCGAGCTGCGGAATCTTGGAACGTGAATCTCGTTCGAGAAATGAAATCGTAAAATATTTTCTGATGAACAAACTTTGTCCGCCTAGAATCTCTCGTCGAACGATTGGTTGTTGAAACGAAATTCCACCGGTGAATTTCTTCGAGCTACAAAAAGTTTGAACGCAACTTTCGTTCGAGGAATGGAACAGTTTTGTCTCGAATGAAATTTGTTGAAACGAAATCTCACCGGTGGATTTCTTCGAGCTGCAAAATCTTGGAACGTGAATCTCGTTCGAGAAATGAAATCGTAAAATATTTTCTGATGAACAAACTTTGTCCGCCTAGAATCTCTCGTCGAACGATTGGTTGTTGAAACGAAATTCCACCGGTGAATTTCTTCGAGCTACAAAAAGTTTGAACGTGAATCTCGTTCGAGAAATGAAATCGTAAAATATTTTCTGATGAACAAACTTTGTCCGCCTAGAATCTCTCGTCGAACGATTGGTTGTTGAAACGAAATTCCACCGGTGAATTTCTTCGAGCTACAAAAAGTTTGAACGCAACTTTCGATCGAGGAATGAAACAGTTTTGTCTCGAATGAAATTTGTTGAAACGAAATCTCACTTGTGGATTTCTTCGAGCTACAAAAAGTTTGAACGCAACTTTCGTTCGAGGAATGAAACAGTTTTGTCTAGAATGGAATTTGTTGAAACGAAATATCACCGGTGTATTTCTTCGAGCTGCAAAATCTTTGAACGTGAATCTCGTTCGAGAAATGAAATCGTAAAATATTTTCTGATGAACAAACTTTGTCCGCCTAGAATCTCTCGTCGAACGATTGATTGTTGAAACGAAATTCCACCGGTGGATTTCTTCGAACTACAAAAAGTTTGAACGCAACTTTCGTTCAAGGAATGAAACAGTTTTGTCTCGAATGAAATTTGTTGAAACGAAATCTCACCGGTGGATTTCTTCGAGCTGTAAAAACTTTGAACGAAACTCTCGTTCGCGAAATGAAATCGTAAAATATTTTCTGATGAACAAACTTTGTCCGCTAGAATCTCTCGTCGAACAAATTTTCAAACTTGTATGTTCCTCGTCATGCGTACTAGCATCATCGAGAAACAGTTTTGTCTCGAATGAAATTTATGAAACGAAATCTCACCGGTGGATTTCTTCGAGCTGTAAAATCTTCGAACGTGAATCTCGTTCGAGAAATGAAATCGTAAAATATTTTCTGATGAACCAACGTTGTCCGCCTAGAATTTCTCGTCGAACGGATCTCCAAACTTATAAGTTCCTCGTCATGCGTACTAGCGTCATCGAGAAACAGTTTTGTCTCGAATGAAATTTGTTGAAACGAAATCTCACCGGTGAATTTCTTCGAGCTACAAAATCTTTGAACGTGAATCTCGTTCGAGAAATGAAATCGTAAAATATTTTCTGACCAACAAACTCTGTCCGCGTAGAATCTCTCGTCGAACGGATCTCCAAACTTATAAGTTCCTCGTCATGCGCATTAGCCCTGTCAGGAAACAGTTTTGTCTCGAATGAAATTTGTTGAAACGAAATCTCACCGGTAGATTTCTTCGAGCTGCAAAAACTTTTACAGCAGTGATGACTCATATTCACGTGACGTATGCGTGACGTATCACGGAGGCAACGAAAATTGTGGAACGCAACATCCAGCTCTCGCAAGAAGCTAGCGCTAAGTCTAGACAGTCAAGGGGGCTCCACGTACCCCCATAGCACCCCCTGCACCCCTGTATATATATATATATTCATAACCTCCGCGACGGCCTGCTCCTTCTTACTACTACGTTGTTCTTACTCTGGTCAAGGAGGTTCATGTTCGCGCGCGTGGAGCTCTCTGATTATATAGTTAATTTGGGGTCAGCTGAATGAATACTCGATTCTCATTGGACTAGAGCCAATTGACGTCACAAAAATCCTAAAATCTACTGATTTCTGACGAAAATCACGGTAGAAGGGGTAAAATTTTGATCAGGTTCAATTCAGAGTTCTGAGAGCGAAGTCGATTGAGGTTAGATTGTACAAAATTAAACCCACCCCATCCACAGATTTAGTAATTTCTTGAGAATATATAGTATATCTATGGTACGTTTCACACTGTACGTGTTGGATGAAAGTTTGAAAAAACTCCGCCAGATGGCGTTCATCTGCTTACTGTAACAAATTGATATAAAATTTCGATAGGTGGCGCTCATCAAGTTATCACATCGGAATTGTACTATATTTCAAAAGATGGCGCTTTTTACATTACCTCAACGGGATCGCATTACATTTCAACAGGTGACGCTCCGTATGTTATAACAAGAAATTTCTATAACAATCCGACAGGTGGCACTCATCCGTACACTAGTCACAGTGTATCTCATCGAGTTGCCTCATTCTGTATAAAATGTTCGATAGGTGGTGCTCGTGTGTCACTTTCAGTCTATATGCCGTGTAAAACGTGTGGCGGTTCGGATCACAAACGTACTACTTCGAAAAAATGTGCACATCGGAAAATCAGAAAAAAACAATTCGAAAATAGTGAACGAGTGTTGACTGTACCTATCATATGTGACGACGACGGTGTCGAGGTGATCTCATCGGAATATATTATCGAAGAACGAATTGAGGATGATTCGTCCGTTATTCCGGTAGCTATTACTGAAAACGACGAGGAATGTACCGAGGTGACTTCATCGGATAGTTCGTCCGTTATTGACATTTTGGGTGTTTCGGACGTGAAAGATTGGTCGAGTACATATTCTGATTCACGAGATGCGTCGATGACTGTTCGATATGGTGATTTCTTCATCGTACACACCCGCGATAAGGTCATCGAGGATAGCTGTTGGGCTCTGACCGAGAAAAGTTGCAAGTCTCTGATCGCAAACGCTGTCTTTATTGGTATGGAATGTTTGAAACACGATTCGAATGTTATATATATCGCAGCCGCTATTCGGCGAGGAAATCTATCTACAATTTTGCACGGCGTTTCACACAATTGGAACACCGAAAGAAAATTTCAAATTACAAACGACTTTTTATTTTTGCGAGAAATGTCGGATGATCAAGTGGATCGTATTCGAAAGCATATTTTGGCCGGGGTATGGGAAGATACCAGCAAGAATGTTTCTCCGATCACGGTGATTGATACTATTTGTCGTCACTGTCCGGAGCCACCGGCGATTATCGTGGGCTGGAATGACGATAAAAATGAAGACTTTTTCGATGGATATTTTCGATTCGTATACGACAATAGAGGGTTGGTCTTGCTGATTACTAACGATCGAGTATCGACGACAGTTGAATGGTATTCATTGAAAGGGACAACGTTGAAGAATTTGGTCTGCTACGAGTTATACAAGTTCCCGGTTCGTACAATGATTTGGAGTCGTACAATCGTTACGACTGATTCCACTCGTGATTTCACGTTTGACGATTTCCACGACGCACTATGTACGAATAGGCACGAACGAGACGAGCCATGTGAAAGTAAAAGCGTTAAATTACAATGTATGACTGAAATTTTAATGAGTTTGTAGATTTTGTGTAAAATATACTAGTATGTCACGTAATCGTTGTTCTGTATTATTTCCATAACATTCATTCCAAACGTGACTGTCATGAGATACAAATTTCACCCTTATGCGATCAACAGTTTCATTTCTCGAATCGTTCAATGAGAATCTCGAACGACAAAGTTTGTTCCCCATAAAATATTCCACAATTTGATTTCTCGGACGAGAACTATGTGCAGAAATAGAAACGATATCGTTTTTTGTCTTATTCCCAGAGCAATTATTACCAATCTGACTATATGGAAACAACAAGTTGTTTGTCACTCATTTTATTGATACGATAAAATTGAAATAAAACAAACATCAGACAGTACAAATTTCACGATAAAATTCTAAAGTAATTATTATAACGTTGTAAAACGCAATTTTTTCGAAATCCGATCTTTCTTGAGAGTAGCGACGACGATTCTCCTTTCGATGTATCAAATTTTCCAAGGCTCTAACGTAACACTGAATTATATCGACAAGTTCGGAAAATTCGACGTTCTGATCTAAAAAATAATACAGCGATTGGTTGTCGTGATGTATCGCTAAAATTTTACCCAAAACATCAATAAATCGACACAGTCTCGTGAAACGTCCCAAATTATCGTTCGATGTTATTCTAACGTATCGTTCGTCGAATCCAGATACGATGTACCGCTCGAGACACACGGAGGGGACCCGATTATAATAATTCGCATTTGTCATTATGGTATAGTAGAACAGAAATCGCGTTTCGTTCAACGTTATGCGATTGTCCGATAGAATCTTCATATGATCAATTCTTTCTGTTAGATTTACCAAAAATTCCGACGATACGAGCAATTTTATGTACGACCATCTGTAGTCGAGCGGATACGAAAAATTCACGCACAATTCAGAAGGCGGGGACGATGGATTCATTATAAAATACACCGAAGTCCACGAACAAAACAGCGAAGCTATTCCGATCGTCATCGTGATCCATAATAAAATTTTATAATAATTGTTGGATTGATACGAAGAAGGTGCTGCTACTGCTGCTGCTGCTACTGCTGCTGCTGCTGTTGTTACTGTTGTTGCTGCTGCTGTCGCTGTAGGTCCATCGATGATAAACGCATCTGTTTCGGATGTCAAATCGATCGCGTCGGGCGAATATTCCGTTCTTAGGTAATAATTTTGCGGCGACGTAGACGAAGACGCACCATCATCGCTCCGATGACGATAATACTGGGATCGTGTCGGTTTTGTAATATTCTCACCGTCGGTTTCGATTATTGTCGAACATTGTCCGGCATCGCAAGCCGTATAGGACGACGACGAAGACTGTACAGCACCATGTGATGTTCCTTCCGACGTTGACAGTACATTGTCCATAGGTTCGTATATGTGATCAACGTCGACGGAAAATTTCTTCAAACGCGTTATGCTCGTCATAGGAATATAACCGGCAAGAGTGATATCGCTGTTTGCAGAACACCGAATGTCATCTCGATTCGACGTATCGATTTCTATCGAGCAAGCTGGACTCGCACATTCGACCGGCACTTTCGGGGTCGCGTAATGACCGTCGGATTTGGCCATCGCTCTAAAGTTTTCGCACACCGCTCGTCGATTTTTTTTCGCACTCCCGTCCCTCGTCTAATTCTACACTGCCATCTGTATTGCTATACCATGCGTACAGAATCGAAACGTTATCGACGAACGACGGTATGTTGTAAAAAAAGAAGAATAGCGAAATGAAAATATGTATTATAGCTCCCGTGTACGTGGTAGTCATCGTCGTTATGAGACGGCGGTTCCTCGCTCGTGTCTTTTTATTGTGGTGCGAATATCGCATCTTTCATTATCGCGCACATTTTTCCGGCGTCAGTTCGAAATCCCACCAACGAACAAGCGAATTCCACGAACGTATCGGTCTTTACTCCGATATCGTTAAGATGTTCATTTTTCAATTCGTACCCTCCGATTCGACTTGGATGATCGTCACTTTCATAAAACGTCCGTAAACATTCGTCTTCGTTCATTTCGACGAACGGTATCGAACGATGTTGCGATACGACCGGTAAAGTTAACAGGTCGGTATGATACAAATGATTGGTTAGGAACGCGTCGTTACTTACGTTCGTCGCGGTCGTCGTAGGAGAAACGACGTTTTCTAGAAAGTCATCGTACGCCTCGTCGAATACGAAAACTTTATCCTTGCTTTTCCACGAGCAAGCTTGGATATTCGTCAGACCGAATACTTTCGATCTGTCGAATCGGAAATAATCCGCTTCCGTCGAAGATAAAACGCGCGGTGGTACCGTTCCGCGCGACTCCAATATCAGATCGTCGGTGAGGGACGTTGCGATGTTCTCTTCGATATTCAGGTACATAGAGAAACGAAGGAACGCGTACATGGATTTGTCTGCGGTGAAAGACGATATTACACGTATTTTACCCGTTTTGAATAATTCCGGCGCGTCACGAAACGTATGTAACGTTTTCTTCGACACCTTCCCACCGTCGTCTCGTGCGAAAATAAAGGAAGGTAATTCGTACTCGGCGATCAGTTCGTAGCGTTTGAGCCGTACAACGTCCATGTTCGTGCTAGCGGAAGCGTAGATTTTGGCCATGTGCGATTTATTCACGACCTCTCGTCTCGTCACAAGCGTGGGTCGTTGATCTACCAGACCTTGTCGGTCGAACGGAGTTCTCAAACCTCCGTTGCAAACGATCACATCGCCCGGGTATTCTACTAGATTTATGCGATCTCGTACGTTTTGGACGGTGATCACGACTACCGTGTCTCCCTCGCCGAAGGCTTTGCCGTTACACTCGGGGTCGCAACATCCGTCTCCGAGTTCTGTCAATTTAGCGTTCACGTATTTAACGGCGCAATCTCTCACGTAACTCCGACCGCCGATACATTCGACGTACGTTTCGCTCGAATAGATCGTTCGCAACGACCGAGGCATGGCGAGTTTACCGTTGGACCTGTCGCGACATACGTTTTTCGATTCGCATTTCAAACTTTCGACCGAAAATGTTCCGTCGAATCCGCAAGATTTCTCCTCGTAAAATGGAAACTCGTTCGTACACTGAAAATATTTCGCTCGATCGATCGGATGTTCGATCGTGAACGCGGGATGACGCAAGCACGTTTGAGTGGTCTCGTCGACCGATAAGCATCTACCCGCACCTCCGTATATCGTACGCTCCGGGCAGTCGTGTAAAGTGAACACGGCGTTGTCGTCGCAACGACCGTATTGATTCGATCTATATTTCCACCCGATCAGACCGAACCCCGCCAAAGAACGAGACTCGGATAACGCCCTGTCGTCCGAGAATACTTGCAATATCGTGTTGTCGGAAAACGAACCGGTGATAGGAATCGGAAACGCGGGCGTGCGGCGAATATCATCACCCGCTTCGCATATGTTCACGGGGAATAATTGTTCGTTGTCTGTGGGGTCGAATCGGTGCGGCAATTTTATCGTTATCGATTTATCTAGCCATTCTACGTGGATATTTTCGAGCGTGGCCGATACTTTGAAATGTTCCTCCTGTCCGATCGATCTAACGACGTCGAACGTACCTCGATCGAATCGAAACATATATTTTACGTTGAATTTTTTCCGTAGCGACCTAGACAACGACGAACGCGATCGCGTCAACGGTAAGTCAACGTATTTGTACGGTCTGATTTGAACGGTACTATCGTTATCGAGAAAACTCAATTCATATACAGGTATTCTCAATGGTGGTGGTGATGGTGGTGGTGGTGGTGGTGGTGGTGAAGACGAAGGAGAAGAACGAGAAACAGGGTCTGAGTGATCGGGAAGAACGACCGGAATGTACGGGAAATAAAGTTTTGACGAGCCTTTTAAAGACGGTCGTCGTCGTCGTAGATAGTGACAATAATTGATGATCGATAATTTCGTTTGCCGGTCTGCGACGATCACGTCAAAATCTGGAGGCCGCTCGTCTAACGTAGATTTATTTGTAACGATCGACAAGATTAAAAACAGCAAAGAACATAGTATCACGATTAATACGAGCATCTTACAGTAAGATGGAATCCACGTTGGAAAAAAACGTTACGCTGTATACGGAAAAATCGAACGTGGTGATCAAGGCTCGAATATTCCACGATACGTTCGAAAATATCGATTGGACGACGATACTTATCGTTACCGATCAGATAATTTTTTCAATAGATCGACAGTGGTACGCGTACGAAACGTGGTATTACGATAATACCGTTTCTTCTTCTTCTTCTTCTTCTTCTTCCTCTTCTGCTGCTCCTTCTGATCATCCTTCGACGGACGATGTCGATACGAACGGATCGAATTATACGTCGATACGATTGAACAGAATCGAACTGGACGGTGTCGATCAACAACAACAACAACGTAACCTCCTTGCCGATGACCATACCCGTCACCTACCACATTTCACGCTGGTCGTTTTGGGGTCGAGAAATGAACGTCGTCGCTCTTCATCGACACCACCGCCTTCCATCGTCCTGACTAACGAACAGTTATTCTACGATACGACGAGTAATTTCCATAATAACGTCAGACCCGTACACTATATCGATGTCGTCGTCGAAGGTTTTCCGGAACCTTCGTACGTCAACAGCGAGCGAAGTATTCGATTGTTATCGTACGGCTTATTGCGTTGTTTCAACTCCGAAAACGCCGTCGTCGTCGTCGATAATAGCCATCCGTACAAATTCGGTACCAGATTGTTGATAAATTTTCACCAGTTGGAAGTTATTTTTGCGTTATTCGAAAATTCGATTTCTAATATATTGACGGCCAACGTTAGATGTCACGCCGATTATCGTCGTCATCATCTCCCCGGCTGTACGGTTATATTCGTAGAAAAAAAACGACCTATATTATTTTATCAATTTATTTGTGTCGATAGAATAACGAACGATACACAAATACCTATGGACGAAGAAACTTCACGTTCTAAACGACGAAGAAACGGTTCGGATAAGCCGAACGAAAACGACGATAATAACGATATCAAACGTAGAAGGCGCAAAGAACCGTCTTATCCGTTTTCCGTATAGTCTCCCTCTAACCCACGTTCATACAACGCCGTCACCGCCAACGGGACAACAACCACCACCACCACCACCACCACCACCACCACCACCATAATACCGTTATCACGGTAGTTCCGTTAGCGATTATTTCGACGTGGACCGTAGAGAGAAGAAAGTGGCTACATGCAGCAACTCGAAGAAGAGAAAGAACTTACGGTCACGTTACTGATGGACGTTAAAAGTTTCTACGATACCGGTCAATTCGTACTGGATAAATACGGCGACGACAAAACGTGGTGTTACGAAACCAACATCAGATATAGCGGAAAGGCGACGACGCGATTGGACGACATCAAAAGATATGTCGAAGAAAGCGATTATGGCATTCGTACGGATCGCGACGACGATTACGATCGATTTCAAGGAATGTATCGTGTCATCGTTAAAGACGTTCAACCTATACCCTACGCAGATATAGAGAAATTAATCGATCCGTTACACGACGATATGCTCAACGATGTGAACATCAAACGGTTAGTATCGTCGTCGTCGTTGTCGTCGTCGTCGTCGTCGTCGTCCGCAACATTTAACGATAAATTCTCGTTCCAAAGGAAACGAACGATGTCCAGATCGTCGACGATAGTGCCCTTCACGTTAGACGAACGAACGGAGATATTGGTGGAATGTACGTGGAAACGTAGCTACGAAGAAAGTCTCACTTACGAAGAGTTCAAACGGACCGTGCTGGATAATTCGAACGATACCGACGGTTCGTTCATACCGATTTTCGGTCAGTCACGAATATGTCTGAGAAATTTCCCCGATAAAAGGGTACGTTTTTCGATCGGTAAAGGTTACAGTTTCGGTGGAACGCAACAAGGACGAAGACCCATGGACGAGTTTTACTATTTGGAATTCGAGAAAGAATTCGACAGTAAGCTATGCCACGATAAGTCGATGTCGTCCGCAACGATAAGAGCGTTCGTCGACGACGTACTCGCTCTGATACCCGTACCGTTGCTACGTGAAATCGTGGTGGGTGCCAAGCGTATTTGTATCGGCGAGGAAAAGCGTATCGGTGAACTGATGCAAGATTACTCGCGAAATTTCACACACGAATACGGCAAGTTCATGTCGAAAGTACGATTCGACGCACGCTCGAACATGACCAACGTTTTCGTAGCTCCCAAATGGAACGGTATACGTGGCACCGGCGTATGGGAAAATGACAAAATCGTCGTGCGTACCGTGAAGGCGTTGCGAGAATTCGATTTGCCGTCGTACTGCTTACAACGATTGATAGTGCAAGTGGAGATGTTTTCGAACGACGGCGACGACGACGACGACGACGGTGCCACGACGAGCGGTATGAACGACATCAGCCAAGATCATATCGTAGTGACGGAAATATACGGCGTATCTTTATACGGTAAAAATCAATTACACGGATTCGCGTTCGATTCGAGCGATCCCAACACGAAGAGTCAGCCGTACGCCGAAACGGACACTACCACGAGAATCGCACGAACTTTTCACGAAATCGATCCGATATATTCGCTAGAATTGATCTCGAAATTTCACAAGCACGACGATAAACATTTCACCTATTACCATTACGATTATCCGCTACACTTGTTCGACGATTATTTTTTCTATTCGAAACGGAACGCAACGCGACACGACGAACAAATTGCTCGTTCGTCGGAACGGACGGACGGTAAATTGGCGATAGTTATATTCGGCGACGGAACGAAAAGTTTATACGTAAAATTGAAATTGTATCAAACGATCGAATTGATTTACGACTTGTGCAAATCGACGTTAACCAGCTACGAAAAGAACTTTGATTTCCTCGCCCGCGATCTAACGATACGCGATTTCGATGCTAATAAACTGCGATGGTATTCGACCGGCTTGGACTCCAACATCGACCTGATCGAATTCGTCATACGAAAAAAACAGCACGTATCCGACAACCCGAAGTACACTACCACTACCACCAATCGTACCGCTATCGATAGTACCACCACGACTGCTCCCGTCGTCGTTTCGAATAACGTAAAAGGAAAAGGAGGAGAAGAAGAAGAAGAAGAAGAAGAAGAAGATATCGAAGAATTATTGTTTTTATTGCGACACGTAGAACTAGTACAATATAAAATTAGATATGACAAATTCGAGGCAGATAATAATGGTAAAATCAAAGCTATATTACGTAATCACATATTGTGAATTAATTTCATTGAATAAACGATGTAAAGGTGTATTTTTGTTTTTTCTCATAAAGTTCCAACCGTCGTTCCCATCACCGATGCTCCCGCGGTCGTAGAAGGCAGATCGTTTCGATAGAATTTCCAATATTAACATCCCTCTGATCGTACTGCTTTCGGTCGAGTCGATATCGTACAATGCGAAATGTCCAATTTTCACGGATAAGTCGACTTCGTCGTCGGCGTGAAAGTCGTCGACTATACCTCCGTTCGATGACACAGCCGTCACATTATCGAACGTGTCTATCGGAATAACGGAACGTATCGTCAGATTTTTCGCATCGACGTTGTATACGAACGCTTGGAACGTCATGCTACGGTCTTATTTTCACGTTCGTTCAATATTAACGCGTGATATCGTATCTTTTGTATTTTGCGAAAACGCTTGAGCGAGTAAATGACGAATCCGGATAGGGAACAAGCTACGGAGAAGCACATGGCCAGTGATATGGCATCGCTCAACGTGATGTTGTCGAAAAGACCGACCCATCCAGAAGTGGTGTCGGCGGCACCAGCAATGCCGTTCATGATATCGGTGATATTTCTCGTGCCAGTGTTCATGTCTTATCTCATAGGGCAATACCGTTCATTTCAGCGTTGTAATCGGTCACGTTCATCCGTTCTAGCTCTTCTATGTGTTCGTTTATATCGTGACGCGGTGTCGCGTCGGTATATGTTTTTTCGACGCGTGACGACGGCTCGTTGTCCCGGTCGTCGTTATTCGCTGCGTCGAGAAGATCAGATATCGATTTTGTAGTGTTCGTATTATCGTCGCGGTCGTCGTCGTCGTCGTCGTTGTCGCTATAATCTTCGGTACAGCTATCGTCGACGTCCGACTGCATCGTCGATACGCTGGACGTTTCTTCGAGGACAGCGTTGAAATTCTCCAATTCTGCGTAGATAGGTTCGTCGTCGACCGGTTCGATAGAAGCGGATCGTTTCGTACGCTTATGTACGATACGGTCGTTCGGGAGGATGGAGAACTTTATCGTCTTCAACCAGTCACAGTTGTCTCCGCGATAAAGAGCTAAATTATCTGTTCGATAACTTTCGATCGAATAGCCATACTTTGAGACACTGTTCACGTCCGCCATGTAAACGTCGATGAGCGCGAATTTCTTTCGCTGAGAATGCCGATTGGTGTCCAAAGCGACGGATGCTGGAAATTCATCCAGATAATCGGTCTGGAATGTTCCTTTCGATTCGCCGTGAAACAACAATGTCAAATATTGCGACAATTCGGACCGACGGAAGTCCTGTTCGAACGTGGCCATATTATAATCGACATCGTCGGAATCGTTCAGTTGAATCGCGTAGGTGGCGTGCAAAAGGATCAATACGTCGGTCTTTAACGTTGGCGAGCTCGACCTTTGAACGACACCGTATTTATTCTTCACTATACGAACCATCGCGTTCTGTCTGCCCGTCAAGAATTCGAAGTTGTCGATGTTCTTACCGAAAAGTAACTTTTTCGTTTCGGCCCACAGATCGGACAGCGCGTTTCGATTCTTCACGATGGCCGCCGATACTCCTACCGACATATTCTTCTTTCCCGTCACGTTACACTTGAGATTATTATACATAATCAGAGTTTGAAGCTGGCCAGATTCCTTGTGTAACCCACCGAACACGTTAATAGCGTTACCGTCATTAATCGTACTGTATATTACGTTGTCGTTGTCGCCGGCAGTCTCGGTAATTAGGATGCCACACGTTAATAGATCTTTGACCGACCATAGTTCGTAGTCGGTAATTTCTAGAGTCGACGCCACGTAGGAATATTTGTTGGTACCAATTTGCGTTTTCAATTTTATACCCTTTGTCGATTTATCTGGAACGAGTTCTGTCCACGATTTCGTATTGAACGATTCGTGATTATACGGGTAGCGGTACCGTTCGATAACGATATTCTGATCGGTATTCTGACGAGAGTGTGCTACGTAATAATCGACGAGATGCTCCGCGCTTTTACGGATCGATATAATCGGTACCATATCTAATAGAACGTTCAAGTCTAATATACGACCCATTCCGTCGTGCCATATTATGCTACCCATCGGAGTATTTTTCGATATCGGAAACGACGACGGCAACGACGCTGTTGACGTCGACGAACGTAATCCGTTACGCGATTCTTGACGTCGTCGCGGATCGTAACGGTCCGATATATTTTGTGGATTATCCATCGATGAAGATCTGTTCGATACGGGAACCGGAACCGAATTATATCGATGTGATCGATCGATTCGTCGTTCGTCGATCGATATTTGTCGCCGCCGTTGCTCTAGTTCTCGTCGCTGTTGTTGCTGCTGCTGCTGCTGCTGCTGCTCTTGTTGTTGCCGGTCTCGTTCTCGTTGTTGCTGTTGCATCAGTCGAGCGTGTTCGTCCGTCCAATGTTTTTGATCGGAATCGTGAGACGTTTTATCTCTCGCAAACATAACGTAATACGCTAGGAAAGTTAAAATAAAACATGCCACTGCGATCGAAACGTACTTGAGAATTTGTAACACGTTCGGTCCAGGACCGTCAATTTTGTAGTCGATATCGAACACGGAAGACTTATTATTCGCTTCGTTAGACATGAGAGCATTCCGTTTCAACATCTTATTATTGCTTCCGACTATTTCGATATAGCGTAGTCGACAACGGACACCACCAATAAACGAACATCACGAACACGTTGAATACGGAACACCGTCCGTGATCGTACGTGCACAACGATTTCCTCAGGTCGTACAGCGAGCGATCGTTATAATAGACCGATAGCGGATAAATCGTTTCGATCTTATCGTCCGTATCGATATCTATGATTTTGATCGATTTAATGGTGCCATAATCGATCGACGACGACTGCGACGATGCTATCCTGTCCAACAAACGCGACAGATTATATCGTTTATTCCAACCTTTCACGAAGATCACGTCGAATTGACTCAGAATATCGTATACTATATCGTCGGCATACGGGACGTGTCCGACCGATCCGTCGATCATTATGTAATTCGCCGTCAAATAACGATTAGTTTTACGTATATTGCTATGCCTGTAAGGAGATCTGTCGTCGCCGTACAACTTGAATTTGGGAATGGAAAACATGATGCTGCGAATGTCGTACGAACAACTAGTGCGAGTCGCTCCGTAATTGTAATCTTCGATGTCGAACGGATAGTTTACTTGTTTCCAGGCGATTTCTTTTACGATAAAGTCGCCCGTCGAATAGTCTTGAAGCATCTGAACATCTAGAAGACCTATTCGTGGGAAATAACGTACGAATGCCATCGTTCTATTCGTTTATATTTTCGTGAATACTGTACGTTTTAGCGATGGATGCGATCCGTACCTATCTTATATCTTGTTTCGTTTTCGTGATAACGAGAGATTCTTATGTGACGGCGTTCGTGTTATTCGCGATGGACGGTATGTAATTTACGATCGCTCCCGACGAAAGCAATTGATTTATAACATCTACGACAGTCACGATTTTCCGATTGTCGTACCGTTCGTGTGGTCTTATTTTCATTCTAGTGCGCACCTTACGTTTGAAATGAATCAACAGATCAGAAACGCTAACGGGCAAGCAAACTGTATGTAAATTTTGAAGCGAGTGACCGCTCGACGGGTGTTTCAATTTAACAAACGTATTATTGTATCCTTCCGAACACTTGTTCGTATCGTTGGCTGACGTAGAATATACGTATATATTCGAATTCATATTCAATATGTACCGATTGAACGGGTGCACTATAACCAAGCGAGCGTCTCTACCGGTACTGATATCGTTCGTATTGGTGAATACGTCGGCGAACACGCCGTTTTCCAATTTCGTGGAAGAAACGAAATGGGCCAACATATCGAACATGGGTATATCGGTCGAATCGGTAAGCAATATCGTATGAAAAACCCACAAAATGTGGACCGATATGAGAAATACTAATATGGAATTCGCATCGACGATCATCTATCGATTATGCGATTATTTATGGTATGTTGGATATCGATATCTTACAAAATACGTATAGGAAAAAGAAATAAACGACATACGTGCACATACACGCACACACTTTATTTCGGAAAAAATAGTAAATTATTTACACGATACAATATTGTACAATCTAAAGGTTCAACCGCAAACGTCTTGGCCCTCTTCGTCTTCATCGATGGAGGAAACGACGTTATATACTCTGAAAGGTTGTCGTAGTTCGGCTTCTTCTCGGTCCATCTTCCGCAACATCCATCTCATTCTTCGTGTCGATACATACGTTCCAAGTATACACGCTAGCGTCGAACCGATAATCATAAAAGCACCCACAGACCATATTATATATAGATGTAATGTTCGTATGCCGACACAATGCGGATTGCTCCCGTCGACGTCACAATGTCCAGTCAACGTGATCAAATCGGACTCGTTACTCGTACAATATTTATCGACAAACGACGACGACGACGACGAAGATGGGAGTGCTGTCGACGAGGGCAATGACGATGACGGACATGTCGATGGCGCACGTCGAACTAGTATTATCACGTCGCAAATATACGTTCTGCATGACGGAAACGTTGAACAACGACAACGAACGATTTTTATTTTTATACCACTTGTACGAATCGAAAACGTGCGGTATCTGTTTCGCCGTTATACTATCGTTGCACAAGATGCTATCGTGTTGGTAGCAAGTAGACCACGTATAACATTTTTGGCTGGATACGTTCCGACAAGAATCGTGGCTTCGTTGTATTCTGATCGTATCTGGTATATTTGCGACTGCGGCGGTGGAGGCGGTGGTGGCAGCGGTGACGACGACGACGACGAGAGCGGTAGTATTATTAGTACCGGGAGTAGTCGAGACCGAAGCAGTACCGTTGTCGATCGAACGAATCGCAGTCCTTTCTTCGTCGTTCATAAAATCTCGATTCGTGACTTTACGATTATTCGATTGTTCGACGACGATATTCGAACGATTTTGAGGTTGATTCGATGTTATCGATACGTTCACATCCGACAAATTTCCCATCATCGTCGGCATCGATTTCGTCTCCGCTATCACGTCACTCGTCACATTTTCCTTCTCGATACTTGTCACCGAGATCTTCTTCTTCTTCTTCTTCTTGGGTATTATCCCGACCGACAACGATTTGTTCATGTCCAATTCTACGAATGTCGTATGTTCATCGTCAACGTAGATTTCGGTCGCCGTTTCATCGGATGTAGAGTTTCGTACGGAAATGGGCGGTTTCGCTAACGATGACTGTGACGATATCATGGTAGCCGTCAGGCGTTGCATCGAGATACATGTTACTACGCTCAGAACGACGAGATATCTATATTGTAATATCGACGCCTTAGAACAACGTGTCATGTTCTAAACCGAATATATACTTATAATAATCGTTTATGGTTTTGAGACCGCATTCATACGTGTCCGATTGTTGATGATAATCCATCGTGTTTCCGATCGATAACCGAGCCACTAACATATACGTCAGCGTATTCACATCCCATACGCGACCCCCGGCTACGACCGATCTCATGTACGTCGGTGGCAACGAATTGACGACTTGAAATTTGAACGCCATTCCCAACAGATCGCTTACGTCGCACTTGAAGAACCACTCGTTAACGTAGGAATCGAACAGAATCGGGCACCACGATCGAAACTGTGGCCATAGCGAGGACACCGCTTCGTTATCGGCCCACCATCTAGTCATTATAGCGACTTCGTCTTTGAAACACTGCCTCAAAAAATACAATACTTCGGTGTGTTTGTTGTTCGGCGATATAGACCATTTGACACCTTTCGCGACGAACGTAAAATAGAAAACTTTAAATGCCCGATACGTTTCGTATTGTGCGACTCTGGAGTACGTCAGAGTTTGTGCCGCATCGACGAAGAACACGTACGTGACGACGTCGTCGAACTTTATTCCTTGCGAAATTATGTCGGTCGCGTTCGTAATATCCGCGATGGAAATGTTTATAGTGTCACCTACGTGCCGATCGACACCGTCGTTACGCGTTTTTTGGCAACAGTTGCCATTTCACATTTGATATCGTCGTTGCCGTTTATCGGTACGTACGAACAGCTACGATGATGCTGATGTTGACGACGGCGGCGTCGATGCGTAGCGGTAGTGGTG
This sequence comes from Endomychus coccineus, assembly GCA_958510875.1. Taxonomy (NCBI): domain Eukaryota; kingdom Metazoa; phylum Arthropoda; class Insecta; order Coleoptera; family Endomychidae; genus Endomychus; species Endomychus coccineus. The sequence continues at coordinate 78,745,579 of OY294069.1, read as the reverse complement.
TCGTTCGCATTCGCGCCCGGTATTTTCGTTTTCAGAAATACGGAAAAGTCTTTTTCGAGCATATTGATAAAACTGAACTCTATCAAAGTCGTTAATATTACGTGAACGACGTCCAGCTGTTCGTTGTCCGATTTCAATTTGTGTATCACGTTGAAATTGTATACGTTGATTATCAATAAACGCAAATTTTTGGTGTCGTTATCGGGGAACCTGTGAATAGACGACAATTTGAACGGGGGCGTTTGCAGTTCCGACACGTTCGATTTGACGTTCCGTTTCATTATACGCGATTTAGAAGTAGTTTTTCCCGGTCGTTTATCGCCACCCTTCATCTGACGCTCGATGGTCGACATCGGGACGACTCGAACGCAATCGTAGTGTTCCGTCAGCGTATTCAACACGTTGAAAAACATATCGTCGCACACGACGAAATAATTGTCGTTGTCCAACGTCATCGGATCGACTTCGCTCAGTTTTTCCAATAACAAACCGAAATCTTCTTTCACGCTATGGAAATCTAATAGTAAATCGGTATAGAGTACGTTGAGGATGCGACCGTTGGTCGTTTTAGGAACCGCACACGACAACAATCCATTCAACGGTTTACTGCATCGCCTCATCTTTCTTATTACGTACGTTGGTGACGAGTGCCGTGGAAAATCGAACGAAACACGGATAATGGAAATTTTCGTTATTCATCGTCGTCGAACTCTTATTTGCCACGTAACGCTCCACCGATAAGGCGATTCTACACAAATCGATCAAAGATCTAGATATCAAAGCGTTCCGTATGACGGGATATTTTTGAACCGTTTCAATGTCGTTCGAAATTTGCCGTCTTTGTTCGTTTATCTTGATTCGTGACGACGACGACGATGACGACAGTCGCGCATCTAATTTGCCGATCGCGTTCAGAAATTCGTAATATTTTCGGACGAACGGGTCGTCAGATTCACGACCTCGAATCGACGTAGCGGAAACTTTCAAAGCGTCAACGAAATAAGGCGAAACGTATTTTTCGAATATGAACCGTTTACTGGCAAACTGATACGACGGACTCCGAATACGTTTCAATAGTTGTTCGGGAGCACATCCTTTCTGAAACAAATCGCTAACCGTCACAGAAATCTTATATCGAATTCGCGACGGAAATTTATACGGAGTCAAATCGAGCTTACTTATCAGTACGGGAACGTCGGCAGCGACGTTATCGTCGTCGCGTCGTATCACACTCTTCGGATTGTGCATTAAATTATACAATAGAATCAATTCGGGAGCACCGTCCGTCAAGCGACATTCGTTGACGATCAATATGACGAATTGTACGAGCTTTTGGAGAAATTGCGATTCTTCGTCGGCGGCAGCAGCAGCAGCAGCAGCAGCAGCGACCTGTCGCGGTTCGCAGTCTGGCAATAGAGCGGATATGATAAGCTTCAGCGAAGGATCGCGATATTTGTCGATCGTCAGCAAAGCCAATATACGATTAATATAATAACCAAAATGGAAAGAATCCGGTCTATTTTTGAATAAATTACACATATCTATAGTTTTTAATTGTTCGATGAACGATTCGAATTCACCATAAGTTGTTTCGTGACTGGTCGTTTCAACTTCACTCTGTGGCGTTTGTTTCTGCTGCTGCTGCTGCTGTTGCTGTTGTTTTTCTCGCCGTCGTTGTGTTTCCGTCGGAATATTATCGAATTCGTCATCGTATATCAAACCATCGGTATCGTTGTTATCGTCGTTTCTCAGCCAATCTCTACCGAAATATCGATCCATCGCCGTAATAGATTCTCCACTATCTTCTGTTGTAATCTTACTTGTGAACGGTAACGTCACGATCGTGGTGTGGACATATATATTTACAGACACGCTGACGATCGATCGTTCATCGTGAAAGGAAATCGTAGAAATTACGATATCGAAAGTTTATGACAGAATGATTGCGTGTGTGTGTGCGTGTGAGAGCGTATCATATATGCATTTTCTGTGTCTATCTATTTATTCGTATGGTCTAACTTTGGAATCCACGAAGCGAGGAAATTGCCTAATTTGTTATTCAACAGGGTCGTATATCGTCTCAATACTATAATAACTACGTAGGAAATCAATAATACGACGACGATACCCAGTACGACACTCCACGGTTTGTGTGACATAATCGTCCAGAAAGAGTGCTTGTCTCCGTTGTTGAACGATGTCGATTGAAAATCTGGCAATGAAGACATGTTGGCAGAAATATATCGTGAATTACCACTACTCATCATATATATATATATTATGTCTCGTTCTTATTATTGTTGTGATAATAGTCCATCGTGCGATACACGTGGTATGTCGTCGTCGTCGTCGTCATCGTCGTCAGTTTCTCGTTGACCCACCATACAATCGCGTATCATGTCTCGGCACAGATAATTCTGTATGGTGTGTAACCAGTTTTTATTGGTGAACGCGTCGTTATCCATCTTTGCCAACATTACCGCTTCTTTCGTCGTCCATCGATCTCCACCGACCAGTATCGCAGCGGCTATTATCAAATCGTTCGTTATAAACAGGAATCGCTTATCGTTCTCGGGCCACATAATCAATTTGCGCTTATCGCCCAGCGTGAATATCGATTCTAACGTTTTCCTGTCCGCTATGGGTTTTATTCGATCGTTCGTCGTTTCTTCGTTGCCGGCGACGTGAACGCGTCGATTGTCTTCGTAATCGTAGAATATCATCGGAAAATCCAATATCAACGTGAACGTTACATCCGGCCGTTTGTTAGTACTCACGTCCACCATATTTATTTTGCCGTCGTAGGTTTTCTCGATACGAAAAATCACATCGACGGAAGTTATATGGCGATTCAATAAATTTAAATCGTTTTGAATATGTTGAACGTTCGAATTCGATCCCAAATCGTTCTCTTTCAGCATTCGATGATCCGTATTCGACCACGTTTTTATATAGTATCTTCCGTTTATCTTGTACGCCGACATCCAAACGTTACACAGGGGAGCGTAATTGCGCAGTAGCGGGGCTATCATTTGACGGTTCTCACGTGGTTCGATGGTTTTCGTCAATAACCCGTCTGAAGTTCGATAACCTACGGCCATAGTGCCTTCCATGATGGTCTTTGCGAACGTTTTGTAACCGTCCGGAAATATGTAAAATTGTAGTATATCTTCCGGCGACCAGTAATCCGTGAATACGGCTCGCTCCCTGCCGTCACCGTTCAACGTACAATACGCTATAGGTCTGTATAGTATCATCATGGTCGTAACGTTCAATTTATTCCGCATCGTCGCCATGTCCCATACGCCCCCCGCAGTTTTGGTCCACTCTACGTCGGCGATTATGTCGGGATCGAACAGAATTTCGTGAAAAGTGTACTTGTTTCCGGTGATCATCTCGCTCACACCGTACGGTATCAACGGCAGATCGGTGAAATGCGAGATATGAACGAAATTATCGTTCCTATCCAACGCGTGTAACATATCATCGATCAGCGCATTTTTCACGTACGCTAGTTCCTCTACACCGATCTCTTCCGGTATATACATCGACATGGCTAGTCTGTTGTATTTGAGGAAAGCGCTGAACATGTACGGTTCGCGTTGGACGTTAACGAATCTGCTAGTCAAATCTGTGTCGAACACACAAGATGCGGGAATCAACGTCAACGTTAGATATACCAAAAATTTCCCGACTCGAAATCTAAATCGAACATCTTGAATATTTCCACCGTCCGGTATTATATGGTTACCTACGAGATTGAGGAATTCCGGAGTCATCAACGACCGTAACGTTCGCTCGGGAAACATCGAAATTATACCGTTCGTACCGAACAAGATTGGCGTACCCGCACGAACGGGCAACGTAGAACACCATTTCGCCATCCGTAACGTCGGCGATTCTATTAACGTATCGTCTCGAGATCGTGCCGCGACGGTCATAATTTCGATCGTTTTCATGTCGATCGTACGTTCGAAAATAACGCTCAGACTCCTGTCGTCTTTCACACCGATAACGACGAGAGCACTCCTATATATTTCGAGGAGTCTTCTATCTTCGTTCTCTAACACTCGTGTCTGTAGATGCGCTTCTATCGCATCGACCGCATCGCCGTAAGTAGTTTCGGCGCTCATCGCGTCAATCGCTAGATTTCGAACGATAGCCTGGGTAGTATCGGTCGAAAGAAAAACGGGAAACACGGAGTCGTAGTAGAAGGTGCACGACGTAGGCGATCTACCGAACGCTAGACGACCCAATTTGATCAGAGCGGTAATTTTGGAAATGGACGATGAATTCGCATCGGAATCGATTACGACACGGTCACCACCTACACGTATCGTGCCATGCATTTGTCGTAAGAACGCAGGCGACGGTTGTGACGACGACGATGAAGAAACTCCATTTTCATCTGCCATTCTATTTCTTATAATTCGCTTTCCAATATATTGTCGTTTACGTCGCCATCCTCGCAATTATCGTCGTCCGTATCGTCTACGTCTATATTATCGTCGTCGTCGTCGTCGTCGTCCGTATCGTCGTTATTAACGTCGGCAGCCGTCCCGGGAACGTCACCGATAGCCAAGGTGTTTGCCAGAATTTTCGATTTGTCCATGCAAAGGACCGATTCGGTATTATCGACAAATAAATTTATCAGTTGCAACGTGTACCGTTTGTAGTTCGTGTGATCTACCATTTCACCGAACATGTCTTCGCTGCGATGATGAATGAAACTTTTCACGTTCCTCGCGTGATCCAATACGTCGACCAAATTCAATAGAGCACCGACATATTGACAAATCATATAATATACGTAAATGTCCATCAATGCCACGTCGTCGTACGGCTTCAGTTTATATGCGATAAGGCGATCGTGCAACATGATCGGAGTGCGCTGCTTCTGCTGCTGCTGCTGCTGTCGCCGATTGCGAGGCAATTCACAGTCCGCACGCCGCATATTCAATTTCCATATTCTATTTTGGTCGTCGGTCAGCGTGTGCTCCTTCTGAGAGGCGATATAAAAAATAAAATCTGTCGTCACGTCCAAACCCGACGAAGATATTTTCGAATCGCATAAACCGCTCAATCTCAAATATGGGAAAATATGTTCCATTTCTTATTTTTCAACAGAAAAAAAATAGAGAGAGAGAGAGAGATTAACATTTAATCTGATACGTCTTCACGCCATACGAGTGGTTGTATTTGGCAGCGTTCTCGGCTTCTCGATTAGTCGATTGCCCGTCTCCAGATTCACTATTATTACCGTTGTTTCCAGTGTCGATTAGCTTATTGAATCTAAATTTATCCGCCTTTATAACCTCTACGTTCAATTCCGATTGTGATTTTTTGACGATACGAGGTTTATAGAGATCCAATTTGTCGAAACTGTATTTAATGGGTATCGTATCGTAGAATATAACGGAATCGCTGAATAAACCGCCACACAGCCCTATCAAGGGATGTCTGCCTTTGATCAATCGGATTTCTTTCGTTTTGCAGTTAAAATCGACAATCTGGTCTAAGTTTTCGATAGTATCGATGGCCTGAGATTCGTTGTTGATCGAATTTGTCGTGTTTGACATACAATGCAGAAAAGCTTCTGCTGACATAATGATATCTTATCTACTAGGGGTAGGAGAAAAAGAAAACGAATTATCGTATTACGATTCATTTATTGTACGATATCGGACGAACACTGATCGACTGTTTCGTCACGATGGTTGGCCATCTGGGAAAGAAAATTCGTTACTGAAACTGAAATCGAATTTATAGTTAACGACATACCGCAACGATCAACCCTCGCACATCTTCAAAAGTTCCATAACACATCGGTGGACACCGGATATGGTCACGACTAAGGATTGAACGTTTCAGTTCGGAAAATTCGTTCGGCAAATTTTCGTTCGAGCATCGATTCCGTATAGGTGTCAATTTGGACGTTTCGTCGCACCTGAAACATATTAGTATTCGACGATTCGAAAAAAATATATATTTACAAAATACCGTGGGTCGTTTGTAACGAATTGTACGTTCTCGGGAGAAGTCGATTCGTGGCATACATTCGTTGAATCGCTAAGTGGAACCGTACGATTTTCATTCACCACATCGATATTCGAATAGTCTGAAAGTAGTGACATTTTCGCAGTATACAATATGCAGTATGAATGTTACACCTCGAACAATCCGGAACTACTATCGATCGTCGTCGGATACGACCGGTGTATATATATGTGCTCGATGAGGTGGGTGAGGGGAGTGCGTATCAGTCTATCGTAACAGACCCCAACTCCACTCGTATAACAAATCGACGAAAAGATTCGCACGGATACGAGGGGGGAACGCGTTCGATATCACTACTTGCCGATCGTTTTTATCGTTCTGGACGACGGTCGGGTTGACGTCGTACGAACCGTTGACTCAATACGGCCATGAATCCCGTGACGATACCCGCAACGATCGCGATCGATTTGTTGTTACTTCCTTTTGGATTACTTTCCCCGTCTACGATTACGACATTTTTTTATTTCCGATAAACGCGTACAGTTCCTTGAGATTGGACGATATCTCATCACTAGTTGCGTTTATATCGTCCGGTGTCATCATCGTCATATATTCTGGTTCACGTGCTCTTATTACTGGGAGGTGACGTGAAAATCTATCATTTGTCGCGTTACGATAGGTAATACGATATTGTTCGAAATATCCGAATCGAGCGATACCGTCGTAACTCGATCATCATCATCATTGTCGTTGTCGTTGACAATAACATATTTCGGGGAATCTGCACTTATGATCGTACCGATTATCGAAAATACTGGATAATTCATATCGGTGACGGAAACGACGCGAACGGTATCGGTCAACGAAAAAGTAAGATTGGAAAATATTTTCTTCACCAAATCGCCAATTTTCGATTGCGAAGCGTTCGTTCGATGCATATCTGACGCTATATGACGCATAACATCCTCGTTAACGTTCAATTTGGCCGAGTGAAACGAACGATGCACCAATTCGAGGTATTCTTGTGGAGTTTCCGGCTTGGACACGAGAATATTCGCAACCGAACGCCGGGTGATGGCTTCGTCTATATCTTGAAAAATATTCGTGGCACATATCATCAGTACGTTCGATTCGGCATCGGAGCTGCTGAACTTGTTCATTTACATCATAAAAATTAATTTTAGCTTTTTATCGATGGGCTCTTCGCCGGCCGAACCCCTCCTACTGAATATCGAATCGATTTCGTCGATAAAAATGATTTTCGGAGCCACGGATCGGATGGCCCATTCGAAGATCGCCGTTAACAGTTTTTCACTGTCGCCCACGTATTTACTGAATAGTTGCGACAATTTCATCTCGTATATGGGTACGCGACAAAACGTGGCCAACGCTCTGGCCAACGAGGTTTTTCCCGTGCCCGGAGGGCCGTACAGAATGATCATACTATTACCGGTTATATCTCTGTTGCGTAGAATTTCTTTCGTTCTGCTGTTGCTATTCAACGAGAACATATGCGCTAGTTCTTTCAATTTCTGCTTCGTATCCGAATGGCCGATTATATGATCGAAGTCGTCGGTACGGGTTAGCGTTAGTTCGGGAATCACATGTTTGACGCTATCGTAATCGTTGTATTGCGACCCGCCGTCGCCGTTGTTATTCCCGTGCAAATTTAACGACATATGTGTGGCGTTCATCACCGATATAGTTTCTACGTTGCCAGACGAAATCGCACCGTCCAATCTCTGAATGCGGTCATAAATTTGTACGATTTTATTGAGAATCAATTCGATAATATACGAACGATCGAAAGCTATGAAACTTCTATTTCTTTCGTGCTCGGTCGATTCTGAAGGATTCGGTCGCCGCCGCCGTTGTTTCACCCGATTCAGTGGTAACGTTACACCGGATAGCAGACAGCACGCGTTATATAACACCGACTGAGCCGAGGCATATCGAATTATCGCTTTTTCGTATTTACTCTCGCGTTCGTAATCTATGGCGTCGTTCGTTATACGTGCGACTTTCGACATTTCTTCGAACAGCGTCATCATGATCTTATGCTTCCGTTCGGCATTTCTGTTGTTGTTGTTGTTGTTGTTGTTGCCGCCGCCGCCGTCACCGAAACTTTCGTGGTTTTTCGTGTTCGACATTGCCGTTATCGTATGTCGTGTCAATAATATTTTCGCTTGCGCGATATCGCATCTTATAAACGCTTACAACGGGACGACTGGAAAGGAAAGTCAATTCGAACAAATACACACATACGAATAGTATCGAAAGATATTTATTTTCGAAATACATTCAAGAAATATCGCGTATCAACATATCGTAACATATTTCCCGACTCCACTCGTGTGACAACCCAAGTTGGTGTTATATTATCGATGCGATAAATGTCACGTTATGTTGCTCGAAATGTTCATAAGGGTGAAATTCGTATCTCATGACGGTCACGTGGACTGTAAACGGGTTAAAACAAATACGTACAAATAGTGTCGAAAGATATTTATTTTCAAAATACATTCAAGAAATATCGTAGGCACGTGTATCGTGACGCGAGAGATCGTCGTGTAAGCGTACTCTCAACGACTCCCAATATCTTCGGAACAAACAGTATGTATATCGAACGTCGCCTGTCGAAGAATGAAAATCCCCGTGCGGTTCTGAACACTGTGTCATCGAGTGTGCTTCTGAAAGATTCAATTGGGGTCCACCTCGCCGACTGTCAGATTTGACGTGATCGCTTCTACCCAACACAACGGTCATCAGGATTATTTCATTTTGGAACATAAAATCCAGCACGTATCGTTCGTCTTGCAGTTGTCGACTGGACAAGTTGATCCATAACGGTTTTACCATACCCGATACGGCTACGTCGTGATGATGGCCGCCCGTCAAAATCGGTCTGTCCCTCGAGAGCGAATAGTAAGCTTGAGTCGATGCCTGAACGGGAGTATAATTGTTGCATACGTTGACACAATGTGCACATCTAAACTCTCGATTGTCGTCGATCGTGTGTTTTTGTAGGAACATCATATCGAATCGACTTTGCCACGTAACGAATAACGGAACGTTATGTTCACGGAGACATACTTCGTGTACCATCTGAATCATCATTAAAGGATCCACGTTATGAGTTGACTCGTAACATCGATTAACTTCCAAAGTTTTCAATATATTTCTTTTGACGATCGCCGGTATAGAAGCGTCCGGATACATCGTCGTTAACACGAAATCGCTCGGTACAAATATGTCGTTTTGAACGAATTCTAATTTGTCTAATACGTAGGATTTTCCTCGATATTCGACTGCGATATTATCGTCACAAATCGATGCACTAATGTACGCTATTCTATCGATTTTGTTCACGAATTCCGTATCTAAAGCAAACGGCTTCACGAATTCCGATAGCAAACGTTCTGCCATAAACCACAACATATTCTTTCGGTTATTCATTTCACCGCCGACGATACCACTTGACCGGTTCCTATCGTCGTCGTCGCTATATCTACTGGTACGTTGTATCGAGTGTCTGCTTATATGCGTTCGTCGATGACGACGATTACGGTGCGAATATCGTTGCGATTGTCGTCGTCGTGGTTCTCTTTCGTAGGATCTCGTCGGGTACGTATCGCTTCGAACAACTTCATCGCGATATTCCCGTCGTCGTCGCCGTCGTAGTTCTCTTCCGTATGATCTCGTCGGGTGCGTATCGTTTCGTACAACTTTATTGCAATCTGAATCGTCAGAGAACAGATACTCTTCTTCGTCGTCGTCGTCGTCCGATGACAAGTCACGCGACACCTTCGATGTAACAGCACCGTTCACGTCGTCGTTATCGTCATTACTCTTGTAATTATTCTTACCGTGATAATCTCGTGACGACTTCGTATCATCATCATCATCATCATCATCATCATCGTTTGCAGCGTCAACATTGGTAACTTTACATTTTATGTCGACTTCGCTGAGCGACATCTCACCATCGTCGCTATCATTCAATAAGATACCGTTCATATCATCGACGAGATCGTTCCAGTCTGGCTCCGTCGTCATGGTCTCTTATTATTATTATTATTATTATCATCATCATGATCACGAAACTCGATGAGATCGGATCGAATGGAAAGTCATACAAAATAAACGCTAACAAAACTTTAATATAAATGTATTTATTCGTTCAGTAATCGCAATATATTAGTCAACTTATGAGAATGTACATTCACAGGAAACGGTTTAAACGGTACGTCGTTAAATCTCTGCTGCTCGGACGAGGACGACGACGACAACGACGATTTGCTTCCCAGACACCTGTAAATCGTGGGCACTTTATTTTCACACAAATTGACGAAACAAATATACGTGAGGATTATTTCGTTTACAAAAAATTTATAAATACTATTCGAACTGGGTATATTTATGAATAAAATGTTCCTTTCGAATGACGTTCGCCTAACGTCCGTCAAATACAGACCGGTCTCCGCGTGGAACGCATCTTCGTTATTCTCGTATACAACGATCAACTTGTTCAAAAAAGTTTCTTTTGTGATATAAAACAAATCGGTGACTATATCGAAACTCGGCAAGGTAGTTTCGAATTGTTCGAAATAGCACAGTTTTAATATTAACCAGCTCGCGTTAATTAATACATCGTGACGCCCGACAAATTCGGCAGATTGGAAGTGTTCGGTTTTGATACGAGAGATTTTTTCTTGAAAATTGCGAATGACTTCTTCGTTCGTACTTGAGATGGATTCCTTATCGTGGGAACGATTAGTTATTTTCTTACTACTTTGATCGTGGCTACTAGTTTCTCCGTTCGATTTGATTTTATTCCGAGATGTAGGTTGCTTGCGAACCTTTTTGGCTTTAGCTGCGGGTTCGACGACGGTTGACGCCTGTATCTTGCCTTCGCCTGCTGTTTCTGCTTCCAGTCTATTCACGTGTACATCTTTCTTCGTGGTAACGGCGACCGTCCGCGCTTCAATCGATCGCTCTAATTCGGACCCTTCCGTATCGTTCCCAATATCATCGTCATCTTCCTCGCTCGTATGTGTGTCTCTTTTCCGTTTTTGACATCGCTTCTGATCAGATTTACCATTTTGTTTCTTTTTCTCGCGAGCTATCGGGAGTTTGACCAGAAGTTGCGGTTTTATCGTTGCAGTTTCCACGGTCGATTTCGTTTTCGATCTTTTCGACGTCGATTTTTTCACCGGTGTCGTACCAGTCGGCTTAGTAGCAGTAGCAGTAGTAGTAGTAGTAGTAGTAGTAGCAGTAGTGGTATCGTTATACGAATCCCCGTTCGTGATGGCGGTTACAGCGACGATAGACTTACTTGTTGGCCGATATGTCGGATGCAAATTGTTCTTCACCGGGTTTAGCGGCTTGACGAAGATGGCATCGTCGGGATTGTACTCTGGAACGGCGTTGGCGGTGGCGGTGGACGCAACATCGAAACTGTCAACGTGCTGCTGCTGCTGCTGCTGTTGTTGTTGTTGTTGTTTACCCAGCACTCGTTTAGTTATATTCCGAAGTTGATTCAACGTATCGTCGGTAATGGTCAAGTCAGAAATAATCGGACCCATTTCCATGTGTTTTTTCAGCTTGGCCAAACTTGCCGAAGACATCGTCGATGTTTCGCTGGTGAAATATTCACGTCGACTGACTGCCTCCCACCGTGACGAATCCGTTTATATAGCACCACGTGCGATCGTTTATTGGTCAATTATGTTTCATAACTCGACCTGGTAACCGTTCCAAGTATACATCTATATGACGATGTCGTCGTTCGTTGTTATCGTAATTGGCGATGTTATTGCCTAACCAAATCGGTTCTACTACACCGTCGAGACGAAATTTCAAACACCCCGTTTTCGATATCGAATCGTATCCTCGAAGCACGTCCATATTTGGAATTATCGGCATTCGTTCGGAATTCGTGGAACACGCCACGAATGCCGTCCCCAACATCGTATGGATGCGTAGAGCAGATGTGAGCGTTGCGAACGCTCCCAAATACACACGTGGCCACTCGTTAAAACTGAAATATCCTATTTGATCGCAATGGCGTATCGGTACTTTATCATTGAAAATGCGACAAGGTATAACTGGGAACGGCGTGAGGGCGTTACATAATCCGGGTAAACCTTCCGCTCTACTAGATCCGTCATATTCGTATTCGAAACGTAGAGTATCTAAAGGGAACGGTGGTGTAGCATAATCGTCCGGGTATGGAGCGTTATACACATAAGCGTATAGCCACTGGTCGTCGTCCTTGCCGTTGGATGTCATGATCGCGCCGCGGTCTTACAAGTTGCAGCGCATCGGTCGACTCCCGACTGACTCGTCACGTTCCGTAAGCGCACACGAACGTGTCGCTGCACCCTCGAAATCCGTCCGATGTCGACGAGATAAGAAGCACACCGGTGTCATAATTTCGAGGGTGCCACACGGGGTACAGCGTACCACGTGTGGCACCCGCGAAACCGGTACATATCCTCGGAATTCGTGCATTTCGAGGGTGCATCACGGGTACGCGGTGAACAACGATGCACCCGCGTCGATCGTTCCGAGTAGACACCGGTGTCGACACCGGTGTCGACGCTGGCGTAGGCACCGGTGTCGACGCTGGCGTGGGCACCGGTGTCCACACCAACGTCTCAAAATCTCGAACGATGTGTGCAATCGCGGTTACGTTTGACGGTATCGCGCGCAGTTTGTGTCACGTCGCAGACAACGCGTACTCGACGGTGCGACGTTATCAGCTCCCGGTGTTCCGTCGAGTTCCAATAGTAAGACACAGAAATGAGCGGCGTGCCGGTATGTTTTCGATTGAAACCTTTTTATTGTCACATGGACAACGGACAAATTTATAATATAGGTAACACCACCGTGAAAATAACGATGACGCGGAAGGAATTGTTGGATATTATCGACATTTCTGTCGGTGTCGTCAAATTATACGAACCACACAGTTATAAAGCGGCGACGACGACGACGACGACTACTACTACACCGAAAGATCGTAATGGTGCATCACGAGATGATTTTACGTTGAGTGCGATGAAGCAGCACGTCCGGCCCAAAATACACAATTTATGGAATAAGATAACCACCATAGTTGAATCGAACGAATCTTTACGAAAAGTAACGAACGCCATTTTAATAGATAACGTGGACAGTATCGAGAACACGTTAAATTACATATACTCGTGTGTGATTTTACAAAAAATATGCGCTGGTGAGGCGAACGACGAGAACGATGCCAATAAAATCAACACGCCAGCGCCGTCGTCTCCCAGCTCGCTGAAATGTGACGAATTCTACGATTTGATATCGCACGAAAGTTATAATAACGATAACGTGTTGGCGACGACCATGGAACACCTGTGGACACTTTTAGACGATATTCTCTTCTTCAAACCGATATATTCCATTCTACAAAATTTATTAGTATTTTACATACAAATTTACATCTTGAGTAACAACTCTATATCGTTCGAAGAAGGAACACCATCGGTCACGAAAGATATTACCACCGCGGACGCGTTGGGCAATCGAATGGGTTGTTTCATAAAACAATGGCTGTTACAGGGTAAAGACGCGAGCGTTCGCAATATTTATACGTGCGTTTTGAACGACGACATATTCCACGACTTGGCGAAGCAACTACGAAAATACATATTGCACAATCGCGATCGATATAACGTGCTCATCGGCCGAGACAATTTCGTTAGCGAAGAGGTGTTCACCAATACCTTGCTGAACGACAAAAAGGGCCTGTATCGGAATATGGACGATCTGTCGATTTTCGTGAGAAATCACTTGAATTCCGTTATCGGTAGAAAAATTAACCACGACGACAACGACGACAACGGTAGCGATAGCAGCAGCAGCGGCGGCAGCAACACCACCACCACCAGGCTCGTAGAAGACATTCAGACGGACGTCCTTATACCGTGGCTATTATTCGAGGGTTTTTGCGGAGCACCGTCGTCTTCGTCATCGTTTTACGATAGACACCTGAGCGTGTTGAAATCGCATTCGTTACTTCATCTCAAGAATATTTCGGACAAAGATAACGGCAATTTGGTGAACAAATGCTTCGAAATTATAATGGCCGATTCGTTGGTCGTTAATGATACGATCAAAAGTTGGATCGAAAATAAGTATATACTAGCGTTGCAAGAAGTATACGAAATGAAGAAATATATCACCAAAGTATTGGAAACTGACAAAACGTGTACGATGAAAAATAAAAAATTCTCCAAATAAATTTTACATATTTTTATTCGTAATTTAACAATTTATGTCAAAAAAACCAAGAACATCTCGCAGTTGTTGTGGTGGTTCGTCTCACTTGTCGAATTTTGGGACGGCAAATTTTCGTACAAATCAATTCGGCAATTTCATCGTTCGTGCGAATCACGTATGGTTTATTGGAAAGATTTATCAATAACACGGATACTTGTCCGCGAAAATTTTCATTTATTACTTCAGCCCCCACTGTGATACGAAAATTTACGGAAAGATCAGATCGGGGAACTAACCGGCCACAGTAACCGCGTGGTAACTCGATACGAATGCCCACGTCGACGAGTCGCTGACTTTTCGCCGGAACGATGCAGTCTTCGGCGCTGCGTAAACACACCCCGGATGATCGATTTGACGGTCGATCAGGTAGACGAGCCTCGTCGGAACACAGCTGAACGCGTAACGTCTGTCCCATTGTTCGCTACCCAAATAGAACGTCAGCTAGTCGTGCGAAAAGAAATACAGCTTCGTCGATGTAATATTGGAGGACGTGACGATAAAACATCCAATTGGTGGTGGTGGTTGCGTTCATTGTCGACACACGATTCGTGTAAAGTGCACGATATTTCATTCATTTCGGCAAATAAATAGTCTGACGCCTCCCACTATCTTCCTATCCACTATATAAATTCCAACGACCTATTGTAACAATCAGAAAATGTTCTCCCGCTATCGCCATCGCTAACGGAGAATAACTCACGCTCGTGCGACAGTATTAATTCGCGAAGAATGGAAACAGTGCGCGTACTACGACGAGCCATAGCAACGAAATATTCAGCACCAAACGGCGCACATGTGGCCATTTTTGTATTATCTCGTTTCGATAACCTTTTCCACGTGTATAATACGATATCGCTGAAGGTGGACGCAGCTGTAGAAAAATTCACGCTTTATCACCTGCTGGACGTATTTGCCCGGCTAACGAACCAATTCTATCATAATTTTGATTTGCTATCGAACTTTTTTCCATACACCGTCAAGAATCACAACGATTTTCTATGGGGTAATCCGATATTTATTGTCGCGTCGCTGTCGAGTACGCCCCACAAAATGTGTCGCTGGGTAGATGAAAAGATTCTCCTTGGTCCATTACTACGCGCCATAAGAAAACCAATCGGATATGTGCAATTGTATACATCCAGCAACACCAGATACTTTACGTTCGGAGTCAAACGCAATATTAATTCATCGTCGCAGCCGGAGGAAGAAGGTGAATATAGACTGTTGTTGATCACGCCATATCGAATAGTTTCGAATACCCTGTACTGTCGCGTACAATGTGTAATATTCGTTTAAATAAATAAATACCAAAGTGACATAGTCTTTTTTTGGGGATGGTGGTGGTGGTGATGGTAAATAAACAACAGAAAAATGAAAATTATAAAATCAATTTATTCATATCGAACGAAACGTTATATGTATCGTCGATGGCACTATAATATCGAGTGAATTCCTCGTGAAATGCATCGGTCAATTGTTTAGCTGCACCGAAAGGTTGTCCGTACCTATTTAAGGAATCTATTATCAAATCGGCCGGTACTCGAGCGTAACATCCATCTTGCGCTTCGATCTGAACGGTATCTTTCCATTTGTAATAGGGATTCGTTTGGATTAGCCATTGCTTCCGCCATGCCGCCGGTAAACTGGGTAATTTTTTTACGTCAATATTCACTGGTTTGTTGATGTCCTCCACGTATCGAAACCAAGAATAGAACATACTGATACTTAGCAAACCTTGTTTTATGGCGTCGTCGTGTAAGCCTGATGACACGTAAATTTTCGTTTCTCGATTGAAGAACACGAACGGTAAGGATCCTTCGTTGTTGATAACGCTATTGGTCACCAGTTTGGATTTGTTGTGGAAACAATATTTATAGATGGCTTCTCGTTCTTTACTGTTGAAATATCGGAACTGAGCAACTTCGGGTTCGGTGATGTTGTCGTGCCAAAAATCGACTTTGATGTGAAGAATACGCTCGACCACGGCCGAATCGTACGGACACGATGGTGGATCGTTACACGTGTATCACAACTTCGATAGGGCGTAGATGGCCGCGAACACGTTGCCCACGTTATTCCTATACTCGATTTTACTTTCCGATATGACTTTCTTGAAGCCGCTCGTGAACGTCGCAATCTCGTCCTGAACCAACATCATGTTCGTCACGTACATCAACATGGCCGGTTGGTTTTCCTTGTTCGTGTCCGTCGGTTCTTTTGCCGAAGCCGAAGTACGGCCGTACTCTCGCAATATGTCGAGCAATTTAGTTTTACCTCCGTGCCTATGACCGCAAACTATGGTACACAACTTGGACCATTGTCCGGGAAATTCGATGCTTAGAATCAACTTTAGCATCAAATCTAACGTACCGAAATCGAACGAACATAAATAGAATAGGTACGTTAACGTGAGTAATACATAGTCGTATTTCACTTCTTCGGAATTTTGTTGTAAATAGTAATTGGCTCGTTTGTATCGATTCGGATGCGATAGGACGTAACGTTTCAATATGTCGTCACGGCGTTCGTTTCGTGATCCCACGTAAAAAGCGTACGGTAAAAGAATTTCCGCTTGCTCGTACAACCACCGTATCACGTCGTATCGCCCGTTTTCTATCCAACTCAGTATACTGGCCGGTAGGACGGATCGACGGTTCGAGCGACGCCGACGGCGACCCGATCCCCAGATGAACGACGACGACGACTCTTCCTCTCCGGTGTTTCCACTTTTATCGTTATCGCGTTCGTCCCCGTTATCGTCATCGTCGTCGTTGTCGTCGTCACTATTCACAGCCTGTATCAAATCGGCGAACGATGGAATATCGAACACCGTCCATTTCGGTAAACGTTTATACATGTGAACCGTTACTATGAAACATATCAACTTTAATCGGAACGGTAACGATTTTTTGTTTCGTACCGCACATTCGGCGATATTAGTCATCGTACGCGAATCGAATTCTTTCATGATCTTGGCGAAAGTCGTACGTAAACTTGACAATATCGCTAAAGATTTCACTTTGGATTGCATCATATGTTTATTGGACGAGAGTTTCTTCTGATTGGTATTATTATTATTATCGTCGTCGGTATATTGCGGGTGGAGAGTAGTCGACGATCCTTTTCGTACGGCATAATCACGATATAAATAGTCTTCTTTGCTATCTACGTTATCGTTATCGTTTTCTTCGTTGTCGCGTAACGCTGAAGACATACGCCGGCAAAAGTCCGAGCCGAGCGTATCTATCCCGGTAGCTGTCGTATGTTTCGACCGAGACGAATCGTGACCAACGGTAGTGCTAGCAGCAGCAGCAGCAGTAGTAGTAGTAGTAGACGCGGAAAATTGTCTTTTCTTCGTAAGCCATTTTAATCGGGTGCGAACGTCTACGATTCCCCGGATGGCTGCGATGTCACGACACAAGTCACCTTTGGTATATATCTGATTGGAGTAATTACGTTCGACGTTATTGAGCAGAGGTAAAATCGTAGTGGATGTGGTTTGACGAGAAAGAAGATATTCGTTTCTTCGTATCGGTGGAACGTAAGTGGGATGACTCGATGATTCTCGAAAGTCGAGAGTGCCGTGTGCACGTTAACGAATTCTGTGCCGTTATACATGTACGGTATGCCGTTCAACGTAAACGGACGCCAATAGTATTTTTTGAACATCGTCAACAGATCTCTATTGACCGTCGTCATTTTTTTGGATTTTTTCGCGTTCTTTTCCTTATCGTTCTGTGGTGGACATTTTCGTTTTCTGCTACTGCTATCGGTCACATTCGAATTCAGTTCTTCGGTCCTGTTTCCGCTAAAACTGTTGAAATTTCCGAAGGTGTCGTTAGCATCGCCGGCCGAATTATTCGATGTCGTCGTAGCACCATCCTTGTCGACGTACAAATATTGAGGAAAATGTGTTTTGAACAATTCGGCCGGTGCCCACAGCGACAACGGATCTCTAGAACTCGCCGTGAATTTGACACAGGCAAATTGGATCACGAACGATATCATAGCGGTGCTGTCGCTAAATTCTGACATCAATTTGTTCATCGTATCTTCCGGTATATAATTATAGTAATATAGGTAGGCTTGCAACTGTGTCGGATGTATGGATGTTTCGTGATGATACATTAAGGACGCACAAAACGAAAACACGTTGTAATTGGTATGTTTCAATTTCGCCAATCCGCTGTTCGTTTCATCGTAACCGATGTCGAATTGGAAAGTCGGGAGATCGTTCGCTCGGTCGCGCACCCTCCATCTGTTCTGTCTTTTATCTTTTTTACGACCATACGGTTCGTCTAATTGCTCTTGTCGATTTATGTCGGTCATGATGGATACGTAAGTTCCATAAATATCGCTCAATACACCCGTAATCATGTTCCACTTGATGCACTCGTTAATGAGGATTTTCATTTTCTCCAACTTAACTTGTTCGGTGTATCATCGTCGCCACCGCCGTCGCCGTCGTCATCGTCGTCGTCATCTCCGCAACCGTCGTCTCCGTTACGACGACCGGAATACCGATGGCTGTTCGCGTTCGTTATAATATAATCGAAAAGTACCATAACGTAACGATCCGACAACGTTCTATCGAAATATTCGATCAACAATATTTGCCACATATCTTCGCTGATGATATCACACTCGTAGATCGTATTACGAACGTAACTCAAATCGGTGATCATGCTAAACACACGATTCGTATTTTCGTATCCCTTCTCGTCGGTATACTTGAAATGACCCTCCAATATATCGATATTACCTCGTTTTTCTACAACACGTTCGGGACCGGTGACGGTTACGGTTGGGACGGATGACGATGTAGCGACACCGGCAGCGCCAATAGTCGTTCTAACGCCCTTATTGGCGTTTTTCAAGTCTTGTTTTCTCGTCGAAATAAGGCAGAGCCACGTCGTGTTTACGTGACATTTCTTCTTCTCCTTCTTTTTCTACGATATCTTCATCGCACGGTGAAACGGTGGTCTGTTGCTCAACTTGTTGTTGTCGTCGTCGTCGTCGTCGTCGTTTCCGCTGACATCTTTCCGTCGTAGTATTCTCGTCGATGGACATCTCGTTCGATATACTCGTGGAATTCGAAGCGATGAGATCGTCGTCGTCGTCGTTATCGTTAGAGTTGGAATATTCCAATTATTATGGAATTCCAAGATTATGGGACGACATCGACGTCATCACTTCTTCGTAATTTTCGACAAACAACCAGCGACAAAAGGTTTTCTTACGATTGATCATTCGATTCGGTGTAATAGTGTATAGAATATCGTCTCGATACGATTCTATCTCTCTGCGATTGCTGTGTATTTCCATACATTCTTTATCGAGAAAATATTTCTTTTGAAATTTGAAACGAAATTCTCCGTCGAAGCCACACCACACGATTTCTTCTTGCGACGAATTACGTTGATATTGAGAACATTTTGTCGCGTCCGTTCCGTCGTTCGTATATTTCAAACTGTAGAATGGGTATACGTATTTTGGGATCGGTGATAAAATATCCACGTCTGTTATATCGTTTTTATCTGCAGATGTGAGCGTGGACGTATCGAAGTTGTACAGGAAAAACGTATCGGCGTGATTTCGACCGTACGGCAGTACGAACGAGGTACACGATTCGTTCAAAAATAAATCTAATTCCTCCGAAGAACTCGTCTTGGCTCGTACTCGATTCAACGTGCGTATTAATGCGTACAGCAAATGATGGTACATACACCGATCGACGTTCACATCGTGAAATATCATATGAAAGCCGTGCGTTTTCCCAACGGTTATAACGACCGTTCCCACGTATCGTATATGTAAAATTTTCTCGAACATTCTTCTCACCACCTCACATATAAATTCCACGTATTTTTGGGATTCGCACCGTGCCTCTCGAGTCTGTGATTTTTTCTTGCACTCGATACAATCGAAAACGAACACCAATCGATGAACTAGTTCGTACGATATTACGACGCTACAATTATGTGGAACATCGATCGCTCGAATCAGAGTTTCGTAATTTTCGTGGGAAATTGTAAACTTCGTCTTGGCATCGTCCGAAACTATCATATGAATCCGTGCGATTCCACGACTCGTCAGCTCCTCATCGTTCACGTCCAATTGTCGTAATACGCCGTCCAGAAGATATCGCTTATAATCGACTTTCGGGAACTTTTTCAATATACTGTTCAATTTCAACGTTCCAATCGAACAATCGACGACGGTATCACTTGGAGAATTACAGATCGTTTCGTCTTGCGTGTTAGTGTTCGACATGTCGTTAGACAATATTAGCGGTAGAGGTGAAGGTAGGGATGCGACTATCACCAAATTAATTTCGACGATGACGTTTTGTCGTACGTCGGCCTATAACTTTATTTTCGTCGAACGAAAAATTAGCCAACATATGCGATATGCACAGCACAATGAATAATAAACTACTGACCATATAGAATACACAGTTATGTATATTTATAGGTGATCCTAATGATGCGAGCGACGTCGTTGTATCCGCGTCACGGTTATCGTCTTGTAATAGTGACAACATTTCAACGGGCACATCGACGATCGTTCCGTCGTCTTTGTCTACGCGAACTACTCCACGATCCGACCATTCTGTCGTGCTCTCGAAAAATTTCATCAGACGATCGACGTCATCGGGATACATGGCACCGATATTATGTTTACATCGTAACAACCACCAAGTCCAGAACATTTTATACGCCGATTCGTTGGCATACCGCGAACCGTTCCCTTTCGTCATCATCAATTCTAACAGATCATTTCCATCGTCGTCGTAGATATTGTCACGGTACGCGATGAGCGAAGAAACGTCGACGTTCGAATTAGCGTTTGAATTCCTCTTCTTTACCAACCGAAATCTAATCGAATTCGCTTTCAAACGCTCAGACGAGATAATCGAGAATATATTACACCAACGCGAACAACACGGACGGGATATTTCTGGCATTTCTTACTGTTACTAGCGCGTGTGATTCGCACGTAATTCTCGTTCGAAAAACTAATATGTCTCTCGTCATGCACTCTATCGTTATCGAGAAACAGTTTTGTCTCGAATGAAATTTGTTGAAACGAAATCGCACCGGTGGATTCCTTCGAGATACAGAAAGTTTGAACGTATATCTCGTTCGAGGAATAAAACAGTTTTGTCTCGAGTGAAATTTGTTGAAACGAACGGTGGATTTCTTCGAGCTACAAAAACTTTGAACGAAACTCTCGTTCGCAAAATGAAATCGTAAAATATTTTTTGATGAACAAACTTTGTCCATCTAGAATCTCTCGTCGAACGATTGGTTGTTGAAACGAAATTCCACCGGTGGATTTCTTCGAGCTACAAAAACTCTGAACGAAACTCTCGTTCGCAAAATGAAATCGTAAAATATTTTTTGATGAACCAACGTTGTCCACCTAGAATCTTTCGTCGAACGAATTTCCAAACTTATAAGTTCCTCGTAATGCGCACTACCTCCACCGAGAAACAGTTTTGTCTCGAGTGAAATTTGTTGAAACGAAATCTCACCGGTTGGATTTCTTCGAGCTGTAAAAACGTTGAACGTGAATCTCGTTCGCAAAATGAAATCGTAAAATATTTTCTGACTTTGTTCGCCTAAAATCTATCGTCGAACGATTCGTTGTTGGAACGAAATTCCACCGATGGATTTCTTCGAGCTACAAGAACTTTTAACGTAATTCTCGTTCGAGGAATGAAACAGTTTTGTATCGAAAGAAATTTGTTGAAACGAAATCTCACCGGTGGATTTCTTCGAGCTTTAAAAACTTTGAACGAAACTCTCGTTCGCGAAATGAAATAGTAAAATATTTTCTGATGAACAAACTTTGTCCGCTTAGAATCTCTCGTCGAACGAATCTCCAAACTTATAAGTTCCTCGTCATGCGCACTAGCTCCATCGAAAAACAATTTTGTTTCTAGTGAAATTTGTTGAAACGAAATCTCAGCGGTGGATTTTTTCGATCTACAAAAACTTTGAACGAGATATTTTCTGACCAACAAACTTTGTCCGCTAGAATCTCTCGTGGAACGAATCTCCAAACTTAAAGTTCCTCGTCATGCGCATTAACTTCATCGAGAAACAGTTTTGTCTCGAATGAAATTTGTTGAAACGAAATCTCACCGGTGGATTTCTTCGAGCTGCAAAAACTTTTGCAGCAGTGATGACTCACAGTTACGTGACGTATCACGGGGGAAACGAAAATTGTGGAACGCAACATCCAGCTCTCGCGAGAGGCTAGCGCCAAGTCTAGACAGTCAAAGGGGCTCCACGTACCCCCATAGCACCCCTGCACCCCTATATATATAATATATATATATTATATATATAACCTCCGCGACGGCCTGCTCCTTCTTACTACTACGTTGTTCTTACTCTGGTCAAGGAGGTTTAGGATCGCGGGCGAGAAGCTTGCTGATTATATAGTTAATTTAGGGTCAGCTGAGTGAATACTCGATTCTCATTGGACTAGAGCCAATTGACGTCACAAAAATCCTAAAATCTACTGATTTCTGACGAAAATCACGGTAGAAGGGGTAAAATTTTGATCAGATTCAATTCAGAGTTCCGAGAGCGAAGTCGATTGAGGTTAAATTGTACAATATTAAACCCACCCCATCCACAGATGTAGTAATTTCAAGAAATACATAGGACATCTATGGTAGATTTGATACTGTACACGTTGATTGGAAGTTCAAGGGAATCCTACCAGATGGCGCTCACCAACTTATTGTGATAAATTGATACAACATATCAACAGATGGCGCTTATCAAGTTGCTATACTCAATCTGTATAGGATGTTCGATAATCGGATTTGTCTCGCATTCATATAGATGTCGCTCAGTTAGTTATAACAGTGAAGTTGTATGACAATCCGACAGGTGGCACTTGCTCAATTACTGAAGTTAAATTGAATAACATTCCAATAGATGGCGTTTGATTGAACACTGTGACAAGTCTGTACATCCATCGATTAAGTAGCGCTTAATTGAATATTACAACGGAGAGATGGCGTTCGTTCAGTCATTATGACAAGTTTGTATATCACCCAACCAGGTGGTGCTCAATTGATTGTTACAACAAACTTGTATGGCAATCAAACAAGTGTCGCTCATTTGGAAACTCCCTGGGACAACATCAATTAACACGGATTTTTTTTTTTGATTCGTCACTCGATAGCGGTTGTCGTCAACATTTCAATCGTTCCTATGTTTGAACGTTACTCTCGATTGAAAAATGAAATTGTAAACCATTTTCTCGTGAAGAAATTTCGTCAATTAGATTGTTCACCAGCCAACTCAGGATTTCTAATTTTGTTGAAACGCTCATCGTTTGAAACGGAAGATTGTTAACGTATCAACCATTCATATGTCTAAACGTTACTCTCGATCGAGGAATGGGATTGTAAAATATTTTATGAAGAACAAACTTTGTCGTCGGTCAAAATTCTCACTTAACGACTTCAACGATTCAGACTTTTGCTACATTACCTATCGCTCGTAACGAATAGTCGTGGTCAACGAATTAGTCGTTTCTCTGTTGAACGTTATTGTCTTTCAGAATTTGAAACTACAAAATATTCGCTGGTGGATGAAATTTGTCGAATTCATTTCTCAGCGACTTTGAACGAAACTCTCGTTCCAGAAATGAAATCGTAAAATATTTCCTGATGAACAAACTTTGTCCGTCTAGAATCTATCGTCGAACGATTCGTTATTGAAACGAAATTCCACCGATGGATTTTTTCGAGCTACAAGAACTTTGAACGTAATTCTCGTTCGAGGAATGAAACAGTTTTGTCTCGAATGAAATTTGTTGAAACGAAATCTCACCGGTGGATTTCTTCGAACTACAAAAACTTTGAACGAAACTCTTGTTCGCAAAATAAAATCCTAAAATATTTTCTGGTGACCAAACTCTGTCCGGTAGAATCTCTCGTCGAACAAATCTCCAAACTTGAAGTTTCTCGTCATGCGCACTAGTTCCATTGAGAAACAGTTTTGTCTCGAGTGAAATTTGTTGGAACGAAATCTCACCGGTGGATTTCTTCGAGCTACAAAAACTTTGAACGAAACTCTCGTTCGAGAAATGAAATCGTAAAATATTTTCTGACTTTGTTCGCCTAAAATCTATCGTCGAACGATTCGTTGTTGGAACGAAATTTCACCGATGGATTTCTTCGAGCTACAAGAACTTTGAACGTAATTCTCGTTCGAGGAATGAAACAGTTTTGTATCGAATGAAATTTGTTGAAACGAAATCTCACCGGTGGATTTTTTCGAGCTGCGAAATCTTTGAACGAAACTCTCGTTCGCAAAATGAAATCGTAAAATATTTTTTGAAGAACAAACTTTGTCCGCTAGAATCTCTCCTCGAACAAATCCCTAAACTTATAAGTTCCTCGTCATGCGCACTAGCTTCGTCGAGAAACAGTTTTGTCTCGAATGAAATTTGTTGAAACGAAATCTCACCGGTGGATTTCTTCGAGCTGTAGAAACCTTGAACGTGAATCTCGTTCGAAAAATGAAATCGTAAAATATTTTCTGATGAATAAACTTTGTCCGCGTAGAATTTCTCGTCGAACGAATTTCCAAACTCACAAGTTCCTCGTCATGCGCATTAGCTCCATCGAGAAACAGTTTTGTCTCGAATGAAATTTGTTGAAACGAAATCTCACCGGTGAATTTCTTCGAGATACAAAAACTTTGAACGAAACTCTAGTTCGCAAAATCAAATCGTGAAATATTTTCTGATGAACAAACTTTGTCCGCTTAGAATCTCTCGTCGAACGAATCTCCAAACTTAAAGTTCCTCGTCATGCGCACTAGCTCCGTCGAGAAACAGTTTTGCCTCGAATGAAATTTGTTGAAACGAAATCTCACCGGTGGATTTCTTCGAGCTACAAAAACTTTGAACGAAACTCTCGTCGAACGAGTCTCCAAACTTAAAGTTCCTCGTCATGCGCACTAGCTCCGTCGAGAAACAGTTTTGCCTCGAATGAAATTTGTTGAAACGAAATCTCACCGGTGGATTTCTTCGAGCTGCGAAAACTTTTGCAGCAGTGATGACTCACAGTTACGTGACGTATACGTGACGTAGCACGGGGGCAACGAAAATCGTGAAACGCAACTTTCAGCTGTCGCGAGAAGCTGGCGCTAAGTCTAGACAATCAACGGGGCTCCACGTACCCCATAGCACCCCCTGCACCTCTATATATATAATATATATATATTATATATATATTATATATATAACCTCCGCGACGGCCTGCTCCTTCTTACTACTACGTTGTTCTTACTCTGGTCAAGGAGGTTTAGGATCGCGGGCGAGAAGCTTGCTGATTATATAGTTAATTTAGGGTCAGCTGAGTGAATACTCGATTCTCATTGGACTAGAGCCAATTGACGTCACAAAAATCCTAAAATCTACTGATTTCTGACGAAAATCACGGTAGAAGGGGTAAAATTTTGATCAGATTCAATTCAGAGTTCTGAGAGCGAAGTCGATTGAGGTTAGATTGTACAAAATTAAACCCACCCCATCTACAGATTTAGTAATTTCTTGAGAATACATAGTATATCTATGGTTCGTTTCACACTGTACGTGTTGTGTGAAAGTTCGATGGATCTCCGCCAGATGGCGTTTATCCACTTACCGCAACGAAATGATATAACATTACGATAGGTGACGCTCATCAAATTGTCACGACAGAATTGTATTACACTTCGAAAGATAACGTTCTTTACGTTATCCCAACGGGATCGCATTACATCTCGAAAGATGGCACTCTTCACGTTACTCCAATGAAATTGCATTACATTTCGGTAGATGTCTCTGAATACTATTTTCGATCAAAAATTATCGTACTAATTCGCGGGTCACCGAAAAAATAGTTTGAGGCTCATATGAGCCTTTCCTTGTGTCGCTAAATCTATTTCTGAAACGATTACGTTAGAGCGAATGAGGTAATCTTCGATTCGTCGTATAAATGGGAAATTGAGGGTATAAATCTCGGCAACATGTGAAGGATATTCCATTCAAGTCAGCGTTTGAAAGGGTGAAACATCATGAATAACCATCACCTGCACAGATTCGTGAAAGCAATTACTGGTACGAATGAGCACGATTCAACAACTATCGAATTCATCTACGAACAAATGTTTTCAATTTCTCCCTCCCGTAAACACTGATCTCAATGGTATGGTGCATAACAAAATTTTTCGGCTGGATTTCGCATGGAACAACTTCAACGATTCATCGCTAGAAGGGGCGATCTATCGTAGAGTTACTCGTTGCTCCAAACGAATCGTAATCAACGTATTGCTCGTTTCTCATTTTGAACGTAACCATTGTTCGAAAGATAAATTTGTATGATATTGTCTGGTGAACGAAATTCATCTGCTGGATGTCTCATCGAACGACTTCAATGATTTATCGCTAGAAAGGACGATAGTCGACATATCAATCGTTCCTTCTTCTGTACGTTACTCTCGTTCGAGAAATGAAATTATCAACAATATTTTTTGTCAAAAAATTTTGTCAGATAAATTACTCACCGATCAACTTCCACGAATCAATATTTTGCTGCGTGACTCTTCGCTCGGAACGAATTAATTCAGTCGTGTCTCTTTTCGAGCCTAACTCTCGTTTGAAAAATGAGGGTTAACGATACAGTGAAAAAATAAAAAAATATATTAATAAATATAAATTATTTTATTAATAATCAATCGATACATCATATCGCCACTCGCACATCATCATCATGTCGCCTGAGGAATTCGTCGATCTTCTCTGAAAGCCGCATGTACATCATGAGAATGTGGGTGCACATACACGTCTCTGGGCCGGTACGCAGTCTCGGGTTACTCCACACGCACTGTATATAATGTTTATTATTCATTTGTACAAATTTTTTGCTGTAACCGTGGATACGCTGGACCAAATAATCGACGTCTTTCATTTGTCTCACATGTTTCGGGTTCAGATCTTTTTCTACCAAACCCGAACATTCGAATTTTCTTTTTTCTTTTAGAAATAATTTATAGGAATTATTTTCCATGAGATTCTTCACGGAATCCATGTCGATGCTGTATACTACGATTACAAACTGAATCGTTCGTGACTGGGGAACCTATATATATATATGCAATGCAGTCGTATTCGTTTGTGGTATAGAACATGGTTCTTGGAATATATCCTTCCGTGTATCAAGGAATGTTTTATTTTTTCGATGTAATTTCACTTCTAACGAACCGTCGAGAAACAGTTTTGTCTCGAGTGAAATTTGTTGAATCCAAATTCCACCGATGGATTTCTTCGATCTGCACAATAAGACTGATGTCCAAAGTAAACGTCTGTCCGTATTCGTGCGAATCGTATCACGGTGATAATAGCGATACGAATGAAGACAACGAGGACGACAACAACGATAGAAACAGATACACCCGTGTATTGGGGAACGAAAAATATGATAAGAAATATAGGAGAAATATCGGTCGTCGCGTTTGTAACGTGTACCCGGTGAAATCTCAGACGAGTAACGGAGAAGAAAATCCATCGATTTTGTATTATCATCGATACGAAGCGACTAAATATAGTGTCGATCCTTCGACGGAGATACCTCTGTTCGAAAGTACAGACGAGCAAGTTATAGATTCGATACTAGTTTCTTCGTATTACATGAACACCAATCGATGTGTGATCGAGTCGACGCCGTACGCTTTGCAAGATTATTCGCATATTTTATCGTACGTAGTGAGTAACACGGTCGAATATTGGAACGTCGTGTACAATTTCAAACGATTCTGGTTGGAAAAAGTTGTCAACAAGTTACATTCGAACGTCGGCGGATCTCTCACCGCTCCGAATAAACCGTATATATGGCCGACGAAAAACAGTTCGTTGGACGTACTGATAAACAGAATAACTTCGGACAAATGGCAATTATTGAGACCGATCGAATTCGATACGGAATCGATCCAATTCTATAGTGCTATCCAGAAACTAATGTACGCGCTGTTCTGTAACTCCCTCGATTCGGACGGTATACGAATATCGTATCAACGTAACGGCTCGAGTCGGAAACGTCCTCGTCGCATGAGATGTGGCGACGCGTGTAAGATGTATACGACCGCATCCACGCCGTGCTATAACGTTTTCGGCAAAGGGAATCTAATACATAGCATTTTGTGTACGCCACACGAAGGATGTCTGAACGACGAATGGTGGGCTCTTACCGATGCTTATATCGAATATCGTTGGTTGGCGGCAGCAGAGGATCCCGACGTGGACAAGATCGTCGATAGAGATGTTAATCATGCGAGGGAAACGAACGTTCTTAGGAAATTGAGGTGTCGCTTTGACAAAACCATGCAACGCGATCATATGTAAATTCGCACATCACCGTCCGAACAGGGAGGTGGTGGTGGTATATATATACCGTTATAATGTACAGTCACCGATGTATTCGTTTATTCTTCGTTATGGCTGAAACGTTCACTTTTGTCTGCGACGATGATCAAAATACGCTAACGACGACATCATCATCATCATCATCATCATCGATCGAGAACAATACGATCGAAAGAGACTGCGATAACGTCGTGTCGAGACTACCGAAAGTTGTGAAAGTCTTCTCGTATCAAAATAAAAAATACGAAATTGTAAATTTATGGCGAAACGAGCCGGTGGGTGAAAATCGTTCGCGATGTTCTTGCCATTGGAACTATGCAGACGACGTACGATGGTTTTTAGATAAAAATTATGATACGCGGGGAACGTTAATGCAGAATGTGAATCGTGGTGTACGTTGAACGACGAACAACGAGGATTTGCGAATTTGTTGAATACAATTTCGATCGGTGAATTATATGAACGTGATGATGGTAACGATGACGAAAAAAAAAATATTTCTACTTCGACGTTCCCAACATCTTGTGTAAAACGAGAAGGAATTTTCTTGTTTGACACCAGAACGAAACGACCGAAAACGTTCGACGGGAAATACGTTCGATCCGATACGGATGGCAGCGAAGACGAAGAAATACAGTACAATAGTCGTGCATCGTCTTGTCGCCTTTCGCCGTTCTATTTGTATAACAAGCAGAATCGCGTTACGGTGGTTCGATTGTACGGATTAGGTGGGACGGGGAAGACCCAATTATTGAAATACGTACAAAAACACGTGAACGGTACTTTTCATTATGTCACTTTGAAACATTTGCTACTGTGGAATTTCTACAAGGATACGTGCAAATATCACGCTGCATATAATGGTGGTTTGGTTCATCAGACGTCGCCAGATTCGATGCACCACTGCGTACAAATGTCAATGCTGGCCAAAACTATCGGACGAAGCGTTAATCAGATGAAATTCACACCGGATACTCGCTACCTAGATTTTTGCGAGTTACTTTTAGAAGAACAACGTCAGTGCAGAAAGAAACGTGTGAAAATGGTTCGACCGAAAAACGACGAATTCTACGTGTGTGTCGTTGACGAATACACGATGATGTCGCCACCCGCTTTCCTCGTCCTACTGAAATTATTGTGCGAATCGTCGCACAATACGATCGTTATTCTGTGCGGTGACGAAAATCAGTGCGGTCCGATCGATTTCGATACGGTGAGCAGCTCAAATTACGATCTGGACGAAACGAACACCGACGAATACGCATACAGCGACGAGGGTGCATGTAGCCAGGAGACGATTACGCGGGGCGAACGTCGAACTAGTGGAAACGATACAAGATATACGTACGTGAACGACGTTCAGGTACAAACGAGGAATGGCCGGGTCTATGGCGACAACGTTGATCTGACCAAATGCCGTGAACAATTGACTTATAGCGCTTTACCGCCATCTAATGTGATTCTCGCAAAACAATTGTTGGGATCGA
The DNA here is from genome assembly GCA_958510875.1 of Endomychus coccineus. Lineage (NCBI taxonomy): Eukaryota > Metazoa > Arthropoda > Insecta > Coleoptera > Endomychidae > Endomychus > Endomychus coccineus. The sequence continues at coordinate 78,715,343 of OY294069.1, read as the reverse complement.
ATCGAGTGTTTGAATATAAATTGAGTAAGTTGATGCGTTCGTCTGAAGATTCCGAGCTACAACGATTCATCGTCGATATGGATAGAAATAAAGACGCGGACAGTCGGAAGGAATTACTAAAACGTTTCGTGAACGATAATAAAATTAACACTATCAGATCGATCGATATCACGGAACTGGTAGATACGTACGTGAAGATGATCGAACGATGTGAGGACAACGTATCGCGGGACGATTGTGTACCCATTAAGAATTTCAAAGTACCGTTTAGAATTCTTGTCGTTTCGAACAGGCAATGTTACGATATAACCGGGGAATTGATCGATTCGCTATTTCGACAATTGTCCAAGCGATTCGACGTAAATATACTAAGCAAATATATCGTTCGTTATCAGTCGTCTGTGCGACAACATTTCACCCATTTAGCGGTGGGATTCTCGTACACTTTGTTGACAAATTTCATGGGAGCTACGAAAATACCGAGTGGTAGCGTATTGAAATTGATAAAACTCGAATACTCGTCGGACGATGGTAAATTGACGAGTATCGTTATGTTGGACGAATCGATCGATCGTTATTATCGCATGTATCCCGGATCGGGAGCGGTAGATAGACGAATTCAATATAATAAAATGCCGATCGAGCACGTGGGTTTTCCGATACATCTGAGTTGTATCGAAAATGCATATCAAAGTCAGGGACTGACGATCGAAGAAGACGGCTACCTGGACTGTACCGGTGCCGACGGACAACACATTTATGTGATGATAACGAGATTCAAAAATCTCGGACAGTTCAAATCTATTTTATTATAATAAAGGTATTATTGAAAAGCTTGTAGTTTTATTATCATTTGTTCCGAAATAATTGTATTTTATCGTTCAAAAGTCCCATTTTCAGAAGCAAATTGACAAATATCCTTTTGAAATAACTGTCGATCAGGAACGTTTCCACATATATCGCATTTTCATTTCCTCCCCATTTCCGTTGTAGTTAATGATGTTATTCGGTATGACGATGAACATAAGATTCGCTCGACGAGAGATTCCGACCGAGAAAATTTGGTCAGGAGACATTTTACAACTTCCCTCGTCGAACGACACATTCGTACACATGACGAGAGTTATACTGGTTGGGATATTCGATCGACGAGAAATTTCGAACCGACAAATTTTGTTCAACATAAGATATTTCAAAGTTTCATTTAACCCATTTATTCCCAACGTGACTGTCGTGAGATACAAATTTCACTCTTATGCGATTAACGGTTTCATTTCTCGAATCGTTCGATGAGGATCTCGAACGACAAAGTTTGTTCCTCATAGAATATTTCACAATTTAATTTCTCGAACGAGAACTACGTGCTGAAATAGAAACGATCGGTACATCAGCAACTGTATCTTTTCTATTGACGTGTAATAAAACTAGGTATCGTTGAAGTCGTCAGCCGATAAATTCTGTTCGTTAGTGGAGATGTTCGATTTCATTTTGTGCACGCAAAATACGTTCGGAGCGAGGAACGACCGAAACGTTACCTCCCACCACTCTCGAGGGTATAAGTACGGCTGCGACACACGCAGGTCGATTCAGTTTCAGTCGAGATGCCGTGTAAAACATGTGGTGGATTAGATCACAGTCGCGTTTCTTCGGCCAAATGTGCAAATCGAATATTGAAGCAAAAATATAGATTCAGCACAGTGAATACTTGCACCGAGACGTTCACGATAAAACGCGGTTTTCGTAAGTTTTGCCGACGTCCAGAATTACGACAACGAATCGAGGATGACGTTTTGGAAATTTCTCAACTGACCATCGAAGCATCGCTCTACGTCAGTTTTCATTATACGAAATTGTTACATCGTAACGAATTTCCGATCGGACAGTTTTCCATCAGTCACCTACAAGATTTCTATTACCATCTCCAGGGCAAACGACAGAGGAAAGAACGCGTTGCGTTGGACGAAGAATATTTCGCTATGCGGGCAGACAAAACGTTATTATACGACGGCCGATTACGATCCCACCTGATTAAGTCGTGTGCCAAGCAACACGAAACCAATATGAAAAATTGCATCACGGTCCATTTTTACGATCGACTAGTCCGATATTTCTATGAAAAATATAAGAAAGAGTGTGATCGAAAACGCTACGAATGGAAGACGATAGTTTACGACGAATTGTTCGCCTTCGTGCCACGTCACGTCGCCCACAGCCGAGAAGTTGCAGAATTTTTAAAAGATTTCCGTTTCGACTACCACAAAAAATTCATCAATATAGAAAATGATTGGTGGAGTTTGGTACCGATCACTTTCGAATTGGGACGATGGTTCGAAGAGAGAAAGTTGAAATCCTTCTCGGCGTTTCCTGTATTTTCGTCTGGTCGAAAACATTTACTTTATAACGCTATGGCTTTGAACGAATTATTGAGTAGTGTAAAATTGCTGCCGGACAAAACTACCGCTCCCGTGTTTAGGATGGAAACTCCAAGATATTGGTGGCAATATTTCGATCTATCTCACTCAGTTTACGGCAAATTCGACGATACAACAATGCACATCGAGCCCCACAAGCAGCGGACGTCTTTCGCTATGAGTTTTTCCACCAACGGAATCGATTGTTCCATCATGATGAATAGATATGAGCGATCTACAATTCAACAATCGCAGAAGAAGAAACGAAAGAAGACTAACGTACAATCAGAGACTACAGTGGCTAGTTCAAGTTTTACCAAGTATTTGGGAATCGATCCGGGGGTCGTTAATTATATCGGCGCGTGCTATATCGATAAGGAAACTCGAACAGAAACCAATTTCGTGTTAAAATCGGCCACGTTCAAGGAACATTTCTGTAAAGAACGTACTCGACGACGTAAACGGAAAAAAATGGCCGGAATCTTTGAAAAACGCCTACTTGAATATCGCGAAAGTATAAACATAGAGAAAAAATTAATTGTTTCGCCGAAGTGTGGTTCTAATTTTAACTCTCATGTGGAGTACATTTTATACAGACTGAATTTCTTATCGTCCAGTCGCGAAATTTACGCTACGCGGAAATATACGCGCTTGAACTGGGACTCGTACATTTCACGTCGTAAAGCAGAGGATAAGGTGGTAAATCAGTTATTGCCCGCTAAAGATGATGATGATGATAATTCCGTGTTGGTTTGTTTTGGAAATGGAACACTGAAAAACAATTTCAGTTATGGCAGAAATAAAAAACCCGCCGTCGAAATGCTCAAACAAGCGTTTCATCGTCGACGCGATAAATGTCAGGTTATATGTGTGGATGAGTATCTGACTACACAATCTTGTTCGAAATGTTTCAGTAAAATGCCTTTGCCACCAAAACACACCACCATGAGTAGAAACGATACGAAGCGACGACGATGTCACGATCATAGATTTCAAATTTGCCAAAAATGTAAAATCGTTTGGAATCGTGACGTCAATGCTGCGCGTAACATCATTTTGGTTGGTCTCGAATTAATCGATTATCGTTGTAAAACGTCAGATGAATTTGTTCGTTTGACGGAATTTCAAAATTATGTCTTGCATAAGGGTGAAATTCGTATCTCATGACTGTCACGTTGGCTGTTAATGGGTCAGATCTATCCTCATTTGATTGTTACGAGTGTGCGAATAAACGTATCAATGAAAAGCTTGTTGTTTTATTATCATTTATTAGTTTCGAAATAACGAGGATTTGCGAATTTGTTGAATACAATTTCGATCGGTGAATTATATGAACGTGATGATGGTAACGATGACGAAAAAAAAAATATTTCTACTTCGACGTTCCCAACATCTTGTGTAAAACGAGAAGGAATTTTCTTGTTTGACACCAGAACGAAACGACCGAAAACGTTCGACGGGAAATACGTTCGATCCGATACGGATGGCAGCGAAGACGAAGAAATACAGTACAATAGTCGTGCATCGTCTTGTCGCCTTTCGCCGTTCTATTTGTATAACAAGCAGAATCGCGTTACGGTGGTTCGATTGTACGGATTAGGTGGGACGGGGAAGACCCAATTATTGAAATACGTACAAAAACACGTGAACGGTACTTTTCATTATGTCACTTTGAAACATTTGCTACTGTGCAATTTCTACAAGGATACGTGCAAATATCACGCTGCATATAATGGTGGTTTGGTTCATCAGACGTCGCCAGATTCGATGCACCACTGCGTACAAATGTCAACGCTGGCCAAAACTATCGGACGAAGCGTTAATCAGATGAAATTCACACCGGATACTCGCTACCTAGATTTTTGCGAGTTACTTTTAGAAGAACAACGTCAGTGCAGAAAGAAACGTGTGAAAATGGTTCGACCGAAAAACGACGAATTCTACGTGTGTGTCGTTGACGAATACACGATGATGTCGCCACCCGCTTTCCTCGTCCTACTGAAATTATTGTGCGAATCGTCGCACAATACGATCGTTATTCTGTGCGGTGACGAAAATCAGTGCGGTCCGATCGATTTCGATACGGTGAGCAGCTCAAATTACGATCTGGACGAAACGAACACCGACGAATACGCATACAGCGACGAGGGTGCATGTAGCCAGGAGACTATTACGCGGGGCGAACGTCCAACTAGTGGAAACGATACAAGATATACGTACGTGAACGACGTTCAGGTACAAACGAGGAATGGCCGGGTCTATGGCGACAACGTTGATCTGACCAAATGCCGTGAACAATTGACTTATAGCGCTTTACCGCCATCTAATGTGATTCTCGCAAAACAATTGTTGGGATCGAATCGAGTGTTTGAATATAAATTGAGTAAGTTGATGCGTTCGTCTGAAGATTCCGAGCTACAACGATTCATCGTCGATATGGATAGAAATAAAGACGCGGACAGTCGGAAGGAATTACTAAAACGTTTCGTGAACGATAATAAAATTAACACTATCAGATCGATCGATATCACGGAACTGGTAGATACGTACGTGAAGATGATCGAACGATGTGAGGACAACGTATCGCGGGACGATTGTGTACCCATTAAGAATTTCAAAGTACCGTTTAGAATTCTTGTCGTTTCGAACAGGCAATGTTACGATATAACCGGGGAATTGATCGATTCGCTATTTCGACAATTGTCCAAGCGATTCGACGTAAATATACTAAGCAAATATATCGTTCGTTATCAGTCGTCTGTGCGACAACATATCACCCATTTAGCGGTGGGATTCTCGTACACTTTGTTGACAAATTTCATGGGAGCTACGAAAATACCGAGTGGTAGCGTATTGAAATTGATAAAACTCGAATACTCGTCGGACGATGGTGAATTGACGAGTATCGTTATGTTGGACGAATCGATCGATCGTTATTATCGCATGTATCCCGGATCGGGAGCGGTAGATAGACGAATTCAATATAATAAAATGCCGATCGAGCACGTGGGTTTTCCGATACATCTGAGTTGTATCGAAAATGCATATCAAAGTCAGGGACTGACGATCGAAGAAGACGGCTACCTGGACTGTACCGGTGCCGACGGACAACACATTTATGTGATGATAACGAGATTCAAAAATCTCGGACAGTTCAAATCTATTTTATTATAATAAAGGTATTATTGAAAAGCTTGTAGTTTTATTATCATTTGTTTCGAAATAATTGTATTTTATCGTTCAAAAGTCCCATTTTCAGAAGCAAATTGACAAATATCCTTTTGAAATAACTGTCGATCAGGAACGTTTCCACATATATCGCATTTTCATTTCCTCCCCATTTCCGTTGTAGTTAATGATGTTATTCGGTATGACGATGAACATAAGATTCGCTCGACGAGAGATTCCGACCGAGAAAATTTGGTCAGGAGACATTTTACAACTTCCCTCGTCGAACGACACATTCGTACACATGACGAGAGTTATACTGGTTGGGATATTCGATCGACGAGAAATTTCGAACCGACAAATTTTGTTCAACATAAGATATTTCAAAGTTTCATTTAACCCATTTATTCCGAACGTGACTGTCGTGAGATACAAATTTCACTCTTATGCGATTAACGGTTTCATTTCTCGAATCGTTCGATGAGGATCTCGAACGACAAAGTTTGTTCCTCATAGAATATTTCACAATTTAATTTCTCGAACGAGAACTACGTGCTGAAATAGAAACGATCGGTACATCAGCAACTGTATCTTTTCTATTGACGTGTAATAAAACTAGGTATCGTTGAAGTCGTCAGCCGATAAATTTTGTTCGTTAGTGGAGATGTTCGATTTCATTTTGTGCACGCAAAATACGTTCGGAGCGAGGAACGACCGAAACGTTACCTCCCACCACTCTCGAGGGTATAAGTACGGCTGCGACACACGCATGTCGATTCAGTTTCAGTCGAGATGCCGTGTAAAACATGTGGTGGATTAGATCACAGTTGCGTTTCTTCGGCCAAATGTGCAAATCGAATATTGAAGCAAAAATATAGATTCAGCACAGTGAATACTTGCACCGAGACGTTCACGATAAAACGCGGTTTTCGTAAGTTTTGCCGACGTCCAGAATTACGACAACGAATCGAGGATGACGTTTTGGAAATTTCTCAACTGACCATCGAAGCATCGCTCTACGTCAGTTTTCATTATACGAAATTGTTACATCGTAACGAATTTCCGATCGGACAGTTTTCCATCAGTCACCTACAAGATTTCTATTACCATCTCCAGGGCAAACGACAGAGGAAAGAACGCGTTGCGTTGGACGAAGAATATTTCGCTATGCGGGCAGACAAAACGTTATTATACGACGGCCGATTACGATCCCACCTGATTAAGTCGTGTGCCAAGCAACACGAAACCAATATGAAAAATTGCATCACGGTCCATTTTTACGATCGACTAGTCCGATATTTCTATGAAAAATATAAGAAAGAGTGTGATCGAAAACGCTACGAATGGAAGACGATAGTTTACGACGAATTGTTCGCCTTCGTGCCACGTCACGTCGCTCACAGCCGAGAAGTTGCAGAATTTTTAAAAGATTTCCGTTTCGACTACCACAAAAAATTCATCAATATAGAAAATGATTGGTGGAGTTTGGTACCGATCACTTTCGAATTGGGACGATGGTTCGAAGAGAGAAAGTTGAAATCCTTCTCGGCGTTTCCTGTATTTTCGTCTGGTCGAAAACATTTACTTTATAACGCTATGGCTTTGAACGAATTATTGAGTAGTGTAAAATTGCTGCCGGACAAAACTACCGCTCCCGTGTTTAGGATGGAAACTCCAAGATATTGGTGGCAATATTTCGATCTATCTCACTCAGTTCACGGCAAATTCGACGATACAACAATGCACATCGAGCCCCACAAGCAGCGTACGTCTTTCGCTATGAGTTTTTCCACCAACGGAATCGATTGTTCCATCATGATGAATAGATATGAGCGATCTACAATTCAACAATCGCAGAAGAAGAAACGAAAGAAGACTAACGTACAATCAGAGACTACAGTGGCTAGTTCAAGTTTTACCAAGTATTTGGGAATCGATCCGGGGGTCGTTAATTATATCGGCGCGTGCTATATCGATAAGGAAACTCGAACAGAAACCAATTTCGTGTTAAAATCGGCCACGTTCAAGGAACATTTCTGTAAAGAACGTACTCGACGACGTAAACGGAAAAAAATGGCCGGAATCTTTGAAAAACGCCTACTTGAATATCGCGAAAGTATAAACATAGAGAAAAAATTAATTGTTTCGCCGAAGTGTGGTTCTAATTTTAACTCTCATGTGGAGTACATTTTATACAGACTGAATTTCTTATCGTTCAGTCGCGAAATTTACGCTACGCGGAAATATACGCGCTTGAACTGGGACTCGTACATTTCACGTCGTAAAGCAGAGGATAAGGTGGTAAATCAGTTATTGCCCGCTAAAGATGATGATGATGATAATTCCGTGTTGGTTTGTTTTGGAAATGGAACACTGAAAAACAATTTCAGTTATGGCAGAAATAAAAAACCCGCCGTCGAAATGCTCAAACAAGCGTTTCATCGTCGACGCGATAAATGTCAGGTTATATGTGTGGATGAGTATCTGACTACACAATCTTGTTCGAAATGTTTCAGTAAAATGCCTTTGCCACCAAAACACACCACCATGAGTAGAAACGATACGAAGCGACGACGATGTCACGATCATAGATTTCAAATTTGCCAAAAATGTAAAATCGTTTGGAATCGTGACGTCAATGCTGCGCGTAACATCATTTTGGTTGGTCTCGAATTAATCGATTATCGTTGTGAAACGTCAGATGAATTTGTTCGTTTGACGGAATTTCAAAATTATGTCTTGCATAAGGGTGAAATTCGTATCTCATGACTGTCACGTTGGCTGTTAATGGGTCAGATCTATCCTCATTTGATTGTTACGAGTGTGCGAATAAACGTATCAATGAAAAGCTTGTTGTTTTATTATCATTTATTAGTTTCGAAATAATTGCATTTCATCGTTCAAGAGTCCCATTTTCAGAGGCAAATTGACAAATATTCTTTCGAAATAACTCTCGATCAGGAACGTTTTCTTGGCTAGCGACGACGACGGCATCTTCTCATCGGGATTCCCGTCGGTTTTCGGGTAATCGGCCGTTCTGGTGAACTTGGGCGTTTCTATCAGACCCGCTTCGGATATGACGAATGCCAGCGGACCGACGCCACTTTTTGCCAATCCGTTACGTTTCAACGAATAACCTCCAATTTCGTAACTAATCATCGACACGAGTTTTATCATATAGTTTGTAATGTCGTCGCTGATATTTTCAAAGTCGGGCTTGTATCGGTCGGTAATGAAACAATATAGAAATATCATCGAATTCATTACGTTCACGTGTTTATCGTTGAAATATGATCGGTTGCTAGTGAAAATTAGACGCAGCCGAGACGTCGTCACGTCGGACTCATAGTCTGTAGTCGTATCGTCGTTCGCCGTTTGCTCTTCCGTTTGTAACGATAAAATTGGCATGGAATATATTCGAAGTAGGAAACTGGTTTCCATTTTCGGTAGAACGTATACGACGAAATAGAAATTCTGTCTAGATGCGATAGCGGCCGGAGGAGTTTCCGACGACGGTTCGACGTTCATCAGACGTACGCACATGGTATACGGAAGGATGTATTCGACGATGTTACGTTTGAAATCGTCGACGGTGCGAATCGTTGACGTTCGCAATAAGAACGACATGTAAATTGTGGCATTTTTCTTCATCGATAATAACATTTCCGTTTTCGCGATGGACATGAATTTTTCGACGGGATCCATCCAGGCATCGTTCGAGTAGAAATCCGTACTGGTTCCTTCTTCGACGTTGAACAATTTCGGTCGTTTAATGTCGAAATTGTCCTGTTGTCTGGGCTCTAGGAACGTCTTGCACAACAATATACCGAACGGTGTGCCCGGCTCCGGAATCGTGAGATGATAACATTCTCGTATAGTTTTCAATTGGCGTTCGTTTAATATTTTTGATCGAGGTTGTGACCGTCCGTTCGCTTTCAATTGTGTCACGAACGTACACAACGGTAATACCATATCATCGTCGTTCTGGGCATTTTCACGGACGAACCGTCTAGATTCCGAATCTAGCGAGCGGAAAATAACGTTTCCGTACGATCGGTTGTTCGTCATCGTAGATATCACGAGCACACCGAACCGTGTCGATGTTCGTTCTGTCAGACGGAGATATCGATCAACAACTATTATCTACGGCGATTTCCTCCACCACCACCGCCGTCGCCACCACTACCACCGCAGTCGCCGTTTCCGAATCGGTTTTTTCGTCATCGTCGTTGTTGTTGTCTTTGTTGTTTTCGCTATCGTTATTCGACGATACTTCATTTTCTGTCGATGCGCGTTTACTGTCGTCTATTTGCGGCGTCACGTCGACCGATATTTCGATATCGAACAAATCGTTCAACTTGGATATGGGTGTTGGCGGTTGACACGACGATAACATGAACGACTCGTCGTGACCGTCGCGTTCTTCGACTATTTCATCGTCCCCGGTCGTGACAAATGAACTAGACAACAAATACGGATCGTTCTTCGTATCGTTCTGTGTGATTACGATCGACGGTAACGTAACGAACAAGTTATCGTCGTCATCGTCGTCGTCGTCGTCGTCGTCGTCGCTGCTATCGTTGTCTTTACAATTATCATTATCTTCATCAGCACGATCGTAATCATCATCATCATCATTGTCTCGTTGTATGACATCAGCGTCGACGATGAATTCTCCGGCACTTCTATGATACGTGAAAGACGACGTTGATAATGATGATGATGATGATGCCGAAGACAACGAAGGCGATGGTATCGGTGACAATTTACAATGTTCATTATGGATTATCACCGTTTCGTTAGTCGACGATGACGACGACGACGACGACGACGACGACTGCGATAACAACGGTGACGGTATCGGTGACATCAAATCACGTTCTCTATGAATTATTACCGTTTTGTTAGTCGATGATGATGACGACGACGACGACGACGACGACGAAGATAACGATGGTGGCGAGGAAGGAAACCGCACACCGTCGTCGTAATCATCGTTCTCGTAATTTCGCGTAGCGTTCGTCGCGTTAATCGGATTGTTCGTACGAATAACGTTTAATTTATTTCTCCAATCGGTCATTTCGACTCGCTTGCTCAAAAATTGAGATACGATAATATTATCTTCGTCCGTCGTATTATCAACGGTGTCCGAAGGTGACGCTTGCCGTTGGTCACCGATGTATAAATCGATATTTGTCACCACGAAATCGGCAAAGGACACGATTACGTTCTGAAAAATATTCTTTACGCTATGTTTGAAGATGGAATTGTGAAAATCTGGTTTGTACGTCCCGTTGACCACGTTCAGAATATTATCCAGATATGTCGTGATCTTATCGTCGCCCACAGACACGCCCGACGCGGACAACGATCGTATATAATGCGATTTCGCGATAAACATCGTCACGTCTCGATCTTGAATGGTAGACAAACGATTCTGAAATTTGCTTATGATAGATTGCCAGAAGGGAGAACAGTCCGTCGGTTTTACGTGATCAACAAATTGCATCACGATCCCCTGATAGAACATTTGCTCTCTAGAAAATTCATCGATGTCCTTGCAAAGTAGACATAAATTCGTCACGTCGCTCGACGATTCCTTTTCGATAGCTTTTATCAGGGAAACTTTCAATTCTGCCGGTACGTGACGACAAAGAAGCGCTTGCTTCTGGTCCGATGGATCTACGTACGATCGCAGTACGGTCATTATGGAATAGGAATACGCATCGTCTAGGTTAACGCGATTCAATACACGATCGTTGGCCGATTCGTAAATACGACCGTGCTTGTCTTTGGGAGCCATTACTTACATTAGCAGGGAGCGAAATAAAATAAAACACGTTGAAAATATATTTTTTTATTCCTTGCGAACAAACGAATATAGTACACTGCTCAATATACATTTCAATTTTTTACTGTTGTTAGCACAGCACTGTTCAACGTCATACTTCCCATGATTATCCCTACAGCCTAATACGCGGTGGTAATCGTTAAACGTGAAGTGAGTCTTGTCGACGAAATACTGATTGGTAATTTCGACCGTGTGCGACCATATCATACGTTTTCCAGGTAAACGATACAATTCGTACCGAACGAATTTACCGCGTTTGAATCCCATCATGGCACACCATTCGATTTTCGCAAATTCACCACCCACGTCCACCGTAAGTCTGTCGCTGTTGTTGGTGTGAATGTGTCCGTCGAAAAAATCTGTATCGTTTGAATCGCGCCAGCTCACGATGATAGGTTCAGACGTATAGCGACGCGATAAGAACGACCGGTAGATGTTGTCGACAATCACAGCTGGCGATACCTCCTTCGTCTTATCCTCCCACATACCCGAACGCTTATTCGTGATCGGGCGGATATATTGATTCTCTTTGACGGTTTTCAGATTCCCCAATTCTTCAAACTCTGAGATATTCTTCCTGCTGCACAAATTGTACGGCGCCCCGTTCAGATGCGTGGTGTATCCGTCACGCGTCATCGCCACCGCCAAATATATCGTATTTTCGCCCTGGTTCTAATATTCCGTATCGAGAAAGTAGATGGCGTCGACAAGATCCGTATAGCTGCCTTTCTTACACGACTTGAACAATTGTTCCATATCACGATTTCCATTTTCTCCATACAACGCGTCGTGCCACGCTCGAACGTCTTCTTCCTTCTTTGTGTACGAGCCCGACGACCACGTACCGATATCGCCCTCTCTTTTTTTCGTTTCGCATAACACAGCTTCGTCGACGAGATCGCTGTTTTTTTGGATGCACCCTTCCGATCGTGCCTCGATACGTTTCTCTTCCTCCGTCGTCCTCGTCGCCTCAGATGTATCGATATGCTCGGACTCCTTCAATTTTAATTCTTGGATTATATTTAAAAAACGCTCAATCACTGTACGGTTGGAAATATTCATGATGACGCGGAATACACGGTTCGATGTTTCAAAGTCGGATGATACTGATCGAATACTGACTGCTATGTGCCAGCAGCTGCCTTTTATACTGAAAATTGACAAGAATATCGTCAGGTGACTTCACGTAACGTGATACGTTTATATGTGTTATTGTCACGTCTACACGTACATCTAAAAATAGACTGAATAACTTGTTCGTTTATAATTGTTCGACTCGATGTTATCGTTAGTTGAAACGCAGAAAGGTTTTTCGTTGGGTGTAGAGAACAAAAAGTACATATTCGTTAGTGTAATATTTATTTTATTGTCTGTCAAATTTCATCAGCGTGGACAGTTGGACGGCTATGTCGCGTAGCAAACTTTCACGATCGACATCTACGACGTGCGTGTGATTCGTGTCATATTCGTAGTAACGTTGTATATCTTTCACGATATCGTATTGATTGACGTTATTATTGTTATCGGTCGATTTTGCGATCAAAACCATCGGACCGGCCAGTAACGACGACCGGCCGTTACGGAATAGATGTTTGCGTAGGGTTAAAATCGGTCGATCGTTGATGCAATCGTACTTTGTGGCGGTCACGTATTGGTCAAACTCGAAGATCGACGACAACGACGACGACGACGACGACGACGATGGTAAACGGTTACGTGCTAGGGAAATTTCTGTTTCGTTGCTGGCATATAAAACGACGTGATTATCGTGGAAATATTCAACGAAATTGTCGCGCTTCAAACGCAGCAACAGATCCACCGCCGACGGGAATATCCTTTTGAATTGATCGGTCAATACCAAACTGACATCCGATATTACGAACGTGACACAAGCGAGAAAACCGCGCTTACCGTGGTGCGTGTTCGGCGAAAACACGTTTGTCGACTTGTCGTTTGTGGTGACGGCGGAATTCTCGTGATCGGCCGTATCGTGTGAAGGACGAGTCGATAAAGTCGAATGAATTCGACCGGTCTTGCTGTGACGTTGTTTTTTGTACATGCCGTTTTTTTTATCGTTAAAAAATTTTACGGAACGAGCGTGGCGTAATACCGATTTGTTTTTATTCTCTGTCGTCGTGGACGCCATCGATGTCGAACGGTGAACGTTCGAGGGTGAGCGAGAGTGACATGGAGATGGTAATAAGATTATTTCGTCCATGTCTTACCACCCATTACTTTTATAAAATCCAGTCACCCGGTAGGGGTTTTTTCGGCAATGTGGACTGCAACTGCGTATTATCTGGTAACGGTAACGGTAACGGTTCGGGATCGGGTCTAACTAACTGGAATTTGGGCGTACATTTTTTCAGATCCTCGTTCGATATAAGACTGGTGTTCGTCAGATCGATCATCGCCGTTCCTAAATTACTTAGCACCATCGGTAGAACGACCGATCGCGTATCGTGACTAACACCCCCCAATTTAGCGTAAGTCATCAAATGTTGACGTGGAATCGTGAGTATTTCGTTAGTGGCAACACCACCACCACCACCATCACCACCACCACCACCACTGCTATTTTGTTGGCCTCCGATAACTGGGGCGTATATTATGGGCCCGCAAATCGCGAAAACTCCGACGTTGACTTTTTCATTCGTCAATTGAATCATCGTCACGTTGGCGGGATCGGAAAACGATTGAGTTTTGTCTTCCAGCACGACCGCAGACGTGGGCAATATCAATAACAGCGGTGTATCGAATATCGTCAATTGATCTACCGTTACGAACGAAACGGTATGTTTATCGCTGCCTTCCGATTGATCTATCAATTGATACATAGTTTTGGGATTTAATCCTCGTACCCACGCCATCTGATTCGCTATCCATTGATTGCGTATTATCGTGAATATCGGCGATTCGGTGCAAGTGATCATCGCCAATAGCCCCTTGGCCATCGCTTCCGCTTCGTCCGTTTTTGTCGTCTGGCCGAAACACGAACTCATCAACGAAATAATCTTTTCCTTGTTCTTCGTCAAATCTTTACGACTTATGGATCGTACGATCGGTGCTATGGGAAGCGTAGCTTTAGGTAGCACGTTCGTAAAATACGGCGTCACCTTGTCGTGATAGGTTTTCGACGAACCGTCGTTAACGTTATCCAGTACGCGACTCGATACGCGACAAAAACCGATGTTCATACATTGCCAATGATAGGTGCATATGCCGCCGTATACTAGACCGGCACACGACGTTCCCTTGAAATTTACGGCGAACCTGAACAGACATATCGCTTCGTACGTTCTCAGAGATCGTTTGATTTCGATCAGTTCGACGTTGCGTGTCACGTTACTCAGCAGCATATCTACCATGTATACGTGATCGTTGTACCAGTTTGGGTGACCCATTGGTGTTGCGGGTGGATCGCGGTTATCTTCTTCCATAGGAACCTCATCGCCAGGAAGGCTCGGTTCTGTGTCGGTGTCTCCGTCTTCGTCGTCGATAAGTTTATCTAAGCCGTTGCGTAAGTCGGGTTCGTACGAACGCGTAAGTACTCCTGAACGCATCGTCATGTCTTCCTCTTATATGAACGAAAATCGTCCAAGGTCCGTTCTCAATTTACCACCGTTATTGTTCCGATCTGAAATTCAATTGTTACTAGAAGAGATTCTCGTGCGTACGTTCGATTTGCGTATGGAATTGAGAAAAATCCAAGGAACCACTCGACGACCGGAATTCATCATGGAACTACTCGACGATCTGGGAAAACGAGGCGTATCGTACACGTTACGAAGGGGTGACAAACTGATAGATCTATCCGGAGGGTTTCATTTCAAACTGTAATCGAGAGAGAGAGAGAGAGAGAGAGAGAGAGAGAGAGAGAGAGAGAGAGATAGAAAGGAAGAGAGAATCGCAGCGGTCCTTCGAAATAATTATCGTGCCTTATAAAATTAAAGAGTATCGACGATTTGAAATGTAGCGTTTTTATTCGTATCCTACAACCACCACTTTTTATATTCCTCTCGTAGTTGAGCGTGCAAGTCTCGATAATCTCCGTACGGATTCAGATATCGCAATTTGGCGTCGTGAAGTCGGTCGTGTCTCGATCATATCAAACTGTGTGAATTTCGACAAGAAAATTATCGATCGGAGCGTCGACTTTCAATTTGCGATACTCGAACGTCGATCGAATACTTTCGAAGTGTGCTCTACACAAGTCGCACTTGATGAACAAGCCGAAATTGTGAAACAGTTCTTTCAGGGAGGCGGCCGCGGCACGAAAATCGTCATAAGCGTTGGCGAATTTGCCCGCGGTCAAATGGAACCATAACCAATAGAACGGACCGAGGTTCGTCCAGAATTGTAACAACTCGTCGGGGCATAATTCCGTTTGGAATTTATTCACGTTCAAATTTATTCCCTGGCGCCGTGCTTGTGTGATGCTCTGTTCGTATAGAGAGTCGAACAGATCGCGTATCTTAGCGACCATGATATTTTTACTATCGATCTGAAACTTTCGCATTTCGTACAGTTTGTCTCGCGCGTTCGTTTCGGACGACGCGACGCTCGTGGCAGTTTCGTCATCTTCGTCATTAACGCCCGACGCGAATAACATCGCGTACATCTGATCCGATTGATTGATCAAATAATGATTGATATCGTTCAATCTCAAGTCTAGTATTTTCGTGTCCATGGTGTAACCGGCAAAGTCCGTACTAGCGGAAAATGCTAACGCGACGAACTTGTAGAACAACTTATCGATATTCGAATTTAGCGTTCGTTCGATCGTTTTCAATTTCAGAAATTCCTCCTTGGAAATTTCGTTATAGTTGTGTAGTAAGTGCAAAGGCAAATTGACGAAGCCGATTTTCTGATAGATAATTTGCTTGGCCACCGCGATCGTAACGTCCCAATAAAAACGACGTTTATCGTTGTGCTGGATGACTCTCTCTCTTAGTAAACTTCCAACATGTTTGCCCACAAACGGTCCCACGTAGGATCGCTGCCTACGTTTATCGTGCCATGTATCGTAGCGCCTATAAACGAATCGTTCGGCCCGTAACGTTGCAACACGTCTCGCAGAGACATTATCATTATTATTATTATTATTATCGGAATTTCTATTTCCGATCATCTCTTATCTATACGTGTATCGGAACGTATTTCAGTTGGGGAGCAAGGAACGAATAAAGGAAGGAATAAGGGAAAAAAGAAATAACAACAACAACAACAACAATGATAGATACCGTTGATAATATATTAAAGAACCAAAATACGATCGTATAACATTCGAATAATATACGTTCGACAATAATTCGTTATAAACCGATTTCACTTGGCAATTGATAATTACGAGTCTATCGTCGTGGATCCGTTCGCCGCTCTGCTGCTCGTCAGTCGTAACCAATTGCCTGTAGTCTTTTCCGTTGCGAATGTGTTTTATCAACGCGTAAATACAATAGGTGGCATATTTTTCGCGTGTATTATTCCGTTCTGTTCCGTGGCACTGCGATAGAGCACCGTTATCGGTAATCGTATAATTCAAACAGTTTCCCCTCGACGGTATCGATAAACGTATATTAACCCATTCGTCGTCATTTCGCGTAGTAGTCGTCGTCGTCGAATTATTTTTGTCACCGACGTATTTATTAAAACTCGCAATATTTCCGTTTTCGCTGCCGATGTTCGTTTTTATTTTTCGTTTTTGATTCTTCCTAGCTACCGTCGCTTGCGTCGTTGTCATCGTCGTCGTCGTCGTCGATTTTATGCCCATTTTATTGTTGCACGATTTATCGTACGTCACGATAATATTATAATCTTTGTTGATGTGTCTGAAAGATTCGAGTGTGCTAAAGAGATTACCGTCGTTGCCGTGGCTCTTGCGACCGCCACCGCTACCACTGCCGTTGTAACTATCTACGTAGAACAGTTGCGATGAGTATCCCATACCACATAGATAACGTAGTACGTAATATTCCCATTTGTCGTATACACTTTCGAACAAAACGTTCACGACAGGAATCAGAGTATTATTGCGATCTTCGAACGTTTGCTTGAAATCTGTCAAATCTGTGTCGATATTTTTATCGTGAACGTCGATATGCCTGGAGCGACGATTGCTATCAATGTCGGTAATGATGTCACCACCATCGTAACGATGTTCGATAGTGTTCTTTATCGCGGTTTTTGATGGCACAGTTACTCCGGTTCGTAGGAAATTATCTATCGTGTGGTTCGAAGTCGAAGTCGTTTGTGTCGTTACAACGTCAGTTCTCTCCATCGATAGCGATTGCAATACACGACCGAACAGCGATTTGTTTCCACCTGCATTCGATGCAGTCCCGGCGATTTTCTGTTTACACGACACGGATAGCTTTTTCGCGGGTGCTTTCATCAATTGACGACGTGGTTTCGTTGGTTTTCCAGATCGGCCGTGTGCCGTCGCCATAGTTGCCTTGGAACCACCCGTTTCCAGCTTGGAATCGTGTCTGAAACGACTTGTATTACTGCCATCGGTGTCGTCAACGATGCCGTTCCCCTCGGTAATATTAACTATGGTTGCCAACGTGTACGCCGTATTGGCGACGTCTTTTGTTGTAGTCTTCATAACTGTCCGATATCGAATTGTCGTCGTTATTGTTGTTGTTGTTGTTGTTGTTATTGATCCTATTATCGATCGTGACTGTAACTGACGGTTGTCTCCCGTGAGAATCGTATTTCCCTCGAAGATCGGCACTCGAAAACAACGACGAAGCAGAAGAAGACGTGTGAATTCTTGAAATTTTCGGACTGAACACGTCCAATAAACCGAATTTATAAAACGACGACGTACCCTCTTGTTGTGAGTTTCTACGGTTCCATATAGACAAGCGCGTATCGATCAATAAAGATTCGGTGATCGAGATGAGAATTTTATCCGTATATAATAATGTGAGAAATTCGAGTATTTCTTTTATACGTGTATGTTTGTACCCAGCGGTTATTGACGAATCGACTCCCTCGGCGGCGGTAGCGGAGGCATCGTCGTCAGAAGGTCTCTCGTTAATATCGTGAAGATCGGTAGAATCGAAGAACGGATTCGATGGACGACGTTGCGAGTGGGCACGTTTCTTTCCAAGTCTCTCTGTTGCTGGTGGTGGTTGTGGTGATATGACGGTGGTAGTAGCAGCAGCGGCGGCGACGGTCAGTTTGACGGTTCTATTAGCGTTCGTCGTCAACGATCGTAGAATTTTTTTAACCTCCGTACTGATGGGGTCTGAGAAACACCGGGTTCTGCCGTCGTCGTCGTCGTCGTCGTGGGCGCTCGTGGTGTTACCGTTTCTATGCTGTTGTAGAGTACAATGCGCTCCACCGGTACCGGGTCGATCTTTAAATATCACATTCGTGTCACCGTGTAGAGACTCTCGATCAACGTATAATAGGAAAAATATCAATAATTCGAATTCTTTCATGTCGACGATCAACTGTAGAACGTTAAAGGTGGTAGCGTTCACGTTGTTCGAGTTACCGGTTTCCCTACGTTTACTTCCGATTCCATCGGCTGTCATCGAGGACGACGATATCGCCGATATAGAACCCAAGTCGTAATTGTTTATTAGCGATTGCGTGTCACGTCGAAAATTACATCGCTCTTGTGCGATATTCTGATCTATCGTACGTTCCGTCAATATGTCACGCTCTACGCTAATCGTATCTCTCCGATCTTCGTTGTCCGATCCGCCGCCGAATAAAACAGGCAAATCGTAATCTTCCCCAGATCTTTTACTCGAATCGGAAGCATCCGTCATCATTTTCTCTATCATTCGCTGATACTCATCGAACTTTGCGACGAATCGATCTCGTCCTGCGTCACACAAAGACGACGACGCGTTTTTACGCGTATCACCGTTATCGTTGTGGTCGTCGTCGTCGACATCGTCGTCGTCGTCTAGATTCATCGGAAGCGTCACGTTATCCTTAGTAATTTTTGGTATTTCGTTTTCTACTACGAATCCCAATAACCATTCGTTACAAGTACAGAAAATATCAGCGTTTAGTATCTCCACCGAATCGATATAGGAACAATCGCCTTGTTCCGTTGTCAAAAATATTCGTAAACCCGTGCTGATACACTCGACGATAGCGTGCATCAGATCTATAGGTTTCTCGATTTTATGTATTATATTTTTGTATCGCGATACCAGCCATTTGGTCACCATCGTCCGATCTACTACGAAATCGTCGGCCGATACAGTGCCTAAGCGAATTAATACGTCGTCTATAAGACGTTTTCCACGTTGAGCGTCTTCCCGTTCGTTTACGGAATTCAACAAACCGTATGACGGTCGTTCGTTATCGTCTCGCGACAGAAACGTTTCGGTGGCGGCGGTAACGGGTCGTTGTAACGGGCACGAAGATTCCGACCGCTCGACAAATAATGAAACGTCGTTCTCCGTGAAAGATGTTGCTGCTGCTGCTGCTGTTATAGACAGAGGTGGCAATTCTATATGAGAATTTCGCGCGACGGTATCGGGAGACGTAACGGGTCCGACGTCGGCGTAGACTTTGTCGTCGAAGTCGTTAACGTCGATTTGCGATAACATCCTATATCGCGGCTCTTACTTTTTGGACGACTTTTTTTTTGCCCCGTCGCCGGCGACGTTATCGGTCAGAACATCGTCGGGCGGTGGTAGTACGTAATATTTACATAAACGCGTATTGCACAACGTGAACGAATCCAATTCTTCGCTATCGGCGTCGTTTCCGTTCGTCGCGGTAACTACGACGCCGTCATCTTTTTGTATTATGTTGATACGTCGGCATACGTTGGCGAACGAATTCGTTTGTTGACGTTCCAGCTCACGAATTTTACCCGCGTGTAATCCGTGTTTGGCTATTACGTTGCCATAGACGACGAGACGTTTCGTAGATCTGACACCACCACCACCAACACCACCATTATCGTTAGAAGGACATTGCGAAGACGACGACGACGACGACGACGACGTATCGATAAAATAAATACTGGGGAAATTTACATCGGATATAACGTGTTTGACGATTTTCATATTGGCACCGGAATCGATCGTATATCGACCGTTTGGTAGACGACGCCCCACGAAACCGATGATCCTATCCAAACTCGCATTGAACAATGGCAGACCGAACGGTAGATCGACGTTTCCGTAAAATGTACATTGTACGGCAACTTTCACGATATTATTATATAAACTGACTACTACCGCTTTGATGCCACCGTCTACCGTAACCTGAACCCACGTATCCCCGATGGGGATATAAAACACGTCGTTATCCACCATCATACATGTCGGTATGGAAGTTATCGATTGACTTTGTACGTGTTTGAAATGATTACGCTTCGATCCGCTTATATCGTGATTGAATCGTATAGGTAATCTGACAATTTTCTTGTTAATGTACGAAGTACATTCGAATAAGTCAGACGACGACAACGATGACAAGTGACCGTTGCTAACATTGATAGGTACTTCGATTTCTCTGATGGTCCACTGGAAGTCGCCGTACACGTATTCCGACCGATCCAATCGGCGGACGTGATAAAATTCATAAATGTATATGTAGATTTATCTCTCATCGTTATTTTCGACATGTTTCTCAACGATATCTTATAAGTAAACTATACAGGGAGAGCGCGAGGTCGGAATACATAGAGTATGTCGTCGTCGTCGTCGTCGTCCTCGTCTTCATCATCAACTTTCGTCTCGTTCGATACGTTCATGAACGGATTGAAATATCTGTTCGACGTGATTCTAGTCAAAACTGCACCGACCGTTATCGATAGAACAAAAATCAAGGAACAGATCGATCGATATATCGACGACATGTTAGACGACACGGGCCAATGGAAAGATTTCATTCGCACTTATTTCGAAGAGCTGTTCGATCGCATACTCGACAACGGTATACGACAGATCGAATCGTACAAAAAATCGAATGGCGCCTTACATCTCGTTCACATATTCCCTAGATTCTATCACAAGTTCGTAGAAGAAGTGGCAGAATACGCTTATCTGCTCGAAACGAACAAGCATCATCCCGAACGCTACGCCCAGACTCTATCCAATCTAACCAAGTATGTCATCGACTATATCGTTTTTCTCCATGGCATGTATGTCACAAACGACGTTCGATGTATTTGCAAAAACACATTTGTGAACGGCAACGACGACAATAACGAACACGCCACGAGCCCAGATGAATATTACGGCAACGTAACGTTCGTTTGTGAAGCACAACGAAACGAAATCGTCACACAATATACAATACCTGTGACTGTTATTATCGATAAATTGTGTGCAATATATAATGAAAAGGAATAAAAATCCGATATGTAAACAATTTTTTATTTCATAATGAAAAAAGTTCAGAAACTACCATATGGATGCGTCGAAATGGTGCTTGAAAACAAGTTTTCGCTCGTTCTGTAGTTGCCAACGGAAAGGCTCCTAACGTCAGTGTAAGTGAACGGCCGCTGGATGGGAATCGAAAACATACTTGTCATTTTCTTGAAAGTCGGCCGTTTGAAGGGAGTTGCACTGTAGCACACGTTCCACAAACTGAGTTCTATCACGTGTTTCGCATAGGTATAGTTGCAGACCGTATAACCACTCCCAACCTTTGTTTTTCCCGATCGGAGCTCATCTTGAAACGAGGCCCACACATCGAAAAATGTATTTTTGTGAACATTACTACAATTATCGAATATTCGAATGTTCGACAAATAACAGTACACGTATGCCACGACGAACGTCAAAGCCATCGTCCAGTCACGCGCCGACAAATTCGACGACGGCGACTCGTCACCGGCCCCGAACATACTTTCCGCCACGTCACGTAACTGTGCCCGTAATTCATCGTCCGGCACAGAAAACGACCTAATTTCATTCACCACACCTCTCACGTCTGACGTATACATCGCATTAATAGGGGGGGAGTAGTGGTTGCCATACAAATTCAGATAATAAACCATCAACAAACGTTGTAACGGGAACGCCATCGTGCAGTCGACAAGTTTCGATGTGGTAACATTGTAGTCATTTTTGTCGTTCACTTCCGACCATATGTAACGTATCGTTCGATGGGGCATGCTAAACGCACCCACCACGACATCGTACTCGTTCGATATGACGTACGCGCGATCGGGGTTGTCCAACCAAATTTGACGAAGACATTTCCAGTCACCTTCGCCGATCGTTTCTGACCGATCGTACTGGACAACGAACTCGTACGACATGTCTGCCTTGTACTGGCTGACCACGTCGAAAAACGCATCTTCGGTTCGATTCCGTGTTGCGAGCGTTACAATTTTGTTATAGAATTTGCTAGTTTCTGTTAATCTGATTTTGCCAGTCGGTGGACGTCTATCGGCGGCGACAAAAATTTTCCTTACATATCGTGAAAATCCCATTGGCAAATTAGCTAACACCTTCCGTCGAAATACCTCGACAGCGATCGCAGTGAACGACAATTCTTCTTCACATCTTCTGAGAGCCAACTGCTTCTGATACGTATCATTGTATGAGCGACGTTTGATTTCGTCTTTCTTCTGTATCACGGCGTATCGCAACGCGTAGTGCAGGATACCAGTAATATCAATGTAAAGACATTTTGTTGTAAGCGGATCGATATCGATTTTGTCGTTCCAATCTTCGAATACGGAATCGCCGATCGCATCCAAAATATGTTTTAGTGTGCCAACCCCCATACCGCACGTTTCGATATTAGACACACAGACACACGACTCGACTAACTGGAAGATGAATTACGACTGACTGGGAGAACACCAGAACGCATATATATATATACACGGTCTTCCGATGTGCTCCCGGAATATTCCGTCTCTATCACTAGTTCGAACAATACCGTCAGAAGTAGATTTACAACGGGGAATAATATTGATACGATAATCCCAATTGCTTCGTTATCTTGTAAACACTCCGCGGGAAGGAATTTACCGAAACGATTCGAATAATCACCAGAAAATGATAATCGTCAACGTATCAGTCGTTGATTTTTTGAATGTAACTCTCGTTCCAGAAATGAAATTGTAAAATGTTTTACGATAAACAATATTTGTTGGTCATGATTATCGTAACCGATCGAATATTCAAACTACCATAATTTTCGTCATGCGCGCGAGTGTATCCTTCGACTAGTGAACTTGTAAAACACTTCCGGACCAACAACTTCCTCGGCCCGGAATCTATCATCGAACGAATCTCCAAACTAATATGTTTCTCGTCATACGCACTAGTATCATCGAGAAACAGTTTTGTCACGAATAAAATTTGATGAAACGAGAGTCCACCAATGAATTTTTTCAAGCAGCAAAAACTCTGAACGTATTTTGCGTGCACTTACCGATCTTTTCTATTTTAGCACGTAGTTCTCGTTCGAGAAATTGAATTGTGAAATATTTTATGAGGAACAAACTTTGTCGTTCGAGATCCTCATCGAACGATTCGAGAAATGAAACCGTTAATCGCATAAAAGTGAAATTTGTATCTCATGGCAGTCACGTTGGGAATGAATGGGTTGAATAAAACTGTGAAATATCTTATGTTGAACAAAATTTTTCGGTCCGAAATTTCTCGTCGATCGAATATCCAAATTGATATGTTCATCGTCATACCGAATAACAACATCCTAGACCACAACGGAAATGGGGAGGAAATGAAAATGCTATTTACAACAGTTAATTTTTATTATTTTATCTAGAGCAATACAAATATTATAAGTGTTAATCGTTTAACGAGAAAAGTTCACAAACAGCCCGATATATTCGTCGAAAACAAGACGTGTCACATGAAAACAAGTTGTCGTTGGTCATGTACTCGCTGATCGTCAGACTTCGAATATCGTGGTATTTGAACGGGTTTTGTATTGGGATCGAAAACATATTTGTAGTTTTTCGCTTGAACGGGGTCGCACTGTAGCACAAATACCACAAATTCATTTCTATCAACTGTTTTGTATCGATATAATTTTCAACCGCATAATCACTTTCCATCGGTTCGGTTTTTCCTAACCAAAGCTCGTCTTGAAACGAGGCCCAAACATCAAAAAACATATTTTTGTTAGCATTCGTCCCAGTATCGAATACTCTAACGTTCAGCAAATAACAGTACACATACGCCACGATGAACGTCAAAGCTATCGTCCAGTCGTGCGGTGACAACTCCGACGATGACTCGTCACCGGTCCCGAACATAATTCCGGCCACGTCACGTAACTGTCCTCGTAGCTCATCGTCCGGTACAGAAAACGACCCAATTTCAACCATCACTGCTTTCATGCTATACGTGTAGATCGTATTGACGGGAGGACAGTAATAATTTCCATGCAAATTCAAATAATATACCATCAACAAACGTTGTAACGGGAACGCCATCGTCCAGTTGATGAGCTTCGACGCAGCACGCTTGTCGTCGTCATGTTCGTCGTTCGCTTCCGACCAAATACAGCGTATCGTTCGATGAGGCATGCCAAACGCACTCACCACGACATCGTACTCGTTCGCTACGACGTACGCGCGGTCGGGGTTGTCCAACCAAATTTGACGAAGACATTTCCACTTGCTTTCGCCCATCGTTTGCGATCGATCGTAATGGACGACGAACTCGTACGACATGTCGGCCTTGAACTGGCTGACCACGTCAAAAAACGCATCCTCGATTGGATTCCGCACTCGGTTCGACACAACTTTATTATAGAATTTTCTAGTTTGGGTCGATCTGATTTTACCGGTCGGTGGACGTCTATCGGCGCCAATATAAATTTTCCTAACATATCGTAAAAATCCCATTGGCAAATTAGCTAATACCTTCCGTCGAAATACCTCGACAGCAATCGCAGTGAACGACAATTCTTCTTCACATCTTCTGAGAGCCAACTGCTTCTGATACGTATCATCGTATGAGCGACGTTTGATTTCGTCTTCCTTCTGTATCACGGCGTATCGCAGCGCGTCGTGCAGCAGGATACCGGTAATGTAGATGTAAAGACATTTTTTTGTAAGCGGATCGATATCGATTTTGTCGTTCCAATCTTCGAACACGAAATCGCCGATCGCATCCAAAATATACTTTAGTGTATCAACTCCCATACTGCACGTTTCGATATTAGACACACACACGACTCGACTAACTGAACGATGAATTACGACTGACTGGATGAGCAGTAGAACTTCAATTTATATATACGGTATTCCGACGTACTCCCGGAATATTCGGTAATCACAAGTTCATTTACAACGAGAAACAGAGCTGATATAACAATCCCAATTTGTTCCATATTTTATTAACGCTCCCAATGTGAACAGGGAAATGAACATATCAAAACAACGCAAAAAATATTCATAACTACGACGGAGATGGGAAAGAAATGAAAATATCGTTTACAACATTATTTCCTTTATTATGTCATAAATGTTCCATATACATTTCGAGTCACACGAGAAGAGCGACCGTTTATCCGTACAATTGAACGTTATTTTGGTTCTCGGATCGTCGTACCGGAACGGCTCTTTCATAGGGATGGAAAACATATTACTTCTATCGTGAACTGTAGCGACGGTGTCTCCAGTGGTACCGTCGCCACCACCGCATTGTTTGAAGGGATTCACGCAATAACACAGATACCATAAACACATGATTACGATATTTTTGCGATGAACGTGTACGCTGGAATCGTTCAAGTCTAACATGTCGGGTTTTTCTTTCGATAGACGCCGTTCTCGCAATTCGTCTCGGAACGAAGTCCACACGTCCAAAAACTTTGCTCTTTTGATAGATTGAGGGCAAAAAAATGGCAAATTCAATAGGTAACAATAAACGTACGCAATGACGAACGTCAAAGTCAACACCCACTCGACCGACGACGGTGATGATGATGATGATGATGATGATGATGATGATGATGATGATGATTCGGTCGTGTCGAACAGAATGCGGGCCACGTCGCATAGATTATTCAGTAATACTTCGTCGGGAATGGAAAAATTCTCTATATCGTTGAGAACTCTTTTAATATTTGCCGTCGTTGTTACCAAACCCGGAACGTAATCGTTTCCGTACACGTTCAAAAATGACACGATCAACAGGCGTTCTAGAGGATCCGACGACGTCCAATTGATAAGCCTCGAATGAGGATCGTAATCGCCAGATTCTTTCGGCGGTTTCGGCCAAATACAACGTATCTTTCTTCGAGGCATACAAAAAGCACCCACCACTACATCGTAGTCGTTCGCAATGACGTATGCTCGATCGGGGTTATCTAACCAAATTTCACGGAGGCATTTCATTTCGCCTTCACCTATAGTATCCAGCCGATCGTATTCCACGACAGCCTTACCTTTCACGTATCTTCGGATCAATTCGAAAAATTCATCAGATACTTGATCTCGAACACGGTTTGGTACGACTATACGATTCAGACGACGTTTTTGCTGTGTTCTGTATTTGGCTATTGGCGCACCGTTGTCGGCCGCGATGTAGATTTTGGTGACATTATCGAGGAAATCTGTAGGTACGATAGGAAATATCTTGTTCATTATAACGTCGGTTGCCACGTCTATACAACGACATTGGTCTATCGTTTCTTCGATATCTATCGTTGGTTCGTTAACGTAATTTTCCCGTCGCTCTTGCAATTCTTGCCTTATAGCCGATATCACGGTTCCGTATAGCATACCGGTAACATCGATGTAAATACATCTCGTCGTATTCGAACCGCAGTCCCGATTCACGTTCCATTCTTGGTAAACGTCATCACCCATCGCATTTAAGAGGTCTCTCACTTGAGGAACGCCCATTGTTGGATAATTAACGAGACTGCACACCGGCGATCAGACTTTGACTGATCCAAACGGACGGGAAACTTTTTATTTATCCCAAGTTTGGGTCGATTTCGTCGTTGGTCGAATCGACGACAGCACAACACCCCGTACTATTATAAGTAGTATAATGTCGACATCGAACGTCAAACAAGAAGGTGAAAGTCGGTCGTCGTCGTCGTCGTCGTCGTCGTCATCTTCCGATTCGCAACAACAACAATCACGAACGACCGCGTCGTCGTTGTCGTC
This sequence comes from Endomychus coccineus, assembly GCA_958510875.1. Taxonomy (NCBI): domain Eukaryota; kingdom Metazoa; phylum Arthropoda; class Insecta; order Coleoptera; family Endomychidae; genus Endomychus; species Endomychus coccineus. The sequence goes on along the minus strand of OY294069.1, from coordinate 78,687,814 downwards.
GTCGCTCGATAATATAGGAGATGTATATCGATATATATTCGCACCCATGTCGAATAAAGAGATAACTTCCTTGAAAATTATCGTTAGCGTAACGGTCGCTTGTGCGATGTCGTTTTTCGTTCCGGATCTCATTTCGAAATTGTTCGTTGTCACGTTGATCGTGTTTATTTGTATTTTTATATCGACCGTAATGTGGACATTCGTAGAATTGCCCAATTACAAACGAAAACAATTTTGTACACGTATAAAAGATATTCTCAAGTATGCGTTACGGTCGTATCTATTGGATTCGCCGCTGACAACACAACAACAAGCATCGTCTTCGTCGACCAAGACCGCACCACCAGATGATAGAGCGTCCGGCGTCGATACTCCGTCGATTCATAAATTTTAAATTGATAAGACGCGACTTTGGATGATATCACCGACGCATTACTATAAATTGTCAAAGATCGAAGATAAGTTGGAAACCATTTATTTGAGAGGTATTCACGTAAATAAAATTTATATAATCAGATCGTTTTTTATTCGCGATCCCGGAAACGGTTTATTTCCGAGATACGTGCGAATATTCGAAAGAAATCACGTGTACGCCGCCGTTATGCGATACACTCCGTACGGAGAATACTGTCCGTTTTTTGCGGACACGATTTCGGACGTGGACGTCGTTTGTTATCGGAGACCGTTCGATTTTTCCGCACGATATCGCGATTACGACGACGATAACATAAGGAACGTATACGTCGAAGTTATATTGCCATTTTTACCGAAGCTTTCGATTTTACGCCGGTTGAACGTAATCGGCGTGTCGACAAATTATTCTATCGACAACGGCCTGTACACGCTCGTATTCGTCGAACATTATAACTCGAAATGTATAAAAGAAGTATTACGATCCATCGTGTCGAACGTGCGACATCAATTGCCCGACATACCGATGATCGTTTCCAACGTCCATCTGGCTTACTGGTTTCTGCGTTGATTCCCCTCACGACAGTAAGACGTATTACGGACGATGTATTTATCGTGGATTTCATCGATAATATCGACAATATATGCATACTTTCAAACGAGCGTACGTTGCGACAGAGAGTCCAACGAAGCGTTCGGACAAGCTAAATCCGAATCTTCAAAGTGTTGCATCTGCTGGGAAAATATGCGACCGAACGGCGGCGGCATCGACGTTTACGCCGATTCGTCTTTTCCCACGTGGAAACTCAAACTCGTCACTCAATGTAAACACGCTAACGATTGTCACGATATTTGTCTGTGGCATTGGGCCATTCGACAATTGGCAGAATCTAACGAATTCGAGGATTATACACACGGAGAAATTATGATCAAACGATCGCTGTTTAGTGGATCTTTTTCTTGTCCTATATGTAGATCGAATATGTATTTCTGAACATCGTCTACATGTAAAACTACTTTCGTATCTGCTACAATTTCTTCAGTTTCATACAAACATAACTTACTATTTCGCGCCCCACCGAGCGTGGCGAATTACTATATAAATATTTCGTGGATATGCCAGCCGTCATATATCGTTCGAACGTCGTGGTAAGAAAATCGAGTAATGTAGTATCGAGTAAAAGTAATCGAATACAATGTCGACCGAGCAACATTTCCGTATGAAATTTAGAAGACAATCAGACAACACGTGGGTCAGTTCCATCGTAACTATCGACAACGAGGCGACCGCTAGACGTATTTCGGATGTGGCGAATCAAATGGACTATTTGGTGCAGGAGTTTGAGAGGTTCACTTCGTCGGATGTAGACCCGACCGGTCCACAACAGGCAGCTATTGGAGTCGAAGGAGCCACCACCCAGCATCTACTTAATGCGGCAGTTGTGTTGGGGCACATAGAAAACGATTCCAATAATTTTATTTTTCGTTAGCGTATAAAATAAAAGATTTCAGCTATTATACATTTTTTTGTTATTCCCAATAGTAAACTACAAGTAGAATGAATACTCTTCTTGTTTTCATATTTCACTCGGACAAAATAAATCCGAATCTTCAAAGTGTTGTATCTGCTGGAAGAACATGCGACCGAACGGCGGCGGTATCGACATATATGCCGATTCGTCTTTTCCCACGTGGAAACTCAAACTCGTCACTCGATGCAAACACGCTAACGATTGTCACGATATTTGTTTGTGGCGTTGGGTCATTCGACAACCGACAGAATCTAACGAATTCGAAGATTATACACACGGAGAAATTATGATCAAACGATCGCTGTTTAGTGGATCTTTCTCTTGTCCTATATGTAGATCCAATATGTATTTTTGAACATCGTCTACATGTAAAACTAGTTCCGTATCTGCTACAATGTCTTCAGTTCGAGATGAACACAATTCATTATCTCGCGCCCCACCGAGCGTGGCGAATTACTATATAAATATTTAGTGGATATGCTAGCCGTCATATATCGTTCAAACGTCGTGGTGAGAAAATCGAGTAATATAGTATCGAGTAAAAGTAATCGAATAAAATGTCAACCGACCAACATTTCCGTATGAAATTTAGAAGACAATCAGACAACACGTGGGTCAGTTCCATCGTAACTATCGACAACGAGGCGACCGCTAGACGTATTTCGGATGTGGCGAATCGAATGGACTATTTGGTGCAGGAGTTTGAGAGGTTTACTGCGTCCGGTCCACACCAGGCAGCTATTGGGGTCGAAGGAGTCACTACTCAGCATCTACTGGATGCGGCCGTTGCATTAGGACACATAGAAAAAGATCCAGAAAAATTAATTTTTTGTTAATTCATCGAACATAAAATAAATGATTTCAACTATTACATATTTTTTTCTTCTTTCCAATAGAGACTACAAGTAAAAAACTCCTCTAGTTTTGATGTTCCACATCAATTTCAAAGCCGTATGAAAATCGGTAACTGTATCATCATACATGCTCTGCGCGTTAAAATATGAGCGACGAGAAGATAAATCATCCAATGTGCATGCTGCACAATCGGAGACTGTAATATCGTCTTTCCGAGACGAAACATGCAATGTCCGTAACTTGAGCAGTGTAGCGTTACGAAATTGATCGCATCCTATAGCGAAAAAAGTATGTAGTTTGACGTATAGGGTAGACATTACACACGTCAAACTCAAAATGATGACGCAAATGAGTAGCAAGATATATTTGGCCATTCTTACAAAGGAATACGAATTTGCATCTTTGAAGTTGTTCCATAACAAAATTTAGCTGAAAATTTTTGTTCGTCAAAGAATATGTACAATTGTGAAGATAGATCCAGCAATACAAGGAACCAAGCATGTGAGTCGCACGCTATTTTTCGATGAACTGCGACTTAGTGGAATGATTTCGAATCGAAAATAGCATTCGGAGATATATACCGAAATGTAATGCAATTCTTTCGGAGTAACGTGAAGAGTGCAATCTTTCGACATGTAATACAATTCCGGTGTGGCAACTTGGTGAGCGACATCTACTGATATGTTGCATCAATTTATTACAGTTAGTGAGTGAGCGCCATCTATTGATATGTTGCATCAATTTATTACAGTTAGTGAGTGAGCGCCATCTATTGATATGTTGCATCAATTTATTACAGTTAGCGGATAAACGCCATCTGGTAGAATTCCCTTGAACTTCCAATCAACGTGTACAGTATCAAATCTACCATAGATGTCCTATGTATTTCATGAAATTACTACATCTGTGGATGGGGTGGGTTTGATATTGTACAATCTAACCTCAATCGACTTCGCTCTCAGAACTCTGAATTGAATCTGATCAAAATTTTACCCCTTCTACCGTGATTTTCGTCAGAAATCAGTAGATTTTAGGATTTTCGTGACGTCAATTGGCTCTAGTCCAATGAGAATCGAGTATTCACTCAGCTGACCCCAAATTAACTATATAATCAGCAAGCTTCTCGCCCGCGATCCTAAACCTCCTTGACCAGAGTAAGAACAACGTAGTAGTAAGAAGGAGCAGGCCGTCGCGGAGGTTATATATATAATATATATATATATTATATATATAGGGGTGCAGGGGTGCTATGGGGGTACGTGGAGCCCCCTTGACTGTTTAAACTTGGCGTTAGCTTCTCGCGAGAACTGAAAGTTGCTTTCCATAATTTTCGTTGCCCCCGTGATACGTCACGTCTACGTCACGTGATAACGAGTCATAGCTGCAAATGTTTTTGCAGCTCGAAGAAATCCGCCGATGGATTTCGTTCCAACAAATTTTACTCGCGACGAAACTGTTTCACGACAGAGCTAGTGCGCATGACGAGGAACTTGTAAGTTTGGAGATTCGTTCGACGAGAGATTCTAGGTGGACAAAGTTTGTTCATCAAAAAATATTTTACGATTCCATTTCTCGAACGAGATTCACGTTCCACGTTTTTACAGCTCGAAGAAATCCAACCGGTGAAATTTCGTTTCAACAAATTTCATTCGAGACAAAACTGTTTCTCGATGATGCTAGTACGCATGACGAGGAACTTATAAGTTTGGAGATTCGTTCGACGAGAAATTCTAGGCGGACAACGTTGGTTCATCAGAAAATATTTTACGATTTAATTTCTCGAACGAGATTCACGTTCGAAGATTTTACAGCTCGAAGAAATCCACCGGTGAGATTTCGTTTCATAAATTTCATTCGAGACAAAACTGTTTCTCGATGATGCTAGTACGCATGACGAGGAACTTATAAGTTTGGAGATTCGTTCGACGAGAAATTCTAGGCGGACAACGTTGGTTCATCAGAAAATATTTTACGATTTAATTTCTCGAACGAGATTCACGTTCGAAGATTTTACAGCTCGAAGAAATCCACCGGTGAAATTTCGTTTCAACAAATTTCATTCGAGACAAAACTGTTTCTCGATGATGCTAGTACGCATGACGAGGAACTTATAAGTTTGGAGATTCGTTCGACGAGAGATTCTAGCGGACAAAGTTTGTTCATCAGAAAATATTTTACGATTTCATTTCGCGAACGAGATTCACGTTCAAAGATTTTGCAGCTCGAAGAAATCCACCGGTGAGATTTCGTTTCAACAAATTTCATTCGAGACAAAACTGTTTCATTCCTCGAACGAAAGTTGCGTTCAAACTTTTTATAGCATGAAGAAATCCACCGGTGAGATTTCGTTTCAACAAATTTCATTCGAGACAAAACTGTTTCATTCCTCGAACGAAAGTTGCGTTCAAACTTTTTGTAGCACGAAGAAATTCACCGGTGGAATTTCGTTTCAACAACCAATCGTTCGACGAGAGATTCTAGGTGGACAAAGTTTGTTCATCAGAAAATATTTTACGATTTCATTTCTCGAACGAGATTCACGTTCAAAGATTTTGCAGCTCGAAGAAATCCACCGGTGAGATTTCGTTTCAACAAATTTCATTCGAGACAAAACTGTTTCGTTCCTCGAACGAAAGTTGCGTTCAAACTTTTTGTAGCATGAAGAAATTCACCGGTGGAATTTCGTTTCAACAACCAATCGTTCGACGAGAGATTCTAGGCATACAAAGTTTGTTCATCAGAAAATATTTTACGATTTCATTTCTCGAACGAGATTCACGTTCAAAGTTTTTACAGCTCGAAAAAATTCACCGATGGATTTCGTTCCAACAAATTTTACTCGAGGCAAAACCGTTCCTTGATGACACTAGTGCGCATGACAAGGAACATTGCTGGTTTTGATATTCTATCGCAAACATGACAGTCCAATCACATTGGCGTTAGAGGTAGTGGATATGGTGTGAAAAGTGAAATAAAATATTTTTAAATCATTTTATTACTCTTTATTTTGTTTATGTATAAAACATGCATCAATAAATGTATGCAACAACAGAGTATCGAAGATACGACTGAACGAACGTCGTTCGGAATTATTACCTTTGGTAGTCATATATTTGTGAACGATATTCGATTGACAAAAAATTTGATATATGAATTTTCGGTACATTTTGAGAAAGAAATAATAATTAACGGTAAAGTATTTTTCGGTGACCGTTGTGGATATGTTGTTGGTCAGTTTGTTGTTACGTGAACATATCTTCTCGAAGTCGAATTTTCCAAATTCGCCGGCCAATTGCGGATTGTTGGCAGCGGCGTGAGCGGTGTTGTTCCTAGCTGCCCCATCGCGATTCGTAGGAGAATCTGTCTGTAAAATCAATATCGGCCACATGTAGACAAATTCGCTGCTAGATGCTGCCGCAGTATCATCGTTTACGAACAGATCGTGTGCTGCGTCCTTAACTATTCTATCACAGCCGATATCTACGAACGACCTATCGTTTTTCGACGGTACGTTTTCGTCGTCTGTGAGTCCATCGTAGGTTTTACAACGTTGAGCAACCACGACGAATTGTTCTTGTTCTGGGAGCGAGAATAAATACGCGTAGATTTTCTTTAGTAATTCACGTAGAATCGGTTCGATGTTTTTGATTGCCTTGTTATCATAATCTCGCTCGGAAAAGTACACCCAATCACATATGAAAGTAAATACTCGTAATATAGCGTGTGGAATATACTCGGGGTTAGCATGAGACGAATAAAATCCGTCACGACGATTATCGGTATCGTTGTCAGCGTCGGAATCGTTACAATCGTACTGACTGGTAACGATGCAACCACACTTGATGTCAATTCTATACAGATCGTTGGAATTTACCGGCGATCGTTTGTCTTGCGTGAACTCCTGCTGCTGCTGCCTTCTGTTTTTGATGTTTGAAAAGGTCACGTGAGATGAAGTATTGACGATCATTATGGCGTCGTAAACGGCCACCGTGCGAAGTTCTATTTTAGCGTTCTGCTTTCGATCGTCGTCGTCGTCGTCGTCGTTTAGCGGACGGTCGCGACCATATATGAACTTGTCGAACGTCGTTTGTAGAAGACTTCTCACGCGAGGTTCCGTCGTTCTAGGAATGCGACATATGATGGTATCGATGTTGACGTACAACGCGGCCGCGACATCTGGTCGACACAAGTTTTCGATGATCGCCACCAACCCGGTAATTAACATTTTACATAGAATCGTTATAGTTAGAGCCACCGACGGCGAGTATACGCACGAGTTTTCTTTATTCGTCAGCCCATATAGCATGTTCGTGGTCAATTTCAGTACGTTTCTTTTCCCTTGCATAATCATCTTCTCGATTACTTTTTCATCGATGATATTTCGTCGGGTTCCGTTGTACGATGTCCTTTGTTCGTCATCATTACCCTCGACGCTGTTATCGTCGTTATCGTCATCTATATCCACGACCGTATCGTCGTATTGGTATCGTGTCGCCAACGATCTTCGTTCGGCGATCAACTCGGAGAATAACAGGTTCAACGTCGAACACGTATCGGCACCATCGTAAATGACGATAATACGATTCTTCGACGGATTTCCCACGGACAGTATTTGTTTCAAGCGTGTAATTTCGAATCCGGATATTTGTACGTCGTCATCGTCGTCATCGTCGTCATCGTCGTCGTCTTTATCGTCTTTCGATATTAGGGTACGAGCGCGACGCAACAAATTAATAAATTCCGATTTCGTATCGTTCTTACTGTCTTCCGACAAGTTATCGCTATCGTAATAGAACAAACGAAAATATTTACTATTCACCATGTACCGATCTCGTTTCGCGTTCGATACGAACATCATGTCGAATAGATAGTGACAGTGTTGGTCGGAATTTTCACATCGACCGTATCTACGCGCGACGCCCGCGAAAGGATCGTTCGATCAGACATCGTCGGCACCGTTATTATCGAGACCGTCGGGTATTTCTCGTAAACCGAGGCTCGTCAATAACCACTGGACCGGTAGGATGGCCGTATTTTCGAAAGATACGTTATAAACGCTTCCGATCGAACCGTACGCGCTGGTGAAATTCATCTCTATATAGGTATACTTTCGGTCTCCGTCCGTCCACAATCCTTGTCGACCGAAATGCAAGGTGCGCAAACCTCGTATCGGTGAATTTTTCCTATTCCACACGGGCGGAGTACACAATCGTTGCTCGGCCAGAAAAACATCCATAATTTCTCCCTTTTGTTTCGCACACTTGTTATATGTCTTTGTTAACTCGTCGAATCGATACTGTCTAGTTGTTGTGGTAGCAGCAACAGCAGCAGCAGCAGCAGCAGCATCGACATTCCTATTTTTCGACGACGCAGACAACGAACACGGCACACTCGAAAATACGTTACCGCGATAATTATCGATAATGTTCGATAGGAAACTCTTCGATTCGTATCGTCCGTATCGCAGACATTCGTAATGTACGAAATTTTGTAAGTGTCTCACGATTCGATTTCGAAACGCACGACACGTTTTATACGACGACGCCGACGACGACGACAACAACGCTCCGTCGTAATTCCCGTCGACGGAATATCCAAACACGTCTCCGATCGACGTATTCAACAATTCCGAGACGAACAACATGAATTTACGTACATCGAAATCGCTCCAGATATATTCTAAAACGGTCACTTCGAAAACGGTTTTGATTAAATCGATCCAACCGTTCTCGACGGCAGTAGACTCTGTCGATTTTTCGCTATCGCGTTTGCGGAAGATTTTTCTGTATTCCTCGGCAGCCTCTTTCGGATAGCGTACGTCGCGTAACAAACGTTCCGAATCGAATCGTACTATATCGACGGTGCGATCGAAATGTGTTGGCAATAACATGGGCAACGACACGTTCAAGTCGAACGTCATCGAGTTCGAATCGAACGACGGCTGTCCGCTAAACACGTTCATCGATATAAACTCGCCCATAACGTCGAACAATTTTAAATCCATCAATCTACCCGTTATCGGTAGCCATACCGTCCGATACATATCGTATCCGACGAGAGTGTGCAACGTCACGTCCGACGGGATCAAACATATTTTGGACATTTCCGCGACGAATTTCGTGAGCATTATAGATTCCGAATCGAAACGTAGAAATTCGATACACACGTCCGACACGTTACCGCATCTTCTACTATTTTTTCCGTATAACTTCTCCACGAGATTGCACAACGTTCGTTTATAAAACTCACTGGTATCGTCGTCTTCGTCGCCGTCATCGCACTCGGCGCCCGGCGGTTTACGACTATAAACGTACACGAAATAACTATTATGTTTGCGACGAGGGTGACGTGACGTCGTGACGGTCGCAGCCGTCGTTTCGACAATTTTCGGAACCAAACTCAAAACACATATAGTGTCGATCGGTGACAAATATTTTCCGTGTCCACCGGCTCGTCCTCCGTCTATTCGTACGACACACGTGGGCAAATGTAAGAGCGGTTGACAAAGTTCGTTCTTTTGACATAGCGCTCGTCGTCGCTGCGAATTCACGTCGTCGGCCTGACAGTTCTTGAATATGTATCCGTTGTGAGTCCAATAGGCCCAGAAATGCGGCGATCTAGATATGATGGATTCCGTTATGGCGTGCACGGGTAACGCGTTGTCCATGCGGTGAAATTCGTATTCGACGATGGGCAATCCGCCATCGTTATAATCTTCGATCATGTTCGTTAGCAAATTATATCGGAACACTTGCCGCGGGTCCTCGTTCAACGAAGATATCGCGTATAGGTCGGCGTGCGTCATGGCGTTTTCCAACAAGAATTTAAGCACCCGAGAACGTTCAGGCAACGTCGACGGTCTGTATTTGATACGATCTTCGTTGTCCGCGTCTAATTTACTTCGAGACGTTTTTCCACCGTCGAACGGTTTTTTCGATGCGGAGGGGTCGCCGTCGCCATCGTCATCTGCCAAACTAGCGAGAATATCTAGCCTGAACAAAATTCCGTGTCGATAATGAGGCTTATGTCTGATCAGCAATTCGTACAAGGAGGAATTCAACGCGTGCATCGACAATCCCGTATTTTTCAACGAACATTTGAACGGACGAAAAAGGTTACGTAGAATTTTCTCCAAGCGAGCACATTTAATGCGAACGATATCGAAAGGTGACAAGCCGTCGCCATCGTTGTCGTCGTCGTCACCGTTGCCGTTGTCGTCGTCGTCATCCTTATCCTTATCGCAGTTCGCGATCCCACCGCGTGCGGAGGGTCGTACTTTATCTGTGACGCATTCGCTACTAATCATCACGTAAATCGGCACGTTGACCGCGGCCAACGTCAAGCGTTTTAACTTTAATTCCCCATCGATAAATTTGATATCGAACGTGTTCTTCTTTGTGTTGTAATTGCTATCCAACGAAACATCTAACATGTAGTGCAACGTCGAATGGTCGATTTGTTGACGATCGATATCGTCTATATTCCAAGTATCGTAATCTTCATCGGAAATTGTCTCTTCGTCGTTGTCGTCTTTCTTCGGGTACACATCGGTCGACATCGCGTACGTCCGCCCACAAGCACTCGGACGATAAGTACCTTTTCGCGATAGACACAGTGTGCCACGTACGGTGACCGTGACAGCTTCTTCGTTTTATCGTCCGGCGAGGACACTTCGCGCGGTACAATTTCGACCGAACGCGGTGATAACTAGATGTCGTCGGCACAGCCGTCCAGTCAAATGAACATTTACAACTATCTGTTTTACGATTGTCCGCGTAAAAGATCACGCGGTCCGTTTCATATTACGATATGTCGATCGTCGACGATATTTTCCTTAATCCAGAAAATTGTTACAAGACGAGACAACGAGACAGCATCCGGTTCGGACGGAACCACGCGTAATACTGATGCCCGCAGCATACGTCGTGACTATATAAACGAATAGGCCAATACGAAAGATGACGTGGAATGTGTGAAGAAGATCACCGACGATCGCGATATATTATCTCAGCTCGCCAAACGTGGTATTTCTTATACCGCGTGTATGCAAGACGGACGACGTATCGAAGATGACGCCAACGACGACTGTACGAAAACGGACCGTTCGCTACAACATCAATGTGACATTCATCTGATTATGATCGGATCCAAAGTCGAAGAATACATATTCGAACGGTTGAGATGTTTTTTGAAGAAGACAGATTTACGCACGAACGAAAACAACGATAAACACGATATCCTATCACGAACGGGATTAATCGATCGTTACAAACATCGCATATTACGCGGATCGTTCCTGTCGAACGGAAGCTTACAATATTCCGTATTTCGAGAAGTGAATAATAATATGATTTGTCACGAAGTCGGTATACAAAAGGAGAGCACTTTCTACATGTACGATACGGATTTCTACAGAGGTCACAAATTCCACTTGGGCAAGTTGAATAAGTTCAGCGGTAACGACGACGACGACGACGACGACGAAGTCTTGATATGTAAAAACAGAGACGGTGACACTATTTCGAAAGTGGACGCTACCACGCTATCGTTGTACTACGATCGTTGTACGCCTAGCTCTTGGCACGATCATATTCATCCCGACGTCGATTCGCAAATCGCCTACATGAAACAAATTAGACAACATTCGCGACCGATAGACAGTCTCAAGAATAAACGATACATTTGTTACGCGCAATCCGTACAAATATGTCTGGACAAATTGGACGTATTCGATGGAACGGTTATGGCTTCTTGCAGGGACGTCATTCTCAGAGGTTTAACCTTTTGGGGTATTTCGCACACGCTAAAATACGAACAATCGAAGAGCGAACACAACAAACATTACAATAAACGCATGATGATGATCAATATGAACGACAGATATTCTCAAATTCCGATAAAAGCGTCGTCGAATGGCATGTTCGTGGCGGCACATCGAACGTCGCGAAAAAGAAAACGAAGCACCGCCGTCGACGTGACGACGAACGCGGTCGCGGATAATCTTTCGTGCGGAGAAAGGAACGACGATAACGCACGCGTCGACCTCGACACCGATCGCAACTTACGCAACAACAACAGCTCGAAAGACGGCGGTTGTGGTGGTGGTGATGGTGGTGCGAAAAAGATGGATACGAAAAAGATGGGATCGGCAGAGTACAAAAATGGAATTATATTCAAAGCGGATCGACGACAAGACCAATATCATTCGTTGTTCGTACAACCCATCCATTCGCAATTGCACATTCTCCAGGAACTCCAGATGACTTGCCAAAAGCTCCGTGCCACGCACGTGTACTCGTTGTCGGCTAAAAACGTACCGAACGATATCATAGGCTACATATGTTCGCAAGGCATCGGTAATATCAGTACGGCCGGCAAAAATATGCTATTCTATAAATCCGTCGAAATTTCGTTCGGTTGCGAAGATCGTATCGGTGCGCGAATATTAGATTATATGGGCAGAGAATCGTCGAAGCTTTCGAACCGCGACCGTCCACCGTCACCGTTTTTCGTATACACGAACGGTATCGAAAAAGGAAGGACGAATGGCGACGACAAACGCGATGGTCGAAGTGATGCTACTACGATCGTCGTGATTAATAATATCGTGACGAAGTATGCCGTAACGTTCGCACGGGCCGACGTATCGGGAATTTCGCACGAGGAACGACAACGACGGTCTTCGTTGTATCGCGAAATCGTGAAACGATTAAAGTCCGTACACAAATTTGCTGAAATTCTATTACGTATCGACGAAGATGCTCGGTTCCTATGTATCAACGTGGTGGCGGGTATTCCTTTCCGAAAATTTAGCGTTCTCCGACGATTCGGATGCGACGACGTATTCCTATCTCGCTCGGAATTGGAAGCGTTCTATAAATACGTAATTTACGACGGAAACGTTGTCGGCGCCGCCGTCACTTCGAACGATATCGCGAAATACGAGAAATTAGTAGAGACTACCAATTCGTTTCTTTGCGATTCGTTCGACGACGAGTGTGGCGGCGGCGACGGCGGCGGCGGCAGTCCGTCCGGAGCCCACGTATTACCTCGTTCGAGTCTCGCGGAATACGTCAATCACAAGGCCGCCTTCACGTTACCACCGAAAAGAGTCGTTTCGGTGTGTGCCTACAAATCGTCGTTACCCAATAAAGCGTATATTTCTCTGGCTAAATTGGTAAATAGGAATTTCCAAATCTACGTGGATCCCGAAGCGTTCGAACGGGACGAACTGTCGCGCAATCGCAGACATTTCGATCGATTCGATCTCATCAAACGTTCCTTCGATAATGCGCCTCGTATACATAGACCGGCGGCGGCCAGCAATATGTACTTTTTGAATTCCGCCTTTGGTGACGTCGACGGCTTGAACGTGGAGGACGCTTACGTGTTGGATCGCGACTTGGACCTACATTTGTGGTGCGTGTTTTCGTATGCCGTTACGTTGGACGAGCCACGAGATGGATATTCCGTCGTTAATTTGCCGTCGATCGCACGATCGGTGAACGTATCGACGCGCGACAAACGAGGTAACGCTTCGACCGTACTATTTCTCATGGCTACCGTTTACTCGGAGAACGATATAACGTTTCCCGTATTCAAAAATGTTATCGTTCATAAAATATCAAATTTATACGTGTTCTATGTGACGATCGCCGACGAGGCGTTAATACAGGCGGTACGTGAATGTGAAACGAGAGGTCAGCCGTTGCACGAGGCTTTCCGTCACGTTTCCCTACAATCGTTTTCGTTCGATCCGTCGGTTTCTAATAAAACGACGACGACGACGACGACGACGACGACTACGTGTAACTCGTCTAGACGCGAGAGACGTCGACGATTGGAATTGACGGTCGTCTTGAAATCCAAATCGTTCGACGGCGTCAAATTGGTAAATTCTTTCGGACAAAAAGGTCTGGCCACGACCCGTACCGATCTGAAGCGCTATCGAACGGTCGAAGGACCCGACGATAAGCCGGGCGACAACATCAACGTGGTAGCTAATAATTGTTCGTTAATTTCACGGTGTGCCAGCGGTCAATTGTTACAAATGCAACAAAACTTTCCATGTACCATCAAAAGAAACAACAAAGTATACGGTATCGCGGGTCGCGTACCGTATTTCATAACCGACAACGTACCGTCGTTATCGCAGACGCCGATGAGATTCGACGAATTACAAAAAACCGCTTACGTCGCAAATACTCTACCGTTAGCGCTGAACTTGCGAGGTAAATATAACATTAATAATCCGTCGGGTCGGCTATATCCCAGAGATAGTCAGCACGTTTTGAATTTATACGAAAGTTTCGTGAATTCCTCATTTCGAATGTATCGATCCACCGGCCCCATCTATACTACCGCAGATGCCATCGAAACCACCTCCCGAATATTCGATCGATATACAACAGATTCGAACTATATTAAAACTTGTATGCGAGAGAAAAAAAAATAAAATTATTCGTATCATAAAGTGTATTATTATCATTTCTCTTCCTCACAACATGTTGTCGATCGCTTTTTCCTATAAACTCACGACACACACACACACACACTGTAAGAGATGCTGGTCGTGATATTCATACCCGGACTCAAAGGTAGTTCGATCGAGAAAAATGGTGTTCGAATATGGCCACCAAAATGCTTTACATATAAACCGATATTCGATATGTTTGCGAACGGTAACGTCACCTATCTTTCCGAAAAGGAAGAACAATCATTGGAACTTGCAGAAAATGACGACGACGACGACGAAGACGTAATTGTCGAAATAATCGAAAGCATAAAGATGTTCACCGTATTCGATGTCGATATTTATGAACGCTTTCTTGTTGAATTACGTGAACGATTGAATCGAATAAGTCCGCATTTTAGAATAGTCACGTTCGCCTACGATTGGAGACGGTCTGTTGTGATAGGAGCGCAACGTCTAAGCCGATTTATCGACGAACTATTAGCGCGTGACACGACGAGTCGGTTCGTCCTATTAGGACATAGTTTCGGGGGCTGATCGCTAGATATTATACAGAATGTATTTTGGATCGGAATCGAAGGACAGCAGACAGTACGATTCCCCGCCTTGTAATATGTGTTGCGACACCTCACGGCGGAACATTAGACGCTTTGTTATATCTAATTGGCGAGAAATATCTATCGTTCCTCTCTCGCCGAACATCACAACGCATCGTAAAATCTTACAATTCCATATATGAACTACTGCCGTTCGGAGAACTCTTGAACAAAATCGATCGTGGCCGGAATAATAATAATAATAACGATGATAGTGGTGATGATGATGATGATGATGATGATGATGACGGTAACGATGAAAACGTTATCGAAGTTTTAATGAGTCGATTTCCCAGCCTGATAGAACGTCACGTTCGAAACGCGTTCACAGTTAGAAAATCACTGGATTATTGTAAACGACCTTCGAGTACTCGATATCTATTTCTCAATGTATCGGGATATCCATCGATCGAAACTATTCGTTCTGATGGAACGATTATTTATTCGCCATACGGTGGTGATGGAATCGTCCCTGTAACTAAATCGAATATACGACATTGTCGTAACAACCGCAGCCGATTATTTTCCAATACGTTACTATCGTTCGATTGTAGCGTACATTTGTCGATGTTAAAACGTAATCATACCGTACGAATGATTTCTTGTGCTATCGAAAGTTTGCTAGTTCCAATTTTACAGTCGCGATTCACTAAAGAAATTCATTTGTTCGAATGTGAAAGATACGTAGATTGGGTCGATGAAAAAAATCTATACGATTTCAAGTGGCGTTTCTCTTCTTTTGCAAACAACAAGCAAATGAATGTTCAAATTTTCCAGGTAAACGATATCGTTGTTGTGCGAGCGATATTACGCTATCATATGGAAAATAATCGCACAATCGTCCCCATGAACGATATGAAACTCTATTTGAACGATTCGAAGTACGCCATAAAATACGACCGCGTTGCCGTTCGTTCCTTTAGACTAGTGTTTTGTATCGGAAGTCGACGTCCGTTTATCATAAAACGTTTATTCGTCGTTCTTCCCGATGCACAATTCGAATTCACGGAGAATAGGAAGGGAGGTTATTTACAATACAACACAAGGCGTTGTAGCGTGAACGTGTCAACATCGATCGAACATGGAAAATGAGATGGATGTGGATTCGCAGAATCGATTCGAAGTATATGGAGCGACAACGGTCGAGAGCAAATTCGACATCACAACATTTTTACGCCATCATCCGGGAGGTATCGATTGTATTCGACCGTTTGAAAACAAGTCTGTGACAACGCCGATGTTACGAAACCGGCATTCGATCGAATCGTATTATTTGCTGAACGAATATGGCGAACAACATGAAAATGTCATCTGTCAGAGTTTAGAAAATTCATTGGATTGGACGAAACCGATGTTGTGCCAAGTTGGTAAACTGGATGCTGCTTTCTATGAAAAATGGGTATTTTTACCGGTTGATCGACCGCTACGACTGTTCGAAAACCGATTGCTGGAAAGCCTTACAAAAACCCAGTGGTACGTCGTTCCGATAGTATGGATTCCCGTCATCGTATATTTGTTCTGGGCAGGTATTTGTCAACGCATGGAAACGACAACAGCCGACGATGACGTACCCGTGATGTTTCCGATTTTGTGCGTTATTGGAGGTGTTGGCTTTTGGACTTTTCTGGAATATTTTATTCACAGATGGGTATTCCATTCGAAAGTTTCCGGACGATCAAGAATGTTCATTTCATTACACTTCCTAATCCACGGTTTGCATCATAAAGTGCCGTTTGATTCTACACGATTGGTATTTCCGCCACTCCCGGCAGCAGTGATCGTTTTTTTCGTATACAACTTGATGTGTGCGTTTATGCCGACCGCGATTACGCTACTATTCATGGCCGGGGGGCTGCTCGGTTACGTATTGTACGACATGACACATTTCTATATTCACAATGGGGTCGTCCAGAAAAATACCTATTTTCATAGTTTGAAAATGTACCATGCCCGTCATCACTTCGGACACCACGAAATAAAATTTGGCATCAGTAGTGTTTTGTGGGATAAAAGTTTTTCAACTTGAATAAAAATTAAATATTATATTTATGTTTTATTTGTTAGCTCATGTATTCTCAATGTCATGTCATGAGATACGAATTTCCTCCTTTCTCGGAGGTCGTGCGCAATAGTCGAGTGATTTTCTAACTTCGAACGCTTCACAAACACGGCGTTCTTTCAAGCGAAGAACATTAGAATTTCGAGGACGTTTTTATCGTTGACTGACTATGAACGTCATAGCAGTTCCGACCATAGTCAGAGTATACAGGTCTGTCGGAGCATCCCTTCTACTTTTTTAAAATTCTAGTGCAAGCTGATTGATCGAGCTAGGTGACGTCACCTGGAGAGCGAGAAATGATAGAATAGAGGCTCCGGCAGACCTGTATATTTTGAATATGGTTCCGACCACAATTAATTTTGGATACCAGTTCCAACAGAGGATAACAGGAAGGGGAGCAGTGTAGAGCAGATCATAAGAAATAGATTCGAATATTTATTTTCTCTTGGAAAACAGAAGACAATATATCCCTGTTTTTTCATTTTGTTTATTTGGGAGTAACACGCTTATCAAGAAGCACTCATTCTAGGCTAGCTAGAGTAGGTATATTATAACTAAAATAAAGTTAAAATCTTAGTTGAATGGCTACTTTTATTGAGGCCAATAAAATAGAAAAAAAAAATTTGTGGATGATCCGACGAATATCCCTTCCGTCTTGTCCGGAATGTATGTCTTTCGCTATTTCGTATTGTAAAACGTCGCCAGCCTCGTTATGCGAATCCACTGATCTCGTCCTTCTCGCCCTCGCTTATGCACACAAACCGTCGAATCGATCACTAACATGTGGAAATTGTAGAACGCGCGTTGACGATTTTCGCGATGGAACGAAACACGCACATCGTGTTGTGTGCACTACTCAATGCCGTTGCCGTCGTCCATCGCGATTCACATCCCGCGAACGAACACCCAAAGAAATCGTAAATTCGTGTCAACAAGATCATTTCGTTGTCCACCATTTCAGCAAAGGCTCCCTTCGCATCCAGATCGACATTCCGTATTATCTCGGTATTGGAACGCACAAGAGTAGCCCGTATTTTACTTCCCAATTTGAAAACTTTCAATACGGACCACGTGGGACGATAAATTTGTACGACGCGATCTGTATTCGATGAATGTTTATCTGTGTCGCCACACACCCACCGGTATTTCTCGGTACGAAAGGCATCCTCAATCTTCAAATCGAACGGTCTATTACACGATTCGCAACAAGTAGTCGGCTCGTCCAAAGTAGACACGAGATGCAGATAACACATGTGCGTATCGTCGTTGTAGGATATAAATTCGATTTTCCTCGGTCTAGCATGCCAACGGTATAGCGTCTGCAACATATCCTGCGGCGAATTCGATTGAACGGCACTCGCCCGTATCGATTTTTCCAACGCTAATCTCGCCACGGCTCTAACGGCATTCGGTAATTTAGCGATCAGATCCATCAAGTGCGACGTATCGCTGAGCGAACTTTTGTTCTTCACGTCGTACGGATTTCCGCTCGATTCGAAATCCTTGTCCGTCGTACACATCCCGGACGATAAAATATGCTTCGCTCCCCCCGAAACATGTAAAAATTTTAAATTGATGAAAACGTTCAACTTTGACAAATTATCAGGGCCGGGTTTCGAATCGAGACTCGATAGAACTGGCGACGAAGACGACGTTGACGACGATGGAGACGACGATATTAACCTTTCCAATTCTTCAAACATCTGTTCCATTTCTGTCAATTCTGCGAAACTGAATACGGGGTACATCACCATTTTTCGTATGGATTTTAGCAGGTCCCATACCGCCTCACGATTCGTCACTGACAAATGCCATCCCACGTTAATCAAACACACGAACGTTTCTAACAATTGAATCACACCAGTACGTTCCATATTTTGGAAAGAATCGCTGTATTAGAACTTGTCGAATGAATTTAATTCGCAACTGTTCGACTTATATATGCGTTGTTACCCTCTCTACCGCGTAGATATTACGAGGACAAGTTCCGATACATCTAAAAATAGATTCAACGATAGAAGGAAATGCACATGTGAACCTCACACTATTTTTTGGTGACTCGCGACTTAGTGAGATGATTTCGGTTGGACCATGAAATTCAGAAACATCTACCGAAATGTAATGCGGTTGATCGTCTATAATAAATTGCATATATATATATAGGTAGGTGTCCAAGTTACGAGCGAGTCAGTTTACAATTGTAGTTTGTTGTAGCTTGTGCAAAATCGACATGAATTCAGTGCGTGAGTTAACAACGAATAACGCTTATACATTATTTGTACAGGAACGAAGGCAATTTGAACGTTCGGGTTTGGCGGAGCAGGATCTCAATCCGAAATCAGTTAGGCTGATCCGAGAGATCGAGTTTTTGGTTCGGGAGCTGCACGGTTATAGTAAAAAGTTCGTGGAAATGGAAAATAACCACTATGTGCAGTGTGTTTGGAGTAATCCCAGACTGCGTACTGGCCCAGAAACCTGTATGTGTACGCACATTCGTCTGGTGTACATGCGACTCATGGACAAGATTGAACAGTTCCTGCGACGAAACGACAACATCAAGAAAAGATACTTGACGCAACGCATTTGAATTTTTGTAAATAAATTGATTTGTTAATATTTTTCTTATTTTTCACTGACAATTTCCATCTATTTGAATGTGGACAAATTGAATGCAATACAAATTCGTCGTAACTAACCGAGCGTCATCTATCGAACAATTTCTACAGATTGACTGTAGTAAATTAATGAGCGCCATATATCGAACATTTTATACGGGCTGACTGTGGTAATTTGGTGAGCGCTATCTATTGGTATGTTGTATCAATTTGTAGCAGTGAGTGTACGAGCGCCATCTGTTGGAGTTCCTTTGAACTGCCACGTATATAGTGTAGAACCTACCATAGATGTCCTATGAATATCATGAAATTACTACATCTGTGGATGGGGTGGGTTTGATATTGTACAATCTAACCTCAATCGACTTCGCTCTCAGAACTCTGACTTGAATCTGATCAAAATTTTACCCCTTCTACCGTGATTTTCGTCAGAAATCAGTAGATTTTAGGATTTTCGTGACGTCAATTGGCTCTAGTCCAATGAGAATCGGGTATTCACTCAGCTGACCCCAAATTAACTATATAATCAGCAAGCTTCTCGCCCGCGATCCTAAACCTCCTTGACCAGAGTAAGAACAACGTAGTAGTAAGGAGGAGCAGGCCGTCGCGGAGGTTATATATATAATATATATATAATATATATATATTATATATATATAGGGGTGCAGGGGGTGCTATGGGGTACGTGGAGCCCCGTTGATTGTCTAGACTTAGCGCTAGCTTCTCGCGACAGCTGAAAGTTGCGTTTCACGATTTTCGTTGCCCCCGTGCTACGTCACGTATACGTCACGTAACTGTGAGTCATCACTGCTGCGAAAGTTTTCGCAGCTCGAAGAAATCCAACCGGTGAGATTTCGTTTCAATAGATTTCATTCGAGACAAAACTGTTTCTCGATGATGCTAGTACGCATGACGAGGAACTTATAAGTTGGAAGATTCGTTCGACGAGAGATTCTACGCGGACAACGTTGGTTCATCAGAAAATAATTTACGATTTCATTTCTCGAACGAGATTCGCGTTCGAAGATTTTACAGCTCGGAGAAATCCACCGGTGAGATTTCGTTTCAACAAATTTCATTCGAGACAAAACTGTTTCTCGGTGGAGCTAGTGCGCATGACGAGGAACTTATGAAATTGGAGATTCGTTCGACGAGAGATTCTAGACGGACAAAGTTTGTTCGTTAGAAAATATTTTACGATTTCATTTCTCGAACGAGATTCACGTTCAAAGATTTTGTAGCTCGAATAAATCCACCGGTGAAATTTCGTTTCAACAACGAATCGTTCGAAGAGAGATTCTAGGTGGACAAAGTTTGTTCATCAGAAAATATTTTACGATTTCATTTCTCGAACGAGAGTTTCGTTCAAAATTTTTGTAGCTCGAAGAAATCCACCGGTGAGATTTCGTTTCAACAACGAATCGTTCGACGAGAGATTCTAGGCGGACAAAGTTTGTACATCAGAAAATATTTTACGATTTCATTTCTCCAACGAGATTCACGTTCAAAGTTTCTGAAGCTCGCATAAATTCATCGGTGAGATTTCCTTTCAACAAATTTCATTCGAGACAAAACTGTTTCTCGATGGGGCTAGTGTGCATGACGAGGAACTTGTAAGTTTGGAGATTCGTTCTACGAAAGATTCTAGGCGGACAAGGTTTGTTCATCAGAAAATATTTTACGATTTCATTTCGAGAACGAGAGTTTCGTCCAAAGTTTTTGTAGCTCGAAGAAATCTACCGGTGGAATTTCATTTCAACAATCAATCGTTCGACGAGAGATTCTAGACGGACAAAGTTTGTTTATCAGAAAATATTTAACGATTTCATTTCGAGAACGAGAGTTTCGTTCAAAGTTTCCGTAGCTCGAAGAAATCCACCGGTGAGATTTCGTTTCAACAGATTTCACTCGAGACAAAACTGTTTAATTCCTTGAACGAGAATTACGTTCAAAGTATTGTAGCTCGAAGAAATCCACCGGTGGAATTACATTTCAACAATCAATCGTTCGACGAGAGATTCTAGGCGGACAAAGTTTGTTCATCAGAAAATATTTAACGATTTCATTTCGAAAACGAGAGTTTCGTTCAAAGTTTTTGTAGCTCGAAGAAATCCACCGGTGAGATTTCGTTTCAACAGATTTCACTCGAGACAAAACTGTTTCATTCCTTGAACGAGAATTACGTTCAAAGTTTTGTAGCTCGAAGAAAGCCACCGGTGGAATTTCATTTCAACAATCAATCGTTGCCAGATAATATATTCAATTTTATTTTATACACGAGATCACTGAGATCAGTGCTTGCGGGATGGAAGAAATGGAAGAAAACATTTTATCTACCTTAAATTTTATTCGTAATATTATACATTTATCGAATTCTTTACGAGTAACCCGGTTCTTTATTCATCGAAGCAGTTCCTCGATTATTAGTGTTATTGTTGTTGCTGTTGTGTGATAGAGTTTTGGAATTATTCGTCACTATACGGTGAATTTGTCGATTGTCGTTATCGGTGGACAGAGTATTAGAATAATCCGTGTCCCGTAAGCACCAATCTTCATATAATTGGTCGAACTCGTCGTCTTCCGCCTCGTCGTCGGTCCAATTGATAATTTGCTCGTCGTCGCGACGTATCATTGCCCAGAGATCCTCCCAGCCTGGTCTGTCGCATACAGGAGGAACGTGTTCTTTTGGTCTTTTTTTCACCACTCGCTTTCGATCGGTTTCGCTAACACTTGCCGGTTGTGACATTATTTCGATTGAACGATTGAAAAGTAACTGACATTCTTGGTCAGCACGCTCGCATTATATACCAATTCGAATTTCACCCAAATGACATCTATGAATAATATTACAACTAAATATTGTTTCATTCCTCAAACGAGAGTTACGTTCAAAGTTTTCTTATATACGCGTTGTTACCCCACTCTATCTGTAAATTTTTCAATACACCTTTCGTGTGACTGTAAAAATAGATCCAACGATACAAGAAAACGCGCATATAAGCCTCACAGTAATTTTCGATGACTCGATAATAAAATTCAGAGACATCTATCGAAATGTAATGCAATTTCGTCAGAGTAACGTAAAAAGTGCTATCTTTCGAGATATAATGCAATTCCGATGTGACAATTTGACGAGCGCCACCTATCGAAACGTTATATCCATTTGTTACAATAAGCAGATGAACGCCATCTGGTAGAATTCTCTTGAACTTCCAATCAACGTGTACAGTATCAAATCTACCATAGATGTTTTATGCATGTCATGAAATTACTAAATCTATAGATGGGGTGGGTTTAATTTTGTACAATCTAACCTCAATCGACTTCGCTTTCAGAACTCTGAATTGAATCTGATCAAAATTTTACCCCTTCTACCGTGATTTTCGTCAGAAATCAGTAGATTTTAGGATTTTTGTGACGTCAATTGGCTCTAGTCCAATGAGAATCGAGTATTCACTCAGCTGACCCTAAATTAACTATCTAATCAGCAAGCTTCTCGCCCGCGATCCTAAACCTCCTTGACCAGAGTAAGAACAACGTAGTAGTAAGAAGGAGCAGGCCGTCGCGGAGGTTATATATATAATATATATATATTATATATATAGGGGTGTAGAGGTGCTATGGGGGTACGTGGAGCCCCCTTGACTGTCTAGACTTGGCGCTAGCTTCTCGCGAGAACTGGATGTTGCGTTCCACAATTTTCGTTGCCCCCGTGATACGTCACGTCTACGTCACGTGATGACGAGTCATAGCTGCAAATGTTTTTGCAGCTCGAAGAAATCCGCCGATGGATTCCGTTCCAACAAATTTTACTCGCGACGAAACTGTTTCTCGACAGAGCTAGTGCGCATGACGAGGAACTTGTAAGTTTGGAGATTCGTTCGACGAGAGATTCTAGGTGGACAAAGTTTGTTCATCAAAAAATATTTTACGATTCCATTTCTCGAACGAGATTCACGTTCCACGTTTTTACAGCTCGAAGAAATCCAACCGGTGAAATTTCGTTTCAACAAATTTCATTCGAGACAAAACTGTTTCTCGACAGAGCTAGTGCGCATGACGAGGAACTTGTAAGTTTGGAGATTCGTTCGACGAGAAATTCTAGGCGGACAACGTTGGTTCATCAGAAAATATTTTACGATTCCATTTCTCGAACGAGATTCACGTTCAACGTTTTTACAACTCGAAGAAATCCAACCGGTGAAATTTCGTTTCAACAAATTTCATTCGAGACAAAACTGTTTCTCGACAGAGCTAGTGCGCATGACGAGGAACTTATAAGTTTGGAGATTCGTTCGACGAGAAATTCTAGGCGGACAACGTTGGTTCATCAGAAAATATTTTACGATTTCATTTCTCGAACGAGATTCACGTTCAAAGATTTTACAGCTCGAAGAAATCCACCGGTGAGATTTCGTTTCATAAATTTCATTCGAGACAAAACTGTTTCTCGATGATGCTAGTACGCATGACGAGGAACATATAAGTTTGAAAATTTGTTCGACGAGAGATTCTAGCGGACAAAGTTCGTTCATCAGAAAATATTTTACGATTTCATTTCGCGAACGAGAGTTTCGTTCAAAGTTTTTCTAGCTCGAAGAAATCCACCGGTGAGATTTCGTTTAAACAAATTTCATCCGAGACAAAACTATTTCTCGATGAACAAGAGTTTCGTTCAAAGTATTTGTAGTTCGAAAAAATCCACCGGTGGAATTTCGTTTCAACAATTATTCGTTCGACAAGAAATTTTAGACGGACAAAGTTTATTCATCAGAAAATATTTTACGATTTCATTTCTCGAACGAGATTCACGTTCAAATATTTTGCAGCTCGAAGAAATCCACCGGTGGAATTTCGTTCCAACAAATTTCACTCGAGACAAAACTGTTTCATTCCTAGAACGAGAGTTACGTTCACAAAGTTTTTACTGCTCGAATAAATCCACCGGTGGCATTTCGTTTCGACAAATTTCATCTGAGACAAAACTATTTCTCGATAAACGAGAGTTTCGTTCAAAGTATTTGTAGCTCGAAAAAATCCACCGGTGGAATTTCGTTTCAACAATTATTCGTTCGACGAGAGATTTTAGACGGACAAAGTTTATTCATCAGAAAATATTTTACGATTTCATTTCTCGAACGAGATTCACGTTCAAAGATTTTGCAGCTCGAAGAAATCCACCGGTGGGATTTCGTTTCAACAAATTTCATTCGAGACAAAACTGTTTCTCGGTGGAGCTAGTGCGCATGGCGAGGAACTTATAAGTTTGGAGGTTCGTTCGACGAGAGAGATCCCAGGCCGAGAAAGTTTGATCGACAAATTCTGCTCATCAAAACGAGAAATAACCGATACGTTGACTACGATTCGTTTGGCAGCAAAATTACAGATCGTCAAAAGTTGGTCGATCGAGTTCTTCTCTTCGCCGCGAATTATTCTACAATTTTATTTTAGAAAAAGTTTTATTTGGCAAACAAAAATTACAGCCTGAATGAAAAAACTTGTTTTGTTCCGATTTTCTCTTGAATCTTGTTTGTGTCAGCTTTGTTCGATGTATTGGTTCGTAAGATTTGATACTGATTTAGACGCCTGCAATAAAAGTTGATCGATGTGTTTGTCCGATAGCGGAAACGAAATATTAAACATATTTCGATAGCTCAATATTTTGTGACAATCTTGAATTGCCTCTTTGAATTGTGTTAACTGTTCGTCCTTCGATAAGTATGCTAGAAAAAGTCTGACGTATTTCATTTCTTTTTGTGCATCGAAACCTTTCCGGCGTTCTTCCAGTCCTTTATTTTCCGTCGTCGATAATTTACCGGCTTTCGGTGGTTTTCTTTCAATTTTACGGAAAGATTGGTTAAGTGGTACGGGCTTTAACAGATCTTCCTTCATCTCAGACATCACCATCGACGACGGTGTTATTATACGCAAGCGACTGATTGGAAGCGTTTGCGGTCCCAACGACGTTGCGTCGATTAACGTTCTGTCCACCTTTATGTTACTAATTTCGTAACAAACGATATCGCACAATCCTATTTCAAAATCCAAATCGACACGGTCTAGCTTTCCTAAAATATAAACTAACCACGACAGCAGTACGTTACGCGACTGTCTGAAGTGCTTATCGACGCGCGATCCGTGTTGGCCGCTCAATTGTCGTGACGAATCTTCGTTGTGACGCCTGAATAATTCCAGGGTGAGACCGATCGCGTGCCATTTCAAGTGTCGTTCGTAACTATATATCGGTGTGAGTGTGTATCGATGTAATAATAAAAATAATTCTTGAAACGTGGAAAACTCGTATCCGATCGGTAAGCGATCGTTGGAAAAGAATGGCATAATACTAATAGTGATTCCTTACTAAGAGATGAAGTCAAGTTCGATCACCATTTGCGACGATCGGATGTGGGAGCTATTACGTGCGCGTTGTTATGTACATATCTACGATAAATGGTATTTACCGATCGCTTTCGACCGCGTCTACAAAACGGCGCCGTACGCGTGGAGAGTGTGAGTGTTGGCCGTTAATGAGCTATTTGTACTGTTTGGTCCGGTCCGTCGCAGCTACAGAGAAATCATCGTCGTCGTCGTTGTCATCGATGGTGAATTATCAACAAACGTTCAAAGACAAGTACGAAGTGTTCGAGATTCTCACAGTTGTCAGAAATCAACCAGAAATCGATGAGCAAGATAATTCGTCGGTCCGGTAGTGTCGTTCTCACATTCGCTCTCGACAAATATGGGAAAATTTATCATCCATCGGCAAATCTGCGAGAAATATACGACAGCACATTCAAAACATATTATATGACTGTCATGAGATACAAATTTCACCCTTATTCGATTAACAGTTTCATTTCTCGAATCGTTCGATGAAGATCTCGATCGACAAAGTTTGTTCCTCACAAACTATTTCACAATTTAATTTCTCAAACGAGAACTACGTGCTGAAATAGGAACGATCGGTACGTTGGCAACTCAATCTTTTCTATCGACGTGTAATAAAATTATGCATCGTTGAAGTCGTCAGCCGATAAATTTGGTTCGTTAGTGGAGATGTTCGATTCCATTTCGTGAATGCAAAATACGCTCGGGACGAGGAACGACCGAAACGTTACCGCCCACCACTCGCGAGGGTATAAATACAGCTGCGACACACACATGTCACTTCAGTTTCAGTCGAGATGCCGTGTAAAACATGTGGTGGTTTAGACCACACTTGCGTTTCTTCGACCAAGTGTGCAAATCGAATATTGAAGCAAAAACATAGATTCAGCACGGTGAATACTTGTACCGAGACGTTCACGATAAAACGCGGTTTCCGTAAGTTTTGCCGACGTCCAGAGTTACGACAGCGAATCGAGGATGACGTTTTGGAAATTTCTCAACTGACCATCGAAGCATCGCTCTACGTCAGTTTTCATTATACAAAATTGTTACATCGTAACGAATTTCCGATCGGACAGTTTTCCATCAGTCACCTACAAGATTTCTACTACCATCTTCAGGGCAAACGACAAAAAAAAGAACGCGTTGCGTTGGACGAAGAATATTTCGCTATGCGGCCAGATAAAACGTTATTATACGACGGCCGATTACGATCGTTCCTGATTAAGTCGTGTGTCAAGCAACACGAAACCAGTATGAAAAATTGCATCACGGTCCATTTTTACGATCGACTCGTTCGATATTTCTATGAAAAATACAAGAAAGAGTGTGATCGAAAACGCTACGAATGGAAGACGATAGTTTACGACGAATTGTTCGCCTTCGTGCCACGTCACGTCGCCCACAGCCAAGAAGTTGCAGAATTTTTAAAAGATTTCCGTTTCGACTATCACAAAAAATTCATCAATATAGAAAATGACTGGTGGAGTTTGGTACCGATCACTTTCGAATTGGGACGATGGTTCGAAGAGAGAAAGTTGGAATCCTTCTCGGCGTTTCCTGTATTTTCGTCTGGTCGAAAACATTTACTTTATAACGCTATGGCTTTGAACGAATTATTAAGTAGTGTAAAATTGCTGCCGGACAAAACTAACGCTCCCGTGTTTAGGATGGAAACTCCAAGATATTGGTGGCAATATTTCGATCTATCTCACTCAGTTTACGGCAAATTCGACGATACAACTATGCACATCGAGCCCCACAAGCAGCGGACGTCTTTCGCCATGAGTTTTTCCACCAACGGAATCGATTGTTCCATCATGATGAATAGATATGGGCGATCCACAATTCAACAACCGCAGAAAAAGAAGCGAAAGAAGACGAACATAAAACCCGAGACTATAGTGGTTAATTCCACTAAATATTTGGGAATCGATCCGGGGGTCGTTAATTATATCGGCGCGTGCTATATCGATAAGGAAACTCGAACAGAAACCAATTTCGTGTTAAAATCGGCCACGTTCAAGGAACATTTCTGTAAAGAACGTGCTCGACGACGTAAACGGAAAAAAATGGCCGGAATCTTTGAAAAACGCCTGCTTGAATATCGCGAAAGTATAAACATAGAGAAAAAATTAATTGTTTCGCCGAAGTGTGGTTCTAATTTTAACTCTCATGTGGAGTACATTTTATACAGACTGAATTTCTTATCGTCCAGTCGCGAAATTTACGCTACGCGGAAATATACGCGCTTGAACTGGGACTCGTACATTTCACGTCGTAAAGCAGAGGATAAGGTGGTAAATCAGTTATTGCCCGCTAAAGATGATGCTGATAATTCCGTGTTGGTTTGTTTTGGAGATGGAACACTGGAGAAAAATTTCAGTTATGGCAGAAATAAAAAACCCGCCGTCGAAATGCTCAAACAAGCGTTTCATCGTCGACGCGATAAATGTCACGTTATGTGTGTTGATGAATATTTGACCACTCAATCTTGTTCGAAATGTTTCGGTAAAATGCCTTTGCCACCCAAAAACACGACCGTAAATGGAGACGATACGAAGCAACGACGACGATGTCACGATCATAGATTTCAAATTTGCCAAGATGTAAAATCGTTTGGAATCGTGACGTCAATGCTGCGCGTAACATCATTTTGGGTGGTCTCGGATTAATCGATTATCGTTGTAAAACGTCAGATGAATTTGTTCGTTTGACGGAATTTCAAAATTATGTTTTGCATAAGGGTGAAATTCGTATCTCATGACGGTCACGTTGGCCGTTAATGGGTTCGGTCAGGCGATACCGTTCAATTGGAACGCCGTCCCGAACGAACGGATACAATGGAGGTTTAAAAAGAAAATTGCCGTTAACTGGAGATTCGTAATGTTTATTCAATTTTTGTATGTTTCGATTCGAAAATAAATATTATATTACAATTGTCGATATTTTAGTCATTCACAGTACGCCAACATCCAAAACGGAAAATATACGCCTCCTCACTTTTTGACTCGTTGAACCGATTCATATTATATTTAAACCGTTTTATCGAGGAAACCAACGTTTTAATTAGGTCGTATTTTACAATTTCGTAACGATTGTAAAAATCTTGCGATTCTTTGTCTAGCGCAATTTTATTAATATAAAAGTTGCAAAAATTAGACGTTTGACGTTGAGTTTTCAAAATACTTCGCATTGCCAGTTTTTTCAATGTAACACCACCTGTCGACGATTCTGTTCGTATCGAGTAGTCAGTGACAAAATTGAAAAAATGTTCAGTGTGTGTTCGTGACATTAGGAACTCATGTATATGTCTAATGTACGAGTTGAAAAAATGTTTTCCTTTTTTGTAATCATCCTCCGAACCAACTATGGGAAACTATTCGATCAGTGTGTGGGGACTCGACAGAAACGGGAAAAGCGTCGAAATCGCCACAAAAATGGAACACAGGTTACGACGATAACATAGAACTTTCAACGTGTTCAAAAAGACGACATCTTCTGCTCTCGATTGTACATTATCGGTGTAATTTTTCGACAACAACGATATAACAGCGATGGTAGCAATTTTTCTATAGATCGGATTCATGTCGAATTTGGTTTTCGTATGATCGGCTGCACAAAATTGTACGAATGTCATGATCAATTTCTGAAGGCGATGTGAATCTGTTAGGAAATGTTCAGCATTCAATTTGGACAGAAAATCTAGCAGATGCTCCAAGGAAATTCTGTAATATTTTGCCTCGGAAAACATGCGTTTCACACACTACAACGATATCGAATCGATCTTCACATTGTAGTAACGTGGGTAATAAGGCGTGTCCATCTGTACACGATCGAATCAACAAAGCGTAAATGATCGTTGTTCGATGATAACACAAACAAACGTCGATTAATGTATGGATAATTTTTCTCCTCGTTAATTTCGTCAAATCTTTTCTTGTTTTGCTTCTCGTCACTGTCAAGGGGGAGGATCCAGATGTTGACGACGTCGATAACGATAACAGTCGCCGTGGAGAATTTGTCGCTGATGAGCGTAACTTCCACGAGGAAGCATACATATCGGCAAGGTCAAATGGAATCTCCATCAAGGAATACACTTTTCTTGCACGATTCTTCAAATGTATATAGGAAATTTTTTTGATATGTTGTCGTAAGAACGTAATTTGTTCTTTCACATGGTTCGGCACCATGTTCATCGGAAGATACGCACATTTTCTCATATAATTTTTACGTTTCTCGCGTTCTTTCATCGTAGACGATAGAGACGACGCTCGCATGTCTGACGTGAATTCTGGTAAGAACCACCACAATGTAGAAACACTCCGTGTTTATCCTCCGTTTTATTGTCTGATAATCCCCACCATTCCCAACATCGAAGAGAAAACTATAGTTCAAAAATAAAAAACCACGCTACAATTGTTAATATTTTATTCGAAACGTCACTCTATATAACGGACATTTTATCCACCCTACTAGCGTTTCGACCAAGTCATACTTCACAATTTCGTACCTATTATAGAAGTCTTGCGAATCTTTATCTAGCGCAATTCTATCGATGTAACTATAAAAATTGGACATTTGACGCTGCGTTTTCAACATACTTCGCAATGCCATTCTTTTTAACGTAACGCCACGCTTTGAAGATTCTGTCTGTTTCGAGTAGTCATCAACAAATTGGAAGAATCTTCCTGTCCATGTTTTCCATATCAAAAACACATGAATATATTCAATGTGGGAATTGAAATAATGTTTTCCGTTTTCGTAATCATCGTTCGAACTGACCAATGAATATAGTGGACCTTCGATCAGTGCATGGGGACTTGACAGAAACGGGAAAAGCGTCGAAATCGCCACAAAAATGGAACACAGGTTACGTCGATAACATAGAGTTTTTAACTTGTTCAAAAAGATGACATCTTCTGTTTTCGATTGTACATCACCGGCGTAATGTTTCGACAACAACGATATAACAGCGATGGTCGCAATCTTTTTATACATCGGATTCGTGTCGAATTTGGTTGTCGTATGATCGGCTGGACAAAATTGTACGAATGTCATGATCAATTTCTGAACGCGATGTGAATCTGTTAGGAAATGCTCAGCGTTCAATTTGGACAGGAAATCCAGCAGATGCTCCAAGGAAATTCTGTAATACTTTGCCTGGGATAACATGCGTTTCAAACACATTACAACGATATCGAATCGATCTTCACATTGCAGTAACGTGGGTAACAACGCCCGTTCGTCTGTACACGATCGAATTAATAGAGCGTAAATAATCGTTGTTCGATGATAATACAAACAAACGTCGATTAATGTATGGAAGATTTTTTTCCTCGTGAATTTCGTCAAATCTTTTCTTTTTTTGCTTCTCGTCGCCACCGAGATGGATACAGATGTTGAAGATGGCAATAACGATAACAATCGTCGTGAAGAATTTGTCGGAGTCGGGCGTAACTTCCACAGAGAAGCATACATATCAGCAAGGTCAAAGGAAATCTCCGTCAAGGAATAATTTTTTCCGGTAAGATTCTTCAAATGTTGATAGAACGTTTTTTCGACATGTTGCTGTAAGAACATAACTTTTTCTTTCATACGGCTCGACACGCTGTTCGCAGAAAGATGCGTACATTTTTTCAAATAAATTTTACGTTTCTGGCGTTCTTTTTTCTTGGACGATAACAACAACCGTAGCATATCTGACGTGGATTCTGGTTATAACTACAATCAGGTCGACTGAACTGAACTGAACTGACATTGCTGTCGCAGCCGTATTTATACACTCTCGTCAGCGTATCATCGGTCGTTCATCTTTATGTTCCGCATAATGGTGGAATTCGTATCTCGCAGTGGTCACGTCAGCTGTAAACGGGGTTGAAATAAATCGCAATATTTTCTAACATTTTTATTCGAATTATACGTGAAATACATTCAATTATTATAGGTTACTCGTTTTATCCGCTTTCGTCGTCGTCGTCGTCGTCGTCGTCGTCAACGTCGATTGGTTCGACAGATTTGACCGATCGGATTCTTCGTCGGACAAAAACATCTCTTCGTCCGCGAACAACATTTTTTTTTGATCGGCTTCTGATACGGCATCGCCACCGTTGACGACGACGAGTGCGACGTTCGTGTTCGATTCCTTCCGGCCTGAATATTTCTTGAAATATAGCATAGTCAAGAATCGATGAAAATTTATGGACGTTTCACAGTAACAAAAATATTGAAGACAATACGGGCAAAAGCCTGTAGAGATGTTTGCTAATAGGTAATCCTCGACATCTCTGGTATATGCTAACGATGACCAGAACGATGCTGCTGCTGCTGCTGCTGCTGCTGTTGACGACGACGATGATGATGATGATGTCTGGTTATTCGACGACATATCGAATGAGTTGTGTGCTACGGCCACCCTGACGTATCGTCGTACGACCGATCGGTACTAGTCGAAATTGCCGTTTGACAGGCGAGTTCTTAGCTCGTTCAGTTTTGTAGGTTTCACTCCCGTCAATCGCATAGCATAATCTACGGGCGATTGATCTTCAGCGATATTGGGAACGAAAGCGTTAATGTCGTAAACGTATTTGTATTGATCGACAATTTCGCGGAGCTTTTCTTTGATATCTGCCAAAACGTACACCGGAGGATCGTTAACTTTGATGAATGATTTGAGATGTTTCTTCAACAATTTTCTATTATTATCATCACCGTAACATTCGCATAATACGTCAACGAAATCGTGCGTTCCCGTGCATACGTCGAAATGTTGCAGAGCATACACGAGATGACTTATACAACGACTCAGCGGTATCGGTGCTACGGTATTATAATTATCGTTCGTCGACAGGAAATTGGTTACGGAATAAACGAACTGACGCACGGTGTGTTTCGTACAATTTTCCAGCATGGCCATTGTGATTTCCAAAGCACATATATGACTGGGTGTCAGCCATTTCGATTGATGCACGTCTTTGAAATTATATTTTGGTATTAGATTTTTGCACTTGACCCACCGTCTTTTCGTATCGGTACATATGCCATTGAGCAACTTTTTACGATTTTCGCTGTTCAAATAGTCGATATTACGAGATCGGCCCATTTTCTGCGTACCGAAACCACCTTTCGCGGGCGGTCTTCTCGGATTAACATTATCCGTTTCTAATTGACGATGCCTGCGTTTCGGTGGAATACGTTTGAAATTTATCAATGGATCTTCATCATCGCTATCATCGCCGTCCGTACCATCTTTATCGCCGCCGCCGCCGTCGTCGTCGTCGTCGTCGTCTTCGTCATCGTCGTCGTTATTGTTAGCACCGCGATCGGTTTCCATCCATCGTATACCACGTCTGACGTTCGCCGGACGTACGAGTGTTTTATTCTTACGATTGTTATTATCGATATTATTATTATTACTGTCGTCATCGTCCGCGTCGTCGTTTTCGTTAACGTCAACGTTTCCGTTGTTATTATTGTCGTCACTATTATTCGTGCGGTAGATCGTCCTCATTTGTTTCACGTTTACCGTGGAATTAGACGTATCTCCAGCTGTTTTCCCGTCGTTTTTATCGTTCGCAACGGGAGATTGTTTCGTTTTATTGTAAATTTTGCGCTTTCCGATTCTAATATTTTTACCGTTCACCGACGGTACAATCTCCGTGGACGAAGTTGACGGTAACGGATTTTCATATATACCTCTTTTCGATGCCAACGACTTTGAGGACAACTTCGCCGTTTTCGATGAAATTCCTTTTTTACCGATACTAATAATGTTGATTTTTTTCGTCGCTACACTATCAGTTTCCGACCGCGAATTATTATTATCGATCGTCTTCGACGGAATATTGTAAATTTGTTCCATCACCGGGTTTCGTTGTATTTCTTTCCCGATCGATGGATTTAACTGTTTTCCTTTCCCTTGTGACGTTGGTGTCGGAACGAAACCCGGTGAGGATACTGGTGATGGGGACGATCGTACATTATTGGCATTGTGATATTGGTGTTCGAACCAAGAATTACACGATGTCGTTTGATCGTGTAGAAGATCCTCATCGAACGGTGGCGGTGTTGCTATATCGGATAGAGGTGACGCATCAAGATCACTAACGCCGTGATCGAAGAGAAACATCGTAAGGCCATCGGGGTCAGGATATGATTGGATAAAATTCGCGGCCGCTTCGGCAGTCAATAGAGGTGTACTCACTCTTTCATATTGCTCGTGTTCAGGTTCCTCGATCGGGTCGAGCGATCGCTGTCGATTTTGATTCTGCATCGTCGTCTTATTTACTTACTCATTCAATTACATCCAACGTGTGACCGTGTCATGAGATACATTTGTATGACGTGAAAGGTTCGTCGACGAACCGTTTAGGCGTACGAGCGAGAGTTACAATAACATAGTGGTCGGAATGCGCTTTTTCAGTAAATTTTCTCTGTTTAAAGATCCACCTTTGCCGGTCGTATTCGTAGAACGTCTTTTCGCATCCTCTAACGCGAACATACCGTTTATTTTACGCGGAATTACCGTTCCTCCGGCACCGACCTTCGTGTGTCGCCCGGGTCGACGTACCGTTTTCGCGATAGACGTTCTATTCACGATCGGTTTCTTTTTATTCTTGATTAGCGTTTTATTGGTTGTTTTTTTGCCGAGATTATTCGGTCGAGACAGCCGTCGTCGTCGTTTTTGTACCAAAGAAACGGACGCGGTTGTCGGTCGATACGCTTCACGATTCGTCGTCGTCGTCGTTCCCCTAGTTGCGTGTTTCGCAGTCAGCAGATATATGTCAGTTCCTCGACCTAACGTCGACACGTTGTAATAACGTCGTACGTCGTGTATAGTCGGTCCACCGGAATTCGCTATAGGAACCATATGTGTCTGTTTTATGATTTCATTTCAACTTGGAATTGTCCGATTGCGAATACAACGTCGAAATTAAAGCGTTCAGGCGGGCAGAATTGCTAGTTTCAATCCATTTTGTACTATTACTACTACTACTACTACCAATACCGTTGTTAATTTTTTTGGTTATTTTCCGTTTTGGTCGTGATACTCTTTTCATGTTCGTTTCTTATAAGATAGTAGACGGCGTAATGGAACATATAGAATCGACGACGATCGCACCTAACGCGGTTTCTTCTTCGTCGAGCGTCAACGGCGTCGGAAGCAACAGCAGCAGCAGCAATTACAATCCGAATTACGGCGTGTCGACCGCCGTCAGAAATGACGCTAGTGCGAAACGAAAGATCGCGCGTAAGATAGATTCGATGTACGCGTCCTTGCGCGACAACGTGATAGATAATAACGAATTTTATTCGTTTTACACGTCGATGACGATCTTGCTGTTCACGCTCTTCACGTTGTATTGTAATTATTCTCGTGCGACTGCCAGCGGAGTTTACTGGATAATCGGTAACTTGATCGTCGTTATCTTTAACGCCTGGATGAATATTTCGATATTTTTGCATAATCGCTAGAAACGCCATTTCATCGTGATCTTCATACCCAAAAATAAGATCGACTCGTGTTTAATTCGAATACACACGTACACACACACATATACACGTACGTTATGCGATCCTTATCCGCCACGGATCGACGGTACGACGAACGGTCGCCAGTGTCGTCGTCGTTATCATCGATTCCGTCGAAAAAAATATTATTCATCGTCGTTTGTTGTATAACGATGTTGTTGGTTTATAAAGTATACGTGAAACCGCTCGATAAATTTGCGCGTGTCATCGGAAATTCGGATGCCGACGTTACCGATATCGTCGACGACGACGACGACGACGACGACAAACTTGGACGGCAAAACGATATGTTACATAGCGCTTGGAACTTGGACGATTTACCGTCTGTGACTTACGCCGAAAAGTACGTGAACGACGGACAAATGGAAATTGACGCCGATGCTAAAAGGTGCGTTTCTCGTGGAGGTTTATATCTAGGCCCGGACGATATACCGATAGATTGTACGGAATTGTGTAATTCGAAGGATTTCCGCTATAAATACGTCAACGAAAACTCGTTCGTCGTCGACAGATCGATAATGGCCAAACAGGGCGCCTATTGCGTGCCTACGCACGTGGTCAATTGTAATACGAACACGTCGCGACTAGTAAAAACGTTCGACAGTTGGAAATGTCACCCGAAAACTAGTTTATTCGGCGGCGAAGATGGCTGTGAAATCGTCGGCTGTAACGGATACCTGAAAGACAATTTGACCGGTCGATGTTATCGCAATCGCATACCTACCACGCTGACCGTCGGTGCCGACCCGGAAAATGAACTCATCGAACGTTCGTCGTCGTCGTCGTCGTCGTCGTCGTCGAACAATGCACCAGTCTATCGTTTCCAATGTACAGACACCGAAGTTCATCCCGATACAGGAGTGAGCACGTTGCGAGCGGTAGAATCGATACGATACGACTTTATGCATAACAAACTGATAGCTTCCGAATTTTCGCGTTTCGATCGCGTACGAAACGGATGCGCGGCACAAATTTTCAACGCCGTCCCACAGATCGTACCCAATTCTACGGAAGGTACGTGCACCTGCATCGAAGGACTACACCACGACAAAAAGGACGATACGAATAACGATAATAATAACAACAACAACAACAACAACAAGAACAACGATCACAACGGTAGCGACAACGGCAGAAGCGACGATAACGACTACAAGGATGGCACGATGTCGTCGTTGAAAACGATAAAATTACATCAACGATGTTCGCCCTGTTTGAGCGGTTGGTCGAAGAAAGACTCGTACACTCGTATCGGTAGAGCTTGTCGCAAAGCGTTCGACGATTCACGTATCGATCCGCACGATATGCTTTTACCGTGTGGAACTCGTACGTTCGACTCGAAACAAGCGGCATGTGTCAACGGGAAGATATACATTTCAGGAGGATTATCTCATTTCGCCCGCAACGTACTCGACAATGAACCATCCCAGTAGTCAGATATTATTTGGTAATGTATTTACAATTATGTGGCCGAATAAACAAACGTTTTCTATTAGTCGTTGTTGTTGTTGCTTTTTTTTTTCGCTCTTTCACGGACGTTTTGCGTTATCGCCGAATACACAAGACGAAACCATTATACACGTTATCGACAAGATACACACGACAAATACGAAAGATATCGTTATGGGTAACAGCCATATGGCTGCACAAATGGTAATCATCGCGACAGGTACGTACGTTTTATGTACGATTTTTGCGTAATCACGTCTGGTCGTCATGGCCGCTTCGTAATATGTCACATCGTCCAAGTCCAACAGCATATTTCTGATCATCAATCTATTGAAAATCATCCGCATGTCTCGCGTCGAAAACGAAACGTCATCGTCGTCGTCGTCGTCGTCGTCGTCGTGTTCTCCGCCTAATTTAACGTTACCGTGCGTCGTCCAATCGACCAGACTACCGTCCGACGTGACGGTTCTATGACGAAAATAAACGAACGTATGTTTCAATATGTCGAGGGATTCTTCGACGTCCACGGTACGTGTCCCGTCCTTTCTGACGTGTAAACGCCAAAACGTATACGGCGTCATTTCGATTCGTCGCATTCCATAGTTGATTTGTCGTTCCAACAGAGCACCTTTGCTGATTTTACGTAATAGCGCGTCGGAATACGCGGGCACGGAAAACTTCAACGGATCCCATATAAATTGGAAAACGATATCGATCAAAGGACCGATGATCGTCAACCATCCGACTATGCTCAGCGCCGATACGGCTAAGCCCGACAAAGCTATAGCTTGTCTGCCGATAGTCGTTACGATCGAATCTATCAGCACGTGTGTCATGGTATGCGACAGCGAAGTGGCCAGTAATTTGGCGGCGATCGTCTTGCCACCCCGTAACAGGTCAGATTGTAGGAAAGATTTCAAAATTTCCGGACCGATCTTGGTGATCCATTGTTTCAAAACTGCCGAACTCACGTCCGCACTCAACTGGAAAGATAATTCCTTCAGGTTGTGCGTGGTCGATAACATACCACCGATGGCCGTTAAGATTTGTTGCATCGTCTGTCCGAACGACTCAGCGTACACGTCGTTATCGAGTTCGTCGTTATCGCGATCGACGTCGTTCACGTCTGTCGCCTCAGGCGTCATCATCGTCGTCGTCGTCGTTCTTCTAGTTCTCGACGACAAAACTGCGATCTCACGTCGTAATCGTTTGCTGTGCGGTATCAAGCCGTTCTGTACGATATCGCTTGTTAACGTGTTGACCGATGATGTTTCGTTGTCGGCGCCGGTATCGTTATGCGTAGATGATTCGACGGTATCGTTGTCGTTCGAACGATCTGCGGACACGGAAAATTTTGCTTGATGTCCGACGATATTTTGTCGCTGCTTGTGGAGTTTCTCCACCAGACGACCGCCGTATTTGTCGTTGCGACCATCTTCGATCTGAGAATATTCGTCCGTCCAGTAGAGTCGTTCACGCTTATCGGCATCGGTCAAGCCCAACTGTGACAGTAGTATGTCGTCGGACACGTAACGTTTCGACGAATTAAGAAATCGCTTCCAATCCAACACGGAATTCAAGAAGGGAACGGTAACGGGAAAATGTCGTAAAAATGGCGGTAGATCGTTCGCGTGCGTACGCTCGAATAGCCGTCGAATTTCGTATACCGATTGTTCGAAAACGTTCGCCGTCATTTTTACCATCCGTATCAGAGACGAACCTACGGATAATTGAACGTAATAGAGACTTCCTTCGAAGCCACAAGCCATGTCGTCCTCGTCGTCGCCGTCTGTAGCATCTTCATCTTTCATATAATTCATATAGAACGATTTGCAATACGTTGTATCGATACGAGCGCAGGTGATCGGATTCCGATCGGCACCCAATTCGGTCACGTATAACGAAAATCCGACCGGATCGATTTGGTCGGTATAATGTCGCGAAGGATCCACGAAAAACGACACCAAATGCTGATTTTCCAACAGACAAGCGCTCTTGTACCATATCAGATAGGGCGGCACGTTGTGTTCGTCTCCGTGTAAAGACGACTTTGTCGATTGCGACAAAATATCCGACGGTACGTTTCTCGAGCGGGAATTGAAACATACCGGCGCACAGGCGTTCATACGTTTGCCATGAGGCAATCCGAAACTGAAAGGTGTCGTGTCGGGCTTGCAAGATTCGCTCAAAGGAAACGTCGAAAAACAAGACGTTGTCAAACATCCGTTCTCGTTGAATTTCCATTCGGTCGTTATGGCACGGTCGACGAATTCAGATTCGAACGAGTAATCCTCGATCGGATTCGCTGCCCTGATTTCCAAATTAGTATGCGAGAACATGTGCGAATCGCTTTTCATACATCTATTTCGTACATTGAGTATATTTCGATATCCCGAATAGGATTTAGCGTCTCGCGAATCTTTCGCAGTGAATCCTATTATCGCGGTAACGTCCAAGTCTCCGTCGCTACGGTTCTTGCTATTATCGTTCGTCGATGTCATCGAATTCTCAGTTATTCGAGCTTCTCACGACTTGTATTATATTTTTTTTCGACTTGAAATCTGTCGTTGAACGAATCTCTGAACTATGTGTTCCTCGTCATGCGCACTCGAGATACAAAATCTTTGAACGTAACTCTCGTTTGAGAAATGTAACAGTTCTGTCTCGAGTGAAATTTGTTGAAACGAAATTCCATCGATGGATTTCTTCGAGCTGCAAAAGCTTTGAACGTAACTCTCGTTTGAGAAATGAAACAGTTCTGTCTCGAGTGAAATTTGTTGAAACGAAATTCCATCGATGGATTTCTTCGAGCTGCAAAAGCTTTGAACGTAACTCTCGCTCGAGAAATGGAATCGTAAAATATTTTCCGATGAACAAACGTTGTCCATCTAGAATCTCTCGTCGAACGATTGATGATTGTTGAAACGAAATTCCACCGGTGGATTTCTTCGAGCTACAAAAACTTTGAACGTAACTCTCGTTCGAGAAATGAAATCGTAAATTATTTTATGATGAACAAACTTTGTCTGCCTAGAATCTCTCGTCGAGAAACGAAATTCCACCGGTGGATTTCTTCGAGCTACAAAAACTTTGAACGAAACTCTCGTTTGAGAAATGAAATCGTAAATTATTTTATGATGAATAAATTTTGTTCGTCTAAAATCTCTCGTCGAACGATTGAGTGTTGAAACGAAATTCCACCGGTGGATTTCTTCGAGCTGTAAAAACTTTGAACGTAACTCTCGTTCGATGAATGAAACAATTTTGTCTCGAGTGAAATTTGTTGGAACGAAATTCCACCGGTGGATTTCTTCGAGCTACGAAAACTTTGAACGAAACTCTCGTTCGAGAAATGAAATCGTAAATTATTTTATGATGAACAAATTTTGTCCGTCTAAAATCTATCGTCGAACGATTGAGTGTTGAAACGAAATTCCACCGGTAGATTTCTTCGAGCTGCAAAAAATTTGAACGTAACTCTCGTTCGATGAATGAAACAGTTTTGTCTCGATTGAAATTTGTTGGAACGAAATCTCACCGATGGATTTCTTCGAGCTACGAAAACTTTGAACGAAACTCTCGTTCGAGGAATGAAATCGTAAATTATTTTATGATGAACAAATTTTGTCCGTCTAAAATCTATCGTCGAACGATTGAGTGTTGAAACGAAATTCCACCGGTAGATTTCTTCGAGCTGCAAAAAATTTGAACGTAACTCTCGTTCGATGAATGAAACAATTTTGTCTCGATTGAAATATGTTGGAACGAAATCTCACCGGTGGATTTCTTCGAGCTACAAAAACTTTGAACGAAACTCTCGTCGAACGAGTCTCCAAACTTAAAGTTCCTCGTCATGCGCACTAGCTCCGTCGAGAAACAGTTTTGCCTCGAATGAAATTTGTTGAAACGAAATCTCACCGGTGGATTTCTTCGAGCTGCGAAAACTTTTGCAGCAGTGATGACTCACAGTTACGTGACGTATACGTGACGTAGCACGGGGGCAACGAAAATCGTGAAACGCAACTTTCAGCTGTCGCGAGAAGCTAGCGCTAAGTCTAGACAATCAACGGGGCTCCACGTACCCCATAGCACCCCCTGCACCCCTATATATATAATATATATATATATATTATATATATAACCTCCGCGACGGCCTGCTCCTTCTTACTACTACGTTGTTCTTACTCTGGTCAAGGAGGTTTAGGATCGCGGGCAAAAAGCTTGCTGATTATATAGTTAATTTGGGGTCAGCTGAGTGAATACTCGATTCTCATTGGACTAGAGCCGTTTGACGTCACGAAAATCCTAAAATCTACTGATTTCTGACGAAAATCACGGTAGAAGGGGTAAAATTTTGATCAGATTCGATTCAGAGTTCTGAGAGCGAAGTCGATTGAGGTTAGATTGTACAATATTAAACCCACCCCATCCACAGATTTAGTAATTTTATGATATTCATAGAACATCTATGGTAGATTTAATACTGTATACGTTGATTGGAAGTTCAAGGGAATTCTACCAGATAGTGTCCATCTGCTTTTTGTAACAAATTGATATAACTTTTCGATAGGTGGCGCTCACCAAGTTGTCACATCGAAATTGCATTATATTTCGAAATGAAAACCATGGATAAACGATTGTATGAATTAACAGAACACGAAATATCCTAAACTGATGGTTCGACTACCATGTTTCGTCCACTACGTTCGGTTATCTT
Source organism: Endomychus coccineus (assembly GCA_958510875.1). Classification (NCBI taxonomy): domain Eukaryota; kingdom Metazoa; phylum Arthropoda; class Insecta; order Coleoptera; family Endomychidae; genus Endomychus; species Endomychus coccineus. The sequence continues at coordinate 78,646,189 of OY294069.1, read as the reverse complement.
TTGAACTGACGAGGATCACTGCAATTACGGAGAATAAAATAAAAACATTTGAGAATATATTTTTATTAATAAATATCACACTTTCAGATTCAATTGTGTCGATGGCCGACTACGATTCCGGACGAACGTTTTTTCGATCTCATCCATCAATCTGCCGACCAAATCGAATTTCAATATGTTATAGCGATCGTGGGCACGATGAATTTCCGGATCCAGAGCCAACCGATCCACATAGTATTTGAAAAAAATACAAATCAGATGCTGATGTGAGAAAACAGTTCGTAATGCCAACATTTTCAACGTTCTCGGTGATTTCGTCATGTGTACGAAAAATTCGAAAAGATCAGTCGTTCCAATTCTCTCGCGAATGTGTTGTGTACGATTGTTGACAGCGATTCCGTAATACAGTGGGGCGGCGATGAAAGGATACAGTAATGAAATTGCTATGAAAATCGAACAGAAATTATTGCGATAGCAATGTACTTTTAAGTTCTCCAAAAAATTAACATCTTCTTCGTTCGACTGCAGATTATTATGAGTGGCCAACAAAAATATAACGGCGACAGCCGCAATTTTTCGATAGATGGGATTGTTATCGAATTTAATTTTCGTGTGATCAGCCGAACAAAAACGAACGAATCTCATCATCAATTTACGCACATGACATAATTCCGTCAAGTAATTTGTTATTTTTAATTCTCTCAGATTATCAAGTAACGACCGCAACTGAATCTTGTAAAATGTGGGTTCCATAAACATATGTTCAAAGCACATGACAACGATATCAATGTCCGAATCACATTGCAACAAATCGTGTAAGGCCGAATCGTCGTCGTTATACGCTCGGATTATCAGAGCGTATATTATAGTCGATCGATTGGAAAACGCATCGATATACAACAAACTTCGAAAAAAAATACGCCTTATAAAATTGATGTAGTCGACCATGTTAGATGCAACTTCGGTTGATGAATACTTCATTGCTGCTGTCGAAGACGATATCGATGATTGTCGCGACGACTCGAAATTAGTTAGAAAGAGACACATTTCCCACGCACAAATATACGCATCGCTCATATTCAAATAAAATCGCATGTTATCATGACATAATGGTCTATCGCGATCCACATAAATCGAAAGCACGAAAGTTCCCAGCTTAACCCATTTACGGCCAACGTGACCGTCATGAGATACGAATTTCACCCTTATGCAAGACATAATTTTGAAATTCCGTCAAACGAACAAATTCATCTGACGTTTTACAACGATAATCGATTAATCCGAGACCAACCAAAATGATGTTACGCGCAGCATTGACGTCACGATTCCAAACGATTTTACATTTTCGGCAAATTTGAAATCTATGATCGTGACGTCGTCGTCGTCGCTTCGTATCGTCTCTATTTACGGTCGTGTTTTTGGGTGGCAGAGGCATTCTACCGAAACATTTCGAACAAGATTGTGTAGTCAAATACTCATCCACACATATAATCTGACATTTATCGCGTCGACGATGAATCGCTTGTTTGAGCATTTCGACGGCGGGTTTTTTATTTCTGCCATAACTGAGATTGTTTTTCAGTGTTCCATCTCCAAAACAAACCAACACGGAATTATCATCATCATCATCATCTTTAGCGGGCAATAACTGATTTACCACCTTATCCTCTGCTTTACGACGTGAAATGTACGAGTCCCAGTTCAAGCGCGTATATTTCCGCGTAGCGTAAATTTCGCGACTGGACGATAAGAAATTCAGTCTGTATGAAATGTACTCCACATGAGAGTTAAAATTAGAACCACACTTCGGCGAAACAATTAATTTTTTCTCTATGTTTATACTTCCGCGATATTCAAGCAGGCGTTTTTCAAAGATTCCGGCCATTTTTTTCCGTTTACGTCGTCGAGTACGTTCTTTACAGAAATGTTCCTTGAACGTGGCCGATTTTAACACGAAATTGGTTTCTGTTCGAGTTTTCTTATCGATATAGCACGCACCGATATAATTAACAACTCCCGGATCGATTCCTAAATACTTGGTGAAACTTGAACTAGCCACTGTAGTCTCGGGTTGTTTGTTGGTCTTCTTACGCTTCTTTTTCTGCGGTTGCTGAATCGTGGATCGTCCATGTCTATTCATCATGATGGAGCAATCGATTCCGTTGGTGGAAAAACTCATAGCGAAAGACGTCCGCTGCTTGTGGGGCTCGATGTGCATAGTTGTATCGTCGAATTTGCCGTAAACTGAGTGAGATAGATCGAAATATTGCCACCAATATTTTGGAGTTTCATTTCTTAACACGGGAGTGGTAGTTTTGTCCGGCAGCAATTTCACACTACTCAATAATTCGTTCAAAGCCATAGCGTTATAAAGTAAATGTTTTCGACCAGACGAAAATACAGGAAACGCCGAGAAGGATTTCAACTTTCTCTCTTCGAACCATCGTCCCAATTCGAAAGTGATCGGTACCAAACTCCACCAGTCATTTTCTATATTGATGAATTTTTTGTGATAGTCGAAATGGAAATCTTTTAAAAATTCTGCAACTTCTCGGCTGTGGGCGACGTGACGTGGTACGAAGGCGAACAATTCGTCGTAAACTATCGTCTTCCATTCGTAGCGTTTTCGATCACACTCTTTCTTGTATTTTTCATAGAAATATCGGACGAGTCGATCGTAAAAATGGACCGTGATGCAATTTTTCATACTGGTTTCGTGTTGCTTGACACACGACTTGATCAGGTAAGTTTCTTAATCGGCCGTCGTATAATAACGTTTTGTCTGGCCGCATAGCGGAATATTCTTCGTCCAACGCAACGCGTTCTTTTTTTTGTCGTTTGCCCTGAAGATGGTAGTAGAAATCTTGTAGGTGACTTATGGAAAACTGTCCGATCGGAAATTCGTTACGATGTAACAATTTTGTATAATGAAAACTGACGTAGAGCGATGCTTCGATGGTCAGTTGAGAAATTTCCAAAACGTCATCCTCGATTCGCTGTCGTAACTCTGGACGTCGGCAAAACTTACGAAAACCGCGTTTTATCGTGAACGTCTCGGTACAAGTATTCACCGTGCTGAATCTATGTTTTTGCTTCAATATTCGATTTGCACATTTGGCCGAAGAAACACGACTGTGGTCTAAACCACCACATGTTTTACACGGCATCTAGACTGAAACTGAATTGACATGTGTGTGTCGCAGCTGTATTTATACCCTCGCGAGTGGTGGGCGTTAACGTAGCGGTCGTTGCTCGTTCCGAACGTATTTTACATGTACGAAATAGAATCGAACATATCCACTACCGAACAAAATTCATCATCTGATGACTTCAACGATGCATAATTTTATTACACGTCGATAGAAAAGATAGAGTTGCCAACGGACCAGTCGTTCCTATTTCTACAAATATTTTATGAGGAACAAACTTTGTCGGTCGAGCTTTTCATCGAACGATTTCAACGTTTAAGAATTTCTAAACCAGCATATGTTCCTCGTCATGCACACTAGCGTTATCGAGAAGCAGTTTTATATCGAGTAAAATTTGTTGTAACGAAATTTCACCGGCAAATTTCTTCGAGCTACAAAAACTTTGAACGTAACTCTCGTTCGAGAAATGAATTTTTAAAATATTTTTTGATTAACAAACTTTGTCGATCAGGTTTCTTTCTCATCGATGGAATATCAAAACCAGCATATGTTCCTCGTCATGTGTACTCACTTCATCGAGAAACAATTTTATATCGAGTAAAATTTGTTGGAACGAAATTACACCGTCGGATTTCTTCGAGCTACAAAAACTTTGAACCCAACCCTCGTTCGAGAAATGAAATTGTAAGATATTTTTTGATTAACAAACTTTGTCGATCAGGTTTCTTTCTCATCGATGGAATATCAAAACCAGCATATGTTCCTCGTCATGTGTACTCGCTTCATCGAGAAACAGTTTTATATCGAGTAAAATTAGTTGGAACGAAATTTCACCGGGCAAATTTCTTCGAGCTGCAAAAACTTTGAACGTAACTCTCGTTCAAGAAATGAAATTGTAAAATATTTTTTGATTGATTATCACGCGTGGTAAAATATCGAAGGAACGTTAAATGATTTTGACAATTCTGCGTATTTGTTGTACGTCGCAAAAACGCCTCGTATATCCGAACTGAATAAAATATTGTGACAAAGTACAAAAGTCCCGTACAGAATCCAAATCACTATCAGAAGCTCCATGTCAGACTTATAATTGAGACGTATTTCACAATTATGTTTTACATAATGGTGAAATTCGTATCTCATAACGGTCGTGTTAACTATAAATAGAGAATAAATATATTCAATTTTTTATTGTTTATTAGAGTTACATATAAATAAAAACTTATGTTATTCGTGGTCTACGATATCGAATTTGCCCAAACATAGCACCTGGAGAGTTGGCGGAGATATTCTGTTGTCAGGTCCAATCGTTACCGATTTCATTTTTTTGAAACTGTTCACGAGACTGACCACTTCCTCCATATCATGCCGTAGTGACCGATACAAAGTCCCGGAGGGTGCTGTCGCAACAGTACGCAAATCCATGATCTCACCACGAAAAGGTAGAAACGCAACCTTGAGGTGTCTGTGAGGAATTTCGCGTACTAACAGGAAACACTTCAACACATACGACGCGAAAGTCGATTCGAGTGACGTGTTCACGTATAAAACAATTGGAATTGTGTAATGTATATAAACGTGATCATCCCTCATTTTATTAATCCACCGATACCACTCCTCCTTCGAAGGTGTGAAATTATTGCCGACATAAACGACCGACACGCAACGGCATGTGGTAGAAGCCCCGATCATGATGGACGCGCAACTCCCAACGATAAACCAATCGTTCGTCGGAAATAGCGGTTCTATGAATTTCACATATTCCTTCAAATTCGGGCAGGTAAACTCATTTGCGTCGTACATGGTGGTTAACACGCACCGGGTGATAGTTTCATGTGACAACACATTGCTGGACGACATGTCGAACAAAACTGAATCAACACTTGCTTCGCGACCACGTTTATATGCTTCGTGCGCACGATGGGGTACCCGGCTCCCCATAAGGCACCCGCGTAAAACGAGCAAGGGACATATCCGCCCCGAGCGGATATGAACCAACGGTCGCGGGTGCCTTATGGGGGACCGGGTACCCCATCGTGCGCACGAAGCGCGCCCCATTCGATATATTCTAAATCACTTCAACTCATTTACCGCCAACGTGACTGTCACGAGATACGAATTTCAAAATTATGTTTGCGCACTCGCATCACACACACAAAAAAAAAAGATGTGATGAATATAATTTATATTTTAATTTATATTTAATTTTAGAATACAGTAAATTCCTCAGTATCCCGCACTAACGTTAAACAGCAATTTTTCGAAATAATTTACTTCTATAGGATAGATTTTGTTCTTCCATTCATAATTCAGACGCTTCCGTCGGATATGTCGAATCGGGACGACAGGTTCAACTGAAAAATGAATAAAACATTATAATCCGAACAATCTTCAAAACATTATATCACCTTTGATGATAACGTACGGAATTTCCGTCCATCTCACGATTCTCTTGCCAACAGGAGCGTCCAACACTTCCCGGTCCTTCGACAATTGAACTGAAATAGTTTTATTATTTCGATTTTATATGGGATGTGGATACTCACAAGCTGTCGGTGACATCTATATGAATGACTGCACGTGATTATCCTCGGACTGTATTATTTGTAGTAAGGCCGTGTGTGACGTTGAACGGGGCTAAGCTGTTAATCGAATGGATGTTTTTACATACATGACTCTCTTTTATATAGGTAATGATTTCATAATTGCACTTTGCACATGTAGAAACAGTTTCAAATATACAACGAATGTTTCTTGTTTTGTTATTTCAATTGGTGATACGATGTTAGCGTTTGTTGTTCGATGTACGCATACAATTAGTGTTACTATGAGTGGCTTCAAAAACGTATATAAGCGCCGTTGAACAGATACATAAGTCAGTTGTCTCCGATTATCCGTCATACAAAGATTTACAGTTCATACAAATTCACCAGCAATTATCCAGTTCTGTGGAAATTTTATATTTTGGTGAATTTTTCAACCCGTTAAATGAAGAATGGTCACCGTTCGGACATACTTCGAACGGCAGTATAGTCTACAAGCATAAAAAACGAGGTTTTGGTCGTGGCAAGTTCCATGCGTTAGTGCGGAGAGTACACGATGTCCCATCGACATATTGGATAATCATAGGAGAGTTCATATCCGTCATACTTGGAGTTAGTACCAATTACACGTCTGTGGCTACTTTGAATTTTATTGAAATTTTCGATCCGCCTGGAGAAGATTGGATGAAGATATGTTGAACGAACCCGAACACCGGTTGTACTGTGTACATGGATAGCAGGGTGAAGTTCATATCAGTTCAAGTTTCACCCGTTGTACGCGAGAACGGGATCGTAATACCCAAAGAACTTTTCATACTCATCGTTCCAGTCCAAATATTTGAAGTGATAGTAATGTCTACGGTATCTACAATTGTTTCTTTGAATTTTTCCATTACAACATCGTAGATAGTAAAAATTTTGTTTTTGATTGTATTTCGTGTAGGTACTTTAAAAAGTGGTCATCAAATTTCGAAATCCGTTGCTTTCAACAGTAGAAGATGTGGCTTTTTGATTCTGCACGTGTTCCATTGGATATATACTCTTCGTATCTTGCGCGAAATAGTGAATTCAAAAAAGTTGACAACTTGTTTCTCCCATTCAGTATAAACACAGTACTGCGTTACGTATAAAAGAGTTCCTGATTTAAGGACTGGAATCATATTTCTCTGCGACTGTTAAGGATGTCAATTTCCGATAAACTAAAGGTCTTCTCCTACTGGAAGTTGTATTTGCCGAGATAGTTGGCTTTCCAATTCTCAACATGCTGCTCTTGAATTCGCTCAGTCCCAGCCTGATGTTGGTTGATTTAGAGAGGTATTTTTAGCATCTCAAGCATTGAATAATATTCCTCGGTTGATAACACATTCACGATGAGAATGTTTTTCACATTCGTATTTCGTTCTAACGTTAAACACCGATTTTTCGAAATAATTTGTTAGAGTAATAGATGGTGAAAGGTTATAAACTGGAAGGATACACGTAGTTTCCACCAACTTCTACTCTTGGTGATCTGCTATTCCACTAATTACTCTGGGTGTCAGGTTTAATAGGCCAATAACTGGGCGTAAATCTTCGTACTTCGCATTAACGTTAAACAATAATTCTCCGTAACAGCTTCTCTCAAGTATATTTTCTGCCAATTCTCAAAAATACAGATTTGCTGTGGATATTATGTCCAATTCTTCCCTCCGTTCAGTATGAAACACGATAGAATTTTCAATATACAGCATTGAATCAATGATGTTTGAATTAGATTTCTTGTAACGTTTTCGTCATGCTTTGGGTTTATATTCTCTCGGTGACAATGAAAACATGGAAGCGTCATTCCCTGCTTAATAATAGAAAATTTATTGTAATCATCTTCTGTTAATGATGTTTTGTAAAAAGGTATATAATATGAAATAAAAATGTACTCTGTATAATTTTTTTTTGTGTGATACCGCCATGAGAATGAATACATCTGGTGTTTTGTAACGATAATCGATTAACTCAAGACCAATCAAAACGATCCACTCGAAACGAAAACGAATGTGGGCGAACGAAAATTCTCTACTGGATTTCTCACGGAACGATCTCGATTTAGTTATGGAAACTCGTCGTATAAATCAAAAACTAGTTCTATTTTCTAAACAAATTATACATCTTCTCATATAGTAATAAATAATTCGTTCGTCTGATGGAATTTCAAAATTATGTTCCGCATGACGGTTACGTTGGCTGTAGGTGGCCTATATAACCGCCGTTCAACAGACACAGAATCTAGTCGCCTCCGATTGAGCATACAATACAAATCAATTTATTATTATTCATTGAAAATGAACGTGACATACAACACTTTTCTGCGCGGTGTGTTAACTACCGTATATGATGCCGAAAAATGTACCAGTGTGTGCTCGAGTGTGATGGAAAATATAAAAATGTTTCAATCGCAATTTCCCTCTAAAAATTGGATGATCGTGGGTCAATTTGTATCGTTTTTGTTGGGGGAAATTGCAGATTATGATTCTGTAGAAATTTTATATTTTGGCGAATGTTTCATCCCGTCAAAAGAAGAATGGGCACCACTCGGAGTCGAAGACGATTCGGACAGCAGTATAGTCTACAGGCATAAGCAGACGGGGTTTTTGTTGTGGCAGATTGAATACGTTAGTGCGGTATTCACATCATATATAATGGAGTGTTTCTTGTTGTTACGTCAAAGCTATTCGCCTTCTTGCAGACTCGCATTCCTACCACATCGTTGGGAAATAATGGATGTACGCTGTGGGAAGAACCGTTCCAAACGTCGAATAACGACCAATAGCAAGAAATTCCCACTAACACTCCAGATGTTGTGTTTGAATATTGCCACTTGACGATCTACGTATTCAACAGCTCAAGTCAGAAGTCTTCGATAGAGCGTACACGATGACGAAATTTTCGTTCGTGGCATTGTGACCACCGTTTAATTTTTGTTCCGCTCGGAGAAGAGTGATAAACGAAATGGATATAACACGTGAAACGTTTGTGCGCTCCGTGTTGTCAACCGTACGCAACGCAGACGAATTCACAAAATGTCCGCGACTGATGGAAATCGTGAAATGGTTGAAAGTGCAATTTCCAACGAAGAATTGGTTCATCGCCGGAGATTGTGTGTCATTCATGGTCGGAGCCGTTAACGAATTCAACATGGTATCCGTGTATTACTTTGGGGATAATTTCGTTCCATCTGATGAAGATTGGTGTCGACCCGGATGGGATCTGGGAGGCTATGTCATCTATATAAATATTTATTTGGGAACCAAACTGACATTATTCGTCGATCGTCGTGTCGATTCGATGTTTACATCGTATATTTTGAAATGTTTTCGGGTGGTACGTGGAATTGACGTTACACCCCACCGGATTGCGTTTTTGCCTTTTCGTGATGAGATAGTGGACTTACGCGGAAGTCGTTACAGGTGTGTGGACGATGACAAAGCGGTGTCGAGCGGAGTATCTCCCGCAAGTCGTTACGGATGCGTGGACGATGACAAAGCGGTGTCGAGCGGAGTATCTCCGCCTACTCTTCAGATATTATGTCTTGATCGTATTTTATAAATTAAAAATATTATCGAACGAATTGTTTCTTTTACCTTTCTCCCCAATTACAGAAATATATAAACATTTCAATCATGTGTACAAAAATGGATAGCGTACACAACGCGGAATCTGCGTGATGGATATTCTGTTGTTGTTATCGTACGTGCGCCCGAAAGAAGTCAATGTTAATCCCGGAGCACACTCGCAATCGGAAGTGATCGGATAATGAGTATGAACGTTCATGCGGACGAGGGAACTCGACCCTCCGCTACATACCCCGTCCACTTGTTCGCCGTTGTCATTTATCAAGGCGGGAAAGAGCGAAACGCATTTCCAAAAAGCGTTAGAAAATTGAACGTCCGCATGTAGTAGAGCGAATACCCCCTTGATGGTATTGCATTGCTTTTTCTGGCGGATAGAAATTGCAGCATTATTATCGTCGTCGTCGTTCGCTGTATCATTTTCCTTGTTTCTCGGCACGCACAAACGCGTATCCGAAGAACATTCGTAAAATCCATTATACGCACTGCTACACGAGTCGATACAATCTTGATTGTGAGTACAACGTACGGCATTACTAGCACAATCGGTAACGTTCGACTTGTAAACGAATCGTTGTAACGATTCAATTTTTGTCGTCACATCTACATGTAGAATTTTATTCGTTTCTATTTCTATATTCGCGATGCGTCTATTCATTTCGGATATTCGTGGCAATATTATGAAATTACCGATAACGATGACGCTGACGACGACGACGACGACGATAATAATGACGATATTAGCGCGAACGAAGATCATAACTATCTCTTACGTCTACTCGACGTTATCGATATCTAAGAATTTATCGGCTTTGTTGTACATCATAATTTTCGATCTTTTGATGGCATAACCGACTATCGGATGAGCCGCACGGGGCTGACTCGTACGCGTGTCAGACGAAGACGACGGTATCCTATTGTAATATTCACCGACTATATAATCGATATCGCTCTTGTCGTTCGTGAAACGATAACAACCGTTGCCGAATCGACCGGTGTTACCTTTTAGATAGTCGTCGTCGTATTGCAAAGTGGCGACGGAAACGTCGTTACTACGACAGAAATAAATCGATTTGTCAGGCGTGTGCGTCAATAAGCATTCGCTATGAGCGAACGGTACGAAAGTGAACGCATCGAAAGCACAAGGATCGGGTACTTTACGCGCCTGCGGATGACCGAACTTCTCCCTCAACGTCGGTTCTATCGCGTCGTCGGTTACGTTCAACAAAGCGATGTTCTTGGGATAGACGGTTTCGTCGTAGCTTTCGGACGAATGCTCGGCGAACGTGGATTTTCTACACACGGGATGATTCGTGATCGGATCGCGATCGGGAAAAGTGCCCGAGATACAACGATCGCACGATAACTCGTCGATTATGTTTACGTATCGTGTGGGATCGCGCCAGTCGGGGCCGATCAATTTTCCTCCAGAGCAAGCGGTCGGCACGTCACAATCCGAATCCAACAGGATCTTTTGACTGATAATTTCCGGATATTTACACAAACAACTGATTTTGTAGCCGGCAGCTTCCGTGTGCGGTTTGACTAGTACGCGATCGCCCGTATTCGTGTTACAAGGATCCAATCGAATAACGCCGTCACCGGAAGCGATCGCGGAAGATGATCCAGACGACGACGACGACTCGTACACTTTCGAAGCGTTGCTAAATACCGGAGTACAATAACCGAGATCGGCATTTTCGTGCACGTCATAGATTCTACTACCGGTCATGGCGCCCGTTTTCTTATCGATCGTGACAATTTTAATAGGTTCGTCGTAACGGACGCATTTCGCGTTCGGCTCGTTACAATACGTACACGAATCCGCGTCGAACCTGGACGCCTTCAGAGAACAAGTTCTCAAAACGCTATCGCAATCCAAGCCGGTCAAATGTAACTTTTCGTTTGTTACGCCGTTACGATAGAGATTCGAGCGAATCGCTTCGTTGACCGGATAATACTTGAAATCTTTTTCTTTTTCTTTTAGCCACAGCGAATTGTCGGAGAACTTTTTCAGATTTCCGATCAACATCGTATTCGTGACGATAATGATAAATATTATACAACAGAAAGATACGGTCATCCTATCATATACATATATACGTGATAGTTCTTATGGAAGCGTGTCGAACAAAAATCGTACGTATAAGAACAGTCGAGAGACGCTAAGGAGAAAAGGGGACGATAATATGGATCGCGATTTGTTACCGATCACACGCAACGATCTCTATATGGGATATGTACGTGAACATTTTGGACCTCACGTATCTTTCGTTTTTTCTTATTGCATAATTTTATCTTCCATATTGATTTGTACGTTTTTTTGTTTGTATTCCACGTTCGAACTTTCGTCGCCACGACAAACATAACATCGTCGTCGTCGTTATAAGACGATATTTGTTATTTTTCTTCACGTGCCGGACGAGATACACCGACCCGACCCCTTAGCTAAGCGGAGATACCTGTTCGAATCGTGTTGTTTTTTTTTTCGTAATACGAACGACGGAATGGACACGTTAGCCAAAGGTTTGAACAAATTGAGACGTGTCGATCGAGGAGTAGCCAACGTGTCCGAAGGTTTAGCAGCTCTGAAACGTTTGCGAACGAACGAATTTATTGTTGACGCTTTATCTCACGGAGCCGGTAGTCGCATCCCTGTCGACGTTATACAGCCCATATCGCATGTATTACGTACGTTAATCGACGATGTCGAATTCGTCAGATTCACCGGTGGAAACATCGGCCAATCGTATCGGCCCCTATCGAAAACCGTTGTCGACATCGACGAGAACGCTCCGTTAGATAACATAGCACATCATTTACGACGCGGCGATTTGGATTATGTTATCGACCGTTATCGAAACGTACCCGTCGAAAATAGATCGTCGGTCGTCGACGGGCTCGTGAACGATTATTTGGATAAGGTCGAAGTGAAGGAGGTATTCAAAAAATTAGCTGTAGAAAATTTTCCCGATCACGAATTCGATCGGATAATGTTCGCTAACGAAGCATCGTTGAAAAACGTCCTGACCGGCAACGAAGACGTACTAAATCGTAAAATACGTACCGATCTACCGTACGGCGGTTTAGATCATCTTTACCGGACGAATAAGAAATTTCGTAAATTGATAAACAATCTACAATCGCTACCCCGAAAAAGCGGCGGAGGACGACGATATATCACATTTAAGGGCGTCTTCGTCACGTTGACCGTCGGCGTCGGTCTTTACGCTTTGTTCAGTCACATCGTGGAGAACGCCAAACGAATGGCCGGCTGTTGGAGAATTTACACGACTCGTTCGGGTGAACTTGTAACGTGCAAACTGGTCCAATGCAGTTGTGCGCACGTCGAAGTGCAAGTGAAGAACACCTGTAACAATTTGCCGCGCTCGTTCCATAATAGTATATGTAAAGGATGGCCGTCGGAAGTTATGGACGTCAAAGAGCCGGACCGGAGGCAATGTCGTCGTTGCGATATTAACGCACCGAAAAATTCGTTACAATATTTGCCGATCGAAGATATGATCGATCCCAAGGATATTTACGTGTGTAAAGATACGCCGAATATCGGCACGTTGCTGTCCGACATCATCACGGAATTACCGAAGCAAGTATGGGACGGAATGACGGACACGGTCGGTGTGCTACTATACGTTTTCGAATTCTGCTGCGTGTTCGTACTGGGCGGTATCTTTATAGCTATCGTGATGAAGCTTATCGACGTGTACGAAAAATTCGACGGTGGGAACGGGAACGATAAGAACGCTCACGCAGACTCGATAGCGGGAAATGACATCACGGGCAACCGTATAAAAGAGGCAGGATAATCGTACCAGAACATCAGTTAGTTCCTGCCTTTTGCTGTTGTTATAGTATTAGTGGTGGTAGTAGTAGTAGTAGTAGTCATCGTGTTCCAACCCAGTCATCCTCACGGCTATTATCAGTACGTACAGATTCGTGTATAATTTCCGATTCGTTTCGCCGACGAACGAAGATGTACGGTAAAAATTTGGAAGAGGACGGAGATATCATCGATAGATTGCCGTCACCACGCTCGAATAAACCCGAAATGTCGTGTCCACCACCTTGTCCGAATAGGAATCATAATCATCATATACCTACGATACTACAGAAGAGACGCGAGAACGGAGTCGACGATAACAACGACACGGTACCGAAGTGCCGGAGCGGTAATCCGTTCGCCGACGTGCTCGATAGTCAATCGTTCGATATCGATTCGCCGGAATCTCTGTCACCTACTTCGCCGCCGGCATTTTCACCTTCGCAACGGACCCCGTCGACTTCGACAACTAACAAGAAACCATCGCCGAGTAACGTGGTTATCGATTCGGACCCCGACGAGGAGGATATTATCGTCCAGGACATCATCGTCGACAGATCGCCGTCACCACGTTCGTATAAACCCACGATGTCGTGCCCACCACCTCGTCCGAACAAGAATCGCCATATACCTACGATACTACAGAAGAGACGCGGGACCGGCGGCGGCGACGATAAAAAGGACGTGGTATCGAAGTGTCGGCGCGTTCAGTTATTCGCAGACGTGCCCGAAAGCCAACCGTACGATATCGAGTCGCCAGAATATATGTCACCCGGTAACGATGGATTTGGTTCGGCCGAAGATGATTTTTTTATCGGCGGTGGTGGAGGTGGTGGTGTTGTCGCTTCTGTATCGGGTATTACCGATAAAAAACGGTCCGAAAATAACGTTCGGCGGTCGGACGAGAATAAAAGAGAACGCACCGACGATATAGTGGATTCTTACATGGAGCGAAATCAATCGATCGCCGTGAAATATTCCTACATCGAGAAAGAACAAGCGAAATTGTGCGTGGAGAAAATATGTGGGAGTCGTACCATCGGGAACGTTGCGGCCAACGTGAAATCTGTAAAGCTGCCGATGATGACGAAATATCACGTCGGTGATACGGCCGATTTCGATAGAAATAACGAGAAACACATATCTAGCTATTTGAAAATGTTCTTTTTCACGTTGTACGATCGTAACTCACAATTGTGCGTGGACGCTTCGTTCGACCCATTGCCGGAAAACGTGATCGCCGGCATAACTAAAAAATTACGAGTAGCGTTTGCGATATCGAGAGATCGTAGCGATATAAAGTCGTCCAACACGAAAGCGTTGTCGTTCGATATAAACAATTTCGGTTACGGTTGCGTCGTGTTGGCGTCGCTATCGTCGCGCTCCACTTTCAATCAGAAGGAAGAATTCAGTTTCGATCTGATAAATCGTGCCGGTCCCATCACGACCAACATCCAAACTATCATGCGAGAAGGTTGTAGACAAATAATGAATCTCCGTGAAACGTGGCGCGCGACGTTGGACGCTTTAGACGCTGCCGACCACGACAATTACCAGCGTTCGCTGTCGGCGAGTGGAAAGTATTCGCGAGTGGTGGCACTCAACGAAAAATCTATAAACGATGTACAATTGGTGGGAATCGCGAGACATTCGTCCTTCGACACCTTTATAAGTTCGCGTGATGAAATTACCGGAAGCGCGTTATATCTGCAGCCCACGACCGGTTTTACGAAAAGTGCGAACGCGTTCGGTTGTTTCGCGGTACAAGACGTGGAAGAACAATCGTATTTGACCAGTTGCGACCTGGAGGATTTGCGAGACGAACAAATTTACGTATCCGCTGTGAATTTCAAGCTATGCTGGACGGAAACTAACAATTGTTATCTGAAGGGGTACGTTCGCTGGGGATTCAAAGTACCATCTAATTAGCAGGCACAACCATCGCCACCGCCGCCGGAGCCCCGTCAACATGAATAATGACGACGACGACGACGAAAAACTTAATATTATATAGCTTTGTTCATTGTATAATAAAAATTATTTTTTAATCGTTTATTTCAATGTTCGATTTCCCGTTCGTACACGATTCTCTCCCGTTCGACGTTTTTTTTCTCTCTCTCTCTGTCGTACAAAGAGAAAATTGTCGTTCTCGTCTACACATAAGATGTCGTCTTCGCACGTGAACGAAAACAAAATCTTACCCCGTTCGTCGCCTCGTCGTAATAACGATAAAAACTACTACTACGATGACGATTTCGGCGGCGGTGGCGGCGGCAGTAATGGACACGGCGGTGACCGAAATCTACGAGAAAATCTTAAATCTTTAGCTCCGTCTGCGAACGACGTACCGTTCGATAAATACGTCGACATATTAGAGACGTACTACACTGATGCGTCCAATTTATTCTCGCATCAATACGTATGGTATATGAACTTTATTCAACCCAACGTGTATACTATGATTCTGGAGTCGGATCGTTTGAAAAAAGTGTACGCGAAAAAAACCAAACAAATTAACGACAACGTGCCCATCACATCTCTTTCGATATACGAACATTTACTCGCTCACGATCGCTACGCCACCCTCGAAGTGGCTGATGATATCAGAACGTTGACGAAAATGATAAAGTCCATTCCGATCGGTAGCGGCAAATTAACGTGGAAAGTGCGACAAGAGTATTCCCGAACGATAAACGGCATTTCTAAAACGTACATTAGCAATTTGAATTCGTGTACGACGCGACAAGAACGAACGAGTAAGGAAAAATTGAAATTACAAGAGGAAATCGGTAATATCGCGTTGTTTATTACGAACGAATTGGACGAGTCCGTGTTAAAAAGGTCCAATAAGTCGTTTCGTTCGATAATCGAAATTCTCGTTCGCTGGACGAATTGGACCGTCAATTTATCACCGATGGATAGACAGGATCAGAAACGTAAAATATGCGAGAGATTCGATAAACAAAAACAACAACAACAACAACAACAACAACAACAACCGGGACAGTCGCAACAAAGTCGTGAGTGGACGACGAAAACGAACGAGATGTTCGAAATGTGCGTGAATTTCGTTTATCAGATACGTGAATTTTATTCGCGATCGAAATTGCTAAAAGACCTACCCGTGTCACTTCCGTCGTCATCGTCGCTCGTGAGTTATAACGACAAGCGCGACAATTCCGACGGTTACAACGACGACGACGATAACTATAACGTATTGTTACATCGTACGTTGGCTTACATGGCGTTCGTCGAGTGGATGATCGAAACGTGTCGCGTATACGTTACAGATCTAACTATCGTGAATATAACGAATTTCGTGATAGAAACGATCCGAAAGAACGAAAATATGATACAAGAGCATCGAGATCGATTGGAATCGTTAACTCGAACGTTCGAAAAAGACTCCGAACGAAACGCCGACGCGATGGAATATCGTCACAACGAACTAGCCAACGAGAAGCGTAATTTAACTCAGACGATCGAAACTCAACGAGCGATCATGGCACAGATGCAGACGCAAATCGACGAATGTACGTCTGAGAGTCTACGGGCGAAAAGCGTTTACGACGAGAACGTCGCGACCGTCCAACAATTACGTACCGATTTGATCGAGGCGAAAAGACAATTTTCCGAAGTCGAGCGTACTTGCGAATCGGAAAAACAAACATACATAGAACAGATCGATAAGCACGATCGGAAGCTGGCAGAGTTGAATTCGCAAATCGCCACTCTCGAACAAAACGATACGTTACAACGCGAAAATATAACGCATTGTAATCGAATACGAGAAGAACTCAACCGGGAGAATAACGATCGGCTACAACGTCACGTTCAGGAATCGGAGTCGCGTCATCGATTAGAAATCGACGGATACGTGCAACAAATAGCACAGCTAAATACGAATCTGGTCGTCGCGCAAGAAGAAAAAAATCTCATGTCCAACGAAATGATTCGTTACGCGGAACAGCAAGATGCGTATTTTCGACAGCAGTGCGTTGCCGATCAGGAAAAATTCTTTTCGGGAGAGAAACGATACGAGTCCGTCATAGAGGCAAAACAAGATCGAATCGTACAGCTCGAACGTTTCGCCGAAACTTTGACGTTAGAAGTGAGCGAATTGAAATCTCGTATCGATACTTTCGATCGGTATATCGTCGATCTGGAAACTAACGTCGAGACAATCCGAACGGAACGTGACGATCTTCGGAATAAATACGATGAAATTATGCAAAATCGGAAAAAAATCGATAGCGGTGGGACGATGACGACGCTACGAAATGCAAGTTCCGGTAACGGAGCTGGCAACGACGATGACGACGACGACGACGACGACGACGACGATGAAACGAGGAAACGTCAAAAACAACAATCGATAGTGATGATGAATCGAGTCGGCGAATTATTGAACGGCTCCAGCGAGATTTTCGCCAATACCGATAACGGTGGTGTTGTCGGTGGTGAATTCCGCGCGTATCTACAGATATGCTTCGGAATAGCGGAAATAGTTTTATCCACGACGAAACAGTCGTCCGCTATTTTCCGAAGGATGCGAGCGATCCATGAAAATTTAAATTATAATTTAATATTGAATTTCAAATCGGAATTCGACGATATCGTCCTGGAATATAGACGGTTGAACGGTGGAAAAGGCATACCGGTGCCCACGACACGGAACGATCTTTTGTCGTTGATAACGAAATTCGCGTTCAGTACCGGCATACTAGCGCGAGAGGTGAAAAATGCTCAGATATGTAGACGATACAAACAGATGCGACGTAAAATATGGATTACAAAACTGTCGGTCGACACGTCGCATAAAATATTATCTTCGCTCGACTATCATAACCGATACATTTCTCGACGCGACGACGACGACGACGACGATTCCAAACTCGATACGAAACGTGGAGGTGGCGAGGACGGTGGTGGTGGTGGTAGCATCGTCGAAAATACGAACGAGACAACTCCGTTCGCGACAGATTCGTCGTTTGTCGATTATTTTCTAAATACAGTTCTCGATAGTAGCGTACACGTTCCTAGCGGAATTCGAGACAGTCTGGCTGCTTACATATTCGAACAATATTTCGTCGGTCCGCTAGACAATAAGAGCTTGATCGAAGAAATCCTTCACGATGAAAGTTTTGCGTTCAAACTGACCGTCGGTCAGAAACGTTAGCGCTTAGCTGAGTCGAATAGGTTCCGTTCGTATCGAACGACGCCTCGATCACGTACGTGATATGTAGAAAGGGAACGAGAGGGGGACGGGGGTGTGAGATTGTCGGATAACGTCCATCGATACGGACGTTACGAGATTTTCTATTCAGTAGTGTGATGTCGTCGGAAGGAGACAAGTAGAAATTAAATTCGTTAGATCGTTCACCTGCCTCGTATATATATACTATGAATAATAACGATCACGATTATCATCGACAGATATTCTATTATCCGTCGAATAAATTCCGTATAGGATCTAAAGAAGAAACGAATTTTTTCAAACATAAATGGATCAACAAGACAGATCGTCACGGGGTGAAACGAATTTATAACGTATTCTCTAGCGACGTTTGTCCGTGTGAAATTATCGTAGCGTTCAACGTACTCGACGCTATCTCCTTCACGGACGACCGATTGGCCGGTAGTAACATTTCGACCGACGACGGAACGATAAGCAGGTTATCGTTCACCAACGAATACCAATTGAAAACGCAATTTTTCTTGAAGAACATCGACCCCACCGTGGTAGCGTTCAATCAACATTTCGTTCGTACCTTCCACGAACGTTCGTTACCGCAGCATCAGCAACCGTCATCTTCCGCATCCCCGCACGACGACGTCGCCATCAACGGAATTTTGTCCAAATGTCGATTCAACACGGCGGCGATAACGTCGTCGTCGTCGTCGTCGTCGTCATCGTCAAAATATAAGGATTATAATACGAAACGGAACGCCCCTCTTATCGCCAAACAGTCGAAACATATCAATAAACATTGCAATCGCGATCGAAACAATAGGAATAATATCGAAATTATTCGAGAACTTGCACGAGCATTAGGAAAAGATATCGAATACCTTTCAACCGGCGTCAATAACAATAACAACAACAACAACAACAAGACGAATACCGAAACACACCACCCCACGATCGCCTATGACGACGTCGTCCGGAGAGCACTTTTAAGATATTCACAAATCGATTATTTTCTACAATTCAACGTAATCCTAACCGACCCACGAATGTACATATCGAAGATATCGAAGAATAAAAAATTCAAATTGCGAACGAAAATGTTACACGACGAACTTGTCGGTGACTGTATATCGTTTTGGGGTCTAACGATGGAAATTGAGGATAATCACGACGACGACGACGACGACGATGACAACGGCGACGACAACGACGACCAGAATCGTACCGTGATCCACGATTATGGACAGATGTTACCGATCAACGACAATCCGTCACACGAATGGTACAGATCGAGCTCGCAATGTAAACACGATAAGGGTTTCACCTATCGCTACGAACAGAAACGATGCAGCGACGAAATGATTCACATATCGAAATATTGTATCGTATGCGGTCGTCGTGTATCGTAATTGAATAATTTAGCGAAAAAATGGTTGGATTATACAAGTAGGAATAGTTTTAAAAATACAACAAATTTTTGTTATATTATTATTTCCACTGCACAAATTGTATTTGATTCGATTCACAAATATAAATTTCACTATGTGTTGTATTTCAATAACTATTATATTTGTACATGTACTCGATTATATGATTGTACTATCTCGACGAACGGAAGTCGAAAAGTACTATAAATGGAAAGAGCCCATAACGGGCAGCATCATTTACGATTTAACAGAGCGTGAGATGACATCCGGTGTGTGCGAGATGAATAGTATACACGAATTGAACGGGGAAAGTTCCCAATACTATTACGATTCAACGTTCGATGGGCAGATGCTCGTAGGAAATCAACTACAACAGCAGTCTCAGCAGCAGCAGCAACAGCAGCAGCAGCAGCAACAAATACTGAATCTACAACTTATCGAGATAAGTTATATTATTTCGTATGCGATTTTTGTCGTTATTTTACACATATTTTGTCGTAGAAGTTTAGCGCAGTATTGGCGTCGGACAAGCTGAGCAGTATGTTACCCGACCAGTCGCAGCCACAGGTACAACAAGGAACTTCGTCGATTGAGACTGAAATGGTGTTTCTGAAACCACCAGAAACCATAGTACCTCTGTCGCAGCCATCCACGTCGTCTTCACGTCGATCGCTCAAACGACCTAGCCCTGGAGAAATATCGTCGCCGGGAACGTCTCGTCCGGTAGGGAAGATACAACAGGAGGTGGCTGTAAAAAAAGTCAGAATAGATTCGCCACCACAACCGTCGCCGTCGATATATGAATCAGACGCCGAATCCATCCGGTCCGTCGCAGCTACACAGAAATCATCGTCGTCGTCGTCGTCGTTGTCATCGATGGTGAATTATCAACAAACGTTCAGAGGCAAGTACGAAGTATTCCGTTCGAGATTCGCACAGCTGTCAGAAATCAAGCAGAAATCGATGACCAAGATAATTCGTCGGTCCGGTAGTGTCGTTCTCACATTCGCTCTCGTCGAATATGGGGAAATTTATCAACCATCGGCAAATCTGCGAGAAATATACGACAGCATATTCAAACATAAAGAGGATGCCAATAACACCGTCCCCCACGAATTGCTACAACTGATACGTATGACGTGTGCGGAAGCGGAACACGCTGGCTGTGTTTGCCGTAGATGGACAGAAAGGAGATCGACATCGTTGATGACGACGACGACGACGACAACGACGATGAAAATGGCGCAAACGCAGACTACGGAAGAACCAAACGTAAGCCAACAGATACAGCCTCCACAATCGATTCAGAGAATGCATAACACACCACATTGCAATCGTATTCCGAAAATTAACTATTTCGCTGTATCGTTCACCCAGAATTTAGCACATGAAATAACCGTACCGCTTATGAGAAGCTATTTTTACAATAATCCAGACGGCACCGCCACCAACTCTATAAATATAAATATATTGTTACAGTTGACAAATTCCGCTACCGAAGAAATTTCATCAGCCCTTATCGAAGAAACGTTATCGTTCAAATTCCCAGTAATCATGGAAAAATATTTTTCGCTATTGAGGCGATCCAGGAACGAATATATATCGGCGAATCATCTGGACGATGTGAAGAGATATCAAGTGACGGTCCAAATTAACGTGTTAGTAAGTAAATTGGAGAAAATTCTGAAACAATTGAAAGACGAATCGCGTACGATCCCGAACGGCCAAGAGGCTGCCGGAAGCTATGTCCAAGACGTGTGTGGAGAATTTTTCAAAACGGTTCCCAACATTTTGAACGATGTCGAAAAAACCGACCAGGAAAATGCACGTGTCTTGAAGTCCGCGTGGAGGAATAAATTATTGGAATTACACAGAAGACATTTCCCCGAAGAATTAAATGGAACGGGTGTCGTCGAATATCTATACAATTGTCTGCTTCGTGGTGATCACAATCGTGAGGCCATCACCAAAGAGGCCGATGTGATGTGTTCGATCGCCACGAACGAGACCGTTGGCAATACACATAACGTCTTGCGTCCCGTAACACATGCGATGATAATGGAAAATTTGCGAAAAACGATAAATAATTGACTTTTGTATCTTAAAATTATAAATAAAATTATTAAAAAAAAATAGGGCTTTTTATCCATTCTAGCTCGAATTTGACAACCCCCTCGTACAATCGGTGGACGTTTTGAAATCCGTATAATTATAGTAAACTTCGAACGGCGTGCTTCTTGTGATTCGAACAACGTCGAGACTTGTACGATAGATCGTAGTATGTTCTGCATCTTACGCGAAACTACACATAGTTCGAGAAATAAATGCGTTAATTCGTACATCGTGTCGCTCGACAGGCGTTCGAGGTTCAAGGACGATCGATCCTAATATATCTAACTAAATCGATGGCAGGCGTGACTTCTACGAAATAATACGCAGTTGAAATTCTCGGTATTCCGCGTGATACGATGAATATATACGAGGCGGCCTGGAGCGCTTTTTCATATCCGTAGCACGTGTCGTGTTTGACGGACAAATTTTACCTAAAACAACAATTGTGAGTTTCTAGTCTGAGTGCAAATCATCCAGGTAATACATGTTTTGTTATTTCGTTCGTTCGTTGTCGAAATTCATAGCGTAAACGTTAACAACCCCTTCGAACATTACGTTCATGCGAATCTTTGTTATAGAACTACGAAGCAATTTCATCTTCACCGATTGTACAAATTCTCTCTCATAAAATGACCGATAATTCGCCACCTGCATCCTCGCAAGAGCAACGACGATCGCAATCACCACACGACTCGTCTGCGGAAACAGAATTTGTACAAGAGTCAGCAACAAGTTCAACCTCGAAGTCGTCTCGATCGCCTCTCGATCCTCTCGAACTACTACCGCAGCATAGTCGTCAGATGCCCATGTCTGTAATGCAACCACCGTCGCCGTCGTCACCACCACCACCACCACCACAACCACCGACGAAACCGACATCGGTGGTAACGCAACGACAGGGGACTAGGAAACGTACGCTTACGTCGACGCCATCGATATGCGAATCGAACGTGGAATCTACGAGCTCCGCTGCCGCGGTATCAACATATAGTACTACATCGTCTGTGATGGATCACAAACGACTTCTCAAAGATAGTTACGAAATTTTCCGTCCTACATTTTAACAGCTGCCGCAAGCCGATCAGAAAGCGACGAGTGAAATAATTCGCCGCTCGGGTAGTATAATACTAACGTTCGCCCTACTCGAATACGGTAGAATTCATCGGCCGTCAACATCTCTGAAAATACTATACGACGACATATTCGGCAGCAGATACGACGCTGACGACGACACCGTTCCAGTCGAATTGCTATCGATAATTCGTAAGGTGTGCGCGGAAGCATCTCACGCCGGTTGCGTTTGCCGAAAGTGGAAAAGAAAAAGGTCGCTGTCTCCCGCCGTATCGTCGGTAATAGCGGCGGCGGCAAGTGAACCAAGTACTAGTCAATATATACCACAGCATCCGTCCAAGAGGCCACGTCGTTCGCTCGAAACGAAATCGCCTCCTCCCAAAATGAATTATTTCGCCGCGCCGTTAGCGAGCAATTATGCTCGGGAATTGACCGTTCCACTGATCCGTAATTATTTCTACGACAATCCAGACGGCGGAGATAGCGGTGACACTACGAACACGAATATATTTCTACGATTGACAAATTTGGCGATGAACGAAATTTCGTCTGCCATTTTTGACGAAACCCTATCGTTCGATTTCGAATCGATCGTACGTCGATATTTTCTAGAGATGAAACGGTTCCGAAACGAATTCATACAGACGCGAGACCTCGACGATGCGAGAAAATATCAAATTACGATTCAGATCAACGTGTTAGTCAATAAGCTCGAAAAGAAATTGAAACTAGTCAAAGACGAATCTGACGAGATTCCTAGTCAACGAGAAACTATCACGAAGTACGTCGACGATGTATGCGGACAATTCTACAGAACCGTCCCGAACGTATTGAATAACTTGGACAAGGTGTACGAGGAAAATGTACGAACGTTGAGGTCTGTGTGGCGAAATCGTTTGTTAGAAATACACGGCAGCTATTTTCCAGAAGAAACGGGCGACATCAACGTCGTCAAGTATTTATACGATTGTTTGTTGCGCGGAGATCATAATCACGACGCGATCACGAAAGAGGCCGACGTGATGAGTACAATTGCCACGGACGACGAGACGGAGAACGATGATACGCAAACTATGCTCAGCACTCTGGCCCATTCGATGATTATGAGAAAATTGAAGGATTTTTCCACAGGGGAATAATCAATTGTAGTGGTGTCGTCGGATGATCGTTATGATGATGATTATGATGATGATGATGATGATGAATTCAATAAAACAACAAATAAAAATGTAAAATTCTTTTTATTTTTCCACCTCACTTATTGGCACAGTTCTCGTTATTGTGACATTTCGAATTACACAAAATCTTATTCCTAACACAAGCGCACAATTTCGTTCCGCACTTTTGTCGACACCAACACCGTACGAATCCTTGTCCCGTACCGTAAGATTGAGCGATGGCCACCGAGCGCAAAGATATTTTCTTGTCGGGCACTTCGCTCGCATCGATTAATTTCCGCTCGCAAACGCCAAATTGGGAACGGCAATACAATTGCTTCAGTATACCGTTACGCGTACCCAATTGATACAGTCCGTCGGCGGCGTTTCTTCGTAGTACCACGGCCAACACGGCGCGAGCGTCACATTTCGCACGATCGACGTCCGGCACGGTTATACGAACCGTCGCACCCACCTCGACGGTAGGATTCAATCTGTCCGAGGTTTCTTCATTACGATCGCCTGTCGTTTCAAACATGTTTTCGAATTCTCACGCTCACCGACGATTCGTTTCGTTT
Organism: Endomychus coccineus; assembly: GCA_958510875.1. Classification (NCBI taxonomy): domain Eukaryota; kingdom Metazoa; phylum Arthropoda; class Insecta; order Coleoptera; family Endomychidae; genus Endomychus; species Endomychus coccineus. The sequence continues at coordinate 78,621,518 of OY294069.1, read as the reverse complement.
TCGCACACAACGAACACAATTTGAGCGTCACGTAGGTCGCGAGAGCAACGTCGTCGCTGTCTTCGTCGTCGCTGTCGTCGGTATTCGCAGATCCCGGCGACGGTAACGCGCTACCTTGTACGCAAGAGACGTGCATCGAACATTTACACCGGTCACACTTATCCGTTGGCGTAAACACTTTTGCACATACCGAACACTTTTCGTTCGATGCAGCCGTCGACGACGTGGACGGCTCGTTTGTCGTGTCGTCGTCGTCGTCGTCGTTATCGCTTCCTTGCTCGGCGTTGTCGTTGACGTTGTCATCATCATCATCATCGAAATCTTCACGATCGCGCGGATCTTTCTCGGTAGCAACCGCGATACGATCGCCGCGAGCAACGTAACTTCCGCCGAATTGTGACGACGCGATAACGTTTTCTAATTCTTCTTCCGTACAAAGGATACGTGACAATTCTCGCGGAATGGGAATCGACGACAGTCCCATCTTCACCGGACACCCGAACATCGCTTCGTACGGAGACCTACCGATACCGGCGTGGTACGATCTGTTCTTCATCAATTGTACGAACATCAAACCGTCGCTCCATCTCGTCGTTCCGTTGTCGGCCATCCAAACGCTTATCATGTTCTCCACGTCTTGATTGGCACGCTCCACGCTACCCTGACTGGCGCTATGTCTAGGTTTACCGTGAACTATTCGGAATCCGGGGAATATAACGGTCAGATGTTCGATAATGCTGTTGCAGAATTCTCGACCGTTGTCGGATTGTAGAATATTGGGAGCGCCGAACAACGTGAAAATTTGCAATAGATTATAAGCCACTTCTTGGCCGCGTTTCGATTCTAACGCTCTCAGAATCACGAACTTGGTCAAATGATTCTGATACACCATGATGAACTTGAATTTACGATCTTTGGACGATTGTAGATCGATCAAATCGACTTGGCATCTGCTGTTGAACTCCGAGAACAGTAGCGGTTTTACAACGATATTTTTCTTTTCGCGCTTTAGCTTTTGCTGACAATTTTCACAGACGCTAATGAAATACTTCACGTCCGATTGCGTGATATTTTTGTAACGACGCGACAATTCCTTGTAGGTACGAACTCGTCCTCTATGTCCCAACGATACGTGCGCGTCGTAGATGACGTCGAACAACTCGTCGTGATGCACGTAAAATAGTATATTCGTCAAACACGCGGCAGACGAATCGATCGGTTTACTTTTCTTTTTCGACGACGACGACGACGACGACGACGCGCCTACCGGCTTGATCAGTTTATTGATACCGTTAACGCGCAACACGTCGAATTGTCTCGTCAACCAATAATATCTAGGTGTTTTTTTAACGTTCGATTCTCGCAGTTTTCGAATCTCGTCGATTAAAGACAAATACTTTTCTTGCGATAAAGATACCGTGTTTGTTCGGACACTTTTTTCTTCCAATAAATCGTAGAATCTTTGCTTCATAACATCCTTATTTCTATCTGGCTTATCAGCGATTTTTTTCCGTTTCGACGATGACATTTCGTGTGACAAACGAGCGGAATAAATTGGGGATATATATGAGAGAGAGAGAGAGAGAGAGAGAGAATGAAACGACGACGGACGGAACGGTTCGACACGTACACGTTCGCACTTACAATAATATATCGTCGTCGATCATCAAGGCTACGAGACCGTCCATTTTCAACGAAGCGGGTAGGAAATTATCGACCGGACCGAGTACGGTACGTTTATCGGCAATTTTCAAGATTACGTTCAAATCGATATCGACCGTGACGTTTTGTAGAATTTGCAGCATCTGATTTTCCGTTTGCCACACTTTCGCTATCGTATTATTACTACGAATAAACTTTTGGGCGTATTTAAAGCTTTCGGTTAACGTTTCGCTGGCACGCTGAGGCTTGTTTTTCATGATAGATAGAATCTCGTCACTCCCCTTCGCTCCGGAATCTATTATGGCTCTGCACACGTCGTCGTCGACGTTATCGGTAACGAAAAAAGAATTCGAATCCGCGTCCGCGTCATCGTCGTCGTCGTCGTCACCGTTGGAACGTTCGAAAGCCATATCGTTGGCGTATTGCATAAAATCGTAGGCCGTCATACTGTCGTACAATTGGACTAAACACAACAGTACGTGATTGAAAATATCGACAGTCTTACTTTTCGTCCGTTTCCTTTTGTTACCCTTCGTATCGACGTCGTCGTAGCAAACGTTAGCGAGATATACGTATTTGAACACGCGACCCCATTTCGGATGGCGTTCGAACGACGTAATATTCTTTCCGATCTTATCGTGTAAACGGAGAGCGTGCGTCTGCGAAAATTCTATTCTCGTTTTGCCAAAGTAAACGTACATGTTAAGGTGACAATTTATACGCAACAACACTTCCAACGAAACTGCCTCGCTTACGATAACCGTTACGGTGGTCGTATCACCGTCGTTGTCCATGTTCATCGATTTGTATCGTCCCGAGTGTACGCGCACACATCGTCCGTCGACCAGCACTATACTATCGGAGGTGTGTATGCTATAATAACAAATGACGGGGTCTCGCTTGAATATTAATACGACGCGAAACCTGTTCAGATCGTCGACGAGCCCGGGAAAAATTTCGTAGGGAATCCCGATTTGATCGATCGTCATGTCGGACGTCGCCGGTAGCACGGTACACCGAAAAGTGAAATGATATCGGCCGGGGGAAGCTTCCTGCTTCACGAAACTTCTACGTCCTTGCGTTTGCTCTCTCACCGACTTATTGAGCAAATCGCAATTCTTCACGGTCTTCTCCAATTTCAGCATGTCCGCAGCGTCGATGTGATCGATCGGTGTTTTTGACGTTTCAATTTTATAGATACGATTGACGAGAGTGAAATACGGCTCGGTCAGTTGTTTCCATTGAGGCGTCACCCAGATGCGTCGCTTGCCGTAACGATATCGACACTTTATAATGGCCGGACCCAGCGATTTGATGAACGTCAATAGTTTGTAGAGACGCTTCTCGTTCCGTCGAAATACATCTCGGCAATTCGAACAACTGTTTGCGTGCGATTTCATCCGCTTACGGGCGTTATTCACCGAACTGTTGCTGTTATTTAACAATCGCAAAATTTTCGCCAACGCCCGAAATTCGTCCCATTCTAACAGGTTCCGGTCGGGACCCGTTTTCAACACACGCGTATCGTTCGTTTCGTCAATTTCCATGTTGTTCTCCAATTCGATCACGTTGTCCACGATTTCGTACGAATCCAAAGGTTGTCTATTTCTTCGACGTAGCGGCGTCTTACCCGGTGTTGACGATAACGACGAGGACGACGGTAGTAACGACATCGTCACGTCGAGCGTTACGGGGGAAAAAAAAAGTATCAATCCGGAAACACGTCGTTACAGAGTGAAATACTCGATTGAATAATAAAAAAAACTTAAACTTCAATATCGTTTATTACAATTCATAATTTGTGTGGTCGTGAGTGGGGGTGGGGGCGTGAAGGTGGCCGAGGAGGCGGTTCGCACAAATGAACGCGTGTTACTGTTCGGCGAGAATAGTCCATTTGAAATAATCTCTATCGGTAACTAACGAAAATTTCGAACGTCGGATCGAAAACCACTCTCGGACAAACGGATACGAAGTGGCATCTAATACGAAAATATTCCGAGCTCTTTTCGTGGCAATCGATCCCTGCAACCATTCCAAAAACGAATTCATATATCTGATTATCGAAATATTCTCGATGGCTAACGATTTCTCTATCGTATCTTTTCCGATAGTCCTCTGCCTTTGTTGGGGATTCATACACGCCAACAACACGTAACACGTCGAATATTTCACAAACATTTCGGTAATAACGTTGTTATTGATGGTTTCCATAGTCGAACAACCGTCGATTATTATCAAGCCTTTTACAGACTTCGGAGAATTTACATACAATTCGCGCATAACATGATACGTAGCAGGGTAATAGTTATCGACTATCGAATTGTAATTGAACGACGGCCACGGTGAGAATTCGTCATCGCTATAAGTTTCCTTCAATTGCTGGAAAAGAGAAGAGCTATCCATGATGGCAGACACACAGATATCGACCGCTCACTAACACGACTACTCGACATACGAAATTTCTCTGCTGGAAATCTCACGGAACGACTTCAATTCAGTTATAGACATCGACGCGATAAATGTTACGTTATATGTGTAGACGAGTATCCCACCACTCAATCTCGTTCGAAATGTTTATAAGGGTGAGATTCGTATCTCATGGCGGTCACGTGTTGGCGGTGAACGGGTTAAATAAAACGCTATTCACGATATAAGAGATGGCAGAAACGCATACACCGCTCACCACTCAACAATCACGACAGCGTACCATTCTCTATCGTATAAACGTTGAAACTGACAGCCGCTGTATCATACTCACCGAGCAAAACATCGGAAGGAAATGTGAATGTAAAGTCCGAGTGATACGTGACGAATCGGTTGGTGTCGATCCGTCTTCTCACTCGTCCCCTTCGTGCTCAACGACCACCAAGTCGTTACCCGCCGCCGCCGCGTTGTCTCATATGAAATACATCAACCTATTGAACGGCAACTATTCTCTCGTATCTTTCGTCGATTTCGTCAAGTATCTCACCCTATATCGGAAGCGACCGTTGCGAATGACGTACGTCAAGAAAATTTTGACGACTATAGTAACGTATCTGAAAAATACCGACCAGTTGGACGCTTACTTGTCATCGGACGATCGACAACGTCTTTTCGACCGGTTCGGTATGCTTTCATACAAACATCTCGAATACGAAGTTCAAAAAGATCTCCACGTCCTATCGAAAAATCACCAACGTCGTATCTTGTCGCTGAACAAACAACGTCAATTGGTATTCTCTGACGATTCCGTCAAACGAATGTTATCTTGGTGTATCGAAACGCTGAAGAATCATCATCAAAAGTGGCGGCAGCAGCAGCAACAGCGACAACGACAACGAACTACCGATCCATCAGACAACTTTTTATTTTCGTCTTCCATTTCGTCGCTCACACCAAACGACGATTCACCGATGAAATCTCCGTCGCATGCGATCGCGAAACTATACATAGCCGATATCGTTTTCAGCACGTTATTCGTATTGTCATATTTTACGGGAGCTCGTATGATAGCTTCCCTGTATAGTCTGAGCCGGAACGAATACGAAGAGTTACTGAATAAAGGTCAGATAGATGCGATAGGAAAACGTGATGTAGTTTTTACGATTTTCCTCGTGTCCGACATACGCAAAAAGTACCACGATTTATTTCATTTGATCCTCGACATACATGCCACGTTCGGCGACAAGAATGTCTCAGACGACGTGCCGTTCCTTACGCTATACTCGTCGAAAAAGCAATTACATTTGCGTTTCGATCGTTTATATCGTCTATTATTCGGAGAAGATCGTCCACATTGGGTACGATGGCACGCGTCAAGGCGTTGGTTTTTGGGTGAAATATTTTCCAAGTACGGTGTGAAACATGCATCACGAGCGATCGGGCATAAAAGTATCAAAACAACGATGAGATACGTTCAACTTTCGACTCACGATGACGACGTACACGACAAATTGGATAAAACATTTCAACACGTCTTGGAATGACTTCATTTGGCGGAATCGATGCTGCCATCTGTCGGTGTATGATATGAACTGATTTGATTGGGAGCGGTGATCGTCTTGGCGACACCTATCGGGAAAACAATATATCGAATGTCTACTATAGATGTCTCACAGAGTTCACGGAAAATACTGAATCTATGGACGGGGTGGGTTTAATATTGTACAATCTAACCTCAATCGACTTCGCTCTCAGAACTCTCAATTGAATCTGATCAAAATTTTACCCCTTCTACCGTGATTTTCGTCAGAAATCAGTAGATTTTAGGATTTTTGTGACGTCAATTGGCTCTAGTCCAATGAGAATCGAGTATTCACTCAGCTGACCCCAAATTAACTATATAATCAGAGAGCTCCACGCGCGCGAACATAAACCTCCTTGACCAGAGTAAGAACAACGTAGTAGTAAGAAGGAGCAGGCCGTCGCGGAGGTTATATATATAATATATATATAATATATATATATTATATATATAGGGGTGCAGGGGGTGCTATGGGGTACGTGGAGCCCCGTTGATTGTCTAGACTTAGCGCTAGCTTCTCGCGACAGCTGAAAGTTGCGTTTCACGATTTTCGTTGCCCCCGTGTTACGTCACGTATACGTCACGTAACTGTGAGTCATCACTGCTGCAAAAGTTTTCGCAGCTCGAAGAAATCCGCCGGTGAGATTTCGTTTCGACAAATTTCATTCGAGGCAAAACTGTTTCTCGACGGAGCTAGTGCGCATGACGAGGAACTTTAAGTTTGGAGACTCGTTCGACGAGAGTTTCGTTCAAAGTTTTTGTAGCTCGAAGAAATTCACCGGTGAGATTTCGTTTCAACAAATTTCAATCGAGACAAAACTGTTTCATTAATCGAACGAGAGTTACGTTCAAATTTTTTGCAGCTCGAAGAAATCTACCGGTGGAATTTCGTTTCAATAATCAATCGTTCGACGAGAGATTCTAGACAGACAAAGTTTGTTCATCATAAAATAATTTACGATTTCATTTCTCGAACGAGAGTTACGTTCGAAGTTTTCATAGCTCGAAGAAATCCACCGGTGAGATTTCGTTTCAATAATCAATCGTTCGACGAGAGATTCTAGACAGACAAAGTTTGTTCATCATAAAATAATTTACGATTTCATTTCTCGAACGAAAGTTACGTTCAAAGTTTTTGTAGCTCGAAGAAATCCACCGGTGAGATTTCGTTTCAACAAATTTCATTCGAGACAAAACTGTTTCTCGATGACGCTATTGCGCATGACGAGGAACTTGGAGATCTGTTCGACGAGAGATTCTAGGCGGACAGAGTTTGTTCATCAGAAAATATTTTACGATTTCATTTCTCGAACGAGAGTTACGTTAAAAGTTTTTACAGTTCGAAGAAATCCACCGGTGAGATTTCGTTTCAACAAATTTCACTCGAGACAAAACTGTTTCATTCCTCGAACGAGAGTTACGTTAAAAGTTTTTACAGCTCGAAGAAATCCAACGATGGAATTTTGTTTCAACAAATTTCACTCGAGAAAAAACTGTTTCATTCCTCGAACGAGAGTTGCGTTCAAAGTTTTTGTAGCTCGAAGAAATCCGCCGTTGTAATTTCGTTCCAACAAATTTTACTCGATATAAAACTGTTTCTCGATGAAGCGAGTACGCACGACGAGGAACATATGCTGGTTTTGATATTCTATCGATGAGAAAGAAACCTGGTCGACAAAGTTTGTTAATCAAAAAATATTTTAAAAATTCATTTCTCGAACGAGAGTTACGTTCAAAGTTTTTGCAGCTCGAAGAAATTTGCCGGTAGTGTGTCCATAGTAAGTTGTCACACTATGAACGTAGAACGAAAATCAGTTTTGCACGAATGCGAATCATTGCAAATAACAAACAAGACTAGATTTTAATATTTTTATTGTTGTCCGATATACTAGTATTCACTATATCATCTTGTGAAAACCACTCTTCATAACATCTTCCAAATTCATCTTCCTCTGCGTTCCATAATTTTCGTTGTCCCGTGATACGTCATGTATACGTCACGTGATGACGAGTCGTCACAACTGTAAAAGTTTTTGCAGCTCGTAGAAATCCACCGGTGAGATTTCGTTTCAACAAATTTCATTCGAGACAAATTGTTTCTCGATGACGCTAGTGCGCATGACGAGGAACTTATAAGTTCGGAGATTCGTTCGACGAAAGATCCTAGGTGGACAACGTTGGTTCATCAAAAAATATTTTACGATTTCATTTTGCGAACGAGAGTTTCGTTCAAAGTTTTTGTAGCTCGAAAAAATCCACCGGTGAGATTTCGTTTCAACAAATTTCATTCGAAACAAAACTGTTTCATCTCTCGAACGAGAGTTGCGTTCAAAGTTTTTGTAGCTCGAAGAAATCCACCGGTGCAATTTCGTTTCAACAAATTCCACTCGAGATAAAACTGTTTCATTCCTCGAACGAAAATTACGTTCAAAGTTTTTGCAGCTCGGAGAAATCCACCGGGTGAGATTTCGTTCCAACAAATTTCACTCGAGATAAAACTGTTTCATTCCTCGAACGAAAATTACGTTAAAAGTTTTTGCAGCTCGAAGAAATCCACCGGTGAGATTTCGTTTCTACAATCAATCGTTCGACGAGAGATTCTAGGCGGGATGAACAATCGTGTCAAAATAACAGTAGAAAATTACAATGTATTCTACGTAATGTGATGCGTTCATTTGTTTATAATAAATAAATTCCTTGACAAGAAAATATTGTACAATTTCATTTTTCGAATTAAAGAAAAGAAAAGTGTGGTGAGATCAAGAATTGATCCGTTGAAAAAATTCGTATGTAAATTGAAAGAGACGGGAAAATAATAACATCTTTATTAAGCGAAAAGATACATGTTCATTACAATTGTCATCATACATTGCAATTTCACGCTCCTACCCTCACAAGATGTAGTTTGTTCGTGATTGACATTACACCCTAGAACGTCGTGGAAATCTTCGAATGTGAATTCACTCTTACACGAGTAATGCGAATCGGTTGTGACAACGGTATAGGTGAACATTCGCTTGCGCGAAGGTATTCGAAACATGTCATAATATATATATTTCCCGCACGTTCTGCCGGTCAGTGTGTACCACTCGATCGGCATGGAAACTCGCTCGTTATTCAATACCAGTACCAAGCCTGTACTATTATCCCAATCGTTTTGAAAATATCCATCGAAAAATTTCCCATTCATATCATCGTCCCAAGTCACGATAATCGGTATCGATAGTACCGGTCGGCGAACATATATGCTATCGATTATTGTAATCGGCGACACCGCCTTGGTGACATCTCTCCAGTGACCCGCTCGCACGTGATTACTCACGCGGAGCAGTCGATCGTTCGGCAAGCCGAATAGAAATGCAAAATGTTTCTCAATTTGGAACATTTCCCTGGTTGCCAAGCTATACGGTGTGCCATTCAGATATGTCGTCAGTGTCCCCTGTCTGAAAGCGGCAGCGATATAGATGATATCCGTACCGAATTTCTCATATTCGGCATCGAAGAAAAATGCGTTTTCCATCAGATATCTACAGCTCTCCTTGGCCACGAGTGTTTCGCTTGTTCGTTTGGGATCTTCGTACATCGCAGTTGGACCAATTAATTCACCCGTATTCAGGTCCACTCGATATGTTGGTAGAGGCTTCCACAGGTCTTGGAAATTGTCGTTCGGTTCGCTCGACGACTCTTTCATATCGGTCACTAAAAACTGTGAAGCGTTATCATCGGACGAATTATCATCACTTTGTTCAGTTTCATATTCGGACGAAGATAACTCTTCGTCGCCTTCAACCGAACTGTTACTTTCGATAGGAGAGGTACTGGCACGCTCGCATACCGGTTCACTATTTTCGACTAGTTTTTCCCGACGTGGACATTTTTTTGAAGTATTACTCCTATGATTTGAACCGCCACACGTTATGCATGGCTTGTTGACTCGTTTCTTTTTGAACACTCGATGTATGCATTTTTTCGAGGTAATTCGCATGTGATCTGGACCGCCACATGTTGCACACGGCATATTGTGATGTTGAACGGTGTTTAGCTGTTGATCGACTGGATGTTTAGTATATGCACGATCCCGTTTATATAGGAGACGATATTCATTATAGCATTGTATGGATGAAGGTTCTAAATATACAACAGAAGTGTTATCATTTCCATTTTCCGAACTAGCATTACATCGATTCACAATTACGAATTTTGTTATGGGAGAGCACTCTCAAGTCGCGTTTCGATCACCCTACTTCGAAATGTCATTTTCGTTTTTGTGTAATAAGAATATACCGCGCTGCAGTATATTAGAACGAAATTCATACTTCATGTCGATTCTAAATATAAATCTTGGCAAAACGATAAACAAAAATATACGTTCTAATATTTTAATGATCAGTCATAATTTATAAATCAAAAATGACGGAAAATCAATCCGTGAATTTTTTACTATAACTTTCCAACCCCCATTTACACATGTCACATTCATCTTGTGGTATTGGTGGACCTTCCATGTGAGTTCGCCAATCTGGGCGATTGTAGTGGACGAAACATGGTAGTCGAACCATCAGTTTAAATAGCTTTGTATATTTTGATGGTATTTTATGCCATGCAAAAAGAATCTCCATAGAATCCGGTATTTTGAGCAGATACGATAACGGTAGAGCGGATATTTCGTGTTCTGTTAATTCATACAATCGTTTATCCATGGTTTTCAAGCTAGGTCGATCGCTTCAACGTATCGGACTGATTGGACTATCCTTCACATGCTGCCTAGTTTTATGCAAGACATAATTTTGAAATTCCGTCAGATGCGATCCCGTTGAGGTAATGTAAAAAGCGCCATCTTTCGAAATATAATGCAATTTCGATGTGACAACTTGGTGAGCGCCACCTATCGAAAAGTTATATCAATTTGTTACAAAAAGCAGATGGACGCCATCTGGTAGAATTCCCTTGAACTTCCAATCAACGTGTACAGTATTAAATCTTCCATAGATGTCTCATGAATATCATGAAATTACTAAATCTGTGGATGGGGTGGGTTTAATATTGTACAATCTAACCTCAATCGACTTGGCTATCGGAACTCTGAATCGAATATGATCAAAATTTTACCCCTTCTACCGTGATTTTCGTCAGAAATCAGTAGATTTTAGGATTTTCGTGACGTCGAACGGCTCTAGTCCAATGAGAATCGAGTATTCACTCAGCTGACCCTAAATTAACTATATAATCAGCAAGCTTCTCGCCCGTGTTAGAGTAATAGATGTCTGGGGTTGTAAATTGGCAGGATAGACGTAGTTTCCACCAACAACCACTCTTGGTGATCTGATATTCCACTAATTACTCTGGGTGTCAGGTGTAGTAGGCCAATAACTGGGCGTAATATAATACACTTGTTTATTTAACTTGGATACTTCAATACAATATGATAATAACTCTGAATAACTAGTCGGCCTGGTCGTATCGCTCTCCCTCGAGTGATGCCAATCTGACTTGTCTTAGTCCGGGTTGCTTCTTATACCTCCAATGTTCGATCATACGATATACGTGGACCAATAGCTTCACTGTATTTCATTCATGACCATATAAGGTAATCTACATCAACGGATGTCGAGTTAGTCATCCAGGGTACACATCATCGGTTCTCATGTTTCTTAATCTGAAGCTTAGGTAATACATTATTTGCACTATAAGTGCTTAGTCTAAATCTCTCGCGCCAATACGGCCAAACTGACATTCGGCTCGCTCCTCGAGTCGATTTTCTAAAAACAAACGTTTGTTGCCATGCAACAAACACAATTAATAACTCTCTCAAAATAAACTTTCTTGTGGAAGGTAGGATGTAGGATTCGTGATTTTGCGCTGGTAATGAGGGACTCACAAGTTCATGTTAGTTTACCTCTAAGCGTGAAGGAAATACACACCAGTTCAGAGACCCTCTTGGTTTAACTGTGTATAGATAGGTGAATCTTTGCTACAGTTCAGAGGCTGCGCTTAAACTGAGCTCCGACTAAAAATAGGAAGGAAAGTACAATATGTTGCCGTAGCTCAGAGGTCTGTTCGTCGACTTGTCTACGCAACCAACAACAACAAAAATACATACATTGCCATAGCTCAGCGGTCAGTACGTCGACTTGTCTATGCAATCAACACATAAATAATCAGAAGAATATATTGCCATAGCTCGGAGGCTCTCACTAGCTTGTCTATGCAATCATAAAATGAAACTCTCGTTGTCACAGCTCAGAGGCTCAACAGCTTGTCTCTACAACCTAAACTTAATAAAATTTCTCATAAACTCTCAAAACTCAGACCATTACGTTGGTCTACAACAACAAAAACAACAGCCAATACGGCTAAAACAATACTCACAGTAAAAAAATCTCTAGTTATCTACTGGTGCATTCTCTGCTGATTCGACTTCTGAATCAGAGTCCAAATTATACTCTGCATCATCATTCTGCGTGTACGAACGTAGTTGATCTTTTGCAGCTGAAACAACAATTTGCTTTCCAACCATTGGGATGCCATATCTATCATTTTCGTAAACTTGCTTAATGATGTACGGACCTTCGAATCTTGGGTCGGTTTTTCCCAAACGTCGGTGTTCTTTACTAAATGCAACATAATCTCCAACTTTAAAATCAGAACCTTTACAACGGGTTTTGTCAAAACGAATTTTCTGTTTCGAGGCTACTTCCTTCAATGAGTCTTTAACTAACTCGCGGTCTTTCATTATATCGTGTCTAGTCAAATTTGTTGTTATATCGGTTATCAAACTATTAATTTTCACAGTAGATTTGTCTAAACCAGTCAACAAACGCATTGGTGCTAGACCTGTGGACTTTTGAATAGTCGTATTTAAAGTGAGCTGTAAATTCCATAATTCGCTCGGCCATTCTGAAACATTCTTAATCGAACCTATCATATTTAAAATTGTTCTCATGTAGCGTTCTACTTGTCCGTTTGCTCTCGGAGTTCCGACAGTTAAGAAATGTAATTCAACGTTATATTCTTTCATTTTGTTCATAAATAATCCACTGGTGAAATTCGAACCTTTATCGCAAATAATTCGAGTAGGAGTTCCGAATAAGCTAAAGATATTTTGGACGGCTGTTAATGTTTCCTCAGCTACTATGTTTGTCAACGGAAATAAAAGGCAATACTTGGTAAAAGCATCAACACAAACTAGAATATATTTCTGATCGTTATTTGATTTGAAGGGACCAGTTACGTCCAAATGTATAGTATCGAAAGGTATTGGTACCTTCTCAATTGGATGTAACTCGCCTGCATATTTGCCACTATGTCTTTTCGAAAGAATGCACGTAAGGCAATGTGATACGTATTTTCTTACAACCTTGTTCATTCTTGGAAACCAAAAGTTCTCTTTCAATTTAGCCAATACTTTCTCCCAACCAACGTGAAACATATCATCGTGATGAATTTTTAACAAACTTAATATGCTTTGCCTTGGCACATACCAAAGTAAAAAGTTACTACCATCAGGATAGTCTACTCGTTTGTGCAACACATTATCTTTCAAAACTAAATTTTCGTTATTTATTGGGTTTTCTTCCAAACTAGCTATCATTTTCTGAACTTCGGTATCTCTACCTTGTTCTATTTCAATCCAACTCCCCTGTTTTATTACGTTAATTTGAACGGGATTTCTGCTTAGAAAATCTGCATGAGCTAAATTACTTCCTTTCCGATACTGAATCTCAAAATCAAAATCTTGTAAATATACCCACCATCTCGCGATACGTGGTATCAAATCCTTTTTCGTTGCAGAGGCTTTTATCGCGTTGCAATCGGTGATCAGTGAAAATTTAATTCCCAACAAATATACGCGGAAATGTTTCAGCGCATTTACTACAGCCAAAGTTTCTAATTCATATGAATGATATCGAGATTCTTCATATGTAGTTTGTTTACTGAAGTAAGCTACAACTTTTGATATACTCCCGTGCTTTTGAATAACGATTCCGCCGTAACCAATGCTACTAGCGTCTGTGTGCAATTCGGTAGGTAATTCTGGGTCGAATATAGCCAAAAGAGGTTGTGAACTCAATATATCAATAACATATTTTCGTGCATCGGTCTGATCGTTTCCCCAATTCCATTCAACACCTTGCTTCGTGAGTTTCGTGATACAAGCAGTTTTAGCTGCGAAATTTGGAATAAACTTTCTGAAATAACTCGCAAGACCTATAAATTGTCGGATTTGTTTAACATTCTTTGGTACCGGCGAATTTATCAAAGCTTCTATTTTAGTTTTGCTAGGTCGAACACCCTCAGCTGAAATATCTCTGCCTAAATACGTGATACTCTCCTCAAGAAATCTACATTTTTTGATGTTCAAAGAGAATCCGGCTCTTGTCAATGCTTTCAAAACTTTGTCAAGTGACTCAAGTCCTTCCTCGATATTAACAGAAGGTATCAGTATATCATCTAAATAAACTAGAGCAATTGTATCTTTCAATTTTCCTAACGCTTTGTTGATAGCTCTCTGGAAAACAGCTGGTGCATTCGTAAGTCCAAAAGGCATTCTCAGATATTCATAATGACCATCTGGAGTCACGAAAGCAGTCTTTTCTATTGAATCTTCGGCTATCGGAATCTGATGGAATCCTGAAGCCATATCTAATGAAGTAAAATACTTCCCTTTGCCCAATTTATCAATTTGATCTTCGATCAATGGCAATGGATATCCGTCTCTGACAGTAATTTTGTTCAAACCCCTGAAATCTACACAAAGTCTATTTGTCCCATTTTGTTTCTTTACTAGTAAAATAGGGCTTGCATAAGGAGAAATACTCTCTCGTATAATTTCATTTTTCAACAAATCATCGATAATTTCTTTTACTTTTTGCCTCTCAGAATGAGCAAGTCTGTACGGATGATAGGTAATAATTTTATCTTCCTTTAATTTGATTTTTAATTCACCCGTAGCGACACGTGAAACTGCATTTCCAGAAGTAACAAAGTCTTTATAACCATCCAATAAAGCAACTAAAGAATCATAATATTTCCCCGTTAGGCTAGTATTCAATTTCTCTTTCACCGTCAAAGTGTAAACATTTTTATCCGAATTATGCTTAACTACTCTGGTTTCATATTGAGTGGAAACCAATGATACCCCGTCGACGAGAATATCGCGGCCAAGAATCAAATCATATTCCATATACTCGTCAGCGACGATACAATAGTTAATTTCAATTGTTATATCCGAGAAAACAGTGAACAAACTTGTCGTTGCCATGCTATGAATTACGTTTCTTCCGAAACCAGTCAATTGCGTCAGCTCATTTGTTATACGCGCATTGATTTGTTTAATGACGCGTTCTGCAATCAAAGAACAGTTAGCCCCAGTATCAAGCAGTGCCTTAAATTGTTTCCCATCAATTTCAACAATAGACGTATTAATATTGGAAGAGTTTATCATATTAACATTTCCCTTTTTAGCGGTTTCCTTCGACTGCTTAGTCCAACAATTGTCAATATCATGACCGGGATTTTTGCAATATGAACAAATTCTAGGTTTACTAAATGATGTAGGCTCGTTATTTTTGAATCTCTTGTTACAATCACGCGCTAAGTGACCAGGCTTACCACACGAAAAAGAAGAATCATTTCTACGTGAATGGTTATTCATACTACTTTCTCGATTATCATTTTGGGCTGTTCTATTCTCATAATAACGACGCTTCAATGGGCGTTGTTCATTGTCATTACGAGAGTGAGTTGATTTCGGTTTAGGATAGCCAGATAACAATTTAAATAATGTACCGACTGTATCTACATTCGCGCTGAACAAATTTTGTCTGACAGAAACATCGGTAATACTTCCAATTACTAAATCAATCAAAATTTCGTTAGGCCAAGTTAAAGGAAACTTTTCTAATTTAGAAATCTTTTCTCGAGCGTACTCACAATAGGAAATAGCCAAATCTGAATTATAACTCGCAGCTGTTAATAATCTCTCTGACAAATTGCATTTAGCAGGAAAACGGTCTGATAATACTTGCTTGAACGTTCCCCAGTCTCTAGTTTCTGGAGTCCAGTAATCATACCAACTCTTTGCAGCTCCTCTCAAGCATCTCGCAACTTTAGACAACCTTTCGGAATCGGACAGGGCTTCAGTCAAACCTTCTATATCCCGAATCCAATGGCTGGCACCTTCGTCACAAACATTCGGATCGAAAATCGGCGAAGTAACTTCCTCTCTTATGGCAGTAGAAGAACCTTTCGCAAACATCTTCATTAAATCTTCCATATTAGCTTCCATCTTACCAGCAAATTTCCAAAATTTTCTAGGTAATCCCACTTCTGATGTTAGAGTAATAGATGTCTGGGGTTGTAAATTGGCAGGATAGACGTAGTTTCCACCAACAACCACTCTTGGTGATCTGATATTCCACTAATTACTCTGGGTGTCAGGTGTAGTAGGCCAATAACTGGGCGTAATATAATACACTTGTTTATTTAACTTGGATACTTCAATACAATATGATAATAACTCTGAATAACTAGTCGGCCTGGTCGTATCGCTCTCCCTCGAGTGATGCCAATCTGACTTGTCTTAGTCTGGGTTGCTTCTTATACCTCCAATGTTCGATCATACGATATACGTGGACCAATAGCTTCACTGTATTTCATTCATGACCATATAAGGTAATCTACATCAACGGATGTCGAGTTAGTCATCCAGGGTACACATCATCGGTTCTCATGTTTCTTAATCTGAAGCTTAGGTAATACATTATTTGCACTATAAGTGCTTAGTCTAAATCTCTCAAGCCAATACCCGCGATCCTAAACCTCCTTGACCAGAGTAAGAACAACGTAGTAGTAAGAAGGAGCAGGCCGTCGCGGAGGTTATATATATAATATATATATAATATATATATATTATATATATATGGGTGCAGGGGTGCTATGGGGTACGTGGAGCCCCATTGATTGTCTAGACTTAGCGCTAGCTTCTCGCGACAACTGAAAGTTGCGTTTCACGATTTTCGTTGCCCCCGTGCTACGTCACGTATACGTCACGTAACTGTGAGTCATCACTGCTGCAAAAGTTTTCGCAGCTCGAAGAAATCCACCGGTGAGATTTCGTTTCAACAAATTTCATTCGAGGCAAAACTGTTTCTCTACGGAGCTAGTGCGCATGACGAGGAACTTTAAGTTTGGAGACTCGTTCGACGAGAGTTTCGTTCAAAGTTTTTGTAGCTCGAAGAAATCCACCGGTGAGATTTCGTTCCAACAAATTTCAATCGAGACAAAACTGTTTCATTCATCGAACGAGAGTTACGTTCAAATTTTTTGCAGCTCGAAGAAATCTACCGGTGGAATTTCGTTTCAACACTCAATCGTTCGACGAGAGATTTTAGACGGACAAAATTTGTTCATCATAAAATAATTTACGATTTCATTTCTCGAACGAGAGTTACGTTCAAAGTTTTGTAGCTCGGAAAAATCTACCGGTGGCATTTCGTTTCAACAATCAATCGTTCGACGAGAGATTCTAGACAGACAAAGTTTGTTCATCATAAAATAATTTACGATTTCATTTCTCGAACGAAAGTTACGTTCAAAGTTCTTGTAGCTCGAAGAAATCCACCGGTGGAATTTCGTTTCAACAATCAATCGTTCGACGAGAGATTCTAGACAGACAAAGTTTGTTCATCATAAAATAATTTACGATTTCATTTCTCGAACGAGAGTTACGTTCAAAGTTCTTGTAGCTCGAAGAAATCCACCGGTGGAATTTCGTTTCAACAAATTTCACTCGAAACAAAACTGTTTTATTCTTCCAACGAGAGTCACATTCAAACATTTTGAACTGTTTCATTTCTCGAGCGAGAGTAACGTTCAAAGTTTTTGCAGCTCGAAGAAGTCCACCGGTGGAATTTCGTTTCAACAACCAATCGTTCGACGAGAGATTCTAGGTGGACAACGTTTGTTCATCAGAAAATATTTTACGATTTCAATTTTCAAACGAGAGTAACGTTCAAAGTTTTTGTAGCTCGAAGAAATCCACCGGTGGAATTTCGTTCCAACAAATTTCACTCGAGACAAAACTGTTTCATTCCTCGAACGAGAGTTACGTTAAAAGTTTTTGCAGCTCGAAGAAATTCACCGGTGAGATTTCGTTCCCACAAATTTCACTCGAGATAAAACTGTTTCATTCCTCGAACTAAAATTACGTTCAAAGTTCTTGCAGCTCGAAGAAGTCCACCGGTGGAATATCGTTTCAACAACCAATCGTTCGACGAGAGATTCTAGGTGGACAACGTTTGTTCATCAGAAAATATTTTACGATTTCAATTTTCAAACGAGAGTAACGTTCAAAGTTTTTGTAGCTCGAAGAAATCCACCGGTGGAATTTCGTTCCAACAAATTTCACTCGAGACAAAACTGTTTCATTCCTCGAACGAGAGTTACGTTAAAAGTTTTTGCAGCTCGAAGAAATTCACCGGTGAGATTTCGTTCCCACAAATTTCACTCGAGATAAAACTGTTTCATTCCTCGAACTAAAATTACGTTCAAAGTTCTTGCAGCTCGAAGAAGTCCACCGGTGGAATTTCGTTTCAACAACCAATCGTTCGACGAGAGATTCTAGGTGGACAACGTTTGTTCATCAGAAAATATTTTACGATTTCAATTTTCAAACGAGAGTAACGTTCAAAGTTTTTGTAGCTCGAAGAAATCCACCGGTGGAATTTCGTTCCAACAAATTTCACTCGAGACAAAACTGTTTCATTCCTCGAACGAGAGTTACGTTAAAAGTTTTTGCAGCTCGAAGAAATTCACCGGTGAGATTTCGTTCCCACAAATTTCACTCGAGATAAAACTGTTTCATTCCTCGAACTAAAATTACGTTCAAAGTTCTTGCAGCTCGAAGAAGTCCACCGGTGGAATTTCGTTTCAACAACCAATCGTCCGACGAGAGATTCTAGGTGGACAACGTTTGTTCATCAGAAAATATTTTACGATTTCAATTTTCAAACGAGAGTAACGTTCAAAGTTTTTGTAGCTCGAAGAAATCCACCGGTGGAATTTCGTTCCAACAAATTTCACTCGAGACAAAACTGTTTCATTCCTCGAACGAGAGTTACGTTAAAAGTTTTTGCAGCTCGAAGAAATTCACCGGTGAGATTTCGTTCCCACAAATTTCACTCGAGATAAAACTGTTTCATTCCTCGAACTAAAATTACGTTCAAAGTTCTTGCAGCTCGAAGAAGTCCACCGGTGGAATTTCGTTTCAACAACCAATCGTTCGACGAGAGATTCTAGGTGGACAACGTTTGTTCATCAGAAAATATTTTACGATTTCAATCTTCAAACGAGAGTAACGTTCAAAGTTTTTGTAGCTCGAAGAAATCCACCGGTGGAATTTCGTTCCAACAAATTTCACTCGAGACAAAACTGTTTCATTCCTCGAACGAGAGTTACGTTAAAAGTTTTTGCAGCTCGAAGAAATTCACCGGTGAGATTTCGTTCCCACAAATTTCACTCGAGATAAAACTGTTTCATTCCTCGGACTAAAATTACGTTCAAAGTTCTTGCAGCTCGAAGAAATCCACCGGTGAGATTTCGTTTCAACAAATTTCACTCGAGACAAAACTGTTTCATTATTCGAACGATCGTTCCGTCAAAAGTTTTTACAGCTCGGAGAAATCCACCTGTGGAATTTCGTTTCAACAAATTTTACTCGAGACAAAACTGTTTCATTCTTCGAACGATCGTTCCGTCAAAAGTTTTTACAGTTCGAAGAAATACACCGATGGAATTTCGTTTCAACAAATTTCACTCGAGACAAAACTGTTTCTCGATGGATCTAGTGCGCATGACGAGGAACTTATAAGTTTGGAGATTCGTTTGACAAGAGATTCTAGGCGGACAGAGTTTGTTCATCAGAAAATATTTTACGATTTCATTTCTCGAACGAGAGTTACGTTCAATGATGGCGGCAGCAAAATTATGAATCGTCGGAGTCGTTCGGTAAGGTGGAGGGGTTCCATGAGTGCTATATATTCACGCTTTCACCGATACTTGATACCAGTATTCCGATCTCGGTCGTTCTAACGTCAGCCATTCGTTCGAGATGTAGTGCGGTATTCGAACTATGAATCTGCACGATGACACGGAGACATCTGAATACAACGACGATATTTGTGACTTCGAAAAACTATTACGATATGACAACACGATCGTCGATGCCGACTACCAAGAGATATGTTTGAATTTCGAAAATTTTAACAACGTCGATGGTATTGTCGACGGGAAGCCATCAGATGAATTGTCAGAAGTGCAACAAGAACGACCGATGTGGCAACGAGGTCAGTCCGAAGAAGCGCTCGTCAAATATGATTTACGGGTGCAACCTACAGTAGACGATAACCCCGTAAATGACGAATATATATTAGTGCGACAACCGTCTAGCGATGATGGCCACAACGATGAACACATCAAACAAGTTCGTAGGAATATCTTGGCAGCTCGTACCGATACGATGAATAGCGAAACGAAAAAAAAGAAGAGGAGAAAGAACAAGAAGGAGCGGTTTGACAACAAACGGATATTATCGTCGTACGACCGATCCGTAAAAAACAAATATTATTATTACATCGCGCACGAGAATAACCACGAATACAAGGTCGTTTTGGATGCATTCGTAAAATGTGTGAACGCGAAAGACTCCGACAGTGCTACTTGTGAGAAAATTTGTGCGAACGAGACCGAACCGACACTCTTCGTACGAAGCGTTTACCGCGTACCTGTTTGTTATTTGATGCTACCGTATATAGTAATAGTCGAGGACGAAAGTAAACTCAGGGAAATGGGAAACATTCAGAAACAACGGGTCGACAGGATATCGTTTTCTAAAATCGAGCTGTTGGATGTGAGAGAAGACACGTATCGACATAGTATGGACGTTCGCACCAACGGTACGATTGACGGCATTGATACGGAAACTGCTCGATTCGTAGGTGATGCCGGCATGAAATTTATCGATAAATTGTCTGAAATTGATAATTGTTTGATGAGGAAATTATACGGGTATAGGGATTACGAAGAATCAAGTGGCGAATCGCGAGAATTATATATTCTGCGATATTTATTGAATCGGAAAGGAACGTTCGATATAAACGGAAATGGCGCTTTCCTATTTTATAGTGCGAAAATATTATTTCGACAACCGGATTTTGGAACGATCGTTGAACCGTTATTTTCGGACGTTCCGTTGGGTGGAAAACTCGCGATCGAGCCAAACGTAGGAATGATAGTGAAAAACGATAAGATTCTCACGTGCGTAGATATATTGAAATTAGTCGATCACGAGCGTATCGAAGTAATCGATGATGACACACAATTGCGAATCACTCGACTGCTGAGCGAATTCTTATGGGCGCGTGTTTGTGTTATCGACGGCGTTCATAATGGTATTGCGAAATGTATACGTGGCAAGAAGAATTCGATGAAGGTCCTTCGATGCAAGAATGCTGTAACGCCTATTTTTATGGGAGACGAATTTGTGGCAAGAACATCGATCAAATGTGAAGATATTACGGTCAAATACGATGGAGTTCGATTGTGGGTGCACAAGAATGATAATTGGAATAAGAAATATTTGAGTAACATTGGTGTGAACGCTGATAGGATGAAAAACACGCACTCGATGGTGTATTCAAGACGTAGCTCACAATATTTGATGTTTTCGTGTAATGTTGAGATTATCAAAAATCAAGGTGTATTATTTCTGATTAAAAGAATTATTATATTTTAACGATTTGTTTTTTTTTTCCGAATACGATGCTTCGAGAGGTATGATTCTTGCCAAGCTCGAATCCGACAACCCAATATGTTTGGTTGACGTTTTGATGCTTGCTGCTGACTCGAATCCGATAACTCAATATATTTTGAATATCGCGAAAGGCTATGGCAGAAATAAAAAACCTGCCATAGAGCTGCTTGTACATGCGTTCTATCGCCGACGCGATAAATGACACGTTGCTCGAAATGTTTTGGTAAAATGCCGTTACCACCAAAACACACCACTACCGCCACCGAAATGATACGATCGTAGATTTCAAATTTGCCGAAAATGTAAAATCACTTGGAATCGTGACGTTAATGTCGCGGATAACATAATTTCGGTTGGTCTCTAGTTGATCGATTATCGCTGCAAAACGCCAAATGAATTTGTTTGTCTGGCGGAATTTAAAAATTATATTTCCTATGAGAGTGAAATTTGTATCTTATGGCCGTTACGTTGGGGTACGTGAGTTACGTGAAATGAATCGCAATATTTTCTGACATTTTTTATTCGAATTACATATGAAATACATTTTATAAATCGTACGAAAAATTCTTTTCATTAGCACTCGTAACATTTCCGTTTTAGAATTCGCATTATTTGGAAATGTGTTAATGTTCGCAATATATTATCGATTTTGGGAATTTCGTTCGTTATTATACTAATCATGTCGTCGCTTTGTTTGGCGAGTATATTTTGATTGCTACAACCTCGGAGTATGTACTGGAAAAACCGGTGAATCGGGTGAAGCTCGTCTTCGCTGCCAAAATGTCTAATATAAATCTCTCTCATCGTCTTCCTCCATGCTGTCTTCAATGTGCCGATTATTTCGAGCTTTTCTCTCTTCCGATCATGCATAATCGGTAATAGTATTTGCGTAAATTTTTCCACCACCTCTTTGGTATAGTTATCAATCGATTCGGATTGACGCGCGTGATCGATAATCGGGTACGCTCGGATCGCATCCTCGATCGCCCACATCAACAAGTTCATATGAACAAGCATCTTTAATTTTTCCACTTCCACGTTATACTTCTCGAAAATTATCTCCAAATTGTTTTTCGTTAAATCTACGTACCTTTTCAATATCCAATGAAACTCAACGGGACGATCATTTGCGTTCATATCGGCATGAATCGATTTCATATTCAAATTAGTGAGTTCGATAATTATATTTTTCTTCGACACACCACGGATGATTGATAGTTCACGACAAAACATTTCGGTTATTAGCGATGCGGTAATGGGTTGGCCATAGCTTATCGTGAACGGTAATTTCATTTCGATCGCTTCGGATGACATTTGGTTTATACACCGTCGATTTGATCTCGTCGTTCGATGTTCCGAACGAATTTTCGGCGATTTCGATGCGAACGATTGAGGTAATTGTGGTTGCGCTAATGACAATGGTGAAACTTTCATGATATGTTGTTCGTCGCAAGTCATTTCCGATTTTCGTTTTCTCGATATTTCACTACGATGTTCCGATTTTCCCCGTAAATCGACACTCGATGGATAGCTGGTACGTAGCGAGTGTAGTTTGGGATTCGATATGGAATTCGGTGGTATGGTTACGCTCTCCTGTTCAACAGCGAGATTTGCGGTGATTTCGGGTACCATATCAGCAACGGAACGTTCGATATCATCTTGTATCATATCGATTATTACTGCGTCGATCGTTGTTCCTCCATTTCTCGCTACCAACGTATCAATTTCTTCTAACTCTTCCGTTCTCGATTCTGGTTCGATGTCAGGTTCGTTTCCATTACCAGAAAGTGAATTTAATGACGGCGATTTTTCTTTCACACACGACGATTGTTTTTCTATCGAATGTGACCTGTTGGTAGTTATTTCGTCGTTTGCGATCGACGTGCTACTTCCCTTCCCCTTTTCTGTTTTCGATTCTGGGTCTGGGTCGCCGTCCGCTTCGTTTTCATCGCCAGAAATTGAAATTGACGGTGGAGACTGATCGTTAACGCGAGACGATTGCTCGGCTATCACGTCGGTCGATATTCCATTGTTCCGGGCCGATGTGCTGTGTTCTTCTCCATTTTCCGTTTCCGATTCTGATTCTTCGTCCGTTGTGTCATCATCAGAAGAAATTGTATGTAACGATGGCGATTTTTCATTGACGTAAGATGTTTTTTGTTTAGCTGTCAAATATGACACGTTAGTCGTTCTGTCACCGGTCGCTGTGATCGAAGAAATGTTTCTTTTATTTTTCCTCTTCTCCGATTCTGACTCGTCGTCCGTATCATTTTCATCACAAGAAATCGAATCTAATGACGGAGATTTCTCGTTAACGTACGATGATGATTGCTCGTCGATCGAGCGCGACCTATAACGAACTGTAAGGTTGTTTGATCGTTCGCGCTCTCGTGATGACACAATCGAATTTTTACCACTAACATACGACATTTAGATAAGTTTTATGCACACGTATCGGATAACACGCTGACTTGTATGGAATGTCCTTATTCTACATATTATCGAGCCTTAAATACATTCGATCCCCCCTCCGTACAAGGAATTGCTCGTAAAAATATCTGAAAGCATTGATGGTTGGAATTGGGTCGTTTTCTGTACCGGACGATGAGCTACGGGGACAGTTACGTGACGCGGCGGAAATTATGTTCGACATTATTGACGAGGTAGATGTTGAGTATGCAATAGATACCGCGCTTTTCCTTAGTAGCACCTAGAGTTTTGATGGTAACACATGTACGAGTTTTTTATTGTTTCAAATAATTACAAAACGAAAGAGTTGTGCTAGTGCAATTGTTTTATTTTTGCAGTTGTCTTATTATTTTGACTGGTAAGTTGTAATGTAATTCTGTATTTTACTCTTTTCATGTATTTTCACCCGTCTTCGAGGTTATGTTAGTTATAATATCAGTCTTTCAATGTAAAACGTTCGAATGAAATAATGTTTTCCTACAATCCTATGACACACGCATTTTGAAAAGTACTTTTCAAAATAACTGCTTGCGTCTAAATGGATTTTACACTTTTCAATTCTAGTACTATTATGTACTTTTCAATTCTAGTGTTGTTTTATATTATTTTCAAGTCTCCAATGTTAGTATGTGTTTGGGTACTAATTTTGAAAGACAATACCTGCTTTTTATTGATCGTCAGAAAAATATTGTACACAACTCGTGTAAAAAGTGACTTTTCATACACTCGAGACTTTTCATATACTCGTGCATGTGGAAAGTGCCACTTGCAACTTTTGTTGTGTAAGATACTATAACAGCTTACAATATCAGGTTTTTCTTTCAGAAATATGAGTCCTAGTAGAAGCCTGTCTTGGCACTGAAGGAATGGAAATTGGAGTAGGTGATCAAAACGGTACCGAAGAAATGGAAATTGAAAAAATGGAAACTGGAAAAAGTGGTCATGACGTTACTGAAAAACTGAAGCACAAGAAAGATATAAATAACAGTTCCGGTGTAGGGAAAAGTAGTAGACAACCTACCACTTGCTGAGGTAGTTAGGCGAAATGCACCTAAGGGTTACAAAAAAATGGAGAACGAAGAAAAAGAAGAAAGAAGAGAACATCAGAACAAATCACATTAGAAAAAGCAGAAAAGAGTAAATTGCTAGTTGAAAAACATAAAGTAGTTTTACCATATTCAGTTAATGTCTGTAGAAAAAAGTGCATATCAATAATATCTGAAGATCGACGACAACAAATTAACTTACGCTTCTGGAGTTTGACGAAACAAGAAAAAAGAAAGCCGTAAAACTGATGAAAACCATAGAAAAAAGAATACATTTAAATATTTTCTGAAGGATGAAAAGGGTGAATCAAAGGCAGTTTGTAAAATATTTTACCTAACCACACTTGGGGTTCTTAAAAACAATGACAGGCTCTTACATGATGTTCTTTCAAATACCCCCAAAAATATGACTCAAAGCCAATGCCAATAGAAGAGGAAAAACACCAAATAAATACAAAATCGATGACGACATGCTTGAAGAGCATATCTTTTCCTTAACTCGTTCAGTTTCTCACTATAGACGAGAGCATGTTCCAAACAGATTGTACCTTCCTAGCGACGTTTCAGTTTCCTTGATGTATGAAGATTTTAAGTCCAAGTTCCCAGATACAAAAGTTTCTTATGATTCCTATAGGGTTCGTGTTAAGGAAAGTAATATTTCGTTCGCAAAACTTGGCCAAGAGAAGTGTGAGGTGTGTGAGGAATTCAAAGTTCATGACCATAACTTTCAAGGAAACTGTATGGTTTGTGATAAATGGCAGTTACATATCAACCTCGCTAAGAAATCTCGAGAGCTTTATCAAGAGCAACTAAGCATGTCTTCTAATATCGATACCGTTTACGTTTCCGTTGACCTCCAAAAAGTGATCATGCTTCCACGGATAGATGACTTCAAAATAGTTATCTTCAGTAAAAGACTCATTGCCTATAATGAAAGTTTTGTTGCTCTTGGCAATACAAAGAAAGTACCACCTTTTGCAGTCCTATGGAATGAATCGATTTCCGGACGTAACAAGGAGGACATAATCAGCGCTTTTTTGCTTTTATGCTAAGCCAAAGAGATGTCAATTGCTTCGTGTTTTGGTTGGATGATTGTTCGAGCCAGAACAAGAACTGGTGCTTCCTGACTTTTTTGGTTAGAATGATAAATTCTGCAGAGATATCAGCCAGGGAAATTGTGGTGAACTACTTTGAGCCCGGTCATAGCTTTATGGCCGCTGATAGCGTTCACCACCAAATAGAACTCTCATTAAAAAGACAAGGAAAATATATGACTTTGATGATTTTGTCCAAGCGGTCAGTGAATGCAGAATGAAAAACAAACCTCACGTTAAAATTATGAATGTTACTGATTTTTATCTATGGAAAGATTTAAGATCTCAGCAAAAAGTAAAACGCGACAGCAACCGACCTCTTCTGACAAATATAAAACAGCTAAAAGCAAACCGTGGATCATTTTTCCTGAAATATAAAAACTCGTTTGATTCAAACGAAGAATTCAAGACATTAGATTTCTTGTGTAGAAAAAACAATGAAAAAATCTGGCTTATTATCCATCCCAGCCTGTCTTTCTGGACCACGAGGCTTTCCCAAAAGTGAGAAAGCTGACCTAGTGAAGTTGTTAAATGGTATCATTCCTGCAAGCAGGCAAATATTTTGGAAAAATCTACCCGAACGCGAAGATCAATAAACATTATTTACCTATGTTTGTATTATTAATAACGCAATAAATCTTTTTGAAATAATTTTAATTTCTTTATTTTTCAACAAAATTCTTTACTTAATGAACATACGAGCGTTGTCAACTTCAATTATGTCAACTTCAATCATGTTCGCTGCTCCTGCTAGTAGAAATTTACTTCCATGTTATGTCGTCTATAAAGTCTTAAGCATGTATGACTATTGGACTACTAGAGGGCCACCCGTCCTAGATATATTCGTAGTAAATCGGGACAGTTATTGTTTCGAGGATTAGGTACATTCAATCGTCATACCATACTTGAAGAACTTACATGGTAGAACGATATTAATTGGGACAATTTATCGTCGCACCTGTCAGTACAATTGATACGAGAGTCCTCAGTGAACTAGTTTTATATTTTTATCCAGCAACTCCACCCACTTGATGCAACCTTTAGACGTTGCATTTTTCAAGCTATTGAATATTGCATGGAGAATAAATGAATCTGGTATTCCAAGGCCATGCGTAATATGATAAAAATCAGATCCCATTTTCGACTTAGAAAAGGAAATATATAGAAATTAATCCTCATAACGCTGAAAAAGAATACATTTTTCTACCATCTGCTAACCCTCACATCTCGAATAATTTACCTCAATTAGCAATCCCAGATGGTCTCTTATCCGTCACCAAGGATAACATTAATATTGGTAACTAAGCTCACCTTGTTCTTCCGATGACAAAGTACAAATTACATCCAAAACATTTAACAAATATTATATAGCTTAAGTTGTGGAAATAAAAGATATGTATAAAAAAGCAATGAAAAAATCTGGCTATTATTCATCCCAGCCTGTCTTTCTGGACTACGAGGCTTTTCCTAAATAAAAGATATGTATAAAAAAGCAATGAAAAAATCTGGCTATTATTCATCCCAGCCTGTCTTTCTGGACCACGAGGCTTTCCCAAAAGTAAGAAAGCTGACCTAGTGAAGTTGTTAAATGGTATCATTCCTGCAAGCAGGCAAATATTTTGGAAAAATCTACCCGAACGCGAAGATCAATAAACATTATTTACCTATGTTTGTATTATTAATAACGCAATAAATCTTTTTGAAATAATTTTAATTTCTTTATTTTTCAACAAAATTCTTCACTTAATGAACATACGAGCGTTGTCAACTTCAATTATGTCAACTTCAATCATGTTCGCTGCTCCTGCTAGTAGAAATTTACTTCCATGTTATGTCGTCTCTAAAGGCTTAAGCATGTATGACTATTGGACTACTAGAGGGCCACCCGTCCTATATATATTCGTAGTAAATCGGGACAGTTATTGTTTCGAGGATTGGGTACATTCAATCGTCATACCATATTTGAAGAACTTACATGGTAAAACGATATTAATTGGAACAATTTATCGTCGCACCTGTACGAGAGTCCTCAGTGAACAATATTAGTTTTATATCTTTATCCAGCAACTCCACCCACTTGATGCAACCTCTAGACGTTGCATTTTTCAAGCTATTGAATGTTACATGGAGAATAAATGAATCTGGTATTCCAAGGCCATGCGTAATATGATAAAAATCAGATCTCATGTCCGACTTAGAAGAGGAAATATATAGAAATTAATCCTCATAATTCTGAAAAAGAATACATTTTTCTACCATCTGCTGACCCTCACACCTCGAATAATTTACCTCAATCAGCAATCCCAGATGGTCTCTTATCCGTCACTAAGGATAACATTAATATTGGTAACTGGCTCTACTCATAAGCTCACCTTGTTCTTCCGATGACAAAGTACAAATTGTATCCAAAACATTTAACAAATATTATATAGCTCGATTTGTGAAAATGAAAGATATGGAAGAGGTCTTTTTAGATTTGGAATTCGTTTATGTGAATATAATAAATAATTTAAAATAAGACATAATAAAATGCTAGTTTCGAGAAAATTAATTGCATTTGACGCAACCTTTGAATTCTATATCCTAAAAACGTTTTAGGTCTTCTTAGATTTGAAATTCGTTTATGTGAATAGAATGAACACTTCAAGATAAGGTCTAATAAAATCATGGTCGATCATATTCACCACAATGGAAGGTGAATAGGATCAACTACCAAAAAATATACATGGACAACAAGTCGGCATAAAAAAATATTGGCTTCAATCATGTTCCCTGCTTCTGGTAATGGAGATTTCCTTCCATGCTATATCGTCTACAAAGTATTGAATATGTAACACTATATTAGATAAATTAGGGACAGCTATTATTTCGAGGATTGGGTATATGTAATTGTCATACCATATTTGAAGAACTTACCTGGTAAAACGATATTAATTGATGACAATTTGTCGTCGTACCTATTAGTACAATTGATATTATATTTTTATCCCACTCGATGCAACCAAAAAGGACTTGGAAGAAAGGAATCTTGGTATTCTTAAAAACGTCTTTTCGGGTTTATTAAGGAAGCTATTAGAATCGAATAAAGACAATAGATCTAAAAGTATAATGGCCGGGATTTGATAAATGTGGCATTATACTTTCGAATGTTGATAGAGTATTGAACATGCTGCCTATGGAGAATCTAACGAATGATAGGAAATATGATAAATACTCAATTTTTTCACATTTTGAAGGCGATTCGGTATGATGAAAATCAACAAAAGCGTAACAGTTGATGATTTTCAGTTTTCCAACGAAAGTAGCCAACATTTTAGCTCTCAAGATTCGAATTAAGATATGGATCCCATGTCCGACTTTGAATTGGAAATGTATGGAAATTCTGATGATGCTGAAAAATAATACATTTTTCCACCGCCTACTGACCCTCACATCTCGAATAATCCACCCAACCAGCAATCCCAGATGATTTCTTGTCCGTCACCAAGGATAACATTGATATTGGTGACTGGTACCTACTCATAAACTCACATTGTTCTTCCGATGACAAGGTACAAATTACATTCAAAACATTTAACAAATATTACATAGCTCGAGTTATGAAAATAAAAGATATGGAAGAGGTCTTCTTAGATTTGGAATTCGTTTATGTAAATATAATATACAATTTATGACATGAACTTATACTAATAAAAAATGCGTTTGATCCCTGTTTATCTTCTGCTATAGGATGTTCTATAAAAATTAATAGAATAAAAATATGCTTTATAATATTTATTTCTTTTTAAACAAATTTTATTCCTTGTCCTGTATCAATGGGCATTGTTGTTGTTTGAGTAAGTATCTTGTGAGTATGTTCAACAGCAACAAGCTGAAATCATTTTTTCTTACGACCCTTCGATCCTGCATGGCGCTCAACTATTTGTCGACGTCGATCAACAGATTGGGTAATTTCCTAAGTATCAGACCCAACAACGCGAAAATTTAATGTAAGGTGGATTGAAACGTGTGATGCGCATGTAACAAGATGGCGATCCCGCGAACCGTAAACTCCATACAAGGGTGTTTTTTATAGAGTGATACAAGTTTAAATCATAATAAAACATAGTAATATATTTTTGATATCAATGAAACGGTCTTTATTGGATAGAAAATTTTGTGACAATAATGTTTAAATATGATTTCGGTCATGTGGTCGCCACGGCTAGCGCATACAAGGCGCAATCTGGAACACCAATTTTCACAAACCTTTCGCAGCATTTGCGGCCGTTTCTCGCCGATAACTCTTCCAATGTTGATTTCTAGGTGTCCAATTGTTTGTAGTTTATCGACGTACACAAGTGACTTTACATAACCCCAAAGAAAATAATCCAATGGGGTTGAATCACACGATCTTGGGGGCCAATTAATTGGACCATTTCGTGAAACTAAAGCAGTGATGCCAACTCAAAATTGTATCACTCTATAAAAAACACCAATTATCTCGTATCTCTATGTCGTTAAGAACAGGTGGTTGTCCGAATTGTATTATTATCGAGGTTTGAGCATTAGACGGTTGGGATCAACATCGATTTGTTGCGGTGTCTATTTGCCGGGAATATTTTTTACAAAGGAGGAAGTTGGAACTCTCCACACCATTCGTTGACCATTGAACTATACGTGGAAGGATTCTAAAACAATAAATAATATTTTTAACTACAATAGCCATTCTCAAATATAGAATGTAAGTATTTCTAGATTGCAATACTGAAGATATTATACCAGTTTTTGAAACCGAAGGAAACTTTTATTATTTTACAACATATCTCAATGAATTTATCATCTCAATGAATTTATCACATTTTTCAAACAATTAAATTTATCATTATGAGACTAGAGGTAGCTTTGATTTTCATGTTAATCGCACCAGAATGAAAAGAACTATGAATTTATTATTTCATCGATGATTGGTGAAGACAATAAACTTCAAATGGAAATAAAAACGGGTTCATGTATGCAAATATTAAAATTGAAAGTTAAAAAATTGATAACAGATTGCGTTATAATATACAGGATGTTCCATTTCAGACGAACCACCCCGTACATTTCTTATCCCATAGCAATTGAAAAAATCTTCCAAAACACGTCGAATGACTTTGTTTTGGGACATCTTTTGACGTATATTTGAAGCTTGAACGAGCAACCCCTAATAGGGGCGCTTCAACCCCTCAAAATTGAATATGGGAGAGGTGTTGAGTAATACGTCATTTGAAAGGTTTTGGAAGCCTCTTTACAATGGTGTATGAAAAATGTAAATTTGACGGAACGTTTTCGCCAAAAATTAATTTTGTTTCTAAATTAAATGTTCAAATTGTCCTCCATTGACTTCCATACAATAATACAATCTTGACTGAAAACCGTCTCTAACATGGTTCAGCATAATTGGAAATATTTGACAACACTCATTTACAGTTCGTGGGCGTAATTCGTTCAAATTTTCAGGTTGAGTCACAAAAATCTTGGACTTACTCCATAGGACCTCTTCTTCCAATCCAACGACCGGGTATTACAAATTGAGGTATTGGCGAATTGGTACGGTGTAGTGAGGAGGAGCTCCGTCTTGTTGGAAATGCAATTGTTGTTCAAGTAGTAGGAGATCGTTTCCTAATTATTGTTCAGTTATTAACAGATCAATCGCATTTTCCGACATTTCAAAATAAATTTCTTCATTTAAATTACCAGGAATAAACAGAGGTTCAATTATGTAATCTTCCAAAATTCCTACCCAAACGTTTAGCTTTTCCCGATGTTGAGTGTGAGCTTCTCGAAATACATCAGGATTTGTATCACTCCAAATTCTACAGTTATGCCGGTTAACCTTTCCATTAAGTAAAAAAGTGCATTCGTCAGAAAAGCAAACGTTGTACAAGAAATTTGGGTTATTGTTGATACGCTCGACCAATTCCAATGGGTGCCCTTTTTTATCCATTACTGAACCCGTCTCCATTAATTTTGAAATCAATTCCATTACGTAGGTACTTATGGCGAACGCTACGTTCAGGATGGTTTTCGTTAAATATCCTTACAGCCGCTCGGGCATAATTCTGATTTTGGTAATAAAGGCTAACCAGCTCAACACGTTCTTGCAATGTGTACACCATATTTTTTGAAATTTTAAACAAATCAGCAAAGTAGTAACTCAATAGATTGATTAAAATCATGAAATGATTGGAGAAACGTTGAAACCAGATAAACACCTTCAAGAACAAAAAAAAAATGAAGGCAACATAAGGAAATGTTTTGCTGTTTTTTCATTTATTAGTTTGAGAGAATGTATTATTGTATGGAAGTCAATGGGGGACAATTTGAACATTTGATTTGAACGAACAGATTTAATTTTTTTCATTGTAAGCATGACAACACAATTCAATTTAATGTGATTTTTCTAAGATTGTTTAAGTTTGTAAAAAAGGCTTAATAAAAATGAGCTTGTACATTGTACAAATAACCAAAATATTCAAGATGACGCATTCGAGCAACAAAATTAATTTTTGGCGAGAACAATTTATCAAATTTACGTTTTTCATAAACCGTTGTAAAGAGGCTTCCAAGACTTTTCAAATGACGTATCACTCAAACCGTATCCCTATTCAATTTTAAGGGGTTGAAGCGCTCCTATTATGGGTTGCTCGTTCAAGCCTCAAATATACGTCAAAAGATTTCCCCAAACATAATCATTCGACGTGTTTTGGAAGATTTTCTCACTTACTATAGGATAAGAAATATACTTGATGGCTCGTTTGAGATGAAACACCTTGTATATTTTGTTATTACACTTACAATGAGCTATACAGGGTTTAAACGCCAAATTTTTGGTTATTGTATATATTTATAGAAAATCCCGAAACACGTCAAATTTAAATTACAAATTGACATTCTTTAACGTGAAAATGCGAACTTTACCTTTAACCACCATTCGAATAATAGGTAAAACGCTAACTTTTCAAATGGGATATATAGGCTTATGATATATCGTTTGAAGGGACTCTTCATTCTCCATTAAAAAAATGTTATCGCTTTCAAGTTTATTGTAACAATCGAGATAGAATAAAATTATGTGGTTACCGAAATTGGTAATAAAATGTAAAACACTAAAATGAACTATGAATGTTAACGAAGTAGATGTTCAAAATAGACGGCAAATCAGGAAATTTCTCATGAAATAAGCGAGTTACTTATATTTTATGCATTTCCGTTAATCTAACCATTTTTCACAATTATTAAAGTGAACGAATTTCAAACTTGAATTATAATACTGACAACTCATGTAAAACAATTTGCTAAGGTGTTTTAAACAAACTAACGTTACCACAGAAACTCTTTGAAGTATTTTAATGAATCATTGTTATGGTTTTGCTTACTTTCTCATTATCAAGACCTCATTGAGAAGTTTTTAGTATATTTCAGCAAATTTCGATAACCACATAATTTTATCTTATTGTTGTAAAAAACTTGAAAGCGATAACATTTTTGAATAGAGAATGAATAGACCTTTCAAACGATATATCACAAGCCTATACTTCCATTTAAAAATAGGGGCTTGTGCCTGTCATTCGAAGGGGTTGAATGTAGGGTCACATTTTTATGTAGAAAAATGTCAATTCATAATTTAAATTTGACGTGTTACAGGATTTTTTTTAAATATGTACAGTAATCGAAATGATGAATTTATTCCATTTGGCGTTTACAAGTTGTATATATTGTACTTATTATATTGGGTGTAAATAAATAATTCAGAGATGCTTCCGTGTTGAAAAATGAGGTGGTTCTATAAAAAAATATTTGACCCTCTCATATTAAGATATGGCCCTTTAAACGGGACACCAAAAAAGTAGTTTTTATTTTCATTTTATAAATCCAAAATATGAAAAATAATGATCAATCAAGTATTCATTAATTAAATTTTAATATGAAAAAAAATAATGATCAATCAATAGAGTTTTTAAAAGATGTTCAAATTGTTGCCCTTGTACTTATACATTTAATCATTCTTCTTGTTGATGATTACAAACAAAAGTGAAGCTTGTTTTTCATGTGGAAAACTAGGTCACATAATCTAAATTTAGAATTTGTTCTTACCGTAAATATCCAGGTCATGATATCGAACATTGATAGACCAAACAATCAACACATCTCTTATTAAAATTGAAAGAAAACAATTCGATGCTTTATTAGGCACGAGAGCTAATAGTTCTTTGAATATAGAACACATTATTAAACAAATCAATGCACATACGACAAGTGAATATACCCTACTGACGTAATGTTATTCATAGTACGACAAGGTCAAGTTTATTCACTGTTTTTCGGATCTAACAATAATTGAAATTAATTACTGTATTGTCACACTGACAAGTATATAGAACATAGATTATACAGGGTGTCCTCGAACTGGCGT
The DNA here is from genome assembly GCA_958510875.1 of Endomychus coccineus. Lineage (NCBI taxonomy): Eukaryota > Metazoa > Arthropoda > Insecta > Coleoptera > Endomychidae > Endomychus > Endomychus coccineus. Next base: position 78,586,993 of record OY294069.1, on the reverse strand, counting down.
AGCCAAAATGAAACCGAAGATTCTTTGATTCCAAATTTTTTTTTCTTTTGCCTCAAGTGTCTTGTTTAACCGGTAGAAGGCTTCAAAGTTACAAAAATAAGTTTGTTTTTTGGTATAACTTGACAACGTGATGGAGGACTGTTACAAAACTTGGCAAGTGAGTTACTGTCAATAATAACCGTTTTTGAGAGCGGAACACAGAGCCTTAGAGACCATGGAAATGGCTCAAACTTGAGGATGTAATAGGAAAAGTGTCCAGAACTTTTTTGTGGTCAATGTAATTCACCCGATATTTTTCGAGTAGGTAGCTTATCTACTTTGAAAACTTTTTTCACTCTGAGAAAATTTTGCTAAAATCAACGGATTAGTTTGAAAAAATTAATTTTCGCGTCTCTGCAATTTTGGCTTACTAATTTTACTTGATTAAAATACCTTAGTTGCCTTTGCTTTTCTAATATCATTTTGGCATTTAGAGAACTTAGTCTCAAAACTGTTAGTTTTTACTTTGCTTTCCGTAAAAATGTTATAAAATTATGGCTCAAAATTTCACTAATACTGAAATGGCTAATATCTCGGTAAAACACGAATAGTAAAAACAAGAGAAATGAGGAAACAATGTGATTATTTAGGAATATTGTATAAACGAGTAGGCTATCCCGATGGGAGTAACTTTTCACTGTGGTATGTACCTAGACAAAATTGAAAGAAAACTTGGTTTTCAATAATGAATAAAGTCGTACGCTGAATTTTCCACCATTCGTAAACAGTTTCTTCGCTACGCAGAGTGCGACAACTTCTGGAAACCCCATTATTAATTTTTGGTTTTTCAAAATGGCCATATTTTCCCAAACGCCCATGCACGCCAATGAATGTTTTAACATTAGGAATCTGCCGTAATGAATATCTTTCTCAATAGATACGTTGAGCTTCGAAAGAATTTGATCTAGCTTCATCTGTTTTTTCATCGCACTTTGCGAAACGGGGAAACTGTTTAACGAATGGTAAAATGTATTGAAGTACAAGGGTAACAATTTGAACATCTTTCAAAAACTTACTGTTTTGTTTTGATTGTTTCAAAAAAAAAATTATAAAGTTTTATAATATTGTTTTGCAAATAAGTTACTTTTGCACTTTTGAATAATTTCTTTGTATTGTCGGCTTTAGATGCATTTTTACCGGAAATCATTGCTTCTAGCGACTCAAACAAACAAGGTATACATTTCTTAATTATAAAAATGGGGAAAACAAACATAATGGAAAACTAGCAATTCAGTTTTTAAATGCCTTTTTAATAGTAAATAATGTGTGTTTAATCCTATTTTTGTAACTTGTTGGATTTAGAGGATAAAAATTAAAAACTATTTTTTGCGCCCCAATTAAAGGACTGTGTCTTAACATTAAGGATGTAATGTTTTTCTTTATATGAAAGCCTACATTATTTTTCAACAATGAATCACCTCTGAATTTTTTCAGTGATATTATTTACACTCTGTATATAAACCGTTTCAAATTGAATATATTGATGTTTTCATATTCAATAACAAAAATTATCTAACCCTGGTAGATGCGTTTACTAAATTTACACAAGCAATTTTCATTACTGGTAAAATTGCAATTCACATAAGTAAATTGAGGTTCCTTCCTATACAATTTAATCAAAACAGTTTATTATTCTTTAAACTTGAAAACTTAATTAATTGATTAATCGGGTCAAATTATACGTTGAAAATGTGAAGGCTCAGAATTTCTTCCAAACAGATCAATCAACTTATTTTTTTTTACAAATCGTTCTTGAACGGATACTGAACGATATTGGACTTCAAGATCTAGTTGTTCGACTATTTTTCACTCTTAAAACCTGAGATTGGCCAATTTTCATGTCAAAATTTGTTGTAAAATTTGTAAAAATGGTAAGTATTGCCAAAATTGGCTGGAAAACTCCACTCTGTTGTTTGGGAGGTCGTTGATCACGATTCCCCAGTTATATTCACCATTTTTACACCGCGGTATTTAGTAATTGACCAACTTTATGTCCTAAAAATGGTTAAATTTAATAATTTCGCAGTTTTTGTTGAAATTGACTAAAACATTTCACTCGGGGGGTTTCAAACTGTTCAACCGATTTGACATCGAAAACCCCGTGTGAAATATTTTAGTAAATTTCAACAAAAACTGCGAAATTATTAAATTTAACCATTTTTAGGACATAAAGTTGGTCAATTTCTAAATACCGCGGTGTAAAAATGGTGAATATAACTGGGGAATCGTGATTAGCGACCCCCAAAATCATCGAGTGAAGTTTTCCAACCGATGTTGGCAATACCAACAATTTTACAAATTTTACAATAAATTTTCCTATGAAAAGGGGCCAATTTCCGATTTAAATGCAAAAGTTATTAATTTGTTTGGAAAAAATTCCGAGTTTTTCGTTTAATTGACTCGAATAGGTATAATTTTGAGAAAAGGATAATTACTGGTAAATCCCAATAATAATATTGTGTTGATGTTTAAAATATTCACTTGAAAAATAATCACATTCATTCGAAAATTTTCAAAATGAATCCAAATAAGTAAAGTCATATAAATAATTCAACAATTCAACTTACCATGTACTTATGTTCTGTTCACCTTTTACTATGGATATTAGATGGAAACTGTGAACTTAATAATCTCGTTCTGGTATATATAGGTAATAGCAATTGACGCAACTTTTACCCGGAAATAGAATTTCGACAATATTATTCAGATAATTGATAAATAATACGTGATAAGTGCCACGAATATATATTCATTTGTTGTTGCAATGACTCAAATATGACGATCTTCCTATATGTTGTATTACAATAACAACAATAAGGAATCAATACTTGGTACTAAATAAGATAAAAATGTTATTCCGGAATCACACGTAGGTTCGAATATTTGGGTACTATATAAAGATGCAACATCTTATATGTGTCAGTGTGTTCATCATAACAACATTCAGTGATTACCAGGTAAATATTAATTGTTTATTGTATGTGTAAAATGTTCCTTATAACGATTTTGTAACTTTCGGATTTGTCGAAATCGGAAACTTTGTCAAAAGTGTTGTCTAAACGGTGTTTTAGCTTGTTCTTACATCTATAAATCGGTTGTATTGCAAATTTTTAAAACAAATTATGAAATTTATTAATTACTGAAGAATAATAAGTGAAACTTTGGAATTTTATTGAAGTATGTGAGGGCAATGGCTCTAATTTGGTTAGTTGGCTACGTTCGTTTCTGTTAGGAAATTAAATTATGGATCAGAGATTTTTGGTAACCATTATCCAACGCAATTTGTGGAAGTTTCTCAATTTCTTTGTTATAATTTACTTGGTGTGGCTTGGAAGTTGTTAAATTCCTTCACGAACCATTTTGCTATGTTATACATAGGACAATTAATTAATGTTTGAAATGATTGGTCTCATGGAATTATCCGATTTATGAATTTTAGGTAAGCAATGCAGTTTATGAAGATTAGGATTTGAAAATCTAAATTTGTATTTTATATTATCGGAAATTACGGTTGTACATGATTTTAATGACTTATTGACTAGTTTAACGCATTTTGATAACGGTTTCCTGGTAATCTGTGGGACCATCATTTAATAAGGTATTTACCGAATTGTGATAATCCTCTTTGTCCATAATTACGAGAGATTCTCCTTTATCTACTTTCAAGTAATAACAGTCTTTTTCACTCAATGATTTACAGACATTATTGAAGTTATTCAATGAATTTTTATATGATTCATTTGAATGTTCAAGAATTTTCAATATCATTGCATAAATCCTCCGTAGGTAAATTCTAAGAATCGATTGCAAAATTTAAACTTTCATTTAACAAATTCATTTCCGTTTCATTGAAAATAATATCGGTTCCATTATGAATAATATTAATGTTCTTAGTTCCTTATTTGGAAGTTTCGGGGTAACAATTATTGAAATGATACCGCCCACTTTAGTAGAGAAAGTGGTCCCCTGTCGAATTGGTTGAATTTTTGATATGTTATAGTCCAAGTCATTCCGAACAAAAAGTTCAACGGGCACAACTTTTTCTATATGCTGATTTTGGCGCTAGAGGCCAATGAAAACTTTCATTTGTTCATTATTGTTAAACAACACGGAACATTATCCTGGATAATAATCACTTTTCTAAAATCAAGATCTAAACAGTCATTAATATGAGATACTATTAGAAGTATTGTTCATTGATGTCACTATAGGTGATCAATTATACAGTGTGTTCTCGCTATCATGGTCAAAATAATACTTCAAGTTGATGATGAAACTCGAGAATATAACAAAAATTGGTCTATCATTTTAATATGGTTGTGGTGAATGAGTACGTGAATACATCCGATAATTATTGTACTGATGCTCAAGGGGTGTGGCGGAGAAATTCATATCAATATGAACAAAGAAATAAGGAGAATATGCTATCAACAATCTAAACAATCATAGGTTCTTCATTATTATGTCTCTCTGCAGCATCAGATACAGTATGAAGTATTTCGGTCATGACGGGCAGAATTTTTCCGATCCCTATATGGTTACCGCTACCCGGAACGCTAATCGTATAGGACTTGTTAAGCTATAAACGATGTTGCGTTTCCTATTAGGCCAGCGCACAAAATTGCAATAACTGCGTTCATTATGCTTATTTTTTACACCGGTGAGTGATTGCAGTTCGTACAATTTAGATATTATGAAAACTGCATGACTTTTTACATTGGATTGGTTTGTAGTACTTAATTAATAAAACGCATATAAAGTTAAATAACTTCTATTAAATAATAAGTTATTGATTATCTCAATGACTTTTAACATGACTTGGGCATTAATGAAACTTACTTACAACTTTTGGAATCATACATCCATCAACGTAAACAGTGTGTTTATTACAATGGTTTTTATTCAAATATCTATTTTGCAACTAGCGGAGTACCTCAGGGGTCCAATCTTGGTCCATTATTATTTTTGATATTTATTAATGACTTGTGCAATCTATTGAAGTGCAATAGGTTGATGTTTGCAGATGATTTGAAGTTATACGCTACTATAACCAGTTTAGATGACTGTATGATATTGCAAAATCAAATTAATATTTTACACACATGGTGTCTTGAAAATTGCTTGCATTTGAACATATCTAAATGCAAAATCTTAACATTCAGCCGGAAACTTAATACATTACAATTTCCCTACAGCATAGATAATGTCATATTAGAAAAAACTGATACCATTAAGGATTTAGGTGTCTATTTTGATCAGCAACTCACATTCAATCAACATATAAATAGTATTGTTAGTTCAGCATATCGATCATATGGCTTCATTATAAGAAACTGTAAAAATTTCAATAACATTTTAGCATTGACCTCTCTATATTTCAGTTTAGTCAGATCTAAACTAGAATATGGGTCCATAATATGGAATCCTATATATTTTCAATACTCATCTGCCATCGATAAAGTTCAAAAGAAATTCTTAAAATTCCTAAGCTTCAAAATCAACGGAATCTATCCTCCAAGAGGCTGTAATTATCTTGATTTGTTGCATAGATTTGACTTTGTATCATTAGAAAAACGTAGAAATCAGGCTTCTGTTTTATGCTTGTATAAATTATTCAATGGTAAAATTGACTGTCCCGCGTTACTGTCGCAAATTGATATTTCTGTTCCAAGAATAACATCTAGACACAGCACTACTTTCTTATGCAAAAGAGCTCAAACAAATTTAATGTTAAAGGCACCAATACATTTTATGTGCAGTAATGCAAACAAACTTTCTAGTGTTTGTGACCTCTTTTCTTGCAGTGTTTGTGAACTCAACAATAAATCTCGTGCGCATCTTTAAATTTTTGTATTTTTTATTTTATTTTTATTTTTATTTTTTTTTTTGTTTTTGTATTCAAATAGGACTTGTGATTGTCATTGTCACTCACTCATAGTTAGAAATTAGTGCTACTAATTAATCTTGTATTGTCATTTATAAAATTGCTCTGTAAATGGGAAACTGTTGGGCAATAAACGCTATTATTATTATTATTATTATTATTAGCATTTGGTTGATTTGTCAAAATGTTAGAGATGATAGACCTTTTCTTCTTTGTTACTTTTCTACGTAATTTTTCGACATTGGATGGTCTGTCTGCTTGTATTGTTCTAGAGCCTGCATGTAGCCCTCTCTCTCTGCACGACGTGCAATCGAAGCTGGTTGTATTTTGATTCGGCGTCTTTTTTTTTTTTTTTTTTTTTTTTTTTTTTTTTTTTTTTCTTACTACAGCGGAACAAATATCATAAAATCCCTGTTCATGTTCAATATTATCAATTTTAACATTCAGTTCTTTAATGTTTTTAAACATATGTTTGGATGAATGGGCTTGTGCAAATTGGTGCAATTTTTTGAAGTTTTCTTTTAATATCTTCAGTTCTTCACTATATTCTACGATAATATTTCCATTTATACAATTTTCCCTAATACTTGTGTATATTCCTGAGACGACTGGACATTGGAATTAAAAGGCTCGCAAATGATTGTAGGTTTAAACTGCATAGGCTCATTAAAATCCTTCTGATCTTCTGGTACAAAATCGGCATTCAAATCCATATTCATAAAAAATAGCTGTTAACATTATTCCCCATTTCTAAACAACGCGGTCTCGAAACAACAAATGATGTGTTGTGATCAAATTGACACCTGATTTATAAACTGCACAAAGGTGCTTGTAAGATTGACCCCTGCTCCTACAGGACAATTACACTGCTCTAGCTCAACGTCGACCGTATACATGAACTTATTGTCTTGTGAAGATGAGACCATAAACAGTGTATCAGTTATTTTATTACTTCTAATAGATCAGATTTATAACAAAACTTTTTAAAATAGTGTGTTAAACTTCATATCTCTACCATTTGCAAATGAAATTATTTTTTGTTCGTAAAACTCTTCTAGAGAAAAAGCATACAAAATCTGCCAATGAGGTTGCATTGAATGCTTTGCATCTCTGTAACACCTAATCTTTGAATATTCTTATAGATACCTCAACAATATTGTTGGTATTGTGACCTCTGGTTCTATACTGGTTTCGAAAATGATGACACCACTCATGTCTTCTCTTCCATATATCGTTAAAATAATCTAAAAATAGTTGGTATTTTTCTTTGCAATAATATCTTCGCATAGTGACGTCTTGTTCAATTCACATTCAATTTCATTTTGGACATATAGCACGTCTCGTAAAAGAAGCATCAAGTGTTTTCTATGTCAATGTTATATAAACTGTCCCATAACCAGCGCCACACTGCTTGTAGAACATGAAATGTGCAAAGCAATAATTTAGATTGTGAAAAATTTTGCTTAAAGCGTTCCTCTCGGTTACACTATCATCCGTCATAAATATGGCTGGAAAGCCTTTGCCATAAAATCCATCGGTCCCAATTAAATCATGAAATTGCTTGAAACATAATTCATAAACTTCATCGGTTTGAAAGTTGTGAATGATCAGCCCAGCGGCACACCTCCAATTTTACTAGCACCAAAAAAGAACGTGACCGAAGAACCACTTTGGTCACGGGAACCGCTAGAATCTACAAAAACAACTTCCCTCGAAAACTGTATGTTATGGGCTCTTTGCATCAATGGAGTCAAGAGTACACAGCAAAAAGGATCTTCTCGGATACTTATTTTGATACCAATTTCTTGAAAATAATCCTTTTTTTTTGTAAAAACTTAAAACTTTTCTTTCGTCGACCCAATCATGTGTACAAAGTTGTACGCCTGGGCAACATGAATTCGGTGAGTGTGTTTGTAGTGAATCTGTTTCAATAAAATAACGAATATTACGTATAATATTATACATATTAGAAATGTGCAAACCGCTTTGCCCTGTGTTCAACCGTTTAAATTTTGCAGTCAGTGAAAATGTGAAAATGTCAATCTTCAAACGTGAACATCTTAACAACATCTGAACAGTATATGATATATACTTTACAAAAGTTTCACGTTTTTCAACGTAGTTTCTAAAAATGTTATAATATACAGGGCGTTCAATTCAAAAAAAAAATTTTACTTCAGCCCGAGACTTTTTTCCAACCACTGTGCACTGTGTACAGTAGAAAATAATTTTATGTTATGCTGGGTTGCTGTACAACGTTTCTATTTGAATTTTTTTCGTACGCAGGAAAACATTTTTTTACAATATGTACCTACCTCAATTACTCCATTCAATTTTTCTTCCAAAAGAAGGTCTCTGTATATAGAAAATATATTCGTTTTTAACCCCGTATATGATTTTTGCAGGGCACTTTTTGTTTCGCTCCCTTGTGCTTTCGTTTTTGCGGCCTTTATTTTTTTTTTGTTGTGATGACAAACAAAATCCTTTCTATATTGAAGCCTCTGCAAGTTTCTATAATTTTGTAAAACAGTTCATTGAGTGTTTGTAGCAGTCGAAAACTCGTTTATCCACTGCATACGCTGTTCATTGTAGTCTGGAGAATTTACTTTTGTTCGCAAACTACTTCATATTCGTTCCCCTTCTTACTGACACAACTTATAAATTTACACGTAGTATCAAACTTTTTAATTATCTCTTCCATAACGCGAAAGTCAACAACAAAATCGAAATATTACCCACGTACGTAACCACTGATTAACAGAATAATTATCACTTAACCTCAAAAAATGACAACGAAAACAATTAAATGGATTTCAGCCAGCCCTCGCCGCATGATCGCATAGACCCAATTTACGATTTTCTGATTTGCACGTAGGCACAGTAGTACCCCTGAATTGGCACACCTTCCAAACTGACATTGTCTTGATCCACAGTTGGTATTTGAAACTATTTCGATGACGAGATTTTATTCTAATCTTCGATAGACCTGGAATTTCAATACGATCGTCGAATTCAAATGAAACGTTTCCCAAATCCTGTCTATTATCTTGTACATAAGATAGAGCTATTTTTATCTGGAAAATTCCGAATGTTAGTTCTCGTAGGTACTCGAAACTGAAAACTGGAAAATTTAGTACCTAATTGGTTTTCCTCCATTTTTTAATTACTCATAAAAATAACATATATTTGAGTAGTGCCCACGATGTTGTATCAACGTCAACACTAGAATGAATACCTATCTATAATATAAAAGTAATTTTATAATACAACAATTTGATCAAATTTATAAAGATGAACAATTGAAGACTAAACTTCAAATATTTAAAACTCAGTAAATTTTTATTACATAAATTATTTCTATGCCGATTTGTCCAACAGGAAACCTATATAATAACCGTAGTATATTGGTGAAAATTATTACACTACACGAAATGGAACATAATAGTGGGTTAAACGAGGGAAATTCCCAATATTTCGATGATCTACTATCGTTCGCAGAACATACGTCTTTATTAGAATCACAATCACAACAGGAGTCCCAGCTAGGACATATGACGACCGAACCACGAATCATTGAAGTAAGTTGTCCACTGTAATATTGTCATAACGATATTTTCCCATTTTCCATAGTATATTGAATGCGATTGATATGGCGAGAAAGAGAATATCATTTCTTTGTTACTTGTTCTAGACTTACGATCTCGTATCACCATCGCCGATTCCCAACAATATGACGGCCGCAAAAGAGCAACAACTACGAAGAAAATCACCGAAACATTCACAATTGACAGCAACAAAGAACCAATCGCCAGGAAATCCTCAATAACTACCAAGATTCACTCGACGAAAATAGCTAGGAAACAAATATCATTAGGAACGCCGCCACAACCGACACCGTCGAAAAGTGAATCTGATACGAAATCAAAAAGTTCCGTCGTCTCGACGCATAGATTATCGTCCGTGGTGAACTTCAAATAGACTTCCATCGTAAGAGAAGAATCACGTGAAATTCTGAGTGGTCAAGAATTCTATCGCGAATTATGTAGAAGATGTATGCGGGGAATTTTACAAAACAATATCAAATATTCTGAATAATACGGAAAATTTAGTAATATTGGGAATGCGCGTACATTTAGATCTGTGTGGCGGAATAAATTTCTCAAAATAGATCGAAATATATTTTTGTTCAGATTATTAGTTGTCGGTTTTTTCCGCTTGAAGTAGAAGTCTTCCAAAGTAATATTGAGGGTAGTTTTTGTGGATTTTGATGGTGGTTTGAGGTCCTACTTTCTTCGGGAATAGCGATCTTGGTTTTCATTTTGTTTATAGGGCAACCAAGCGATAAAATAGGATTTCAGTTTATCCTTCAGTAAGAGTCTTGGGCTGGTTATAATTTGACATCCCAAGGTTTTGGGTAGTTACAAATCTACCACGAATTATATAGAAGATGTTAGCGGGGAATTTTACAAAACAGTACCTACCAAATATTCTGAATAATACGGAAAATAGTAATATTGAAAATATATGAACGCTTAGGTCTGTGTTGCGGAATAAATTGTTGAAAATATATTGTAGACATTTTCCGGACGAAACAAGCGTCGTCGAATACTCATATAACTGTTTATTATGCGGTGATCGAGGCAATCTTGGAAGAAGCCCACTTATTTAGTAAATTTTCAATTTTATACTCTTCTAATTCATTTTTTATTCACGTGGTATATTACAGCTATTATATTTTGTTCCAACTCAACAGTGATTCATTTTATTTGTAGGTCTGTTCATTTGTGTCTTTGCTGAAACGACAGATAAAATGATTTCTCTTCTTTGCATCTTTAGCAACACCTATTGTATTGCTTCATCATGTATAATCGAGAATAATAAAAGAAATAATGCTTATATATTTTTTTTCTATTCACAAATACCCTACTTTGTCTATATAGTACATAAACGATAGATCTAAATGGATCACCGATCGATATTTATTGTTACAATTCCCACGCAAGAACCACCAGTTCGTTGTTAAAAAATATTTCAATAGATTTTGGACAATTGGATATTTTGAAATGTATACGAACTCGCATCTGTACAATTTTGCACCTTTAGCAACACCTATTGTATTGCTTCATCATGTATAATCGAGAATAATAAAAGAAATAATGCTTAGAATATATATTTTTTTTCTATCCACAAATACCCTACTTTGTCTATATAGTACATAAACGATAGATCTAAATGGATCACCGATCGATATTTATTGTTACAATTCCCACGCAAGAACCACCAGTTCGTTGTTAAAAAATATTTCAATAGATTTTGGACAATTGGATATTTTGAAATGTATACGAACTCGCATCTGTAAATTTAATTGTACAAATAAATTATTATTATTATTATTTTTGTTTCATGGTGAAATCGATAATAAGCGACATCGAATTGCACCTTCATAAAGCTATATGTATGATGTGTGCGAAGAAGAAATCCTGAAATGATATTATTTACCTTCGGCCATTTGTGTATCATAAAATTTGTTGTGTAGCTCGCGAAACAATATTGTTGTATTCGATCTAATGTACAAATAAAATAATATCTGCAAGTTCGATACTTTAGCCGATATATACCTTAACCGTGAGAAATTCGAGTTGTTTAATGTGTGAAGTTTCATACATTAAATGATTATATACATTAGCCGTAACATATATATATAAATATATATATATATATTTAGCTAATTCAATTAACAATTTTGATAAAGGCAATAAACATTGTCGAAACGTCAAAACAGAATTTTTATTTCATTATCAGTATATATACGAACCAATATACCAAGAAAACATACAAATATTACAAATGGTTCAAGAATATCAACAAAAGAATATATATATATATATATATATATATATATATATATATATATATATATATATATATATATATATATATATATATATATATATATATATATGTATTTACATCCCGCTATCTCCGGGGCGTCCTTTCACTATTCCTACTCTGAGCGTCCACTGCGTATTTCTCATGCAATCCCTACTATAACGTATGAATATATTCCATCTTTGAACAGTAGAGGTCGTAAGAAGTTCACAGCCTTCATATTATAGGAAACAATTTTTAAAATTTGCATTCTACTGATTTCAGAGCGTCCGTTCATAAAGCCGCTCCTGAGCGTCCAAAATATACAGTAAAGCTTTCAAATTTCGGGTACTCAGCGTCCCCGCAGTATAGTTTGCTTTCATGCACCACATTTCTGAGCGTCCAGCGATGTTGCCAGTTCAGAAGGCTTATAATCGATATGAAGGATTTTACAAATCAAAAGATAATGCTAATCCTTCCGGACCGTTGTTGAATAAAACTGTTTTGTTGGTCCTCTATAACAGTCCCAAAATTTACATTGCGTATCATATTCTTTCTTGAATAACTGATGAACATTTCAGTTATATTTAAAGTTCAAAATTGAAAATATCCAATATGTAATGTATTTTTTATAAGAAAATGTATAGATAATTTTATTACTTAACTTGAAATTGCGTATTTTTCTAACCAAACGAAATTTTCTGTGGGAATTGAGGTGATCATACATACATTATTAATAAAATTTGAAGGCAATGAGAATGAAAAATTCCTTAACTAAAATACGCACTTTATTCAATATAATCAAACTTAAAAAACAAACGATACCTCCTCTTATTCTATATAAACAGAAAAATGAATAACTATATAAGAAATAGACAGAAAAATATATAACTAAATAAAAATCTTTCTATAATCCAACGGCAGTAATTGTCCACATAAGTAAAAAATTGTCCACATAGGTAAAAGATATTAACTTCTTAACAACCTCTGTTGAGCTATAAAACCTTTTTTGGAATTGATTTGAAGAGCAGTTTTGAAAATGCGTAACATCATCTTTTAGCGTTAAAAGGAATCTTGAATATACATTTATAAAACGATTGCAAACATTTTTTAGCTTGAAAGATGATACTGAATACATTTATTCAATCTACAGGTAATGACAAATTTAAACAAGTGAAATAATAACTTCTTCTTGTTATATACAGAAGTTGGGTCAAGGAATATGAAAATGAATAAATCACTTTTTTCTATTGAACTCAACAACCAGACTGTGGTTACTCACAACATTCAAAGCATCTGTCTACGATGAATGAATGACTGTAACTGGTAGTATAACGTAAAATGTAAAAAATACCGAAGAATTTTCGAGAACCGGCGTTTTGGGACGCCCACAAATCGACGGCCTGAAAGTACTATATACAAACACCTTTCCCTTCTCTTACTCTGAGCGTTCACCAAATGTTTCTACCGCTAAAGCTGAATAATATTCACAATCTACCGATTTCAAAGCATCCAAAACATATTTCTAAATGTCTAAATATCGGAAAGTACGCGTATAGTGGCTTTCATTCTGCACATTTCTGAGCGCCCATCAATCTTATTTAAGGTAGCTGAATTCATAGGAAAGATTTTACGAGTCAAAAGTAATGAAAATTGAAAAAATACCTCACGATATTCTGTTTTTAATTCATGAAGACTTTCATAATCGGCGATTAAAAGTCCGAAACAGAATTCTACAGAAGAGTTGATTAGAGAAGCACGTTTCACATAAGATATGTTGTGATTAACTGACCTCATGTTGTAGAATTGGAATATCTGGTTGGTTGAGAATTTTCTCAACCTTGTTGTTATGGACTATCGTCAATAAGCAATATGAATAAGAAATAATCATCCTTCAAAAATTCAATTGTGGAAGCCGTTACTTTGTGATAGTTTATCATTTTAAGGAAATAATAAATGAAACTACTTTGTTATACTATCACTCATATTTAATATAGTCGTTACTATAGTTTCAACACTAAACGTGTCATCTTCAGACGGAACGAAGGTATGAATTTAACAAGTATTATATCTACTATATATAGGTTAAAGAAGGAATACAAACAAATTTTATGGCTATAGGAAATAGTTCTAGGAAAAACCAGAGAGGGGTAAAGTGATCAGGTGGTTCCGTGAGAACCTTAGTGGAGAGGGTATATTTACTAACGGACTTTAAATACGAAAATCAGGTTATTAATACATTGAAAAGATTACTGTAATATAAATCTAGTTGATCGCTAAGGATCTTATTATCATACATCTTCATTGCTTTGAAAACTCCGGGACTTTTAAATTTGTCAGTTTTATATTTCGCATTGAACATAATATGAGATAATTTGTTTGGGGGCTTAAAGCTGATGTTCAGGTTATGATGGGATAACATGTTTGCAATTTTTTCGCTTACAGGACCAAAATAAGTTAAAGAAACTTATTTTAATGAGTTATCTTTGTCTTTCATAAAGGGATAAGTGCTATTGTAAATTAATTTTTGTATTTCTCTATCTATTAATTTAGAAATTACTTGAGGAACGAAACCGTTATTTGTAGCAATAACTTTAATTGTATCTAATTCTTTACTAAGATTTTCTTGAGATAAGGGAAGGGAAAAGGCTCTATTTATCATTGAATGAGAAGCAGCTAGTTTATGACTATAGGGGCTATGTAAAGAGGTACAAATTACTGTATCTGTGAAAATAGGTTTTCTGTAAATGTCGAATGAGATGCTATTATTATGATGTAATAATGTTAAGTCTAAGAAATTTATTTTGTGACCCTCTTCTGTCTCTAATGTGAATTTTATGTTGGGATAAATATTATTGATGAATGATAAGAAAGCATCTAACTGTCTAGATGTACCTTTAAATAGGGCTAAAATATTGTTTAGGTATCTGTACCAAAATTGAATATGTTTTTTGTTATAGCAGAACTCATTATAGTATCTTCTTTGTGAGAAATAAAAATATCTGCGAGAAGTGGACTTAATGGAGACCCGATAGCTAATCCGTTATTTTGAGTATAAAATTTGTTATTAAACTGACAGTACTTTTGAACAGGCATATATCGAATGCCTGTTCTATTTCTGATTTTATCGAAGGATTAATATGTGACTTTTCAAAGATATTTGTGACTAAATTCCGACATTCAATGGGAGGGATATTTGAAAACATATTAGAAACATCAAAGGATACCAAAATACCGTAGTTAGGTATAATTTTTGGTTTAATTTGTTTGTATTCCTTCTTCAATCTATATATAGTAGATATGGTACTTGTAAATTCATACGTTATAACGAATTTCATCATAAAAAACGCGGAATTTCATTTAGTGACTATAAACGAGGGTCGGTACAATGGATTCCGCGCGAGAAACTATACTTTTTTAAATGTTTTAAAATGCACCTGAATGCTTATGATTGTTTTGTGTGAATGTGAGTGTATGTAAACGTGTGGTGTATATGTGACCGTGACATGATGTCATCATAGGGTGTTACATATCAAAATCATCATCATCTGATATACTGATTTCTGACTCGGGGAAATTAGAATATTCTTCACCTTCACAATGCTTACATATGAGCTACAAGGTAATCCTAAATTTTTCACAAACATTTACCCGTACAATTTTATTCACAATCACGAGGGATTATTTTGAACAATTCATCGGGACGTGCATTTTTATTGTTTGTATTGGAGTAAGTTCGTTCAGACTATTCCTCCAACCCCATTTCTTCGGATCAATGGTTTGATTACCGAACACGCTAACAATATGTTGCTTTGCAGCATTATCGTATGTTCATATGGTTACCTTGTTGGAATCTTATGTAGAGTATGGAAGATCGGAAATTGTAATTTGTTGATAAATGCGTTAAACAAAGAGCTCCCAATTTTTCATGCCAGCGAACGAATACATTATGCCAAGGCATCACAAGGTAACCATATGAAAATACGATGATGCTGCAAAGCTACATATTTTTAGGATTATTACCAAGTTCAGGTTTGGAAAGGTAATAAAACCATTGATCCAACGGAATGGGGTTGGAGAAATAGTCCGAATGGACTTACAAACAGTAAAAATGTACATCCCAATGAGTTGATCAAAATAATCTCTTGTGGTTGTATAAAAAAATGTACTGGTAAATGTTCGTGCTTAAAAATAGGACCACCTTGTAGCAGCTCATTATGTAAGCATTGTAAAGGTAAAGAATTTTCTAATTGCCCCGAGCCAGAAATCAGTATATTAGATGATGATGATTTTGATAAGTATATGGATGAAAATAAACACGATGATGAAGATGATGACGATAACAATGATGTTATCAATGACAATTGCGACGATCAAATTTTATCAAACTTAGATGATGAAGCGGATCACGATGATCCATATATCAATAATGATCACATTACATCATTAGCAATATATGCTGGCACTGATAACGAAAACTTAGGTTATTTGTGAATAATTAGACATATAGATAATTTTCCAATGAATATGAAATGTAAAAGAAAAAAAAATATAAATGTGAAAAAAACAAATTATTTATTAATCTTAGGTTTTTTTGTTTAAATATTGAAATTTGTTATGTAACACCCTATAATGACATCATGTCACGGTAACATATACACGTTCACACGTCTTCATACACTCACACATTCACACAAAATGATTATAAGCATTCAGGTGCATTTTAAAACATTTAAAATGTATTATTTCGCGGGAGGAATCTATTGTACCGGCCCTCGCTTATTGCCGCTAAATGAAATTCCGCGCTAGTTTTTATGATGAAATTCGTTATAACTTGAAATTGTGAACGAATTCCCGTACGCTGTTTCATACCTGAATAGCCGATGTATTTCTCTGTAGTTTGCTCCAAGACTTTGTTGATAGACTCAAAATTGGGCCCTTTAGAGGTCCAAACACATTTATTAGGATAGCTTCATTTCTACTCGACTCAAATCGATATGCTTGGATTTAAATAGTCGCTATGAAAATCTCTTAAAGAACGTAGAATTTGAATTCCGTGAAAAATGTCTAACCCCAAAAGATTTTAATTTTTAAGCTATCTAAAATTTTCAACATGACGCCAAAGTTATGTCTTTAAACGAAAATGATTGAATTTCGGACAGTGCAGAATAATGGAATATTTCGAATCAATTTGGTTTTAGATCGAGAACTTAAGTATTTCGTCTGGAATTCGTAAAATACAGATTTTTATTTGGCCCAAAAAAATGAGGTAGGTCAAAATACCAGAAATACCTGTTTCCACCGAAACAGAATATGAAATAAACAAAAACTCTTTGACATATACTCCATTCTTCAATGTGCTAAAAAACAGAGTAAATGGACCCTACCTTGGGCCCACGCCCTCTAATCGATTTCGGACCAGAGCCAAAAATCGCGTATTAATTTTTCCGAAAACTTTTGTTGAAACATTTTTCCATACAACTCAAAGCTTTGTCTCAAAATGCAAAAAATTGAGAAAAGGCCATTTTTGCTTCCAAAATATGGTCATAGCTTTTTGAGCACAGGGTTAATGCAAATTTAAACTACCCCATCGTTCTCAGTGTGTCAAAATACATAGAATAGACCGCAATTAGACCTCGCGGAAATTAGGACAGAAATCGTCGATTTTCCTCCTTAAATGCCTGGACTATTGACGGAACGCGCTATCCCTTTATCCGGTACCGCACCTGCTGGTGTGATCGGCAGTGAACGTGTTGTCATAATATTTCTCTCTACAATCGGCAATCGGCCAGATGATTAGCGCTTCAAATGACGCGCGAAACAGAGCGAATAGTGTCGAGTATTTCGACAATCCCTACTACTCAATATCTCAAAAACGGTAGTACCTCTTTTGAACTTTTAAGCCAGTAAGTTTCGACAATCATTCCATAATTTGTGTTAAGATTTCTGATAAGCAATGAAAGAGTTCACACTTTAACACTATAAATAAGAAACAATCGTTCTTATCCACTAACAATACTGTTCTGTTTACTCTGATGATGGCTACTTGGTAGCTGAAAGGTCCTAAGTACTTGACAGTATTTAGATTTTATAAGTATGATAGTTCCTTATTCATAGGGTCCAAATTTTGAGTGGATTGCATTTATCATTTGGCCGCTACACGAGAACATACTTCATGCCATATAACTTGATTCAAGACTAAATGGCAAAAATTAACAAATATAACATGTGTTGGCAATGTCCGTCTTTCTAGTCGATTCCTCATGGATGATCTCTCTCAAATAAGCCTTCCTTATTCCGAATTATCTCGTATTGCTCTATTACTATTTGTTCAAGATTTCTCTCATTTTCAATTCGCACCTAGTTCATTTAAATAACTCCATGGAACAGAATCTGAGGATTGTTAGCCAGGTTAACGAGGAGGCCACGCAACTGTACGGCATTATCCTCTCTTGAGGGTTAATCTAACTAAAATGAGGAGGTGCTCCATCATGCATAAACCAAATTACTGATCTATTTGCGTATGGTACATTAACTATCAGATCTGTAAGGTCGTTCTCCAATAAATTGAAATATGTTTCACCATTCAAGTGAGGAGGAATTATAAAAGGTCCATTCCCACCATTTTCGAATAGATTTTCCATGAAAATGTTTTTTGTGAAAAAAAATGTAAGAATACTTTTTTGAAGCAAAATTTTCCCAAAAACCTATAATTAGTTTCAGAATAAAATAAAATGATGCGATCCAAAATAAAGCAGAAAATGTGTTGCAAGTTCCCCGTACCGTTGCTTCTGTTAAGAAGCTTCGTCGACCGGTACCTACCATATAAAAAATTTTGCATCGATAAAGCCAAATTACCAAAACTGAAAGCTTGGCATGTTATGGTTCCTGAGTCATAAAACGAAAAACATCTGCCAGTCTTCATCTTTGAAGCTCCGTAGGCTCTTTATTGGAACATTTCCGGACTTGATTTGATATAAATTTTTCTTATTTTCTTAGTTTGGCATATGAAATTCCGGATATGCTATATAGACATCTAGATATGGATCACCTTCCGCATAAAAGAAAACAAAATCAGTAATGATTTAATTCCTATGGGCCTCATTATCATTATCTGGATGAAGGGAAGGAAACGGGCAGACGATAAGCTCCCCGAATAACCGTTTTTTTGATAACTGGGGAATTTCCTACTCGGGACATTTTTGTTTTCCAGAATTACAGCTGATGTCCTGATTCACAACAGTTTCAATAAAATGGAGAAGGGCGTACAGTGGATTTGTCGTAGGAATCGGTTGGAATGTATAAATGAGGGTGATGACAATATATAAAGGAATATTAAAAAATTAATCAATAACCGAAGAAATATAATAAACTATTTAACTAGCTTGATGAACAACTTGTTCTATCTTGACCCAGTATGAATTATATATGAAAATTCTCGGGAAATATGTCACATTACACTCTGTTTTACCACCCTGTTTTTGAGATGAAAATTTGAAACAGAGTGTAATGTGACCTATTTCCCGAGAATTTTCATATATAATTTTGACCAATCTTATATTCTGTTCTTTCATAGTAAAATGCAATAATATTGATAATATGAAGATATAAATGAACCTAGCTCTCACCGGCTTAAACTAAAAAATTTTGCGGATCGAATTTGATTCAATAGACTCTACAACAAAAGTTTAATTAGATGGATTCACCATATAGATGTCGCAACTCTTTTTTTCGATTAAAACTCTAGAGAAAAATTACGCTGCTAAGGTAATCAAAACTTATAATCTCAACCAAATGATCCAATTATCATTTATCTGAATCTATATTTACGGACTCGCCGATTATCGAACACCTTCAAGTTGCAGAGAAGTTTACTTTCACGGAATTTATCATTTGGTTTTTCAGCAATACACGAAAATATATTATGTAAAATTATCTCTTGATTGCGATGATGAGACGACACAGAATTAATGTCGTTGAGAATGACGATGAATTGATATTACCTCAAAGTTTATTGACCCCTACGTATTCCCTGATCTTAACCAACAAGCCGCGCGCCGACTCGCCAATTCGTTACAAATAATGAAAATCATGTGGTGAACTGCTTACGCTCAGTTTGAAATGCAAGAAAAATGAGAATAATGCAGAATAACTATCAGAATACGGCGTTGTCATTTCTCCTCGACGTCGAGGATGCCTACAAATCGACAGGCTGAAAGTACTGCATACACCTGACTAATACACAGGAATTGTAGCGAACGCCTCTAACGGCAGACACGTTGTACTATCAGTATACTTTTAATACACAAAACGACAGGTTGCACTAGCATCTGAGCGTCCAGACAAATTTTTGCCAACGGGTTCAGCTAACAAGTATGAATGATTCACTACGGGGAAACTTCCAAGCGTCCGTATACGGACGCTCTGTAGGAACCGGACGCTTGGAAGATAGCAATCCGTCAATGTACGGACGCTCGGAAAGTAGTAGGATGAATATATATATATATGTATATATATATATATATATATATATATATATATATATATATATATATATATATATATATATATATATATATATATATATATATACATATATATATATATTCGAATCATATTGATCTTGAATCACATAATATGAAACAAAATCTAGCTTTTGGTGTGAATATTCATAATAATCATTAACGTAAGCGTAAATGTAATAAGATTCGAGGTAAATTCGATAATTCCTCAGCCATTTTAACGGGAAAAGAGCCCCCAACGAAACAAAAAAATCATCACTAACGTAAGCGCTGTAATAGAAAACGTTATATGAGGTAAATTCGTCAATTCGGGTTATATAATATAGGCGTGGAGAGTTGGGGATCAGTACCTGTACAGACGAGGTGCCATGGATTATTCGAACCGTCTGTACCAGCCCGATTGCTATATTACAAGAATACAATTTTAATCTTCTTGAACATATAGATATGCTAATATTATTTACAAAATAAACTTATAAAACATAAATTTTTAAATGAATCCCTATGATATAATATTACATTCTAATAAATAATGTGAAATGAATTGTGACGTCACATCCGGTGTTTGTAATTAGTGTTATCGGGTAGATAGCGTTTTCGGGTAGATAACGTTATCAGTGATTGCGAGTTTGGTTGTTTGAATGTATATACAGGGTGTTTGTAAAGAACCTGTGAGGTGTTTTGCTGATGTTTGCGTGGGGAATTTCAAAAAATTATTATTAACTTATGTATGTAGCTATACTGTCATCTATTGATGAACCATACCCCAATTTCAAAATAATGAACTTTCAAAATAACCTACAAATTTCCTTAACGTTAAATGACCACTTACGTATATGAAGTTATTACATCAGAAACCATATTAAGTATATGAGAACACGTGGAAGCAATACATCTTAAATGCACCTGCGTCATCACATTCAGTTTATACTAGAACAATTGAATATAATGGAGTCATTCATCAGGTAAACAACTAACAATATACAAGTCTAGACTTGTTAGTAAGCGAATTAGAATTGAGAGTTATGTTGACTACGAATTTAATTCTCGTTTCCTCAACCATCTGTTACAGCTCAAACAAAACACATCGTTTTCATATATCCTGTGTGTGCTGTCTTCTATTGAACACGAAATGTAAGTTTAATTCAATTATTTAATTCACTCCCATAAAAACGTACTTGTTTTGTCTCATCGACCCGCGGAATTCAAAACGTAACCAGAGAGCTTACAGAAATTGAGTTCATAGATGTCTGGGTCATAGGATGTGAGGTGAGTTGGATATGACGTCACTTACTCGGGAAATTCAAACGTGACTTACGATAATCACAGATGTCTAGATCAAAAAAGAAACGATCTAATAATGAACACATGAACTATCATAGCTTGATGTCAAGGACGACATCTATGAGACCCTTATTACTATATCACCATCTATTGATAAACCGATGAACCATCATAGCCGAATGTCAATGTCGGAACAACTAACGTCATAGGATGATATCTGTGAGGTGTTTTGCTGTTGTTTGCGTGGGGAATTTCAAAAATTTAACTTATGTTGTAGCTATACTGTCATCTATTATTGAACCACACCCTAATTTCAAAATAATGAACTTTTAAAATAACCTACAAATTTCCTTAACGTTAAATGATTACTTACGTATATGAAGTTATTACACCAGAAACCATATTGATTATATGAGAACACGTGGAAGCAATTCATTTTTGCATGCACCTGCCTCATCACATTTAGTTTATACTAGAACAATTGAATACAATGGAGCCATTCATTAGGTGAACAAATAGCAATATACAAGTCTAGACTTGTGAGAAAGCGAATTAGAATTGAGAGTTATGTTGACTACGAATTTAATTCTCGTTTTTTCACGTTTTCCTCATCTGTTACAGCTCAAACAAAACACATCGTTTCCAAATATCCTGTGTGTGCTATCTTCTATTGAACGGAAAATGTAAGTTCAATTCAATTATTTATTTCACTGCCATAAAAACATACTCGTTTTGTCTCTTATTCAGAATAAACCTCTTATTAGCATTGAAACAGTTACAAAATTATTTAATTCACATTCATAAAATAACAAGTACAAAATAAATTAATTAACTTTTATAAATAAGCTATTGTTTCAATTTGGTGTGTGTATTACGAATTTTGAAAATCTTAAATTTTTATCCAGATTTCAGATTTATGATGGATCTAACGAAACTTGATCATTGTGCTCTTTTGGAGAGAAAAATATCCTGCATGTGGTTACAACAAATTCATCAACACAGGATATAAACGATGGACATGACATCCTACATGAACGGTGTACGTGACGGAAACTGATAGGAAGTTCCTATAAAAGGAGGAACTAGACGTGTTTTGTTAGTGCTTAAACATATCCGAATTATTCAACAGCTTGATTCGGAATAAGTAAGTCGTACTTTGGATCATTCCAACCATTATTCTGTGTTCAGTGCGTTAAATATATTTTGTGGAAAACTTTCAATCGAGTGCCAGTGCTTCAGTGTAATGATAATGTAAGTTAACATATTTTATACCTCATTCTTTTTTTCTTGCTCTACACCCGTACCTTTTTTTGCTTCACCCTCCATCTTGAGGTCTAAAGGGTGGTCGACTTTTCCCAAATGGAAACACGCCAGGTATCTCCTTTTGGGGAGAGATAGTATCAACTTCGGTATCTGTAATTCCCACCTACAAAATGGGTTGTTACCATCAGAGGTTAGGTATATACAGTGTTTTCCATTTGCTTCAGCAGCATTAAGGCGAACTGTTGCCTGACGGCTATGAAAGAACCGCCTTATGACTTTGCATTCAAAAATCTTGCTTCACACCCCCACTTTATGCTTCACCCTCCATCTGGAGGTCTAAAGGGTGGTCGACTTTTCCCAAATGGAAACACGCCAGGTATCTCCTTTTGGGGAGAGATAGTATCAACTTTGGTATCTGTAATTCCCACCTACAAAATGGGTTGTTACCATCAGAGGTTAGGTATATACAGTGTTTTCCATTTGCTTCAGCAGCATTAAGGGGAACTGTTGCCTGACGGCTATGAAAGAACCGCCTTATGACTTTGCATTCAAAAATCTTGCTTCACACCCCCACTTTATGCTTCACCCTCCATCTGGAGGTCTAAAGGGTGGTCGACTTTTCCCAAATGGAGACACGCCAGGTATCTCCTTTTGGGTAGAGATAGTATAAACTTCGGTATCTGTAATTCCCACCTACAAAACGGGTTGTTACCATCAGCGGTTAGGTATATACAGTGTTTTCCATTTGCTTTAGCAGCATCAAGGGGAACTGTTGCTTGACGGCTATGAAAGAACCGCCTTGTGACTTTGCATTCAAAAATGTTGCTTTACACATATATTAAATTGATTAATTTCGAAATATCAGACATTTATGTGCATCCGGCGGAAGTAGATTATATAGGTGGCACATTATCACACCGGAAGTGAGACAGGAAGTTGCGATTTTATCGCATATTCGAAATCTTCATGACGTTCTGGACAATAATATTCTATTTATATATCGATCAGTTTGACCGATCTTCCGCGATAAGGGTTTGAAATGTTTATTTTTCAAAGTATAGTGTTATGGTTGTCAAATGAAAAGCCTTAACAAGTAGAGTATGAATTCTATGATTCACATGGAGAAAAATCCAAAATCGCGGATATAAACAGGAAAAACTGTGAATTTTGTTGCAACCATAGCTTCTTGGGTATCAAGTAAAACAGCTTGATGAGTAGAATATGAGTTTCAATTTTTTCCTCAAAAAATCTATATGCGCAATGGGAGGGGAAGCGCATAAATATAGCACTATCAGAATCGGAAGAAAATGAGCCAGGGTGCAGCCGTTTTAAATCACATATATCTGTAGGTGTAGAATAAGTGACTACACAGTTTACAAATGTAAAATATTGCGTATGGGTTGATATAAACAAATTTTAAAAAAGTTCTATATTCGGTCGTTGATGGAGTAATATACCGACTTGTAATATACTCACAATCTCAATAGTGTTCCCACCTCAGATGTAGGTGGTTTAATTTCCTTATAAACATTCCGTTTTGAGAGTCACATGGAGAAGATAACATTTTCATACGGAGAGAAAGCTATTAGAAAAATTCGTCAGTTTCATCTTGAAGAGGATATGATTACACACATCATTATTGATATGTGGTGTCAGGATCAGAGGGTGTCATGTTATGTATTATACATAGATGATAAACCAGCCTCTTTCGTGCTTATGTCGAGTATGGATTATGATCCTCTAGGTAAACATACCAATCCGAAGACAATGAATTTCATTTATACTCTGAAGGAGTACCGTAAAAAGGGATATGCAGCAAAATTGGTAATGCATACCAAGAAGATGAATCAATTTTCAGCATTCTGCTCAAATAGTGATTCAGAAAAATTGCTTACAAAATGTGGTTGTATCAATCATGGAGATAAACATGGCAGTGTAATGTTTAGATACCCTTAATATATTCTGAATGTGTGTTTATTTAATTATGAATGATAATTGTACAAATAAAAAAATAGTTCACTAGAATCATTCATTATTTCATAATCTGATGGATTGAATTAGCTAATTATAGAATAATGGTGAATAAGTAAAATAGTAAAAATCATTCGATTACTTATAAATTCAACCCGGAAATAGTGATTCAGAAAGATTTTTCATAGATTCAAGGCAGGGCTAGAAGTTCATTAATAAATAGCCAAACGGAAACATGTATTGTGTAAGCTGAAATGAATGAAATTAAAAACGGTTAGAATCCATAACTTATTAGAACGGAAATTACCATATTGTGGTTGAATGGAAATTGATTATGGAAGAAATTATTCGTTAGAACGGAAACTGATAAAAAAATTCTCATATTGCGGCTGATAACGATTCTGAACAGGAAATTGATAAAGAGCGAAATTAAACCACTAGAATTAATTAAACGGAAACTGATAACATGAACCGTGAGAGATACGTTGTTGGAAAATTCTTGTTATGGGGGGCTTATAACGTAAACATATTTAATGTAATGATTTCGAGATAAAGTTCCCTCCGAATATATCCTAAGTGTACGTATGTGTTCGCGCTAATCTAGGTTTTCAAATATCTATATTCGAGGGGCATCTCCTCCCCCAATATTCGAAAAGAAGTTCAATATTCGGTCGTCGATGAAGTAATATACCAGCGTGTAATAAACTCATAATCTCAGTTTAAGTCATACGGGTGATTATACAGCAACATACAACCTTATAATCCACCAGTACATTTAGTTCGAGAGTTTATATAAAGGAGCGATTTCAAGAGCAAGAAAAATAAATAGATACATTGATATCATCCTGCTGCATATAGGTAATTATACAGCAACATACAACCTTATAATTCACCGGTACATATTGTTCGAGAGTTTATATAAAGGAGCAATTTCAGGAGCAAAAAAATTAGATACATTAATATCATCCTGCTGCTTATAGGTAATTATATAGCAACATACAACCTTATAATCCACCGGTACATATCGTTCGAGAGCTTATATGAAGGGGCGATTTCGAAAGCAAAAAAATTTTTTTTAGATACATTAATATCATCCTGCTGTTTCCATATAAGTCACCTGTAATCTCAACAGAAAACCGGATTCCGTATAATTTCCCTAGGTATATAACGATCGAGTTTTATTAACCCCTCAATAATTCACAGGCGGAAGTAAGCAGTTGGAGAAGATCTCCATCCATTTTTTTTAAACTATAACATTTACTAATTTTCAATTCTACCGCAGATCAAGATGTCCATTTTCACTGATTTGGTGAAGCATATCGCGGTTCTACTCGGACTTCTAACACCCCACTATGAAGGAATAGTGGCTGGCGAGGGATTGCTTGAATGCACCTTAGGAATAAGGAGGATAAATAATGCCCTTAAAACAGCTTAAAATATTGGGGAGAAGCAGAAGCTGCTATCAGCATTGGGAGCTCTGAAGACGTTACGGATCCAGATGAAATCTGAGCAGAAGAGGGGTTCTGGTGTGGATTCGAGAAAAGAAACTGCGCGGGATCGAGTTCATTGGACTGATTCCGTGTCTGCATTCAACAGTCGCATCCGTACTGGGATCCTTTCAAACTTGGAACATAAGGATCCTAAAGCGTTTCTGGGGGATTGTGAAGCTCTGTTCAAGAGTAGAATTCGGAATGCCCTCAAGAATGACGAGGCAGTTAAAGTTAATGCCGTATTCTGTGGAGAATTCCAACTCGTCAGAGCGGAGCAGATAACAACTGAATTCAATGTACTTCACAACCTCCAATTCACCAATCTTTCGAGACATCTGCTTAGATAGTTGTTTTGAGGATAAGATTATGAAGCCGATATTGACCCAATTAGAAGAGTTCCAAGAGAGAGACAGCGGGTGAGCGTTGACGAAAATTATCAATTTGGGGGTGAATATTAACAAGTTCACCCCGCAACTGGGATCTTCATATATTGATTTACCCTTCCAGATCGAACATAAAGAGGCCTGTATTGAGGTGAAAAATGGAGATGATGCATGCTTCGCATGGGCAGTGACTTCAGCACTATATCCGATCCATGCTAATTCAGATAGAGTCAGTTCGTACCCTCACTACACGGAAGTCTGAAAATTGAAAGGAATTCAATTTCCGATGACAATGCGCCGGGTCCGTAACTTTGAGAAGCAGAATGAAGTCTCCATCAACGTATACATCTTGAATGAATGTGGAAAGTCATTCGTTACATTACCTGCCTACCTCACGAAGGAGAAGAGGGGTAGACACGGAGAAGAAGAAGATAGCGATGATGCGACCCCAATTCGATTCCATTACGTTTGGATCAAAGATCTATCACGCCTGGTTTCTTC
Source organism: Endomychus coccineus (assembly GCA_958510875.1). NCBI lineage: Eukaryota > Metazoa > Arthropoda > Insecta > Coleoptera > Endomychidae > Endomychus > Endomychus coccineus. The sequence goes on along the minus strand of OY294069.1, from coordinate 78,559,788 downwards.
GCAGCTGACTAAACATGATGGACAGGAATATTTTTGCAAACGATGCTCCCATTACTTCCACTCTGAGGAAAAGTTAGGTAAACATACTGAAGACTGTGAGAAGCAGAATAGCTGTAAGGTTAAGATGCCTGAAGTTGTAAAGGATATCCTGAGATTCAAAAATTTTAAGAATAAAGTGAAAGCTCCATTTGTGGTTTACGCAGATCCAGAAAGCGTTCTTAGCCCCACTTCGTACCCGAAAAAGCCGCAGCAACATATGCCTGCAGCTATCGGATATTATATGAAATGTTCATATAATAAGATTCCCTATCCTTCTATCGAGCATATCGCGGCGAGGATTGTATGAGTTGTTTCGCAGACCAGATGAAGGCTCTCGCAAAAGATTTGAGTACAGTTTTCTGGTGTCCATATGACATCGATATGACGCAAGATGACGAAATTGCATTCAGAAGGGCGAGCTATTGTCATATTTGTGAGCAGCCATTCTCGGAAGTTGATTGAAAAGTGCGAGATCACAACCACCTCATACCATTGAGAAATTATCGAGGAGCAGCACATGAAGGTTGCAATATGAACTATCAGGACACGCATGTTGTTCCGGTAGTTTTTCATAATCTTAGCAATTATGATGCCAACTTTATCATCGAAGATATGGCCTCGCGGATGGAGGGTAAAATCGACCTACTCCCGATAACCAAGGAGAAATATATAAGTTTCACTAAACATACGGATGATACCTCCATTCAACTGAGGTTCATAGATTCATATAGATTTATGAATTCCTCCCTCGACAAGTTGGCATCATATTTGAATGATTATCCAAATTTAAAATGCCAGTTTGGAGAACTTGGCGATGAGCAATTGATGCTTTTAACGAAGAAGGGGGAAATGCCCTATGATTACATCGACTCTTTTGATCGGTTTTCTGAATCTTTTTTACCGCCTATTGATGCTTTCTACAATAAATTGGAGGATGAACCGTGCCCTCGAAGACTATACCAGCGAGCCCAGCATATATGGGAAAAATTTGGATGTCAAAACTTGGGACAATATGTTGATTTGTACATGAAGACGGACATAATGCTACTAGCCGATCTTTTTGAACAATTCAGATCTAGCTGTCATCAAACATACAATCTGGATCCTGTGCACTACTTTACACTGCCCGGCTTTACTTGGGATGCGATGCTGAAACATACGAAACAAGAATTAGAGCTTCTCACAGATCTCGATATATTTCTATTCGTTGAGAGAGGGATTAGAGGTGGAAGTTTGTTCTAAGCGTAGAGCTCACGCCAACAATAAATATATGTCAAATTATAATCCATCGGAAGCTGATTCTTATTCGATGTATTATGACGTCAATAACCAGTATGGTTGGGCCATGAGCCAAGCTCTCTCATATGGCGGATTTGAATGGTGTGATACAAATATTGATGTTACTACAGTTCCAGATGATTCTGATGTAGGATATATTTTAGAAGTCGATTTGGAGTACTCTAAACATCTGCAGGACCAACATAAAGATTTACCTTTCTGCCCCCTTTATATCGATCCTCAAACGGGTAACGCCCCCGCTTCATCAAATGCACCATCGAAATTGATGGCAACGCTTCACCCTGAGGAAAAGTATGTGATCCATTACCGCAGTCTCAAGCAAGCGCTAGCAAACGGTTCGATCCTAACTAAAATTCATCGTGCCTTGAAATTTAAGCAAGCTGCATGGTAGAAATCGTATATTGATCTGAATACTAACCTCCGAAAGGCTGCGAAATATGAGTTTGAGAAGAACTTATTCAAATTAATGAATAATGCGGTGTTCTGTAAGACGATGGGGGACATTCGTAAAAGAGTGAATGGTCGGTTACTAACCGAGTGGGCTGGAAGGTACGGTGCACAATCATACATATCGAAACCGGAATTCAAGAACTGCACCATTTTCAATGAGAATTTTGTGGCTGTTGAGCTGAACAAGTTGGAAGTGTCGTTGAATAAACCTATTTATGTAGGAATGTCTATATTGGATTTGGCAAAGATTACTATATACGACTTCCATCATGAGTATATGGTTCAGACGTTTGGTGATAGTTGTTCTGTACTGTATACCTATACAGACTTTCTCATATATGAGTTGGAGAAAGACCCTTATGATGTGATGAAGCGCTACTGTCATCAATACTTCGACACCAGCGACTACCAGCCTGATAACATCTATGATATTCCACTCGGTAATAAGAAAGTATTAGGACGAGAACGGGGGAACTCCTATGACCGATTTTGTTGGCCTACGATCCAAATTATACGCAATAAGGGTTTCAACCACGGAGGATGATGTTAGTGTGAAGCTTCAAGAACTATGAAAAGCTGAATACGAAGAATCCGAAATTGAGGTGATAATGCGGGATTATGAAGAAACAAAAAAAGCGAAGGCGGTGAAATATTCTGTGGTGAAAAGGATAATCAGTTTTGAGTGCCTCGAGGAGTGGGAAGAGGTATCAGTCACTCAACATTTAATCAAAGCGGAAAAACATAAGGTGTTCTCCATGAGCCAGGAAGAGATCGCTTTATCCCCCCACGATGATGATCGGTACTTGATCCCTGGAACTTTTGCAACGCTTCCGTGGGGGCATTATGCAATCATGGACACAGATTAGCGATTATTGGTTGAATATATTAACATTTAGATATAGTTGCAATATTATATCATAGGGATTTATGAGTTCCGATTAGTTTGAAGCACATTTAACATAATTATACGACTATTGTAAGCAGCTTATATGAAGGATGAGTACAGATTTGTGATTGGTTGACGTTCCATTTACGATGGAGGAAAATATATGTATGCAGCCCAGCATGTCGATAATCTAGAAGATTGGCTTCTCAATACCATACTCCCAAAATGAAAATGTGCTTTTTCAAATAAATGATATAATAAATATCGATATTACATTCCTCATACATCTTACACAAACCATAAACGATTCAAAGTCGTTTGAGTCGCCCGAGTCACTCGAGTCACTTGCGAATCGCTTTCGAGTTGCTTTCGAGTCGCTTCCGAGTCGCTTGCGAGTCGCTTTCGACTCGCTTTCGAGTCGTTTTCGAGTCGCTTCCAAGTCGCTTGCGAGTCGCTCACGAGTCGCTTTCGAGTCGCTTTCGAGTCGCTAACGAGTCGCTTTCGAGTCGGATGAGTCGCACGAAACATTGCAGCCTCTGAAATTTCGCGAGCTAGCGATTGCCTGTTAAATCCATTCACATGTAGTTATAATATGTTCATTTTTCCACATTTATTTATTAGAATCTAATATTATATCATAGGAATTTATTTTCCTTGAATGGTTTGAATATAAGCACATTTAACATTTAGTTATTGGAGTAATAATTATTGTAAGCATGATTTACTATTGATTGATGTTTCATTTACATTTAGATGTAGCTGCAATATTATTATCGATATCTATTCGCATCTAGTTACAATATATTGATTTCACATTTATTCATTAGAATCTAATAATATATCATAGGGTTTTATTTTCCCTGGATTAGTTTGAAGCACATTTAACATTTTGGCGAATTATTAATACGCCCTAATTAATATTGAAGGGGTGTTCAGCCATACTCATCTGTGAACTGGCGATGAAACAATAACCTCAGCGATTATTAGGAGGAACATGTTTTATATGATTATTCTGTTATCGATTGCTAGTGGTTTGTAGGCCTCCTGGGGACGCTTTCCACTTTATCAAAAAAGGCATGAGTTCTACCTCTTGGGTGGTTGGGAAACGGACTTGATCTCCATAAAAACTCCTTGCATATATGTTTCCGCTGAAAATTGATTGGAAAACCTGCAAAAATAAAAAATGGGATTATCATTATAACTTTTACGCGACTGTCCGTCTGTATGTTTTTAACTAGTATATATTGATATAAAAACTGTTTACTGAGTTTTTTTCTTTAATTATGATTTGAATTAATTTGAATATTGATTTGAATATTTCAATGTTCTGAAATCTACCGGCTAGCTTTTATTTGTATTTTAAATCTCATGTTTGTTTTGATTTGAATAATGAACTTTTACCTTTTTATTTCTATGGAATTAAACACAATGTTCTTTGAATGTTGAAAACTTTTATATTTAAATTTCTGTGACTCTATTTTTTATCTCGAGTATCAATTTTGACAATTTTATGTTCAAATAGATCTATCATCTAACCTCAAAATTATTTACTATTAATATTTGTTCACAAAGTTATAATCTACAATCTTTCTTTCAGATTTACAGACAGATAATAATACAATGGAGAAATAACAGATAAACTTACGTTTAGTTTATATCCAAGAATATGTTTTTTAAAATGTGGGCAATGTTCACTTGGCTTGATTTTCTTATTAATTTGATAATTCACTTTACCCGTAGGTACAGTTTCTTTGCTGTACACAAATCACAGGTAAACAGTATGGTTACTTCTTTAGAAATCAGGAACTGTTGATAATTGTTAACTTGTCTTATTCTTTTTCAAAAGATATAAAACCTTGAATGATGTATTGGAACGTCGTCGAAGACTAACTATTATACGATGCTACTTGTGAATTATGGTTATAATAACTTTTAAAAAACTTTGTTCGAAGACTGGGAACACTACTCTTCAGATGTTGATGGCTTACTAACTTGGCTTGTCTTCAGATGCCTTTTATAGGCCTTCAAAAAGGACGCCAAGTATTTTCAAAAATAACCAATGAGGTGCTTAGTTTACCTATCAAGAATTCTTTGTTGAATGTTGAAAACTGACAGAACTATTACATTGTTACTAGTCTGACGTCTATAAAATCGCCTTGACCAATCAGAATTTAGTATTCTTTAAATTTTTAATTATTGGAGATTTTCAACTTATTTTAAATGATGATGATTCCTTCTTTCTAACTTCATATTGCCTACATTTTTCCACACACTTTGGTATAAGATAACCTATGATTAGGTTATTATTAATATGATTATTCCTATAATTATTATAAATTTGACAGTTGTCATTATTGAAAACTAATACATAATATAATATATTAATAACATTTCTTTAACATTATATAACTCAAATTTACTAATCCTAACTCATATCTACAACATTTTCAATAGTTTGTGCTATCTCATGATAGTTTTAGTAATCATTTTAATTATGATTTCTGCCTTCGTAACACTGTACGTTTATTCACTTTCACTGAAGTTCTAGTTTAACACTTTTATTCTTATTACATTGTTGTTTATTATGTTTTACATTGTTCATTATATTATACTAACTATTATTCAACTTTTAACATTGTATTTCAATTCCATATAATATCTTTTTATTGATCTTTTCTGATTTTCAATGTTCGGTAAGTTCTAATTTTATCATTTTATTGTTTAGGAAATGAAATCATAACAAATTCCTCCAAATCAATTTTAACGTATTAATCAACATTAATATTTAAAATTTATTTATCTTTTGATTTTATTTTCTTCAACTAGATTGATTAATAATTATACTTGTATATTTGATCAATATTACATATTCCCCTTATCTTTCCAGCTTCAGGATTCATTAATTCATAACTATTTTTAGCATTTTCATTTGTTACCACATATGGACCTTCAAAGGCAAAACATAATTTTCCACATATATTCTTTTTATTATTAGTTACTTTCATTGCTGTTGCTATTACTAATTCACCTATTTCAAATTAAATTAACTTCTCTCTTTTTCTCATTTCCCTTCTCATATACTTTCTTGCATTTCTTTCTAACCTATTACTGATATCTTTCAAAATTTTATTTCGTTCTACTGAATTTTCATCTAACCGTTTTCTATCAGGTTCTTCGCCTTTCATAATTAATACGGGTGTTTTCTCTGTTGTAGTATTTGGACAATGATTTAAACATTTTTCTACCCTGGATATTGATTCATCCCATAGTCGATGTTTACCCTCACAATATACCCTTAGATATTTTATTACTTCCTGTATATATCGCTCTGATGGATTGGATTGAGGATGTCTGATGCTTGCTAATTGATGAAAAATTAAATTTCTTTTGCAAAAATACTTGAAACGGATGTTTTGGAAATATGTTGCGTTATCTGTAATTATCTTTTTCGGTCTACCAATTTTTTTTAAATAGTTTTCTAAATTACGCATTACTTCTTTACTTTTTGTCGTTTTGCAAGGATATAATTTTATATATTTAGAAAATGAATCTACTACAACTAAAATATGTCTATTTCCATTTTCACTCACTCAAAAAATCTATTGCTACTACTTCTAAACATTCTTTTACTATAATACTCTTTTCTAAATTATGATTAATTATATTTTTAGGCTTTGCTCTTTGGCATATATCACATTTCTCAATATTTATTTTCAAACCTGCTATATCTAATTCATTCAAAACTGATTTTATGTGATCTTTATGATCTTCTACTGTTCTAGAAAATATTAATATGTCATCTATATAATGAACTACAAAAATTTCAAATCTATTTAATATCTGATTCATACTTCTAACTAACGCACTGCATGCACTTTGAATACCAAAAGGCGTTACTTTAAAACGATACACTTCTCCATCTATCATAAAACCAGTTTAATTTCTACAACTTTCGTGTAATGGAATCAGCCAGAAAATATGCCTTAAATCAATTTTACTAAAAACTTGTGCCTTTACTATTCTACCAAAAATTGCTTCTATATTTTTAGGATCTTCATATTGTGGTACTGAAAATCTATTTAATGTTCGAGCATTTAAACATAACCTAATATCACCATTTGACTTTTTTGCGATCACAATAGGGTCTATATATTTTGTTTTACTTCTTTCTATTATGTCTTGTTCTAGCATTTCACCGATTTTCTTTCTTACATCTTCTATGTACTTGTATGGAATTGGATAGTTCTTGGATTTAAAATTTTCAATTTCTTTGACTTGGAATTTATGAATATATTCACTAGCTATTACGAGTTTCATCTATTATTAGACCTTTATGTTGTGAAATTATTTCTGATATGATTCCAATATACTTCTCGGATACTTTCATCTGCGAGATTATTTCATTTAAATTTCTGCTTAAGTCTTTTCTTTCGACCGCATTTATTATATTGCAACCTTCATTTGGTCTGTCAATATTTTCATTTTCCCCCTCCCCTATCTTTATAATTCCATCTGACAACTTTATTCCCTTCTCCTCGTAATCTATTATAATTCCATGTTTTTCTAATTCATCAGTTCCCATAACAATATCCAATCTCATATTCGGTACTACTATAGTTTGCTTTCATACACCACATTTCTGAGCGTCCAGCGATGTTGCCAGTTCAGAATAAAACTGTTTTGTTGGTCCTCTATAACAGTCCCAAAATTCACATTGCGTATCATATTCTTTCTTGAATAACTGATGAACATTTCAGTTATATTTAAAGTTCAAAATTGAAAATATCCAATATGTAATGTATTTTTTATAAGAAAATGTATAGATAATTTTATTACTTAACTTGAAATTGCGTATTTTTCTAACCAAACGAAATTTTCTGTGGGAATTGAGGTGATCATACATACATTTTTAATAAAATTTGAAGGCAATAAGAATGGAAAATTCCTTAACTGAAAAACGCACTTTATTCAATATAATCAAACTTATAAAACCAACGATACCTCCTCTTATTCTATATAGACAGACAAGTAAATAACTATATAAGAAATAGGCAGAAAAATATATAACTAAATAATAATCTTTCTATAATCCAACGGCAGTAATTGTCCACATAAGTAAAAAATTGTCCACATGGTTAAAAGATATTAACTTCTTAACAACCTCTTTTGAGCTGTAAAATCTTTTTTGAAATTGATTTGAAGAGCAGTTTTGAAAATGCGTAAGATCATCTTTCAGCGTTGAAAGGAATCTTGAATATACATTTATAGAACGATTGCAAACATTTTTTAGCTTGAAAGAATATACTGAATACATTTATTCAATCTACAGGTAATGTCAAATTTAAACAAGTGGAATAATAACTTTTCTTGTTATATACAGAAGTTGGGTCAAGGAATATGAAAATGAATAAATCACTTTTTCCTATTGAACTCAACAACCAGACTGTGATTACTCACAACATTCAAAGCATCTGTCTACGATGAATGAATGACTGAATGACTGTAACTGGTAGTATAACGTAAAATGTAAAAAATACCGAAGAATTTTCGAGAACCGGTGTTTTGGGACGCCCACAAATCGACGGCCTGAAAGTACTATATACAAACACCTTTCCCATCTCCTACTCTGAGCGTTCACCACATGTTTCTACCGCTAAAGCTGAATAATATTCACAATCTACCGATTTCAAAGCATCCAAAACATATCTCTAAATGTCTAAATATCCGTTATTTTGAGTATAAAATTTGTTATTAAATTGACAGTACTTTTGACTGAGGCATATATCGAATGCCTGTTCTATTTCTGATTTTATCGAAGATATTTGTGACTAAATTCCGACATTCAATGGGAGGGATATTTGAAAACATATTAGAAACATCAAAGGATACCAAAATACCGTAGTTAGGTATAATTTTTGGTTTAATTTGTTTGTATTCCTTCTTCAACCTATATATAGTAGATATAGTACTTGTAAATTCATACCACCGTTTTCGTCTGAAGATGACAGGTTTAGTGTTGAAACTATAGTAACGACTATGATAAATATCAGTGATAGTATAACAATAGTATATTGTATAACTAGCACGGAATGATAGTCATTTCCCACGAGTGGGAAATGAGCATTCCGTGCAAGTTATACACTATACTTTTTCTACGGCTATAACATAATATATTAGCGAAATGATTTTACAACAGAATTTTGAACTTTGAATTTAATTAGGTATATTAAAAATGTCAAAATACAATTTAATTATTAACAATATTCACAGTTATATTGTTACAGTGATTAAATGTTATATTTGAAGCATCTGGGCACGGCAATGACATGTTTGTATTTTCCTTGTGCTCCAAAATATAGGATCTTGAAGTAGATGCCTGTTTTGCGGCTTCAATAATTTCTGGGGGAGTCAGTTCTACGTCACTTTCGCTGCTCATCGTTTGATTCAAGTTCAAAAATCTAACTAAACAGAGCTGTCAGTATTCGTTGTTTGAATTTTGACATTCCATGGGAGACGTGATAAATTGTAAAATAAAAACACAATGAAACACAATGACTTCATTGTGTTATCAGGTGAGGAAATGAAATTGAAGGCATACAATGTACCTCATTGTTTAATCAAAAACAGTTAGGAAAGAGCAGTATTGTGTCATGGCCGTAGAAAAAATAGTTATATTTATTATTTCGTTATAATAATCACCCTTATTCACTATAATTATTTCTTATTTATAGTGCTATCCACAGTAACTCTTTTATAGTTTATTAGTCAACAAGCAATATTAAGGTCTACAACAGAGGATTTTCCCGCAATGACATGATTTTCAACTATGATTGAAAATATTCTTTTCTAACAAGCTGGGAACATGGAATGGTATCTTCGCTTTGTTGGTCTCAATTTCCAGTTCCACAAGATAGATGACTTTCACCCATAGATGACAACATAGTCTTCACAAAATCATCAAAGTCTGATGCAGACACAATAACATTTGAAAATATTCAATCTCCAGATTGAAGATCGGAAATAGTTTTAATTTTTTATATCCAGAAATAGACGCTCAAGATGAGTCGATAACTTTATGTTCGAATTGGATAGAAAATTCAATATTGCTTTGCAAAGATATTCTGTGACTAATAGGCTGTGTTTAATTCAGCAAAACTAATAATATTTCTGGAAATGATTGAAAAGATTGTTCTCATTATCAGCTCCCAATTTTTCATGCCAGCGAACGATTACATTATGCCAAGGCATCACAAGGTAACCATATGAAAATACGATGATGCTGCAGAGCAACATATTTTTAGGATTATTACCAAGTTCAGGTTTGGATCGGTAATAAAACCATTGATCCAACGGAATGGGGTTGGAGAAATAGTCCGAATGGACTTACAAACAGTAAAAATGTACATCCCAATGAGTTGATCAAAATAATGTCTTGTGGTTGTATAAAAAAATGTACTGGTAAATGTTCGTGCTTAAAAATAGGACCACCTTGTAGCTCATTATGTAAGCATTGTGAAGGTAAAGAATGTTCTAATTGCCCCGAGCCAGAAATCAGTATATTAGATGATGATGATTTTGATAAGTGTATGGATGAAAATAAACACGATGATGAAGATGATGACGATAACAATGATGTTATCAATGACAATTGCGACGATCAACTTTTATCAAACTTAGATGATGAAGCGGATCACGATGATCCATATATCAATAATGATCATATTACATCATTAGCAATATATGCTGACAGTGATAACGAATACTTAGGTTATTTGTGAATTATTAGACATATAGATAATTTTCCAATGAATATGAAATGTAAAAGAAAAAACAATATAAATGTGAAAAAAAAACAAATTATTTATTAATCTTAGTTTTTTGTTGTTTAAATATTGAAATTTGTTATGTAACACCCTATAATGACATCATGTCACGGTCACATATACACGTTCACACGTCTACATACACTCACACATCCACCCAAAATGATTATAAGTATTCAGGTGCATTTTAAAACATTTAAAAAGTATTATTTCGCGGGAGGAATCTATTGTACCGGCCCTCGCTTATTGCCGCTAAATGAAATTCCGCGCTAGTTTTTATGATGAAATTCCTTATAACTTGAAATTGTGAACGAATTCCCGTACGCTGTTTCATACCTAAATAGCCGATGTATTTCTCTGTAGTTTGCTCCAAGACTTTGTTGATAGACTCAAAATTGGGCCCTTTAGAGGTCCAAACACATTTATTAGGATAGCTTCATTTCTACTCGACTCAAATCGATATGCTTGGATTTAAATAGTCGTTATGAAAATCTCTTAAAGAACGTAGAATTTGAATTCCGTGAAAAATGTCTAACCCCAAAAGATTTGAATTTTTAAGCTATCTAAAATTTTCAAAATGGCGCCAAAGTTATGTCTTCAAACCAAAATGATTGAATTTCGGACATTGAGTGCAGAATAATAGAATATTTCGAATCAATTTGGTTTTAGATCCAGAACTTAAGTATTCCGTCTGGAATTCGTAGAATAAAAATTATTTTTTTTGGCTTAAAAAAATGAGGTAGGTCAAAATACCAGAAACCGAAGAAAGAGAAATAAAAATACTATGTTTCCACCGAAACAGAATATGAAATAAACAAAAACTCTTTGACATATACTCCATTTTTCAATGTGCTAAAAAACAGAGTAAATGGACCCTACCTTGGGCTCATGCCCTCTAATCGATTTCGGAACAGAGCCAAAAATTGCGTATTAATTTTTCCGAAAACTTTTGTTGAAACAATTTTCCATACAACTCAAAGCTTTGTCTCAAAATACAAAAAATTGAGGAAAGGCCATTTTTGCTTCCAAAATATGGCCATAGCTTTTTGAGCACAGGGTTAATGCAAATTTAAACTACCCCATCGTTCTCAGCGTGTCAAAATACATAGAATAGACCGCAATTAGACCTCGCGGAAATTAGGACAAAAATCGTCGATTTTCCTCCTTAAATGCCTGGACTATTGACGGAACGCGCTATCCCTTTATCCGGTACCGCACCTGCTGGTGTGATCGGCAGTGAACGTGTTGTCATAATATTTCTCTCTACAATCGGCAATCGGCCAGATAATTAGCGCTTCAAATGACGCGCGAAACAGAGCGAATAGTGTCGAGTATTTCGGCAATCCCTACTACTCAATATCTCAAAAACGGTCGTACCTCTTTGAACTTTTAAGCCAGTAAGTTTCGACAATCATTCCATAATTTGTGTTAAGATTTCTGATAAGCAATGAAAGAGTTCACACTTTAACACTATAAATAAGAAACAATAGCTCTTATCCACTAACGCAATTGAAAATAAACTGTTCTGTTTATTCTGATGATGGCTACTTGGTAGCTGAAAGGTCCTTACTTGACAGTATTTCAATTTTATAATTTTGATAGTTCCTTATTCATAGGGTCCAAATTTTGAGTTGATTGCATTTATCATTTGGCCGCTACACGAGAACATACTTCATGCCATATAACTCGATTCAAGATTAAATGGCAAAAATCAACAAATATAACATGTGTTGGCAATGTCCGTCTTTCTAGTCGATTCCTCATGGATGATCTCTCTCAAATAAGCCTTCCTTATTTCGAATTATCTCGTATTGCTCTATTACTATTTGTTCAAGATTTCTCTCATTTTCAATTTGCACCTAGTACATTTAAATAACTCCATGGAACAGAATCTGAGGATTGTTAGTCAGGTAAACGAGGAGGCCACGCAACTGTACGGCATTATCCTCTTTTGAGGGTCGATCTAACTAAAATGAGGAGGTGCTCCATCATGCATAAATCAACTTACTGATCTATTTGCGTATGGTACATTAAGTATTAGATCTGTAAGGTCTTTCTCCAATAAATTGAAATATTTTTCACCATTCAGGTGAGGAGGAATTATAAAAGGTCCATTCCCACCATTTTCGAATAGATTTTCCATGAAAATGTTTTTTTTTTAAATGTATGAATATTTTTTTGAAGCAAAATTTTCCCAAAAACCTATAATTAGTTTCAGAATAAAATAAAATGATGCGATCCAAAATAAAGCAGAAAATGTGTTGCAAGTTCCCCGTACCGTCTCTTCTGTTAAGAAGCTTCGTCGACCGGTACCTACCATATAAAAAATTTTGCATCGATAAAGCCAAATTACCAAAATTGAAAGCTTGGCATGTTATGGTTCCTGAGTCATAAAACGGAAAATATCTTTCAGTCTTCATCTATAAAGCTCCGTAGGCTCTTTATTGGAACATTTCCGGACTTGATTTGATATAAATTTTTCTTATTTTTTTAGTTTGGCATATGAAATTCCGGATATGCTATATAGACATCTAGATATGGATCACCTTCCGCATAAAAGAAAACAAAATCAGTAATGATTTAATTCCTATGGGCCTCATTATCATTATCTGGATGAAGGGAAGGAAACGGGCAGACGATAAGCTCCCCGAATAACCGTTTTTTGGATAACTGGGGAATTTCCTAGTCGGGACATTTTTGTTTTCCAGAATTACTGCTGCTGTCCTGATTCACAACAGTTCCAATGAAATGGAGAAGGGCATACAGTGGATATGTCGTAGGAATCGGTTGGAATGTATAAATGAGGGTGATGGCAATATATAAAGGAATATTAAAAAATTAATCAATAACCGAAGAAATATGATAAACTATTTAACTAGCTTGATATGGAACAACTTGTTCTATTGAAAATAATTTTAAAGTGAAAAGAGCAACTCTAGAGCACAAACAATTAAAATTAATCTAGAAATTAATATTGAAATTAAATCTTCAAATATCATTTATAGATAAATTCACTTACAGATTCTAAATCTACTATGCGAATCGGACATAATAACATATTACTCCATCTATACATTTTGACCAATAATAATGAAGATTCTTGACCCAGTATGAATTATATATGAAAATTCTCGGGAAATATGTCCCATTACACTCTGTTTTACCACCCTGTTTTTGAGACGAAAATTTGAAACAGAGTGTAATGTGACCTATTTCCCGAGAATTTTCATATATAATTTTGACCAATCTTATATTCTGTTCTTTCATAGTAAAATGCAATAATATTGATAATATAAAGATATAAATCAACCTAGCTCTCACCGGCTTAAACTAAAAAATTTTGCGGATCGAATTTGATTCAATAGACTCTACAACAAAAGTTTAATTAGATGGATTCACCATATAGATGTCGCAACTCTTTTTTTCGATTAAAACTCTAAAGAAAAATTACGCTGCTAAGGTAATCAAAACTTGTAATCTCAACCAAATGATCCAATTATCATTTATCTGAACCTATATTTACGGACTCGCCGATCATCGAACACCTTCAAGTTGCAGAGAAGTTTACTTTCACGGAATTTATCATTTGGTTTTTCAGCAATACACGAAAATATATTATGTAAAATTATCTCTTGATTGCGATGATGAGACGACACAGAATTAATGTCGTTGAGAATAACGATGAATTGATATTACCCCAAAGTTTATTGACCCCTACGTATACCCTAATCTTAACCAACAAGCCGCGCGCCGAGTCGCCAATTCGTTACAAATAATGAAAATCATGTGGTGAACGGCTTACGCTCAGTTTGAAATGCAAGAAAAATGAGAATAATGCGGAATAACTATCAGAATACGGCGTTGTCATTTCTCCTTGACGTCGAGGATGCCTACAAATCGACAGGCTGAAAGTACTGCATACACCTGACTAATACACAGGAATTGTAGCGAACGCCTCTAACGGCAGACACGTTGTACTATCAGTATACTTTTAATACACAAAACGACAGGTTGCACTAGCATCTGAGCGTCCAGACAAATTTTTGCCAACGGGTTCAACGAACAAGTCTGAATGATTTACTACGGGGAAACTTCCAAGCGTCCGTATACGGACGCTCTGTAGGAACCGGACGCTTGGAAGATAGCAATCCGTCAATGTACGGACGCTCGGAAAGTAGTAGGATAAATATAAATATACATATATATATATATATATATATATATATATATATATATATATATATATATATATATATGAAATCATAACAAAATATAAATATGTATATATATATATATATATATATATATATATATATATATTTTGTTATGATTTCATTTCCTAAACAATAAAATGATAAAATTAGAGCTTACCGAACATTGAAAATCAGAAAAGATTAATAAAAAGATATTATATGGAATCAAAATAATAGTGTAGATCGCTAATGAAGATATTCATATAATCATTATTATTATTAGTATTTTATTCCTCATCCGTCCATCATAGTTCGTAAACGATGATAACATCGCCATTAATTGGAGCACGTCCTAAACAAGTGTCTGAATATTGATAAAGATCGCTTATGAAGATACAATGCTCCTACTTTTATGAAGCATGTGCTTGAATGTCATATAGATCAGCGCTTATGAAGATATTCATATGATCATTATTATTATCCGTATTTTATTCTTCATCCGACCATCATAGTTCGTGAAAGATGATGACGTCATCGTCTGTTGAAGCTAGTTAAAATGCAATGTGTCATAAGATCTACCTCTTGGGTGGTGGTTGGGAGACGAGCTTGATCTCTATAAAAACTCCTCGCATATGTTCCCCCTGAAATAAACCGCTTGAAATTGATTGAGTTTTATAAAAAGCTGTCCGTCCGTCTGTCTGTCTGTTCCTATAAACAATGTGCGTTGATGTGAATGTTTTATTATTATTAGTATATTATGTATACCGAAAATAATATCAGCATATCTATCTGTTCAAGATGATTAAATTGTATTTTGTAATATAGCAATCGAGTTGTACTGACAGTTCGAATAATCATCATGACGCGTGGCATCACCTCGTCTAGATTCTGTATAGGTACTGGACTCCAACCCTCCCTCTTGTACACACCTATATATTATATACCTCGAATTACCGAATTCACCACAAATCTTATTATATAACGTTTACAGCGCTTATAGGGTACTACGTTAATAATTATTATGAATATTCCTACCAGCAGCAGCTAGATTTCGGTTCATATCATGCGATTTTCAATCAATATGATTCTAATATATATACATACAATATGTATGATTTGAAATAAAGTATTCTCTTTGCGTTTGAAGGTGATCGGCGTGAACGTTACTTCCTTATCACTCGAGCTAGCTATCGCTCTACCGCAAAATGTGATAGCGGATATTGTTCAACTTGCTACTAATTTAGCAAAAACTTATTTCATTTATATCAGATAATTTATGAAACATACATGAATGAATTATTACGATAAAATATAATAACATATTATTTCAATTCTAATTCTACTTTTAGAAAAACATTTTTATATATTCGTAATGCTTCCGGATAATTTATGAAACTACTTTAACATTGGAGGGATGCGCATCATTACAATAATGAATATTCCAAGTTGAATACATTGCTTTCGGGGACGATTTAGCGCAACCTTAACACTCAAGTGAGCTATCTCTCCACCTCCAATGATGCATACTTATAATATTATAATGAATATTGGGGCCCTCTAGTACTAATCTAGCGAAAAAACGTCCTCAGATAATTTAATAGTTATTTTCCGCAAACGCAGATAATTCATAATATCGCTATTATGAGAAGCAGTATTTTTGTGAACTACTAGGCCCCTTATTGGAGACCTGTGAGGCAGACGATGCACCGCGACCGATATCATCATAACTCAGACAAAACCCTGCGACTAACGGCATGTACAAACAACCCCTCATTTCATTGAAGACTCGCGCGTGGTAGATACCACGCTGAAGATCTGCGTGACAGACATCATTATACCTGCACACTCTATACAACCTCACGTTCCATCTACACACCCGCCTCGTTGGAGACCGCACTTCGTTGACAGCTTCATTCAAATCCACGCGACTAACGTTATGCATAAACAATCTGTATAACCACACATTCCATACCTCATTGAGGTCCCCCACGTGACAGACTCCATTTTCGTATAATGAAAATGATATCCATATATCTATATGTTCAGGATGATTGAAATCGCATTTTGTAATATAGCGATCGCGTTGAAATAAGGTACAGACAGCTCGAATGAACGTCATGAAAGTCCTTATAAACATTCCGTTTTGAGAAATGCTTATGCAGAAGATATCATTTCCATACTGTATAACGTCTCATCTATGCATCCACTTCAATGAAGGAGCAGCAGCAGCCCTCTCAAGATACCTCGATGAAGAGCTGCGTGACAGCCTCTTTCGAAAATCACGTGACTGTCGACATACACATACAACGCCATTATAACTCTTCCAAAAACCTTGTGAATGACGCTATGAAAAAGCAGCGTCACATTCCATACCTCGCTGTAGGCCCCGTGACATACACTTCGTCCCCTCTGTGTTCAGACACACACACGGCTGAAGTCATGTACTACCTGTATATGCACCAGATAGACCGCAATATACTCACACTTATCGCTCGAGCCGGATACCCCGGGTTATATCTACAACATTAAAATCACTTGTTCTCAAGTCCTCCATAGCTGAGCGGTTAAGGTGTCGGCTCTGGATTTTATTTCTCGGGTTCGATTCCCGTATGTGTAGAAAAATATTTCATTTTCAGTGGAAGTGTACTGCATTAAATTGTTCAAGTCCACCTCCGCGGTTAAGCCACCTAACTTTGGAGTTTATTCCCCGGGTTCGAATCCGGTGTGTGTAGAAAAAAATCATTTCAGTAGAATGTGTGTACACAGATGACTAGTTCACAGACTTCAGATTATCCAGACCATAGTTAGGGAAGAACCATACACAGATGATTGGTTCACAGACTTCAGATTGTTCAGACCATAGTTAGGGTAGAACCATACACAGATGGCTAGTTCACAGACTTTAGATTGTCCTGGCCATAGTTAGGGAAGAACCATAGACAGAAAACTAGTTCTCCTCATGGAGATTTACATGCAAAAAAGAGGTCGATTTCAAGGTCGAACTGTCATAGCACATCTACTTCCGTAAATGGCCAGGATATTGGAATTTTATCTAGTACTTTCCTCATTTCATCATAAAACTGATATGGCGTTTCATTTCATGCCTCAAAAAGGTATAAGTGACAAATACATCTACCAACAGGTGAACATAGCATAATTTCAGTGCAAACTCAAGTAAATCAATCAAAGTCAGATGAAAAAAATTATGAAATATATTATATATTTCTCTTAATAACCATCAACAATGTCCTAGACCACGTTGAAAGGAGGGTGCCAGTGGAACGAATCACACTATCGAATAAGGGTCAGTAGTGATATGCGGACCCAACTAGCTCAACGAGATTATTTACTCTCAGGGCTCGTAGTGAAACGTGTCCTGTGATTCTAGACTTTACGGGTTACCCTGAGCGCCAACAGCTTTTGAACGAACAAAACTAAAAAGAGTCGACAGTCAAGAATTCGTGCACTATGATGTGGATAAAAGTTGATGTATACTTAGGAAAATAAGACAATGTCCAACTCAACAATTTGGTTTTATTCCTAGTAGGAATTTGAAATAACAATTCAAACAAAGCACAATTATTGGAATGACGAATGTTCACATTTCATTTCTATCACGAATAACTGAGTTCAAGATTACTATGGAATTTTTATTCCAAAACTGTCACTATCATAAATGTCACAAAATGTCACAGTATTCATCTACTGTGACAATCAAGGATGATATCCTTTCCAAAACTGACAGCCATAAATGGGAAATTCAATGTCCACCGCAGAAATAGCAACCTGCTTGGAATACTATCCCTGATCACTGTAGCTGTCATCCCTTTGCTCAGTCATCATTTCCAAGATAATGTTCTAAACGTGCAATTTCCAAATTTTGATCTTCATTATTTGCTACAAAAGAAATAAATGTATCAAAATTATGTTTTCAGTAACTGATTAGATAATATTTAGGGAAGTATCCCTCACAGAAATACCTGAATCGACCCAAATGATCAGATAAATCAATTCACGATAGTGGAAAAAAAACTAGCACATATGAAAAACTTGACATTACTCTGTTTGGAACAATGTATTATAGGAACAAATAGGAAGTAACAGATAAAACAGCAGCACCTATAAAATAGGAATTAATGCTGATCACAACAAGCTGAGAACAGCTGAGCAAATTGAATAATCTTAAGCTGTTACTTAGACAAAAAGGTATAAGTGACAAATACACCTACCAACAGGTGAACATAGCATAATTTTAGTGCAAACTCAAGTAAATCAATCAAAGTCAGATGAAAAAAATAATGAAACGACCAATTTTTCACTTTATCGTTATATATTTCTCTTAATAACCATCAACAATGTCCTAGACCACGTTGCAAGAAGTGTGCCAGTGGAACGAATCACACTATCGAATAAGGCTCAGTAGTGATATGTGGACCCAACTAGCTCAATAAGATTATTTACTCTCAGGGCTCGTAGTGAAACGTGTCCTGTGATTCTAGACTTCATGGATTACCCTGAGCGCCAACAGCTTTTGAACGAACAAAACTAAAAAGAGTCCACACTCAAGAATCCGTTCACTATGAGGTGGATGAAAGTTGATGAATACTCAGAAAAATGAGACAAAGTCTAACTCAACAATTTGGTTTTATTCCTAGTAGGAATTTGAAATAACAATTTAAACAAAGCACAATTATTGTAATGACGGATGAATATTTGGTATGATGAGAATTGAAGATAAAAATTATATGAGATAATTGGATAATATGGCGATATAAAATTAGAAACCTCTGGTTTTGGTCAGAACAGATGAATGAAATTAGTGTAACACAAATTTAGTTATGAACCTTTTGATTCGGTCACAACAAATAAAAGAAGTTAATGGAATACAAATTTAGTCAGATAACAAAAATCAGTATAATGAAAATATGGTCATTCAAACTAAAAAATGTTACCGTCCTTGGAACTTCAAGGAGCTGAAAGTAGACTGTAATAATCCGATAGGATTCCAAGCCTATTCACTTATTTGGAAATATTAAATCAGGAGTAATCCCAGAGTTAATTTAAAATATAACGCTTGGCTCACCGTTACAAATGGTGCCAGCTAATTGGGATTGTAAATTGAGCGTGAAAATCCAGAAATTTCGGGATCCACACATCAAATTCTACAAAAAAGAATTCACGATGTTTTGAAGAAAAAAAAGTTATTGAAATAAGTTGTGTTATTCAAGCGTAAAATAATGATTACAGTGTAATGGAACTAAGTTGGAAGGTGATATAGGACAATAAACTAGCATTGTTGCACCCAAGTGGAATCGGTTGCATACAGGAACATCATAAATATTTACGCACGAAATTAATTCTCGCAATCAGCATATACATAGCAGTTAATCTGAATTATATAATCTATACTCTGCAATTGTGAAATAAATAACCATTCCGAGTTGAAGTCAAAGATGGGTGCTTTAGTTTTGCTTGGTGATGTTCTCACTTCACAGGGAATTTTTTTTTTCTGTATATTGAACTGAACTAACGATTCAGGCGAAAACATCGGAACCAGCTGTCATAGGACTAGGAGAATAATTGTGTTATTGCAGTTTGCTAATGTAATTTTTTAAGCTACATCCAGGACTGGAGTACGAGTTTTCTGTTGAAAACATTCGCGGATGGCATCCAGTTGATACGAATTATGTTGATCCTAGGTAGAAACGAAGTTAGGCACATCTAACAAACAGGGCATGTTAGGAAACACTGATAGAGCTAAAGGTCGTCATTTATAGTAGATTTTGGAACTTATGTTTATATGATTATGTTTTATTACTGCTTTTGAACTGGAACTGTTTTTACTTCAACCGGACTACATCCATTCTCTTCAATTCAAAACCCTGATCCAGAGTGGGGACGAGTGAGCGTTCGGCTGAGGTATTGATAGAGTTATGGGCACAGCAGACACGAGGGACGTGTATATGCATGGATTTGTGAGTGAAGGATACGGAATTGTTGTCCCGGTGTACGGTTTTAGAGTGGATAATTCCTGGGATGGAAGGGGTACTCTATGGAACACTCCACGAATTTGGAAGGGCGATGGACAGGGAGAGCAAGCGCCCCGACGATAGTCCAGGCTTGGTCTCTTCCTCACATAGTATTCGCAAGTTTGCCAGGTGAGCAAAGTATTGCGTAACGCAAACCGTCTAGCGGGTAGTTCGCGAGAATCTGCCGCAGCAGCGCGAAGCAGAGTTCAGAGCTGTTATGACATAAGAAGCTCTCCCCTGCTTAGATAATTGATGAAGTCACGTGGGGTCCCGTTGAATTGAAATACAGGATTCGAGTAGATTCAGGTTTGGCGGTCTAGCGCGCCATGGGATTGAACGAGGTCAATGAACCAACAGGCAGTTGAGAATAAGATGGCGTGTGGCGCAATTATTTTTTTTCGTTTTCGTTTCATTAGAATCTCAAATAAAAGGGGTTCATGATTCAAGTTGGTAAGGCTAGTGCCAGTAGGTGAAGGATAATTTCGAGGTTTTCGAATGAAATTTTTGGATTGCCATCAATGGATTGGCATTTTGTTCATCTACTAGAGATAATTCCAATGGAATCATGAGATTTCAGATTGAATTGAGATGTTAGTAGAACTTTTGCTCGCCTGTAATAAGTCACCAAGTTTCAAATGTACAAGCTATATAAGTATACTTTTCTTTATGTCTGCTAATTAGTTAAGGGCTTACTACTTAAATGTTCATGCCTATCGAGTCTTGAAGAAATCAATAGTCAAATATCATGCAAGATCTTATTAACTAACCGAATGGAGAAAGTGGTGTGTAGGATCGTAGAACCCACCCCCGTAACATTCTCGGGCAACTGATAATAGAATTGGATGGGAGCCGGATCCATGGCTGAGGGGTAAGGTTTCCCCGAAAAGGAGCGACTAGGCCAATGAGCGTATGCTGTCTCTAGTTGAAACAGGAACCAGATATTCCTATTGACAAAATTGGAAGGGTAGTAGTGGGGATGAGATCATTGCATTGGACTGTCTCAGTTCCTGATAGAGATGGAAAGGTAGGGAAATTTATATTTCTGCACCGGGGTGGTCCAGCACAATGATTCTTCATTCCAATATGTGGATGGTGTGCGAAAGTTAGAGTTGTTCAAGCACTTCATCGAGATCTCATTCTTGCACACGAGAAATGTCTCGGAGTGCCAGGGTGAGCATCGAGTGCTGAGGACATTGATTATGACGCGGGTCAATATGTAGATTTTTTATGGTAATGAAGAAGCAAGGATAGACTCCGAATTGCCTACGCGTATCGATATCGAGATGTCCCATACTTCGAACAACGCGAATCCTGGCGACAGCCGGCCGTTGCGGGAGATCCCTACTCAGCATCTCAAAACTGGTTGTAGAGCATAAATCTTAAGGGAGATATTGTAGCTGAATCGTAATATGCGTTCGATGCTGTGCAGAAAGGTTCACAATACCCGAGGTCAGTAGAGGTCATAGTCAAGAGGGATGTCAGCACAAGAGTGTTCAGTAAGGACAAAGAGGCCAGATTGGCTAGTTAAGAGTCTGGCATAAGTAAGGAAAGCTGGAAATGATTAGGTCTGGGAGGCCAGAAAAGTTTTTCTTTGTTTGTGGAGGAAGTCCAGGTTGGACTGTTGGGCCAGTCGTGCCATTGGAGAAGGACGGGAAGGAAGTCTGGAGTTTGAAATGGAGTTTTTGGGTCTAGGATAGACAGGAAGGCCAGGTAGGCCAATTGTGAATCTGGCAGGTAGAATTCGCCAGTAGGGGTAGTCGGCCAGGAACTTGGCCCGATACCGGCTAGTGACGTACACAGCGTAGATACAGGATTTTGTTTGTATTGTTTTGTAAGACCCATGAGTGATGTGGGAGGATAGGCCACCTGCAGAGCAGCAAGACGCGTAGTCGTCAGTAAGGCCAGGAAATTGGTGTATGGAAGTGCGCGGGGCGGGTGACAGAACACCGCTCAGGGTATGAATGAGTCGAATAGGTGTGGGTTACGTGGTATAACATCGGTAAAATTGAGAAAGTGGCCAACAGGGTAAGTGCACTTCGATTGCCAAGGAACAACTGTTATATTGACTTCAACCTCTGGATCGGCGATATAATATAATGTGATTATTTAACCTTCAGATCATGTTCCGCCCGCCACTGTTCATCTTGTTATTCTTCCAGCCATCCTGGCTTGGTAGTAATCAATCGTAATTCCGCTTATCG
The DNA here is from genome assembly GCA_958510875.1 of Endomychus coccineus. NCBI lineage: Eukaryota > Metazoa > Arthropoda > Insecta > Coleoptera > Endomychidae > Endomychus > Endomychus coccineus. The sequence goes on along the minus strand of OY294069.1, from coordinate 78,536,868 downwards.
GAGATCACTTAGGCGATATGATCGAGTATCAGGTCGTTAGGCTTACCCCAGGTTACCAGAAAGAGGTCCTTCAATTTCAAATATTATCTATGAATCATCGACCTGATCGAGCGCGAAATAATTCACTGTTCCGTGTGTGCTAATTAGTTTTCACTGATCCCAACTCTCTCGAGAGAAACGGAGCTCGCTGGCAAAAGGGGTAGAACTAGCGACATTGATAACGGCTTCACAGGTTCCTCCTTGGGGTGAACCTGAATTTGACGTTTATAAATTTATGTATCGTTCACGTTTCTGAATTTTGATTCAATTTTATGATCGTTTTGCTGGATTTTGATGTACTAAATTTTTGTTAAATATTTTCAATATATATTTATTATTCAAATTGATTAACGAGTTTAACTGGTGTTTTCAAATCACCTCTCAGCGAATAAGACCTTCAAAATTTACGTATGAATAGATTTAAAGATATAATTGTTAGTAATAGTACGAGGCGGTTCCTTGGAAGGTATCAAAGTAGTCAAAAATAGCTTCTAGGTGGATTTAAATATACACCAAGTGGTGGCAGCTTTGAGGAACCTCAAGGGTACATGGATCAACTAAGATCCTGGATACCCGAGTAGGTTCCAACAAACAATTCTTCATTCACAAAACACGTAGAAGAGGTATTAACGCAACCCTAAATAATACCCAGATGACTGTTACAAGTACAAGTGTTACACGCAGTGATATAGGCTTCCAAACCTATTCACTTATCTGGAAATATTAAATCTAGAGTAATTTCAGTTCAGATTTATTATAAATCACAACGCTCGGCTCACTGTTACAAGTATCTGCCAGGTAATTCCCTATACTGCCACGGTCAAAAGGACAGATGCACCTCAATCGTTTAGACCCTGTGAATACATCAACGAGCAGGATCGTGACACAAGTTCGAGGGATCAATAACTAAATCAGTAGGAATAACCAATACGATTCACAACTGATTATGTTATCTCCCAAATTATATGAACACTATATAATAATAATATCTTGAGGAGAATATTATACACAATGAATAGATCTGAAGGAAAGTTGAAAAAATCAAATTACTTATCATGTTACAACAATTTGTATTAAAAATCATACAGATAAAGGTAGTTACGGAAGGGAATCATGATTAACAAGTTAGAAATTGTCGGAGAGCATAAAGATAATGATTCACTTGATTTGAGTCTGAATAATGAATCTGGGTAGAGATAAAAAAAGCACGGATCTCATTTGATGGTTTTTGAGGATTGAGTAATATAACTGTTACTCTAGTCCAAATTCTCATTCAAATTACAACTTCAATTCAATATTAAGACTCGAAGTCGTAATTTATATGAGAGCTCAAGTTGATGCCAGGAACATTATATGGCTTCAGATCTTTGATATGGACTCGTTTCACTTGCTTGCCATCTTCGCCTTCCAGGTCGTAGATGACCGGAGGAATTACTTTAATAACGGTAAACGGACCGGTATATTTTGGAGCCAATTTAGCGGCAAAATGTTGGACAATAGAAGACAGGTGATGCTCTACCTTCATTACTTTATCACCCACGTGACAACGCCAATCTCGACGTCGGAGATTGTAATAAAGGCTTCGATGGGTAAAAGCACGGGATAACTGGATACGGACCAGTTGGAAAGTAATTTCTCCAGTCTAGTTCGGTGTTCTGAAATCTGTTCACGATTCGGATTGGTCAGAATGTTTCCCTCGGTCTCCACCGGAGCGGTGAGGGAACGGACTAACGAATTCGGTACCTCAAGTTCTCGGCCAAAATTTAAAAAGGCAGGTGAAAATCCGGTGGATTCATGTGGGGCGGAATTTAAGGCAAATAGAAAATCGGGTAAGAATTCATCCCATTTTCTGTGGTCTCCATTGCAAAATTGTGCAATCATGGTTTTTGAAGTCCGGTTTGTTCTCTCCACGGGATTACATTGTGGAGTATATGTAGGAGTAAGGCGGTGCTTAATTCTTCAGGAGTGTCTTGAAAATTTTACTCTCGTACTGCGTCTCATTGTCGCTGATAACGGTTTCCGGACAACCAAAACGAGTTATGATTTCCTCGAAAAAGGCGGTGTCAGCGGTATTTGCCAATACCCTTGTTACGCCACTGTTAGTGATTACTGCGCATCCTACTCCGTCCACTCCTTTACTGGCGTCAGTGTAGAGTATGCTGTCATATTTGTACTTCCGTACTGTTTCCTGAAACAGTTGCTTTAATAGCTCATTTGAAGTCTCTGATCTTTTGAATTTCGAAATTGAGAGATCGTAGGCTGGTAACTTGGCTGTCCAAGGTGCAATATCACTCGCGATGATTTTTAGCGTAGCTCTGATGTTGATGCTACCCAAGAATGTTCTAATGTGTTGGTCTAGAGGCTTAGGAGTTCTTGGATGAGCCTCATATTTTGTACAAGGGTATTGGCGGTATACAGTGTGCATATGGAGATTATTGAGGAGAGTGAGTCGGTACATATTAGTGTATGTTTACTTATTATTTTTTCGGCAATATCGAAGGCGCGTAACAATCCATTCAGTTCGGGAGTACATATACTGCAAATCTTGATAAGCGAATATTTATATACGCCAGTGTTAGTGATTACTGCGCAGCCTACTCCGTCCACTCCTTTACTGGCGTCAGTGTAGAGTATGCTATCATATTTGTACTTCCGTACGGTTTCCTGAAACAGTTGCTTTAATAGCTCATTTGAAGTCTCTGATCTTTTGAATTTCGAAACTGAGAGATCGTAGTCTGGTAACTTCCCTGTCCAAGGTGCAATATCACTCGCGATGATTTTTAGCGTAGCTCTGATGTTGATGCTACCCAAGAATGTTCTAATGTGTTGGTCTAGAGGCTTAGGAGTTCTTGGATGAGCCTCATATTTTGTACAAGGGTATTGGGGGTATACAGTGTGCATATGGGGATTATTGAGGAGAGTGAGTCCGTACATATTATTGTATGTTTACTTATTATTTTTTCGGCAATTTCGGAGGCGCGTAACAATCCATTCAGTTCGGGAGTATATATACTGCAAATCTTGCTAAGCGAATATTTATATACGCCAGTGTTAGTGATTACTGCGCAGCCTACTCCGTCCACTCCTTTACTGGCGTCAGTGTAGAGTATGCTGTCATATTTGTACTTCCGTACTGTTTCCTGAAACAGTTGCTTTAATAGCTCATTTGAAGTCTCTGATCTTTTGAATTTCGAAATTGAGAGATCGTAGGCTGGTAACTTCGCTGTCCAAGGTGCAATATCACTCGCGATGATTTTTAGCGTAGCTCTGATGTTGATGCTACCCAAGAATGTTCTAATGTGTTGGTCTAGAGGCTTAGGAGTTCTTGGATGAGCCTCATATTTTGTACAAGGGTATTGGCGGTATACAGTGTGCATATGGAGATTATTGAGGAGAGTGAGTCGGTACATATTAGTGTATGTTTACTTATTATTTTTTCGGCAATATCGAAGGCGCGTAACAATCCATTCAGTTCGGGAGTACATATACTGCAAATCTTGATAAGCGAATATTTATATACGCCAGTGTTAGTGATTACTGCGCAGCCTACTCCGTCCACTCCTTTACTGGCGTCAGTGTAGAGTATGCTATCATATTTGTACTTCCGTACTGTTTCCTGAAACAGTTGCTTTAATAGCTCATTTGAAGTCTCTGATCTTTTAAATTTCGAAACTGAGAGATCGTAGTCTGGTAACTTCCCTGTCCAAGGTGCAATATCACTCGCGATGATTTTTAGCGTAGCTCTGATGTTGATGCTACCCAAGAATGTCCTAATGTGTTGGTCTAGAGGCTTAGGAGTTCTTGGATGAGCCTCATATTTTGTACAAGGGTATGGGGGGTATACAGTGTGCATATGGAGATTATTGAGGAGAGTGAGTCCGTACATATTAGTGTATATTTACTTATTATTTTTTCGGCAATTTCGAAGGCGCGTAACAATCCATTCAGTTCGGGAGTATATATACTGCAAATCTTGCTAAGCGAATATTTATATACGCCAGTGTTAGTGATTACTGCGCAGCCTGCTCCGTCCACTCCTTTACTGGCGTCAGTGTAGAGTATGCTGTCATATTTGTACTTCCGTACTGTTTCCTGAAACAGTTGCTTTAATAGCTCATTTGAAGTCTCTGATCTTCTGAATTTCGAAACTGAGAGATCGTAGGCTGGTATTTTCGCTGTCCGAAGTGCAATATCACCCGCGATGATTTTTAGCGTAGCTCTGATGTTGATGCTACCCAAAAATGTTCTAATGTGTTGGTCTAGAGGCTTAGGAGTTTTCGGATGAGCCTCATATTTTGTACAAGGGTATGGGGGGTATACAGTGTGCATATGGAGATTATTGAGGAGAGTGAGTCCGTACATATTAGTGTATGTTTACTTATTATTTTTTCGGCAATTTCGAAGGCGCGTAACAATCCATTCAGTTCGGGAGTATATATACTGCAAATCTTGCTAAGCGAATATTTATATACGCCAGTGTTAGTGATTACTGCGCAGCCTGCTCCGTCCACTCCTTTACTGGCGTCAGTGTAGAGTATGCTGTCATATTTGTACTTCCGTACTGTTTCCTGAAACAGTTGCTTTAATAGCTCATTTGAAGTCTCTGATCTTCTGAATTTCGAAACTGAGAGATCGTAGGCTGGTAACTTCGCTGTCCAAGGTGCAATATCACTCGCGATAATTTTTAGCGTAGCTCTGATGTTGATGCTACCCAAGAATGTCCTAATGTGTTGGTCTAGAGGCTTAGGAGCTCTTGGATGAGCCTCATATTTTGTACAAGGGTATTGGGGGTATTCAGTGTGCATATGGAGATTATTGAGGAGAGTGAGTCCGTACATATTAGTGTATGTTTACTTATCATTTTTTCGGCAATTTCGAAGGCGCGTAACAATCCATTCAGTTCGGGAGTATATATACTGCAAATCTTGCTAAGCGAATATTTATATACGCTAGTGTTAGTGATTACTGCGCAGCCTACTCCGTCCACTCCTTTACTGGCGTCAGTGTAGAGTATGCTGTCATATTTGTACTTCCGTACTGTTTCCTGAAACAGTTGCTTTAATAGCTCATTTGAAGTCTCTGATCTTTTGAATTTCGAAACTGAGAGATCGTAGGCTGGTAACTTCGCTGTCCAAGGTGCAATATCACTCGCGATGATTTTTAGCGTAGCTCTGATGTTGATGCTACCCAAGAATGTTCTAATGTGTTGGTCTAGAGGCTTAGGAGTTCTTGGATGAGCCTCATATTTTGTACAAGGGTATTGGGGTATACAGTGTGCATATGGAGATTATTGAGGAGAGTGAGTCCGTACATATTAGTGTATATTTACTTATTATTTTTTCGGCAATTTCGAAGGCGCGTAACAATCCATTCAGTTCGGGAGTATATATACTGCAAATCTTGCTAAGCGAATATTTATATACGCCAGTGTTAGTGATTACTGCGCAGCCTACTCCGTCCACTCCTTTACTGGCGTCAGTGTAGAGTATGCTGTCATATTTGTACTTCCGTACTGTTTCCTGAAACAGTAGCTTTAATAGCTCATTTGAAGTCTCTGATCTTCTGAATTTCGAAACTGAGAGATCGTAGGCTGGTATTTTCGCTGTCCGAAGTGCAATATCACTCGCGATGATTTTTAGCGTAGCTCTGATGTTGATGCTACCCAAGAATGTTCTAATGTGTTGGTCTAGAGGCTTAGGAGTTTTCGGATGAGCCTCATATTTTGTACAAGGGTATGGGGGGTAGACAGTGTGCATATGGAGATTATTGAGGAGAGTGAGTCCGTACATATTAGTGTATGTTTACTTATTATTTTTTCGGCAATTTCGAAGGCGCGTAACAATCCATTCAGTTCGGGAGTATATATACTGCAAATCTTGCTAAGCGAATATTTATATACGCCAGTGTTAGTGATTACCGCGCAGCCTACTCCGTCCACTCCTCCACTGGCGTCAGTGTAGAGTATGCTATCATATTTGTACTTCCGTACTGTTTCCTGAAACAGTTGCTTTAATAGCTCATTTGAAGTCTCTGATCTTTTGAATTTCGAAACTGAGAGATCGTAGGCTGGTAACTTCGCTGTCCAAGGTGCAATATCACTCGCGATGATTTTTAGCGTAGCTCTGATGTTGATGCTACCCAAGAATGTTCTAATGTGTTGGTCTAGAGGCTTAGCAGTTCTTGGATGAGCCTCATATTTTGTACAAGGGTATTGGGGGTATACAGTGTGCATATGGAGATTATTGAGGAGAGTGAGTCCGTACATATTAGTGTATGTTTACTTATTATTTTTTCGGCAATTTCGAAGGCGCATAACAATCCATTCAGTTCGGGAGTATATATACTGCAAATCTTGCTAAGCGAATATTTATATACGCCAGTGTTAGTGATTACCGCGCAGCCTACTCCGTTCACTCCTCCACTGGCGTCAGTGTAGAGTATGCTGTCATATTTGTACTTCCGTACTGTTTCCTGAAACAGTTGCTTTAATAGCTCATTTGAAGTCTATGATCTTTTGAATTCCGAAACTGAGAGATCGTGGGCTGGTAACTTCGCTGTCCAAGGTGCAATATCACTCGCGATGATTTTAAGCGTAGCTCTGATGTTGATGCTACCCAAGAATGTTCTAATGTGTTGGTCTAGAGGCTTAGGAGTTCTTGGATGAGCCTCATATTTTGTACAAGGGTATTGGGGTATACAGTGTGCATATGGAGATTATTGAGGAGAGTGAGTCCGTACATATTAGTGTATATTTACTTATTATTTTTTCGGCAATTTCGAAGGCGCGTAACAATCCATTCAGTTCGGGAGTATATATACTGCAAATCTTGCTAAGCGAATATTTATATACGCCCGTGTTAGTGATTACTGCGCAGCCTACTCCGTCCACTCCTTTACTGGCGTCAGTGTAGAGTATGCTGTCATATTTGTACTTCCGTACTGTTTCCTGAAACAGTAGCTTTAATAGCTCATTTGAAGTCTCTGATCTTCTGAATTTCGAAACTGAGAGATCGTAGGCTGGTATTTTCGCTGTCCGAAGTGCAATATCACTCGCGATGATTTTTAGCGTAGCTCTGATGTTGATGCTACCCAAGAATGTTCTAATGTGTTGGTCTAGAGGCTTAGGAGTTTTCGGATGAGCCTCATATTTTGTACAAGGGTATGGGGGGTATACAGTGTGCATATGGAGATTATTGAGGAGAGTGAGTCCGTACATATTAGTGTATGTTTACTTATTATTTTTTCGGCAATTTCGAAGGCGCGTAACAATCCATTCAGTTCGGGAGTATATATACTGCAAATCTTGCTAAGCGAATATTTATATACGCCAGTGTTAGTGATTACCGCGCAGCCTACCCCGTCCACTCCTCCACTGGCGTCAGTGTAGAGTATGCTATCATATTTGTACTTCCGTACTGTTTCCTGAAACAGTTGCTTTAATAGCTCATTTGAAGTCTCTGATCTTTTGAATTTCGAAACTGAGAGATCGTAGGCTGGTAACTTCGCTGTCCAAGGTGCAATATCACTCGCGATGATTTTTAGCGTAGCTCTGATGTTGATGCTACCCAAGAATGTTCTAATGTGTTGGTCTAGAGGCTTAGCAGTTCTTGGATGAGCCTCATATTTTGTACAAGGGTATTGGGGGTATACAGTGTGCATATGGAGATTATTGAGGAGAGTGAGTCCGTACATATTAGTGTATGTTTACTTATTATTTTTTCGGCAATTTCGAAGGCGCGTAACAATCCATTCAGTTCGGGAGTATATATACTGCAAATCTTGCTAAGCGAATATTTATATACGCCAGTGTTAGTGATTACTGCGCAGCCTACTCCGTCCACTCCTTTACTGGCGTCAGTGTAGAGTATGCTGTCATATTTGTACTTCCGTACTGTTTCCTGAAACAGTTGCTTTAATAGCTCATTTGAAGTCTCTGATCTTTTGAATTTCGAAACTGAGAGATCGTAGGCTGGTAACTTCGCTGTCCAAGGTGCAATATCACTCGCGATGATTTTTAGCGTAGCTCTGATGCTGATGCTACCCAAGAATGTTCTAATATGTTGGTCTAGAGGCTTAGGAGTTCTTGTATGAGCCTCATATTTTGTACAATGGTATTGGGGGTATACACGCTTTCATAAAAGTGAAAATGAGGTCCCACCTCCACCCATCGCCTTTGTGATGAGCGATGCCTCAAACAGTAAAGTGCAGCTGTCATCAAAATGATTAAGCTTATAAAACGAATACTCACAGAGTGGGGATGCAGAGTCATCCACCGGGATTACGGTCAGAGGTTCCTTAGACTTAACCCTCTTACTTGCTTATCAGTTATTGAAGCGGAAAAAGTGTAAAAGCGTGTCAGAAGATAACATATAACATAAAGAAAAAAATAAGACGCAATCACTTTGTTGGCACAGGCACATAGACGTCACAAACACATATCTAGTATCAAAGATACTAGTATACTAGTGACCGCCGCGTCAAACCGTCTGAATAGGGAAGGGGGCAGCCAAAGAAACGCCAATCGACAGGATAGTGCTGGATTTAAGGTGGTGCGAAAGCACCAATGAGCTCCTGATATCTCTCGAGATGCTCTATTAGGCGAGGCAGATCCTGCTCACGATTGGGGAACCAACCAATTGCGTCAACAAGTTCGGCTCTGATAACATCAAAATTTCGACAAGTTAAGACCCTATGGAGAGGGTCGTCGAAGACGAGACACTCAGCACACTGACCATCCCGGGACTTACCGATCCTGAAGAGATGACTCCCAAAGTTGCCATGTCCACTTAAGAGGTGGAATACCGCCCGGTTTTCGCGGTTAGGCATTGGTGACGCTATTGGGAGCCATTCCTCAATGACAGGGATGAAAGAGTGTGTCACCCTGCCTTTCACGGAGTTGTCCCAGAGAACTTGCCAGTGTGTAAGAGTGAGGGCCCGGAGTTGACGAATGTAGTCCGACCAGAACCTGAACTGCGCCAGAGACAAGGGGTTTCCGATATGATTGCATGTCCCAAACCTCTTGGCCGATGCCATAGAGTAGAGTTCTGAGAGGAGAAAATGGAAAGGCGGTTCCTTCGCAAGGACACACGCCGTCTCGTTTGGGACTGTGCGGTAGAGATTGCAAATTGTGCGGAGGCAGTTCGCTTGAGCAGAGTCAAGCATCTCGACATGTTTCACCAGTCGGATTCTGTGGCCCCAGACCAATATCCCATAGCTCGCGAGAGGCACGATGGCTCGGTGATAGATGATCTTTAGGGAGTTTGAGATCCTGCCATACGTAAGTCTGATGTGCCGTCTCAGAGCCTGGAATATGGTTTTGACTTTGGCCGAAATGTAGGCAATGTGTTTTCCGAAATGCAGTTTTTGGTCAATAACAATGCCGAGATGTCTTATATCCGCTACCCTGTGAATGTTCCGACCTTGGAACTTGAAGAGCGGGTCTCTGGCGAGTTCGGCTCCAAAGAGAATATATTTCGTCTTTTCGACGGAGATAGAGAGTTTGTTATCAGAGGTCCACGCCGAGAGCAAACGTAAGCATTCACCTCCAAGCCGTTCGAGCTCGAGCCGAGAATCAGCGAAAATCATTGCCACAATGTCATCCGCATAGGCATCCCAAGAACACCCATCTGGTGGTTCCTGTTCCAGGAACGTGTCAAGGACAACGTTCCAGAGAGTAGGTCCTATTACTGAGCCTTGAGGACAACCCTTGGAGAGCGACTTCGTACGAAGGTGATGAAGTGAGCCATATTCCACTGAGCGATCAGAGAGGTAGTCTTTAATGAGAGTAAGGACCTTGTGGGGAATTCCTTTAAGGTCTAGAGCATTAATAGCAGCCGGCCACCACAGATTGTCAAAAGCACCAGATATATCGACAAAGATTGCCACGGCGTATTTGGTGGTACGATTGTCGATGGAGTTGGTCAGGTGTAAGACCGCATCGATGGTGCTCCTGCCCCTGCGGAAACCGAACTGCCTCTGACTTAGAAGACTGTGCTCAGGGATATGTTTGTATATTGTCGCTAGAATCAGACGTTCCAAGAGTTTGCCCAACTCAGGCAAAAGCGTAATAGGACGCAGAGATTTGTGTTCAGAAGGATCTTTATCAGGGGCCTTCAAGATTGTTCTGAGGATGCCATGTTTCCAGCTCGTCGGGAAATATCCGAAGCTTAAGCAGTCGTTGTATAGGTCGAGTAGGAAATACTCGATGGCAGGGCAGATGATTTTGATAACTGTGCCAGGTATATGGTCCGCCCCAGGGGCTTTCCCATTTGGGAGTTCCTGGACACATTTTCGGAGATCGGCAATAGTGAAGATAGAATCGACCCCCATGTTACCAGTCGCCGTCAGAGCCCTTTCACGGAGTAGGATGTGCGTTGGAGTGTCCTCCGCAGCATCATCGGAGGGCATAAGACGGTGGAGTACCAGCTCTAGAGTTTCGCCGTGGTCAATTGTGTGGGAGACGTCGTCTCTGACGGTAGAGGACTGAGTGAACGGGAGTTTCAGCTTTTTGCTGGAGAGTTTATAGACAAACCCCCATGGGTCCCTTCCAAGGTCGCCTTCGACAAAGTTCCTCCAAGACTCAATCTTAGCCTGCCAGATGACGCCCTTGTACTCTGCAAGCAGAGTCAAGTATCGTGCCCTGAGTGCCTCTCGAACAGTTGGGACATTCTCACGTTGGTATCTACGCCTGGCGCATAGGACGGACCGCTTGTGCCTTCCAAGACCATCGTTCCACCACGGGTTAGAGTTTGAAGTGGGTTTCCGTCTTCGAAGACATCCTTCCATAATAGAAAAGATGCCAGTCGAGAGGGAATTGACACGTTCGTCTATGGATTCATCATTGGGCCTCCAGAGAATCCCTCTGAGGTCGTCCATGAGGAGGATGGCCCCGTCCAGCAGGCGGTCATGGTCCGAGATGTTAACCTTGAATCTTGGAGGTTCTGCTTCGTCGTCCGCTTCCCTTTCGGGGACGAGATAAAAAGAAATCAGTCTGTGGTCGCTGTTCACCAAGTGCTCGAGCACAACCCAGTCCGAGAGATATCTTAACAAGCCTCCTGAGAGGATAGTGAGGTCGACGTTACTAGAGCCGTTAACGGTACTGAATGTGAAGGGCTGATTAGGCGCATTGGCAACATGAAGGTCGTGAATGCCTAGAAAGGCCTCAACGGACATGCCCCGGCCATCCAGCTCTCCAGAGTGCCATAGGTGGGACTTAGCATTTGCGTCCGCACAGATAACAATATGTTTATTGCCCAGTGCCACGCAAAGATCATGAAGACGGTCCAGGAAGGGTTCAATGCTTAGACTGTACTGACAATAGAGGCTGACGATGTAGAAGGAAAAAGACTTAGTAGATACCTGAGCCACGCTCATGTGGGCGTCAGAAAATTGCCTTAAGAACAAAATGTCCATATTAGGATTCAGCACAATGATGGAGGCATAGAATCTATCTGCACCCACATGGTGCGCGCACTTGTACTGAAGTCCAAAACCAGGAGTGACACGCCTCCCCTCTCGCTCCACTGTGTAGGGTTCCTGCAGGCACAAAATATCGACGTGGCGCGACTCAGCCACTTGTCTGACCTCTGGGGTCACCAATTGCGCATTCTGGGTGTTGATCTGCGCTATGTGAATTCTGGTATGATTATGTGAGGTCATAATCAGTACTATTTACTTTGGACTCAATCCGCCTCAAGTAAGTAGGGCAGGTGGGCGAGGATGGCTTGTGTGCTGCATCTGTTGAACCCGCACGCAGACAATTAGAGCAGCGTGGAGGACCCTCTGGCGTTGGACAGTCTTTTGTATCGTGCATAAGCGCACAGTTTCCACACTGAACCGAACTTTTACAGTCCTTGGACAAATGACCCAGTTTCTGACACCTGAAGCACCGGATGACCCGGACAAAGTCCTTGACGATACAAGATGCCCACTCAACGAACACCTTGTCTGCGCTCAGTAGAATGTCACGAGCGCGGGGCGAAACCTCAAGAACCCAATGTGTATAGGACTTGCCCTTAGGTCCAATTTTGAACTTAAAGCTAATCTCTTTACCCAAGGACTCAACTGTCTCAGCAGGCAGGTTGTGGAAATTCTGCTCTAAGAGAGATTCAACAATTTGTTTGGGCTCGAGGTCAGACGGAACACCAAAGAGGGCCACTCTAGGCAGGAGCTTGTCAGGGGACCGGGCTTTCACCCCCAGTTCCAGCAGTCTGTCTCGAGGGATCTTAGAAAGATCAGAGGTTGATTCGATCTTAATACCGGATCGGCCATAGTTTACAATTTTGTCTACCTTTAACCCGAGCTCTCGGGGGTTTACAGCTTTGGTGAGTACTCGTCTCACATCGGCAGCAGTCTTCACCCGCGGGTCAGTCTCACTAGGCACGAGCGTTAGGACAGAGCGTTTGGTTGGTCTAAAGGTCTTACCAGTAGGCATCGTAATAGATGCCCCGGGCAGTTGGCCACCAGACGAAGAGGCAATTTCAGCAAAAGTTTTGCCAGGTGCAGATGGACCCGCAGACAGACGTGCCTCAATGATGTCGAGCCTCTCGCCAAGCTTGGCACAGACCGAGGTCTGAGTGTAGGAAGAAACAAGATTCATGAAGTCCTTAGTCATTAAGGAAATTGCTGAGCAGTATTCGGCCTTTCGAGACGATGAGTCCTTAGAGGTAGAAACAAGTCTTTGCAGGTCTTCTGCGTGGTGTACAAAACGTGACACCAGGCGCGAGACATCGGCAGCGGTGGAGATGTCAAGGTGGGACGTCACCAAAGACGGTTCCCCATCGCTATCCGAGAGGGCTGCAAATCTGTTGGGCGTAGCCTTGGGCGTACCCAAGGACAGAGCCATGGGGACGAATAGGCCTCCCCCGGCCGAAGGAACAACAACTGCTCAATACCAGCCACAGAGCCACACAAAAATAGAAAATGATGTAAAAAAAAAAAAAAATTTAAAAAAAAAAGGAAGTAAGGCGATATAATCAGACGGATTGCCACTTAAGCCACTAGTACATGAGCGGGGGTGTCCGACCACCCACCGATGTCCTTGGCCGTTAGCAGGAGCTTACGGCGGAAAGCACAATGAACCCAGTCGGAAGGGCAGAGTGCACCTCACTCGTGATGTATGGAGTGTCCGGCTAATAGCCTGCTAAGCGTTACCAGCCCTAACCACGAGGAGGTTGGACAGGATGGTTGGCGTCAAATAGTACCTGTTCTCACGTGTGACTGCAACTATGATAAATTTGATATAAATTTTAGAGCGCAAAATCACTTTTTGATCGCTTCAACCTTAATACGGGCCGAGAAGCGGTATATGGGGGTATACAGTGTGCATATGGAGATTATTGAGGAGAGTGAGTCCGTACATATTAGTGTATGTTTACTTATTATTTTTTCGGCAATTTCGAAGGCGCGTAACAATCCATTCAGTTCGGGAGTATATATACTGCAAATCTTGCTAAGCGAATATTTATATACGCCAGTGTTAGTGATTACTGCGCAGCCTACTCCGTCCACTCCTCTACTGGCGTCAGTGTAGAGTATGCTGTCATATTTGTACTTCCGTACTGTTTCCTGAAACAGTTGCTTTAATAGCTCATTTGAAGTCTCTGATCTTTTGAATTTCGAAACTGAGAGATCGTAGGCTGGTAACTTCGCTGTTCAAGGTGCAATATCACTCGCGATGATTTTTAGCGTAGCTCTGATGTTGATGCTACCCAAGAATGTTCTAATGTGTTGGTCTAGAGGCTTAGGAGTTCTTGTATGAGCCTCATATTTTGTACAAGGGTATTGGGGGTATACAGTGTGCATATGGAGATTATTGAGAAGAGTGAGTCCGTACATATTAGTGTATGTTTACTTATCATTTTTTCGGCAATTTCCAAGGCGCGTAACTATCCATTCAGTTCGGGAGTATATATACTGCAAATCTTGCTAAGCGAATATTCAAATACGCCAGTGTTAGTGATTACTGCGCAGCCTACTCCGTCCACTCCTTTACTGGCGTCAGTGTAGAGTATGCTGTCATATTTGTACTTCCGTACTGTTTCCTGAAACAGTTGCTTTAATAGCTCATTTGAAGTCTGTGATCTTTTGAATTTCGAAACTGAGAGATCGTAGGCTGGTAACTTCGCTGTCCAAGGTGCAATATCACTCGCGATGATTTTTAGCGTAGCTCTGATGTTGATGCTACCCAAGAATGTTCTAATGTGTTGGTCTAGAGGCTTAGGAGTTCTTGGTTGAGCCTCATTTTTTGTACAAGGGTATTGAGGGTATACAGTGAGCATATGGAGATTATTGAGGAGAGTGAGTCCGTACATATTAGTGTATGTTTACTTATCATTTTTTCGGCAATTTCCAAGGCGCGTAACAATCCATTCAGTTCGGGAGTATATATACTGCAAATCTTGCTAAGCGAATATTTAAATACGCCAGTGTTAGTGATTACTGCGCAGCCTACTCCGTCCACTCCTTCACTGGCGTCAGTGTAGAGTATGCTGTCATATTTGTACTTCCGTACTGTTTCCTGAAACAGTTGCTTTAATAGCTCATTTGAAGTCTGTGATCTTTTGAATTTCGAAACTGAGAGATCGTAGGCTGGTAACTTCGCTGTCCAAGGTGCAATATCACTCGCGATGATTTTTAGCGTAGCTCTGATGTTGATGCTACCCAAGAATGTTCTAATGTGTTGGTCTAGAGGCTTAGGAGTTCTTGGATGAGCCTCATATTTTGTACAAGGTTATTGGGGGTATACAGTGTGCATATGGGGATTATTGAGGAGAGTGAGTCCGTACATATTAGTGTATGTTTACTTATTATTTTTTCGGCAATTTCCAAGGCGCGTAACAATCCATTCAGTTCGGGAGTATATATACTGAAAATCTTGCTAAGCGAATATTTATATACGCCAGTGTTAGTGATTACTGCGCAGCCTACTCCGTCCACTCCTTTACTGGCGTCAGTGTAGAGTATGCTGTCATATTTGTACTTCCGTACTGTTTCCTGAAACAGTTGCTTTGATAGCTCATTTGAAGTCTGATCTTTTGAATTTCGAAACTGAGAGATCGTAGGCTGGTAACTTCGCTGTCCAAGGTGCAATATCACTCGCGATGATTTTTAGCGTAGCTCTGATGTTGATGCTACCCAAGAATGTTCTAATATGTTGGTCTAGAGGCTTAGGAGTTCTTGTATGAGCCTCATATTTTGTACAAGGGTATTGGGGGTATACAGTGTGCATATGGAGATTATTGAGGAGAGTGAGTCCGTACATATTAGTGTATGTTTACTTATTATTTTTTCGGCAATTTCGAAGGCGCGTAACAATCCATTCAGTTCGGGAGTATATATACTGCAAATCTTGCTAAGCGAATATTTATATACGCCAGTGTTAGTGATTACTGCGCAGCCTACTCCGTCCACTCCTTTACTGGCGTCAGTGTAGAGTATGCTGTCATATTTGTGCTTCCGTACTGTTTCCTGAAACAGTTGCTTTAATAGCCCATTTGAAGTCTCTGATCTTTTGAATTTCGAAACTGAGAGATCGTAGGCTGGTAACTTCGCTGTCCAAGGTGCAATATCACTCGCGATGATTTTTAGCGTAGCACTGATGTTGATGCTACCCAAGAATGTTCTAATGTGTTGGTCTAGAGGCTTAGGAGTTCTTGGTTGAGCCTCATTTTTTGTACAAGGGTATTGGGGGTATACAGTGAGCATATGGAGATTATTGAGGAGAGTGAGTCCGTACGTATTAGTGTATGTTTACTTATTATTTTTTCGGCAATTTCCAAGGCGCGTAACAATCCATTCAGTTCGGGAGTATATATACTGCAAATCTTGCTAAGCGAATATTTAAATACGCCAGTGTTAGTGATTACTGCGCAGCCTACTCCGTCCACTCCTTTACTGGCGTCAGTGTAGAGTATGCTGTCATATTTGTACTTCCGTACTGTTTCCTGAAACAGTTGCTTTAATAGCTCATTTGAAGTCTCTGATCTTTTGAATTTCGAAACTGAGAGATCGTAGGCTGGTAACTTCGCTGTCCAAGGTGCAATAACACTCGCGATGATTTTTAGCGTAGCTCTGATGTTGATGCTACCCAAGAATGTTCTAATGTGTTGGTCTAGAGGCTTAGGAGTTCTTGGATGAGCCTCATATTTTGTACAAGGTTATTGGGGGTATACAGTGTGCATATGGGGATTATTGAGGAGAGTGAGTCCGTACATATTAGTGTATGTTTACTTATTATTTTTTCGGCAATTTCCAAGGCGCGTAACAATCCATTCAGTTCGGGAGTATATATACTGCAAATCTTGCTAAGCGAATATTTATATACGCCAGTGTTAGTGATTACTGCGCAGCCTACTCCGTCCACTCCTTTACTGGCGTCAGTGTAGAGTATGCTGTCATATTTGTACTTCCGTACTGTTTCCTAAAACAGTTGCTTTAATAGCTCATTTGAAGTCTCTGATCTTTTGAATTTCGAAACTGAGAGATCGTAGGCTGGTAACTTCGCTGTCCAAGGTGCAATATCACTCGCGATGATTTTTAGCGTAGCTCTGATGTTGATCCTACCCAAGAATGTTCTAATATGTTGGTCTAGAGGCTTAGGAGTTCTTGTATGAGCCTCATATTTTGTACAAGGGTATTGGGGGTATACAGTGTGCATATGGAGATTATTGAGGAGAGTGAGTCCGTACATATTAGTGTATGTTTACTTATTATTTTTCCGGCAATTTCGAAGGCGCGTAACAATCCATTCAGTTCGGGAGTATATATACTGCAAATCTTGCTAAGCGAATATTTATATACGCCAGTGTTAGTGATTACTGCGCAGCCTACTCCGTCCACTCCTTTACTGGCGTCAGTGTACAGTATGCTGTCATATTTGTACTTCCGTACTGTTTGCTGAAACAGTTGCTTTAATAGCTCATTTGAAGTCTCTGATCTTTTGAATTTCGAAACTGAGAGATCGTAGGCTGGTAACTTCGCTGTCCAAAATGCAATATCACTCGCGATGATTTTTAGCGTAGCACTGATGTTGATGCTACCCAAGAATGTTCTAATGTGTTGGTCTAGAGGCTTAGGAGTTCTTGTATGAGCCTCATATTTTGTACAAGGGTATTGGGGGTATACAGTGTGCATATGGAGATTATTGAGATGAGTGAGTCCGTACATATTAGTGTATGTTTACTTATTATTTTTTCGGCAATTTCGAAGGCGCGTAACCATCCATTAAGTTCGGGAGTATATATACTGCAAATCTTGCTAAGCGAATATTTATATACGCCAGTGTTAGTGATTACTGCGCAGCCTACTCCGTCCACTCCTTTACTGGCGTCAGTGTAGAGTATGCTGTCATATTTGTACTTCCGTACTGTTTCCTGAAACAGTTGCTTTAATAGCTCATTTGAAGTCTCTGATCTTTTGAATTTCGAAACTGAGAGATCGTAGGCTGGTAACTTCGCTGTCCAAGGTGCAATATCACTCGCGATGATTTTTAGCGTAGCTCTGATGTTGATGCTACCCAAGAATGTTCTAATGTGTTGGTCTAGAGGCTTAGGAGTTCTTGGATGAGCCTCATATTTTGTACAAGGTTATTGGGGGTATACAGTGTGCATATGGAGATTATTGAGGAGAGTGAGTCCGTACATATTAGTGTATGTTTACTTATCATTTTTTCGGCAATTTCCAAGGCGCGTAACAATCCATTCAGTTCGGGAGTATATATACTGCAAATCTTGCTAAGCGAATATTTAAATACGCCAGTGTTAGTGATTACTGCGCAGCCTACTCCGTCCACTCCTTTACTGGCGTCAGTGTAGAGTATGCTGTCATATTTGTACTTCCGTACTGTTTCCTGAAACAGTTGCTTTAATAGCTCATTTGAAGTCTCTGATCTTTTGAATTTCGAAACTGAGAGATCGTAGGCTGATAACTTCGCTGTCCAAGGTGCAATATCACTCGCGATGATTTTTAGCGTAGCTCTGATGTTGATGCTACCCAAGAATGTTCTAATGTGTTGGTCTAGAGGCTGAGGAGTTCTTGGATGAGCCTCATATTTTGTACAAGGTTATTCGGGGTATACAGTGTGCATATGGGGATTATTGAGGAGAGTGAGTCCGTACATATTAGTGTATGTTTACTTATTATTTTTTCGGCAATTTCGAAGGCGCGTAACAATCCATTCAGTTCGGGGGTATATATACTCCAAATCTTGCTAAGCGAATATTTATATACGCCAGAGTTAGTGATTACTGCGCAGCCTACTCCGTCCACTCCTTCACTGGCGTCAGTGTAGAGTATGCTGTCATATTTGTACTTCCGTACTGTTTCCTGAAACAGTTGCTTTAATAGCTCATTTGAAGTCTCTGATCTTTTGAATTTCGAAACTGAGAGATCGTAGGCTGGTAACTTCGCTGTCCAAGGTGCAATATCACTCGCGATGATTTTTAGCGTAGCTCTGATGTTGATGCTACCCAAGAATGTTCTAATGTGTTGGTCTAGAGGCTTAGGAGTTCTTGGATGAGCCTCATATTTTGTACAAGGCTATTGGGGGTATACAGTGTGCATATGGGGATTATTGAGGAGAGTGAGTCCGTACATATTAGTGTATGTTTACTTATTATGCTTTCGGCAATTTCAAAAGCGCGTAACAATCCATTCAGTTCGGGAGTATATATACTGCAAATCTTGCTAAGCGAATATTTATATACGCCAGTGTTATTGATTACTGCGCAGCCTACTCCGTCCACTCCTTTACTGGCGTCAGTGTAGAGTATGCTGTCATATTTGTACTTCCGTACTGTTTCCTGAAACAGTTGCTTTAATAGCTCATTTGAAGTCTCTGATCTTTTGAATTTCGAAACTGAGAGATCGTAGGCTGGTAACTTCGCTGTCCAAGGTGCAATATCACTCGCGATGATTTTTAGCGTAGCTCTGATGTTGATGCTACCCAAGAATGTTCTAATGTGTTGGTCTAGAGGCTCAGGAGTTCTTGGATGAGCCTCATATTTTGTACAAGGTTATTGGGGGTATACAGTGTGCATATGGGGATTATTGAGGAGGGTGAGTCCGTACATATTAGTGTATGTTTACTTATTATTTTTTCGGCAATTTCGAAGGCGCGTAAAAATCCATTCAGTTCGGGAGTATATATACTGCAAATCTTGCTAAGCGAATATTTATATACGCCAGTGTTAGTGATTACTGCGCAGCCTACTCCGTCCACTCCTTCACTGGCGTCAGTGTAGAGTATGCTGTCATATTTGTACTTCCGTACTGTTTCCTGAAACAGTTGCTTTAATAGCTCATTCGAAGTCTCTGATCTTTTGAATTTCGAAACTGAGAGATCGTAGGCTGGTAACTTCGCTGTCCAAGGTGCAATATCACTCGCGATGATTTTTAACGTAGCTCTGATGTTGATGCTACCCAAGAATGTTCTAATGTGTTGGTCTAGAGGCTTAGGAGTTCTTGGATGAGCCTCATATTTTGTACAAGGTTATTGGGGGTATACAGTGTGCATATGGAGATTATTGAGGAGAGTGAGTCCGTACATATTAGTGTATGTTTACTTATTATGCTTTCGGCAATTTCGAAAGCGCGTAACAATCCATTCAGTTCGGGAGTATATATACTGCAAATCTTGCTAAGCGAATATTTATATACGCCAGTGTTAGTGATTACTGCGCAGCCTACTCCGTCCACTCCTTTACTGGCGTCAGTGTAGAGTATGCTGTCATATTTGTACTTCCGTACTGTTTGCTGAAACAGTTGCTTTAATAGCTCATTTGAAGTCTCTGATCTTTTGAATTTCGAAACTGAGAGATCGTAGGCTGGTAACTTCGCTGTCCAAGGTGCAATATCACTCGCGATGATTTTTAGCGTAGCTCTGATGTTGATGCTACCCAAGAATGTTCTAATGTGTTGGTCTAGAGGCTTAGGAGTTCTTGGATGAGCCTCATATTTTGTACAAGGTTATTGGGGTTATACAGTGTGCATATGGGGATTATTGAGGAGAGTGAGTCCGTACATATTAGTGTATCTTTACTTATTATTTTTTCGGCAATTTCGAAGGCGCGTAACAATCCATTCAGTTCGGGAGTATATATACTGCAAATCTTGCTAAGCGAATATTTATATACGCCAGTGTTAGTGATTACTGCGCAGCCTACTCCGTCCACCCCTTCACTGGCGTCAGTGTAGAGTATGCTGTCATATTTGTACTTCCGTACTGTTTCCTGAAACAGTTGCTTTAATAGCTCATTTGAAGTCTCTGATCTTTTGAATTTCGAAACTGAGAGATCGTAGGCTGGTAACTTCGCGGTCCAAGGTGCAATATCACTCGCGATGATTTTTAGCGTAGCTCTGATGTTGATGCTACCCAAGAATGTTCTAATATGTTGGTCTAGAGGCTTAGGAGTTCTTGTATGAGCCTCATATTTTGTACAAGGGTATTGGGGGTATACAGTGTGCATATGGAGATTATTGAGGAGAGTGAGTCCGTACATATTAGTGTATGTTTAGTTATTATTTTTTCGGCAATTTCGAAGGCGCGTAACAATCCATTCAGTTCGGTAGTATATATACTGCAAATCTTGCTGAGCGAATATTTATATACGCCAGTGTTAGTGATTACTGCGCAGTCTACTCCGTCCACTCCTTTACTGGCGTCAGTGTAGAGTATGCTGTCATATTTGTACTTCCGTACTGTTTCCTGAAACAGTTGCTTTAATAGCTCATTTGAAGTCTCTGATCTTTTGAATTTCGAAACTGAGAGATCGTAGGCTGGTAACTTCGCTGTCCAAGGTGCAATATCACTCGCGATGATTTTCAGCGTAGCACTGATGTTGATGCTACCCAAGAATGTTCTAATGTGTTGGTCTAGAGGCTTAGGAGTTCTTGTATGAGCCTCATATTTTGTACAAGGGTATTGGGGGTATACAGTGTGCATATGGAGATTATTGAGGAGAGTGAGTCCGTACATATTAGTGTATGTTTACTTATTATTTTTTCGGCAATTTCGAAGGCGCGTAACAATCCATTCAGTTCGGGAGTATATATACTGCAAATCTTGCTAAGCGAATATTTATATACGCCAGTGTTAGTGATTACTGCGCAGCCTACTCCGTCCACTCCTTTACTGGCGTCAGTGTAGAGTATGCTGTCATATTTGTACTTCCGTACTGTTTCCTGAAACAGTTGCTTTAATAGCTCATTTGAAGTCTCTGATCTTTTGAATTTCGAAACTGAGAGATCGTAGGCTGGTAACTTCGCTGTCCAAGGTGCAATATCACTCGCGATGATTTTTAGCGTAGCTCTGATGTTGATGCTACCCAAGAATGTTCTAATGTGTTGGTCTAGAGGCTTAGGAGTTCTTGTATGAGCCTCATATTTTGTACAAGGGTATTGGGGGTATGCAGTGTGCATATGGAGATTATTGAGGAGAGTGAGTCCGTACATATTAGTGTATGTTTACTTACTATTTTTCCGGCAATTTCCAAGGCGCGTAACAATCCATTCAGTTCGGGAGTATATATACTGCAAATCTTGCTAAGCGAATATTTATATACGCCAGTGTTAGTGATTACAGCGCAGCCTACTCCGTCCACTCCTTTACTGGCGTCAGTGTAGAGTATGCTGTCATATTTGTACTTCCGTACTGTTTCCTGAAACAGTTGCTTTAATAGCTCATTTGAAGTCTCTGATCTTTTGAATTTCGAAACTGAGAGATCGTAGGCTGATAACTTCGCTGTCCAAGGTGCAATATCACTCGCGATGATTTTTAGCGTAGCTCTGATGTTGATGCTACCCAAGAATGTTCTAATGTGTTGGTCTAGAGGCTGAGGAGTTCTTGGATGAGCCTCATATTTTGTACAAGGTTATTCGGGGTATACAGTGTGCATATGGGGATTATTGAGGAGAGTGAGTCCGTACATATTAGTGTATGTTTACTTATTATTTTTTCGGCAATTTCGAAGGCGCGTAACAATCCATTCAGTTCGGGGGTATATATACTCCAAATCTTGCTAAGCGAATATTTATATACGCCAGAGTTAGTGATTACTGCGCAGCCTACTCCGTCCACTCCTTCACTGGCGTCAGTGTAGAGTATGCTGTCATATTTGTACTTCCGTACTGTTTCCTGAAACAGTTGCTTTAATAGCTCATTTGAAGTCTCTGATCTTTTGAATTTCGAAACTGAGAGATCGTAGGCTGGTAACTTCGCTGTCCAAGGTGCAATATCACTCGCGATGATTTTTAGCGTAGCTCTGATGTTGATGCTACCCAAGAATGTTCTAATGTGTTGGTCTAGAGGCTTAGGAGTTCTTGGATGAGCCTCATATTTTGTACAAGGCTATTGGGGGTATACAGTGTGCATATGGGGATTATTGAGGAGAGTGAGTCCGTACATATTAGTGTATGTTTACTTATTATGCTTTCGGCAATTTCAAAAGCGCGTAACAATCCATTCAGTTCGGGAGTATATATACTGCAAATCTTGCTAAGCGAATATTTATATACGCCAGTGTTATTGATTACTGCGCAGCCTACTCCGTCCACTCCTTTACTGGCGTCAGTGTAGAGTATGCTGTCATATTTGTACTTCCGTACTGTTTCCTGAAACAGTTGCTTTAATAGCTCATTTGAAGTCTCTGATCTTTTGAATTTCGAAACTGAGAGATCGTAGGCTGGTAACTTCGCTGTCCAAGGTGCAATATCACTCGCGATGATTTTTAGCGTAGCTCTGATGTTGATGCTACCCAAGAATGTTCTAATGTGTTGGTCTAGAGGCTCAGGAGTTCTTGGATGAGCCTCATATTTTGTACAAGGTTATTGGGGGTATACAGTGTGCATATGGGGATTATTGAGGAGGGTGAGTCCGTACATATTAGTGTATGTTTACTTATTATTTTTTCGGCAATTTCGAAGGCGCGTAAAAATCCATTCAGTTCGGGAGTATATATACTGCAAATCTTGCTAAGCGAATATTTATATACGCCAGTGTTAGTGATTACTGCGCAGCCTACTCCGTCCACTCCTTCACTGGCGTCAGTGTAGAGTATGCTGTCATATTTGTACTTCCGTACTGTTTCCTGAAACAGTTGCTTTAATAGCTCATTCGAAGTCTCTGATCTTTTGAATTTCGAAACTGAGAGATCGTAGGCTGGTAACTTCGCTGTCCAAGGTGCAATATCACTCGCGATGATTTTTAACGTAGCTCTGATGTTGATGCTACCCAAGAATGTTCTAATGTGTTGGTCTAGAGGCTTAGGAGTTCTTGGATGAGCCTCATATTTTGTACAAGGTTATTGGGGGTATACAGTGTGCATATGGAGATTATTGAGGAGAGTGAGTCCGTACATATTAGTGTATGTTTACTTATTATGCTTTCGGCAATTTCGAAAGCGCGTAACAATCCATTCAGTTCGGGAGTATATATACTGCAAATCTTGCTAAGCGAATATTTATATACGCCAGTGTTAGTGATTACTGCGCAGCCTACTCCGTCCACTCCTTTACTGGCGTCAGTGTAGAGTATGCTGTCATATTTGTACTTCCGTACTGTTTGCTGAAACAGTTGCTTTAATAGCTCATTTGAAGTCTCTGATCTTTTGAATTACGAAACTGAGAGATCGTAGGCTGGTAACTTCGCTGTCCAAGGTGCAATATCACTCGCGATGATTTTTAGCGTAGCTCTGATGTTGATGCTACCCAAGAATGTTCTAATGTGTTGGTCTAGAGGCTTAGGAGTTCTTGGATGAGCCTCATATTTTGTACAAGGTTATTGGGGTTATACAGTGTGCATATGGGGATTATTGAGGAGAGTGAGTCCGTACATATTAGTGTATCTTTACTTATTATTTTTTCGGCAATTTCGAAGGCGCGTAACAATCCATTCAGTTCGGGAGTATATATACTGCAAATCTTGCTAAGCGAATATTTATATACGCCAGTGTTAGTGATTACTGCGCAGCCTACTCCGTCCACCCCTTCACTGGCGTCAGTGTAGAGTATGCTGTCATATTTGTACTTCCGTACTGTTTCCTGAAACAGTTGCTTTAATAGCTCATTTGAAGTCTCTGATCTTTTGAATTTCGAAACTGAGAGATCGTAGGCTGGTAACTTCGCGGTCCAAGGTGCAATATCACTCGCGATGATTTTTAGCGTAGCTCTGATGTTGATGCTACCCAAGAATGTTCTAATATGTTGGTCTAGAGGCTTAGGAGTTCTTGTATGAGCCTCATATTTTGTACAAGGGTATTGGGGGTATACAGTGTGCATATGGAGATTATTGAGGAGAGTGAGTCCGTACATATTAGTGTATGTTTAGTTATTATTTTTTCGGCAATTTCGAAGGCGCGTAACAATCCATTCAGTTCGGTAGTATATATACTGCAAATCTTGCTGAGCGAATATTTATATACGCCAGTGTTAGTGATTACTGCGCAGTCTACTCCGTCCACTCCTTTACTGGCGTCAGTGCAGAGTATGCTGTCATATTTGTACTTCCGTACTGTTTCCTGAAACAGTTGCTTTAATAGCTCATTTGAAGTCTCTGATCTTTTGAATTTCGAAACTGAGAGATCGTAGGCTGGTAACTTCGCTGTCCAAGGTGCAATATCACTCGCGATGATTTTCAGCGTAGCACTGATGTTGATGCTACCCAAGAATGTTCTAATGTGTTGGTCTAGAGGCTTAGGAGTTCTTGTATGAGCCTCATATTTTGTACAAGGGTATTGGGGGTATACAGTGTGCATATGGAGATTATTGAGGAGAGTGAGTCCGTACATATTAGTGTATGTTTACTTATTATTTTTTCGGCAATTTCGAAGGCGCGTAACAATCCATTCAGTTCGGGAGTATATATACTGCAAATCTTGCTAAGCGAATATTTATATACGCCAGTGTTAGTGATTACTGCGCAGCCTACTCCGTCCACTCCTTTACTGGCGTCAGTGTAGAGTATGCTGTCATATTTGTACTTCCGTACTGTTTCCTGAAACAGTTGCTTTAATAGCTCATTTGAAGTCTCTGATCTTTTGAATTTCGAAACTGAGAGATCGTAGGCTGGTAACTTCGCTGTCCAAGGTGCAATATCACTCGCGATGATTTTTAGCGTAGCTCTGATGTTGATGCTACCCAAGAATGTTCTAATGTGTTGGTCTAGAGGCTTAGGAGTTCTTGTATGAGCCTCATATTTTGTACAAGGGTATTGGGGGTATGCAGTGTGCATATGGAGATTATTGAGGAGAGTGAGTCCGTACATATTAGTGTATGTTTACTTACTATTTTTCCGGCAATTTCCAAGGCGCGTAACAATCCATTCAGTTCGGGAGTATATATACTGCAAATCTTGCTAAGCGAATATTTATATACGCCAGTGTTAGTGATTACAGCGCAGCCTACTCCGTCCACTCCTTTACTGGCGTCAGTGTAGAGTATGCTGTCATATTTGTACTTCCGTACTGTTTCCTGAAACAGTTGCTTTAATAGCTCATTTGAAGTCTCTGATCTTTTGAATTTCGAAACTGAGAGATCGTAGGCTGGTAACTTCGCTGTCCAAGGTGCAATATCACTCGCGATGATTTTTAGCGTAGCACTGATGTTGATGCTACCCAAGAATGTTCTAATGTGTTGGTCTAGAGGCTTAGGAGTTCTTGTATGAGCCTCATATTTTGTACAAGGGTATTGGGGGTATACAGTGTGCATATGGAGATTATTGAGGAGAGTGAGTCCGTACATATTAGTGTATGTTTACTTATTATTTTTTCGGCAATTTCGAAGGCGCGTAACAATCCATTCAGTTCGGGAGTATATATACTGCAAATCTTGCTAAGCGAATATTTATATACGCCAGTGTTAGTGATTACTGC
The DNA here is from genome assembly GCA_958510875.1 of Endomychus coccineus. Classification (NCBI taxonomy): domain Eukaryota; kingdom Metazoa; phylum Arthropoda; class Insecta; order Coleoptera; family Endomychidae; genus Endomychus; species Endomychus coccineus. The sequence continues at coordinate 78,510,964 of OY294069.1, read as the reverse complement.
GCAGCCTACTCCGTCCACTCCTTTACTGGCGTCAGTGTAGAGTATGCTGTCATATTTGTACTTCCGTACTGTTTCCTGAAACAGTTGCTTTAATAGCTCATTTGAAGTCTCTGATCTTTTGAATTTCGAAACTGAGAGATCGTGGGCTGGTAACTTCGCTGTCCAAGGTGCAATATCACTCGCGATGATTTTTAGCGTAGCTCTGATGTTGATGCTACCCAAGAATGTTCTAATGTGTTGGTCTAGAGGCTTAGGAGTTCTTGTATGAGCCTCATATTTTGTACAAGGGTATTGGGGGTATACAGTGTGCATATGGAGATTATTGAGGAGAGTGAGTCCGTACATATTAGTGTATGTTTACTTATTATTTTTTCGGCAATTTCGAAGGCGCGTAACAATCCATTCAGTTCGGGAGTATATATACTGCAAATCTTGCTAAGCGAATATTTATATACGCCAGTGTTAGTGATTACTGCGCAGCCTACTCCGTCCACCCCTTCACTGGCGTCAGTGTAGAGTATGCTGTCATATTTGTACTTCCGTACTGTTTCCTGAAACAGTTGCTTTAATAGCTCATTTGAAGTCTCTGATCTTTTGAATTTCGAAACTGAGAGATCGTAGGCTGGTAACTTCGCTGTCCAAGGTGCAATATCACTCGCGATGATTTTTAGCGTAGCTCTGATGTTGATGCTACCCAAGAATGTTCTAATATGTTGGTCTAGAGGCTTAGGAGTTCTTGTATGAGCCTCATATTTTGTACAAGGGTATTGGGGGTATACAGTGTGCATATGGAGATTATTGAGGAGAGTGAGTCCGTACATATTAGTGTATGTCTACTTATTATTTTTTCGGCAATTTCGAAGGCGCGTAACAATCCATTCAGTTCGGGAGTATATATACTGCAAATCTTGCTAAGCGAATATTTATATACGCTAGTGTTAGTGATTACTGCGCAGCCTACTCCGTCCACTCCTCTACTGGCGTCAGTGTAGAGTATGCTGTCATATTTGTACTTCCGTACTGTTTCCTGAAACATTTGCTTTAATAGCTCATTTGAAGTCTCTGATCTTTTGAATTTCGAAACTGAGAGATCATAGGCTGGTAACTTCGCTGTCCAAGCTGCAATATCACTCGCGATGATTTTTAGCGTAGCACTGATGTTGATGCTACCCAAGAATGTTCTAATGTGTTGGTCTAGAGGCTTAGGAGTTCTTGTATGAGCCTCATATTTTGTACAAGGGTATTGGGGGTATACAGTGTGCATATGGAGATTATTGAGGAGAGTGAGTCCGTACATATTAGTGTATGTTTACTTATTATTTTTTCGGCAATTTCGAAGGCACGTAACAATCCATTCAGTTCGGGAGTATATATACTGCAAATCTTGCTAAGCGAATATTTATATACGCCAGTGTTAGTGATTACTGCGCAGCCTACTCCGTCCACTCCTTTACTGGCGTCAGTGTAGAGTATGCTGTCATATTTGTACTTCCGTACTGTTTCCTGAAACAGTTGCTTTAATAGCTCATTTGAAGTCTCTGATCTTTTGAATTTCGAAACTGAGAGATCGTAGGCTGGTAACTTCGCTGTCCTCTGATGTTGATGCTACCCAAGAATGTTCTAATGTGTTGGTCTAGAGGCTTAGGAGTTCTTGTATGAGCCTCATATTTTGTACAAGGGTATTGGGGGTATACAGTGTGCATATGGAGATTATTGAGGAGAGTGAGTCCGTACATATTAGTGTATGTTTACTTATCATTTTTTCGGCAATTTCCAAGGCGCGTAACAATCCATTCAGTTCGGGAGTATATATACTGCAAATCTTGCTAAGCGAATATTTATATACGCCAGTGTTAGTGATTACTGCGCAGCCTACTCCGTCCACTCCTTTACTGGCGTCAGTGTAGAGTATGCTGTCATATTTGTACTTCCGTACTGTTTCCTGAAACAGTTGCTTTAATAGCTCATTTGAATTCTCTGATCTTTTGAATTTCGAAACTGAGAGATCGTAGGCTGGTAACTTCGCTGTCCAAGGTGCAATATCACTCGCGATGATTTTTAGCGTAGCTCTGATGTTGATGCTACCCAAGAATGTTCTAATGTGTTGGTCTAGAGGCTTAGGAGTTCTTGTATGAGCCTCATATTTTATACAAGGGTATTGGGGGTATACAGTGTGCATATGGAGATTATTGAGGAGAGTGAGTCCGTACATATTAGTGTATGTTTACTTATTATTTTTTCGGCAATTTCCAAGGCGCGTAAGAATCCATTCAGTTCGGGAGTATATATACTGCAAATCTTGCTGAGCGAATATTTAAATACGCCAGTGTTAGTGATTACTGCGCAGCCTACTCCGTCCACTCCTTTACTGGCGTCAGTGTAGAGTATGCTGTCATATTTGTACTTCCGTACTGTTTCCTGAAACAGTTGCTTTAATAGCTCATTTGAAGTCTCTGATCTTTTGAATTTCGAAACTGAGAGATCGTAGGCTGGTAACTTTGCTGTCCAAGGTGCAATATCACTCGCGATGATTTTTAGCGTAGCTCTGATGTTGATGCTACCCAAGAATGTTCTAATGTGTTGGTCTAGAGGCTTAGGAGTTCTTGTATGAGCCTCATATTTTGTACAAGGGTATTGGGGGTATACAGTGTGCATATGGAGATTATTGAGGAGAGTGAGTCCGTACATATTAGTGTATGTTTACTTATCATTTTTTCGGCAATTTCCAAGGCGCGTAACAATCCATTCAGTTCGGGAGTATATACACTGCAAATCTTGCTAAGCGAATATTTAAATACGCCAGTGTTAGTGATTACTGCGCAGCCTACTCCGTCCACTCCTTTACTGGCGTCAGTGTAGAGTATGCTGTCATATTTGTACTTCCGTACTGTTTCCTGAAACAGTTGCTTTAATAGCTCATTTGAAGTCTCTGATCTTTTGAATTTCGAAACTGAGAGATCGTAGGCTGGTAACTTCGCTGTCCAAGGTGCAATATCACTCGCGATGATTTTTAGCGTAGCTCTGATGTTGATGCTACCCAAGAATGTTCTAATGTGTTGATCTAGAGGCTCAGGAGTTCTTGGATGAGCCTCATATTTTGTACAAGGTTATTGGGGGTATACAGTGTGCATATGGGGATTATTGAGGAGAGTGAGTCCGTACATATTAGTGTATGTTTACTTATTATTTTTTCGGCAATTTCGAAGGCGCTTAACAATCCATTCGGTTCGGGAGTATATATACTGCAAATCTTGCTAAGCGAATATTTATATACGCCAGTGTTAGTGATTACTGCGCAGCCTACTCCGTCCACTCCTTCACTGGCGTCAGTGTAGAGTATGCTGTCATGTTTGTACTTCCGTACTGTTTCCTGAAACAGTTGCTTTAATAGCTCATTTGAAGTCTCTGATCTTTCGAATTTCGAAACTGAGAGATCGTAGGCTGGTAACTTCGCTGTCCAAGGTGCAATATCACTCGCGATGATTTTTAGCGTAGCTCTGATGTTGATGCTACCCAAGAATGTTCTAATGTGTTGGTCTAGAGGCTTAGGAGTTCTTGGATGAGCCTCATATTTTGTACAAGGATATTGGGGGTATACAGTGTGCATATGGAGATTATTGAGGAGAGTGAGTCCGTACATATTAGTGTATGTTTACTTATTATTTTTTCGGCAATTTCGAAGGCGCGTAACAATCCATTCAGTTCGGGAGTATATATACTGCAAATCTTGCTAAGCGAATATTTATATACGCCAGTGTTAGTGATTACTGCGCAGCCTACTCTGTCCACTCCTTTACTGGCGTCAGTGTAGAGTATGCTGTCATATTTGTACTTCCGTACTGTTTCCTGAAACAGTTGCTTTAATAGCCCATTTGAAGTCTCTGATCTTTTGAATTTCGAAACTGAGAGATCGTAGGCTGGTAACTTCGCTGTCCAAGATGCAATATCACTCGCGATGATTTTTAGCGTAGCTCTGATGTTGATGCTACCTAAGAATGTTCTAATATGTTGGTCTAGAGTCTTAGGAGTTCTTGTATGAGCCTCATATTTTGTACAAGGGTATTGTGGGTATACAGCGTGCATATGGAGATTATTGAGGAGAGTGAGTCCGTACATATTAGTGTATGTTTACTTATTATTTTTTCGGCAATTTCGAAGGCGCGTAACAATCCATTCAGTTCGGGAGTATATATACTGCAAATCTTGCTAAGCGAATATTTATATACGCCAGTGTTAGTGATTACTGCGCAGCCTACTCCGTCTACTCCTTTACTGGCGTCAGTGTAGAGTATGCTGTCATATTTGTTCTTCCGTACTGTTTCCTGAAACAGTTGCTTCAATAGCTCATTTGAAGTCTCTGATCTTTTGAATTTCGAAACTGAGAGATCGTAGGCTGGTAACTTCGCTGTCCAAGGTGCAATATCACTCGCGATGATTTTCAGCGTAGCTCTGATGTTGATGCTACCCAAGAATGTTCTAATGTGTTGGTCTAGAGGCTTAGGAGTTCTTTTATGAGCCTCATATTTTGTTCAAGGGTATTGGGGGTATACAGTGTGCATATGGAGATTATTGAGGAGAGTGAGTCCGTACATATTAGTGTGTGTTTACTTATTATTTTTTCGGCAATTTCGAAGGCGCGTAACAATTCATTCAGTTCGGGAGTATATATACTGCAAATCTTGCTAAGCGAATATTTATATACGCCAGTGTTAGTGATTACTGCGCAGCCTACTCCGTCCACTCCTTCACTGGCGTCAGTGTAGAGTATGCTGTCATATTTGTACTTCCGTACTGTTTCCTGAAACAGTTGCTTTAATAGCTCATTTGAAGTCTCTGATCTTTTGAATTTCGAAATTGAGAGATCGTAGGCTGGTAACTTCGCTGTCCAAGGTGCAATATCACTGGCGATGATTTTTAGCGTAGCTCTGATGTTGATGCTACCCAAGAATGTTCTAATGTGTTGGTCTAGAGGCTTAGGAGTTCTTGTATGAGCCTCATATTTTGTACAAGGGTATTGGGGGTATACAGTGTGCATATGAAGATTATTGAGGAGAGTGAGTCCGTACATATTAGTGTGTGTTTACTTATTATTTTTTCGGCAATTTCGAAGGCGCGTAACAATCCATTCAGTTCGGGAGTATATATACTGCAAATCTTGCTAAGCGAATATTTATATACGCCAGTGTTAGTGATTACTGCGCAGCCTACTCCGTCCACTCCTTCACTGGCGTCAGTGTAGAGTATGCTGTCATATTTGTACTTCCGTACTGTTTCCTGAAACAGTTGCTTTAATAGCTCATTTGAAGTCTCTGATCTTTTGAATTTCGAAATTGAGAGATCGTAGGCTGGTAACTTCGCTGTCCAAGGTGCAATATCACTGGCGATGATTTTTAGCGTAGCTCTGATGTTGATGCTACCCAAGAATGTTCTAATGTGTTGGTCTAGAGGCTTAGGAGTTCTTGTATGAGCCTCATATTTTGTACAAGGGTATTGGGGGTATACAGTGTGCATATGGAGATTATTGAGGAGAGTGAGTCCGTACATATTAGTGTATGTCTACTTATTATTTTTTCGGCAATTCCGAAGGCGCGTAACAATCCATTCAGTTCGGGAGTATATATACTGCAAATCTTGCTAAGCGAATATTTATATACGCTAGTGTTAGTGATTACTGCGCAGCCTACTCCGTCCACTCCTTTACTGGCGTCAGTGTAGAGTATGCTGTCATATTTGTACTTCCGTACTGTTTCCTGAAACAGTTGCTTTAATAGCTCATTTGAAGTCTCTGATCTTTTGAATTTCGAAACTGAGAGATCATAGGCTGGTAACTTCGCTGTCCAAGCTGCAATATCACTCGCGATGATTTTTAGCGTAGCACTGATGTTGATGCTACCCAAGAATGTTCTAATGTGTTGGTCTAGAGGCTTAGGAGTTCTTGTATGAGCCTCATATTTTGAACAAGGGTATTGGGGGTATACAGTGTGCATATGGAGATTATTGAGGAGAGTGAGTCCGTACATATTAGTGTATGTTTACTTATTATTTTTCCGGCAATTTCGAAGGCGCGTAACAATCCATTCAGTTCGGGAGTATATATACTGCAAATCTTGCTAAGCGAATATTTATATACGCCAGTGTTAGTGATTACTGCGCAGCCTACTCCGTCCACTCCTTTACTGGCGTCAGTGTAGAGTATGCTGTCATATTTGTTCTTCCGTAATGTTTCCTGAAACAGTTGCTTTAATAGCTCATTTGAAGTCTCTGATCTTTTGAATTTCGAAACTGAGAGATCGTAGGCTGGTAACTTCGCTGTCCAAGGTGCAATATCACTCGCGATGATTTTTAGCGTAGCTCTGATGTTGATGCTACCCAAGAATGTTCTAATGTGTTGGTCTAGAGGCTCAGGAGTTCTTGTATGAGCCTCATATTTTGTACAAGGGTATTGGGGGTATACAGTGTGCATATGGAGATTATTGAGGAGAGTGAGTCCGTACATATTAGTGTATGTTTACTTATTATTTTTTCGGCAATTTCGAAGGCGCGTAACAATCCATTCAGTTCGGGAGTATATATACTGCAAATCTTGCTAAGCGAATATTTATATACGCCAGTGTTAGTGATTACTGCGCAGCCTACTCCGTCCACTCCTTCACTGGCGTCAGTGTAGAGTATGCTGTCATATTTGTACTTCCGTACTGTTTCCTGAAACAGTTGCTTTAATAGCTCATTTGAAGTCTCTGATCTTTTGAATTTCGAAATTGAGAGATCGTAGGCTGGTAACTTCGCTGTCCAAGGTGCAATATCACTCGCGATGATTTTTAGCGTAGCTCTGATGTTGATGCTACCCAAGAATGTTCTAATGTGTTGGTCTAGAGGCTTAGGAGTTCTTGGATGAGCCTCATATTTTGTACAAGGTTATTGGGGGTATACAGTGTGCATATGGGGATTATTGAGGAGAGTGAGTCCGTACATATTAGTGTATGTTTACTTATTATTTTTTCGACAATTTCGAAGGCGCGTAACAATCCATTCAGTTCGGGAGTATATATACTGCAAATCTTGCTAAGCGAATATTTATATACGCCAGTGTTAGTGATTACTGCGCAGCCTACTCCGTCCACTCCTTCACTGGCGTCAGTGTAGAGTATGCTGTCATGTTTGTACTTCCGTACTGTTTCCTGAAACAGTTGCTTTAATAGCTCATTTGAAGTCTCTGATCTTTTGAATTTCGAAACTGAGAGATCGTAGGCTGGTAACTTCGCTGTCCAAGGTGCAATATCACTCGCGATGATTTTTAGCGTAGCTCTGATGTTGATGCTACCCAAGAATGTTCTAATGTGTTGGTCTAGAGGCTTAGGAGTTCTTGGATGAGCCTCATATTTTGTACAAGGGTATTGGGGGTATACAGTGTGCATATGGAGATTATTGAGGAGAGTGAGTCCGTACATATTAGTGTATGTTTACTTATTATTTTTTCGGCAATTTCGAAGGCGCGTAACAATCCATTCAGTTCGGGAGTATATATACTGCAAATCTTGCTAAGCGAATATTTATATACGCCAGTGTTAGTGATTACTGCGCAGCCTACTCTGTCCATTCCTTTACTGGCGTCAGTGTAGAGTATGCTGTCATATTTGTACTTCCGTACTGTTTCCTGAAACAGTTGCTTTAATAGCTCATTTGAAGTCTCTGATCTTTTGAATTTCGAAACTGAGAGATCGTAGGCTGGTAACTTCGCTGTCCAAGGTGCAATATCACTCGCGATGATTTTTAGCGTAGCTCTGATATTGATGCTACCCAAGAATGTTCTAATATGTTGGTCTAGAGGCTTAGGAGTTCTTGTATGAGCCTCATATTTTGTACAAGGGTATTGGGGGTATACAGTGTGCATATGGAGATTATTGAGGAGAGTGAGTCCGTACATATTAGTGTATGTTTACTTATTATTTTTTCGGCAATTTCGAAGGCGCGTAACAATCCATTCAGTTCGGGAGTATATATACTGCAAATCTTGCTGAGCGAATATTTATATACGCCAGTGTTAGTGATTACTGCGCAGCCTACTCCGTCCACTCCTTTACTGGCGTCAGTGTAGAGTATGCTGTCATATTTGTACTTCCGTACTGTTTCCTGAAACGGTTGCTTTAATAGCTCATTTGAAGTCTCTGATCTTTTGAATTTCGGAACTGAGAGATCGTAGGCTGGTAACTTCGCTGTCCGAAGTGCAATATCACTCGCGATGATTTTTAGCGTAGCACTGATGTTGATGCTACCCAAGAATGTTCTAATGTGTTGGTCTAGAGGCTTAGGAGTTCTTGTATGAGCCTCATATTTTGTACAAGGGTATTGGGGGTATACAGTGTGCATATGGAGATTATTGAGATGAGTGAGTCCGTACATATTAGTGTATGTTTACTTATTATTTTTTCGGCAATTTCGAAGGCGCGTAACAATCCATTCAGTTCGGGAGTATATATACTGCAAATCTTGCTAAGCGAATATTTATATACGCCAGTGTTAGTGATTACTGCGCAGCCTACTACGTCCACCCCTTTACTGGCGTCAGTGTAGAGTATGCTGTCATATTTGTACTTCCGTACTGTTTCCTGAAACAGTTGCTTTAATAGCTCATTTGAAGTCTCTGATCTTTTGAATTTCGAAACTGAGAGATCGTAGGCTGGTAACTTCGCTGTCCAAGGTGCAATATCACTCGCGATGATTTTTAGCGTAGCTCTGATGTTGATGCTACCCAAGAATGTTCTAATATGTTGGTCTAGAGGCTTAGGAGTTCTTGTATGAGCCTCATATTTTGTACAAGGGTATTGGGGGTATACAGTGTGCATATGGAGATTATTGAGGAGAGTGAGTCCGTACATATTAGTGTATGTCTACTTATTATTTTTTCGGCAATTCCGAAGGCGCGTAACAATCCATTCAGTTCGGGAGTATATATACTGCAAATCTTGCTAAGCGAATATTTATATACGCTAGTGTTAGTGATTACTGCGCAGCCTACTCCGTCCACTCCTTTACTGGCGTCAGTGTAGAGTATGCTGTCATATTTGTACTTCCGTACTGTTTCCTGAAACAGTTGCTTTAATAGCTCATTTGAAGTCTCTGATCTTTTGAATTTCGAAACTGAGAGATCATAGGCTGGTAACTTCGCTGTCCAAGCTGCAATATCACTCGCGATGATTTTTAGCGTAGCACTGATGTTGATGCTACCCAAGAATGTTCTAATGTGTTGGTCTAGAGGCTTAGGAGTTCTTGTATGAGCCTCATATTTTGTACAAGGGTATTGGGGGTATACAGTGTGCATATGGAGATTATTGAGGAGAGTGAGTCCGTACATATTAGTGTATGTTTACTTATTATTTTTTCGGCAATTTCGAAGGCGCGTAACAATCCATTCAGTTCGGGAGTATATATACTGCAAATCTTGCTAAGCGAATATTCATATACGCCAGTGTTAGTGATCACTGCGCAGCCTACTCCGTCCACTCCTTTACTGGCGTCAGTGTAGAGTATGCTGTCATATTTGTTCTTTCGTACTGTTTCCTGAAACAGTTGCTTTAATAGCTCATTTGAAGTCTCTGATCTTTTGAATTTCGAAACTGAGAGATCGTAGGCTGGTAACTTCGCTGTCCAAGGTGCAATATCACTCGCGATGATTTTTAGCGTAGCTCTGATGTTGATGCTACCCAAGAATGTTCTAATGTGTTGGTCTAGAGGCTTAGGAGTTCTTGTATGAGCCTCATATTTTGTACAAGGGTATTGGGGGTATACAGTGTGCATATGGAGATTATTGAGGAGAGTGAGTCCGTACATATTAGTGTATGTTTACTTATTATTTTTTCCGCAATTTCGAAGGCGCGTAACAATCCATTCAGTTCGGGAGTATATATACTGCAAATCTTGCTAAGCGAATATTTATATACGCCAGTGTTAGTGATTACTGCGCAGCCTACTCCGTCCACTCCTTCACTGGCGTCAGTGTAGAGTATGCTGTCATATTTGTACTTCCGTACTGTTTCCTGAAACAGTTGCTTTAATAGCTCATTTGAAGTCTCTGATCTTTTGAATTTCGAAATTGAGAGATCGTAGGCTGGTAACTTCGCTGTCCAAGGTGCAATATCACTCGCGATGATTTTTAGCGTAGCTCTGATGTTGATGCTACCCAAGAATGTTCTAATGTGTTGGTCTAGAGGCTTAGGAGTTCTTGGATGAGCCTCATATTTTGTACAAGGTTATTGGGGGTATACAGTGTGCATATGGGGATTATTGAGGAGAGTGAGTCCGTACATATTAGTGTATGTTTACTTATTATTTTTTCGGCAATTTCGAAGGCGCGTAACAATCCATTCAGTTCGGGAGTATATATACTGCAAATCTTGCTAAGCGAATATTTATATACGCCAGTGTTAGTGATTACTGCGCAGCCTACTCCGTCCACTCCTTCACTGGCGTCAGTGTAGAGTATGCTGTCATATTTGTACTTCCGTACTGTTTCCTGAAACAGTTGCTTTAATAGCTCATTTGAAGTCTCTGATCTTTTGAATTTCGAAACTGAGAGATCGTAGGCTGGTAACTTCGCTGTCCAAGGTGCAATATCACTCGCGATGATTTTTAGCGTAGCTCTGATGTTGATGCTACCCAAGAATGTTCTAATATGTTGGTCTAGAGGATTAGGAGTTCTTGTATGAGCCTCATATTTTGTACAAGGATATTGAGGGTATACAGTGTGCATATGGAGATTATTGAGGAGAGTGAGTCCGTACATATTAGTGTATGTTTACTTATTATTTTTTCGGCAATTTCGAAGGCGCGTAACAATCCATTCAGTTCGGGAGTATATATAGTGCAAATCTTGCTAAGCGAATATTTATATACGCCAGTGTTAGTGATTACTGCGCAGCCTACTCCGTCCACTCCTTCACTGGCGTCAGTGTAGAGTATGCTGTCATATTTGTACTTCCGTACTGTTTCCTGAAACAGTTGATTTAATAGCTCATTTGAAGTCTCTGATCTTTTGAATTTCGAAACTGAGAGATCGTAGGCTGGTAACTTCGCTGTCTAAGGTGCAATATCACTCGCGATGATTTTCAGCGTAGCACTGATGTTGATGCTACCCAAGAATGTTCTAATGTGTTGGTCTAGAGGCTTAGGAGTTCTTGTATGAGCCTCATATTTTGTACAAGGGTATTGGGGGTATACAGTGTGCATATGGAGATTATTGAGGAGAGTGAGTCCGTACATATTAGTGTATGTTTACTTATTATTTTTTCGGCAATTTCGAAGGCGCGTAACATTCCATTCAGTTCAGGAGTATATATACTGCAAATCTTTCTAAGCGAATATTTATATACGCCAGTGTTAGTGATTACTGCGCAGCCTACTCCGTCCACTCCTTTACTGGCGTCAGTGTAGAGTATGCTGTCATATTTGTACTTCCGTACTGTTTCCTGAAAAAGTTGCTTTAATAGCTCATTTGAAGTCTCTGATCTTTTGAATTTCGAAATTGAGAGATCGTAGGCTGGTAACTTCGCTGTCCAAGGTGCAATATCACTCGCGATGATTTTTAGCGTAGCTCTGATGTTGATGCTACCCAAGAATGTTCTAATGTGTTGGTCTAGAGGCTTAGGAGTTCTTGTATGAGCCTCATATTTTATACAAGGGTATTGGGGGTATACAGTGTGCATATGGAGATTATTGAGGAGAGTGAGTCCGTACATATTAGTGTATGTTTACTTATTATTTTTTCGGCAATTTCCAAGGCGCGTAACAATCCATTCAGTTCGGGAGTATATATACTGCAAATCTTTCTAAGCGAATATTTAAATACGCCAGTGTTAGTGATTACTGGGCAGCCTACTCCGTCCACTCCTTTACTGGCGTCAGTGTAGAGTATGCTGTCATATTTGTACTTCCGTACGGTTTCCTGAAACAGTTGCTTTAATAGCTCATTTGAAGTCTCTGATCTTTTGAATTTCGAAACTGAGTGATCGTAGGCTGGTAACTTCGCTGTCCAAGGTGCAATATCACTCGCGATGATTTTAAGCGTAGCTCTGATGTTGATGCTACCCAAAAATGTTCTAATGTGTTGGTCTAGAGGCTCAGGAGTTCTTGTATGAGCCTCATATTTTGTACAAGGGTATTGGGGGTATACAGTGTGCATATGGATATTATTGAGGAGAGTGAGTCCGTACATATTAGTGTATGTTTACTTATCATTTTTTCGGCAATTTCCAAGGCGCGTAACAATCCATTCAGTTCGGGAGTATATATAATGCAAATCTCGCTAAGCGAATATTTAAATACGCCAGTGTTAGTGATTACTGCGCAGCCTACTCCGTCCACTCCTTTACTGGCGTCAGTGTAGAGTATGCTGTCATATTTGTACTTCCGTACTGTTTCCTGAAACAGTTGCTTTAATAGTTCATTTGAAGTCTCTGATCTTTTGAATTTCGAAACTGAGAGATCGTAGGCTGGTAACTTCGCTGTCCAAGGTGCAATATCACTCGCGATGATTTTTAGCGTAGCTCTGATGTTGATGCTACCCAAGAATGTTCTAATGTGTTGGTCTAGAGGCTTAGGAGTTCTTGGATGAGCCTAATATTATGAACAAGGTCAACGGGGGTATACAGTGTGCATATGGGGATTATTGAGGAGAGTGAGTCTGTATATATTAGTGTATGTTTACTTATTATTTTTTCGGCAATTTCGAAGGCGCGTAACAATCCATTCAGTTCGGGAGAATATATACTGCAAATCTTGCTAAGCGAATATTTATATACGCCAGTGTTAGTGATTACTGCGCAGCCTACTCCGTCCACTCCTTCACTGGCGTCAGTGTAGATTATGCTGTCATATTTGTACTTCCGTACTGTTTCCTGAAACAGTTGCTTTAATAGCTCATTTGAAGTCTCTGATCTTTTGAATTTCGAAACTGAGAGATCGTAGGCTGGTAACTTCGCTGTCCAAGGTGCAATATCACTCGCGATGATTTTTAGCGTAGCTCTGATGTTGATGCTACCCAAGAATGTTCTAATATGTTGGTCTAGAGGCTTAGGAGTTCTTGTATGAGCCACATATTTTGTACAAGGGTATTGGTGGTATACAGTGTGCATATGGAGATTATTGAGGAGAGTGAGTCCGTACATATTAGTGTATGTTTACTTATTATTTTTTCGGCAATTTCGAAGGCGCGTAACAATCCATTCAGTTCGGGAGTATATATACTGCAAATCTTGCTGAGCGAATATTTATATACGCCAGTGTTAGTGATTACTGCGCAGCCTACTCCGTCCACTCCTTTACTGGCGTCAGTGTAGAGTATGCTGTCATATTTGTACTTCCGTACTGTTTCCTGAAACAGTAGCCTTAATAGCTCATTTGAAGTCTCTGATCTTTTGAATTTCGAAACTGAGAGATCGTAGGCTGGTAACTTCGCTGTCCAAGGTGCAATATCACTCGCGATGATTTTTAGCGTAGCACTGATGTTGATGCTACCCAAGAATGTTCTAATGTGTTGGTCTAGAGGCTTAGGAGTTCTTGTATGAGCCTCATATTTTGTACAAGGGTATTGGGGGTATACAGTGTGCATATGGAGATTATTGAGGAGAGTGAGTCCGTACATATTAGTGTATGTTTACTTATTATTTTTTCGGCAATTTCGAAGGCGCGTAACAATCCATTCAGTTCGGGAGTATATATACTGCAAATCTTGCTAAGCGAATATTTAAATACGCCAGTGTTAGTGATTACTGCGCAGCCTACTCCGTCCACTCCTTTACTGGCGTCAGTGTAGAGTATGCTGTCATATTTGTACTTCCGTACTGTTTCCTGAAACAGTTGCTTTAATAGCTCATTTGAAGTCTTCGATCTTTTGAATTTCGAAACTGAGAGATCGTAGGCTGGTAACTTCGCTGTCCAAGGTGCAATATCACTCGCGATGATTTTTAGCGTAGCTCTGATGTTGATGCTACCCAAGAATGTTCTAATGTGTTGGTCTAGAGGCTTAGGAGTTCTTGTATGAGCCTCATATTTTGTACAAGGGTATTGGGGGTACACAGTGTGCATATGAAGATTATTGAGGAGAGTGAGTCCGTACATATTAGTGTATGTTTACTTATCATTTTTTCGACAATTTCCAAGGCGCGTAACAATCCATTCAGTTCGGGAGTATATATACAGCAAATCGTGCTAAGCGAATATTTATATACGCCAGTGTTAGTGATTACTGCGCAGCCTACTCCGTCCACTCCTTTACTGGCGTCAGTGTAGAGTATGCTGTCATATTTGTACTTCCGTACTGTTTCCTGAAACAGTTCCTTCAATAGCTCATTTGAAGTCTCTGATCTTTTGAATTTCGAAACTGAGAGATCGTAGGCTGGTAACTTCGCTGTCCAAGGTGCAATATCACTCGCGATGATTTTTAGCGTAGCTCTGATGTTGATGCTACCCAAGAATGTTGTAAATGTGTTGGTCTAGAGGCTTAGGAGTTCTTGTATGAGCCTCATATTTTGTACAAGGGTATTGGGAGTATACAGTGTGCATATGTAGATTATTGAGGAGAGTGAGTCCGTACATATTAGTGTATGTTCACTTATTATTTTTTCGGCAATTTCCAAGGCGCGTAACAATCCATTCAGTTCGGGAGTATATATACTGCAAATCTTGCTAAGCGAATATTTAAATACGCCAGTGTTAGTGATTACTGCGCAGCCTACTCCGTCCACTCCTTTACTGGCGTCAGTGTAGAGTATGCTGTCATATTTGTACTTCCGTACTGTTTCCTGAAACAGTTGCTTTAATAGCTCATTTGAAGTCTTCGATCTTTTGAATTTCGAAACTGAGAGATCGTAGGCTGGTAACTTCGCTGTCCAAGGTGCAATATCACTCGCGATGATTTTTAGCGTAGCTCTGATGTTGATGCTACCCAAGAATGTTCTAATGTGTTGGTCTAGAGGCTTAGGAGTTCTTGTATGAGCCTCATATTTTGTACAAGGGTATTGGGAGTATACAGTGTGCATATGTAGATTATTGAGGAGAGTGAGTCCGTACATATTAGTGTATGTTTACTTTTTATTTTTTCGGCAATTTCCATGGCGCGTAACAATCCATTCAGTTCGGGAGTATATATACTGCAAATCTTGCTAAGCGAATATTTAAATACGCCAGTGTTAGTGATTACTGCGCAGCCTACTCCGTCCACTCCTTTACTGGCGTCAGTGTAGAGTATGCTGTCATATTTGTACTTCCGTACTGTTTCCTGAAACAGTTGCTTTAATAGCTCATTTGAAGTCTTCGATCTTTTGAATTTCGAAACTGAGAGATCGTAGGCTGGTAACTTCGCTGTCCAAGGTGCAATATCACTCGCGATTATTTTTGCGTAGCTCTGATGTTGATGCTACCCAAAAATGTTCTAATGTGTTGGTCTAGAGGCTTAGGAGTTCTTGTATGAGCCTCATATTTTGTACAAGGGTATTGGGGGTACACAGTGTGCATATGAAGATTATTGAGGAGAGTGAGTCCGTACATATTAGTGTATGTTTACTTATCATTTTTTCGGCAATTTCCAAGGCGCGTAACAATCCATTCAGTTCAGGAGTATATATACTGCAAATCTTGCTAAGCGAATATTTAAATACGCCAGTGTTAGTGATTACTGCGCAGCCTACTCCGTCCACTCCTTTACTGGCGTCAGTGTAGAGTATGCTGTCATATTTGTACTTCCGTACTGTTTCCTGAAACAGTTGCTTTAATAGCTCATTTGAAGTCTCTGATCTTTTGAATTTCGAAACTGAGAGATCGTAGGCTGGTAACTTCGCTGTCCAAGGTGCAATATCACTCGCGATGATTTTTAGCGTAGCTCTGATGTTGATGCTACCCAAGAATGTTCTAATGTGTTGGTCTAGAGGCTTAGGAGTTCTTGTATGAGCCTCATATTTTGTACAAGGGTATTGGGAGTATACAGTGTGCATATGTAGATTATTGAGGAGAGTGAGTCCGTACATATTAGTGTATGTTTACTTATTATTTTTTCGGCAATTTCCAAGGCGCGTAACAATCCATTCAGTTCGGGAGCATATATACTGCAAATCTTGCTAAGCGAATATTTAAATACGCCAGTGTTAGTGATTACTGCGCAGCCTACTCCGTCCACTCCTTTACTGGCGTCAGTGTAGAGTATGCTGTCATATTTGTACTTCCGTACTGTTTCCTGAAACAGTTGCTTTAATAGCTCATTTGAAGTCTTCGATCTTTTGAATTTCGAAACTGAGAGATCGTAGGCTGGTAACTTCGCTGTCCAAGGTGCAATATCACTCGCGATGATTTTTAGCGTAGCTCTGATGTTGATGCTACCCAAGAATGTTCTAATGTGTTGGTCTAGAGGCTTAGGAGTTCTTGTATGAGCCTCATATTTTGTACAAGGGTATTGGGGGTACACAGTGTGCATATGAAGATTATTGAGGAGAGTGAGTCCGTACATATTAGTGTATGTTTACTTATCATTTTTTCGGCAATTTCCAAGGCGCGTAACAATCCATTCAGTTCGGGAGTATATATACTGCAAATCGTGCTAAGCGAATATTTATATACGCCAGTGTTAGTGATTACTGCGCAGCCTACTCCGTCCACTCCTTTACTGGCGTCAGTGTAGAGTATGCTGTCATATTTGTACTTCCGTACTGTTCCCTGGAACAGTTGCTTCAATAGCTCATTTGAAGTCTCTGATCTTTTGAATTTCGAAACTGAGAGATCGTAGGCTGGTAACTTCGCTGTCCAAGGTGCAATATCACTCGCGATGATTTTTAGCGTAGCTCTGATGTTGATGCTACCCAAGAATGTTCTAATGTGTTGGTCTAGAGGCTTAGGAGTTCTTGTATGAGCCTCATATTTTGTACAAGGGTATTGGGAGTATACAGTGTGCATATGTAGATTATTGAGGAGAGTGAGTCCGTACATATTAGTGTATGTTTACTTATTATTTTTTCGGCAATTTCCAAGGCGCGTAACAATCCATTCAGTTCGGGAGTATATATACTACAAATCTTGCTAAGCGAATATTTAAATACGCCAGTGTTAGTGATTACTGCGCAGCCTACTCCGTCCACTCCTTTACTGGCGTCAGTGTAGAGTATGCTGTCATATTTGTACTTCCGTACTGTTTCCTGAAACAGTTGCTTTAATAGCTCATTTGAAGTCTTCGATCTTTTGAATTTCGAAACTGAGAGATCGTAGGCTGGTAACTTCGCTGTCCAAGGTGCAATATCACTCGCGATGATTTTTAGCGTAGCTCTGATGTTGATGCTACCCAAGAATGTTCTAATGTGTTGGTCTAGAGGGTTAGGAGTTCTTGGATGAGCCTCATATTTTGTACAAGGTTATTGGGGGTATACAGTGTAAATATGGAGATTATTGAGGAGAGTGAGTCCGTACATATTAGTGTATGTTTACTTATACTGCAAATCTTGCTAAGCGAATATTTATATGCGCCAGTGTTAGTGATTACTGCGCAGCCTACTCCGTCCACTCCTTTACTGGCGTCAGTGTAGAGTATGCTGTCATATTTGTACTTCCGTACTGTTTCCTGAAACAGTTGCTTTAATAGCTCATTTGAAGTCTCTGATCTTTTGAATTTCGAAACTGAGAGATCGTAGGCTGGTAACTTCGCTGTCCAAGGTGCAATATCACTCGCGATGATTTCTAGCGTAGCACTGATGTTGATGCTACCCAAGAATGTTCTAATGTGTTGGTCTAGAGGCTTAGGAGTTCTTGTATGAGCCTCATATTTTGTACAAGGGTATTGGGGGTATACAGTGTGCATATGGAGATTATTGAGGAGAGTGAGTTCGTACATATTAGTGTATGTTTACTTATTATTTTTTCGGCAATTTCGAAGGCGCGTAACAATCCATTCAGTTCGGGAGGATATATACTGCAAATCTTGCTAAGCGAATATTTATATACGCCAGTGTTAGTGATTACTGCGCAGCCTACTCCGTCCACTCCTTTACTGGCGTCAGTGTAGAGTATGCTGTCATATTTGTACTTCCGTACTGTTTCCTGAAACAGTTGCTTTAATAGCTCATTTGAAGTCTCTGATCTTTTGAATTTCGAAACTGAGAGATCGTAGGCTGGTAACTTCGCTGTCCAAGGTGCAATATCACTCGCGATGATTTTTAGCGTAGCTCTGATGATGATGCTACCCAAGAATGTTCTGATATGTTGGTCTAGAAACTTAGGAGTTCTTGTATGAGCCTCATATTTTGTACAAGGGTATTGGGGGTATACAGTGTGCATATGGAGATTATTGAGGAGAGTGAGTCCGTACATCTTAGTGTATGTTTACTTATTATTTTTTCGGCAATTTCGAAGGCGCGTAACAATCCAATCAGTTCGGGAGTATATATACTGCAAATCTTGCTAAGCGAATATCTATATACGCCAGTGTTAGTGATTACTGCGCAGCCTACTCCGTCCACTCCTTTACTGGCGTCAGTGTAGAGTATGCTGTCATATTTGTACTTCCGTACTGTTTCCTGAAACAGTTGCTTTAATAGCTCATTTGAAGTCTCTGATCTTTTGAATTTCGAAACTGAGAGATCGTAGGCTGGTAACTTCGCTGTCCAAGGTGCAATATCACTCGCGATGATTTTTAGCGTAGCACTGATGTTGATGCTACCCAAGAATGTTCTAATGTGTTGGTCTAGAGGCTTAGGAGTTCTTGTATGAGCCTCATATTTTGTACAAGGGTATTGGGGGTATACAGTGTGCATATGGAGATTATTGAGGAGAAAGAGTCCGTACATATTAGTGTATGTTTACTTATTATTTTTTCGGCAATTTCGAAGGCGCGTAACAATCCATTCAGTTCGGGAGTATATATACTGCAAATCTTGCTAAGCGAATATTTATATACGCCAGTGTTAGTGATTACTGCGCAGCCTACTCCGTCCACTCCTTTACTGGCGTCAGTGTAGAGTATGCTGTCATATTTGTACTTCCGTACTGTTTCCTGAAACAGTTGCTTTAATAGCTCATTTGAAGTCTCTGATCTTTTGAATTTCGAAACTGAGAGATCGTAGGCTGGTAACTTCGCTGTCCAAGGTGCAATATCACTCGCGATGATTTTTAGCGTAGCTCTGATGTTGATGCTACCCAAGAATGTTCTGATATGTTGGTCTAGAGGCTTAGGAGTTCTTGTATGAGCCTCATATTTTGTACAAGGGTATTGGGGGTATACAGTGTGCATATGGAGATTATTGAGGAGAGTGAGTCCGTACATATTAGTGTATGTTTACTTATTATTTTTTCGGCAATTTCGAAGGCGCGTAACAATCCATTCAGTTCGGGAGTATATATACTGCAAATCTTGCTAAGCGAATATTTATATACGCCAGTGTTAGTGATTACTGCTCAGCCTACTCCGTCCACTCCTTTACTGGCGTCAGTGTAGAGTATGCTGTCATATTTGTACTTCCGTACTGTTTCCTGAAACAGTTGCTTTAATAGCTCATTTGAAGTCTCTGATCTTTTGAATTTCGAAACTGAGAGATCGTAGGCTGGTAACTTCGCTGTCCAAGGTGCAATATCACTCGCGATGATTTTTAGCGTAGCACTGATGTTGATGCTACCCAAGAATGTTCTAATGTGTTGGTCTAGAGGCTTAGGAGTTCTTGTATGAGCCTCATATTTTGTACAAGGGTATTGGGGGTATACAGTGTGCATATGGAGATTATTGAGGAGAGTGAGTCCGTACATATTAGTGTATGTTTACTTATTATTTTTTCGGCAATTTCGAAGGCGCGTAACAATCCATTCAGTTCGGGAGTATATATACTGCAAATCTTGCTAAGCGAATATTTATATACGCCAGTGTTAGTGATTACTGCGCAGCCTACTCCGTCCACTCCTTTACTGGCGTCAGTGTAGAGTATGGTGTCATATTTGTACTTCCGTACTGTTTCCTGAAACAGTTGCTTTAATAGCTCATTTGAAGTCTCTGATCTTTTGAATTTCGAAACTGAGAGATCGTAGGCTGGTAACTTCGCTGTCCAAGGTGCAATATCACTCGCGATGATTTTTAGCGTAGCACTGATGTTGATGCTACCCAAGAATGTTCTAATGTGTTGGTCTAGAGGCTTAGGAGTTCTTGTATGAGCCTCATATTTTGTACAAGGGTATTGGGGGTATACAGTGTGCATATGGAGATTATTGAGGAGAGTGAGTCCGTACATATTAGTGTATGTTTACTTATTATTTTTTCGGCAATTTCGAAGGCGCGTAACAATCCATTCAGTTCGGGAGTATATATACTGCAAATCTTGCTAAGCGAATATTTATATACGCCAGTGTTAGTGATTACTGCGCAGCCTACTCCGTCCACTCCTTTACTGGCGTCAGTGTAGAGTATGGTGTCATATTTGTACTTCCGTACTGTTTCCTGAAACAGTTGCTTTAATAGCTCATTTGAAGTCTCTGATCTTTTGAATTTCGAAACTGAGAGATCGTAGGCTGGTTACTTCGCTGTCCAAGGTGCAATGTCACTCGCGATGATTTTTAGCGTAGCTCTGATGTTGATGCTACCCAAGAATGTTCTAATGTGTTGGTCTATTGGCTTAGGAGTTCTTGTATGAGCCTCATATTTTGTACAAGGGTATTGGGGGTATACAGTGTGCATATGGAGATTATTGAGGAGAGTGAGTCCGTACATATTAGTGTATGTTTACTTATTATTATTTCGGCAATTTCGAAGGCGCGTAACAATCCATTCAGTTCGGGAGTATATATACTGCAAATCTTGCTAAGCGAATATTTATATACGCCAGTGTTAGTGATTACTGCGCAGCCTACTCCGTCCACTCCTTTACTGGCGTCAGTGTAGAGTATGCTATCATATTTGTACTTCCGTACTGTTTCCTGAAACAGTTGCTTTAATAGGTCATTTGAAGTCTCTGATCTTTTGAATTTCGAAACTGAGAGATCGTAGGCTGGTAACTTCGCTGTCCAAGGTGCAATATCACTCGCGATGATTTTAGCGTAGCTCTGATGTTGATGCTACCCAAGAATGTTCTAATGTGTTGGTCTAGAGGCTTAGGAGTTTTTGGATTAGCCTCATATTTTGTACAAGGGTATTGGGGGTATACAGTGTGCATATGGAGATTATTGAGGAGAGTGAGTCCGTACATATTAGTGTATGTTTACTTATTATTTTTTCGGCAATTTCGAAGGCGCGTAACAATCCATTCAGTTCGGGAGTATATATACTGCAAATCGTGCTAAGCGAATATTTATATACGCCAGTGTTAGTGATTACTGCGCAGCCTACTCCGTCCACTCCTTTACTGGCGTCAGTGTAGAGTATGCTGTCATATTTGTACTTCCGTACTGTTTCCTGAAACAGTTGCTTTAATAGCTCATTTGAAGTCTCTGATCTTTCGAATTTCGAAACTGAGAGATCGTAGGCTGGTAACTTCGCTGTCCAAGGTGCAATATCACTCGCGATGATTTTTAGCGTAGCTCTGATGTTGATGCTACCCAAGAATGTTCTAATGTGTTGGTCTAGAGGCTTAGGAGTTCTTGTATGAGCCTCATATTCTGTACAAGGGTATTGGGGGTATACAGTGTGCATATGTAGATTATTGAGGAGAGTGAGTCCGTACATATTAGTGTATGTTTACTTATTATTTTTTCGGCAATTTCCAAGGCGCGTAACAATCCATTCAGTTCGGGAGTATATATACTGCAAATCTTGCTAAGCGAATATTTAAATACGCCAGTGTTAGTGATTACTACTCCGTTCACTCCTTTACTGGCGTCAGTGTAGAGTATGCTGTCATATTTGTACTTCCGTACTGTTTCCTGAAACAGTTGCTTTAATAGCTCATTTGAAGTCTCTGATCTTTTGAATTTCGAAACTGAGAGATCGTAGGCTGGTAACTTCGCTGTCCAAGGTGCAATATCACTCGCGATGATTTTTAGCGTAGCACTGATGTTGATGCTACCCAAGAATGTTCTAATGTGTTGGTCTAGAGGCTCAGGAAATCTTGTATGAGCCTCATATTTTGTACAAGGGTATTGGGGGTATACAGTGTGCATATGGAGATTATTGAGGAGAGTGAGTCCGTACATATTAGTGTATGTTTACTTATCATTTTTTCGGCAATTTCGAAGGCGCGTAACAATCCATTCAGTTCGGGAGTATATATACTGCAAATCTTGCTAAGCGAATATTTATATACGCCAGTGTTAGTGATTACTGCGCAGCCTACTCTGTCCACTCCTTTACTGGCGTCAGTGTAGAGTATGCTGTCATATTTGTACTTCCGTACTGTTTCCTGAAACAGTTGCTTTAATAGCTCATTTGAAGTCTCTGATCTTTTGAATTTCGAAACTGAGAGATCGTAGGCTGGTAACTTCGCTGTCCAAGGTGCAATATCACTCGCGATGATTTTTAGCGTAGCTCTGATGTTGATGCTACCCAAGAATGTTCTCATATGTTGGTCTAGAGGCTTAGGAGTTCTTGTATGAGCCTCATATTTTGTACAAGGGTATTGGGGGTATACAGTGTGCATATGGAGATTATTGAGGAGAGTGAGTCCGTACATATTAGTGTATGTTTACTTATTATTTTTTCGGCAATTTCGAAGGCGCGTAACAATCCATTCAGTTCGGGAGTATATATACTGCAAATCTTGCTAAGCGAATATTTATATACGCCAGTGTTAGTGATTACTGCGCAGCCTACTCCGTCCACTCCTTTACTGGCGTCAGTGTAGAGTATGCTGTCATATTTGTACTTCCGTACTGTTTCCTGAAACAGTTGCTTTAATAGCTCATTTGAAGTCTCTGATCTTTTGAATTTCGAAACTGAGAGATCGTAGGCTGGTAACTTCGCTGTCCAAGGTGCAATATCACTCGCGATGATTTTTAGCGTAGCACTGATGTTGATGCTACCCAAGAATGTTCTAATGTGTTGGTCTAGAGGCTTAGGAGTTCTTGTATGAGCCTCATATTTTGTACAAGGGTATTGGGGGTATACAGTGTGCATATGGAGATTATTGAGGAGAGTGAGTCCGTACATATTAGTGTATGTTTACTTATTATTTTTTCGGCAATTTCGAAGGCGCGTAACAATCCATTCAGTTCGGGAGTATATATACTGCAAATCTTGCTAAGCGAATATTTATATACGCCAGTGTTAGTGTTTACTGCGCAGCCTACTCCGTCCACTCCTTTACTGGCGTCAGTGTAGAGTATGGTGTCATATTTGTACTTCCGTACTGTTTCCTGAAACAGTTGCTTTAATAGCTCATTTGAAGTCTCTGATCTTTTGAATTTCGAAACTGAGAGATCGTAGGCTGGTAACTTCGCTGTCCAAGGTGCAATGTCACTCGCGATGATTTTTAGCGTAGCTCTGATGTTGATGCTACCCAAGAATGTTCTAATGTGTTGGTCTAGAGGCTTAGGAGTTCTTGTATGAGCCTCATATTTTGTACAAGGGTATTGGGGGTATACAGTGTGCATATGGAGATTATTGAGGAGAGTGAGTCCGTACATATTAGTGTATGTTTACTTACTATTATTTCGGCAATTTCGAAGGCGCGTAACAATCCATTCAGTTCGGGAGTATATATACTGCAAATCTTGCTAAGCGAATATTTATATACGCCAGTGTTAGTGATTACTGCGCAGCCTACTCCGTCCACTCCTTTACTGGCGTCAGTGTAGAGTATGCTGTCATATTTGTACTTCCGTACTGTTTCCTGAAACAGTTGCTTCAATAGCTCATTTGAAGTCTCTGATCTTTTGAATTTCGAAACTGAGCGATCGTAGGCTGGTAACTTCGCTGTCCAAGGTGCAATATCACTCGCGATGATTTTTAGCGTAGCACTGATGTTGATGCTACCCAAGAATGTTCTAATGTGTTGTCTAGAGGCTTAGGAGTTCTTGTATGAGCCTCATATTTTGTACAAGGGTATTGGGGGTATACAGTGTGCATATGAAGATTATTGAGGAGAGTGAAACCGGACATATTAGTGTATGTTTACTTATTATTTTTTCGGCAATTTCGAAGGCGCGTAACAATCCATTCTGTTCGGGAGTATATATACTGCAAGTCTTGCTAAGCGAATATTTATATACGCCAGTGTTAGTGATTACTGCGCAGCCTACTCCGTCCACTCCTTTACTGGCGTCAGTGTAGAGTATGCTATCATATTTGTACTTCCGTACTGTTTCCTGAAACAGTTGCTTTAATAGCTCATTTGAAGTCTCTGATCTTTTGAATTTCGAAACTGAGAGATCGTAGGCTGGTAACTTCGCTGTCCAAGGTGCCATATCACTCGCGATGATTTTTAGCGTAGCTCTGATGTTGATGCTACCCAAGAATGTTCTAATGTGTTGGTCTAGAGGCTTAGGAGTTCTTGGATGAGCCTCATATTTTGTACAAGGGTATTGGGGGTATACAGTGTGCATATGGGGATTATTGAGGAGAGTGAGTCCGTACATATTAGTGTATGTTTACTTATTATTTTTTCGGCAATTTCGAAGGCGCGTAACAATCCATTCAGTTCGGGAGTATATATACTGCAAATCTTGCTAAGCGAATATTTATATACGCCAGTGTTAGTGATTACTGCGCAGCCTACTCCGTCCACTCCTTTACTGGCGTCAGTGTAGAGTATGCTATCATATTTGTACTTCCGTACTGTTTCCTGAAACAGTTGCTTTAATAGCTCATTTGAAGTCTCTGATCTTTTGAATTTCGAAACTGAGAGATCGTAGGCTGGTAACTTCGCTGTCCAAGGTGCAATATCACTCGCGATGATTTTAGCGTAGCTCTGATGTTGATGCTACCCAAGAATGTTCTAATGTGTTGGTCTAGAGGCTTAGGAGTTTTTGGATTAGCCTCATATTTTGTACAAGGGTATTGGGGGTATACAGTGTGCTTATGGAGATTATTGAGGAGAGTGAGTCCGTACATATTAGTGTATGTTTACTTATTATTTTTTCGGCAATTTCGAAGGCGCGTAAAAATCCATTCAGTTCGGGAGTATATATACTGCAAATCTTGCTAAGCGATTATTTATATACGCCAGTGTTAGTGATTACTGCGCAGCCTACTCCGTCCACTCCTTTACTGGCGTCAGTTTAGAGTATGCTGTCATATTTGTACTTCCGTACTGTTTCCTGAAACAGTTGCTTTAATAGCTCATTTGAAGTCTCTGATCTTTTGAATTTCGAAACTGAGAGATCGTAGGCTGGTAACTTCGCTGTCCAAGGTGCAATATCACTCGCGATGATTTTTAGCGTAGCTCTGATGTTGATGCTACCCAAGAATGTCCTAATGTGTTAGAGGCTTAGGAGTTCTTGGATAAGCCTCATATATGGTATCGAGTGTATTTCTAGTGAGCAGCTTGTAAACCGGGTTGTCAGCGTCTTTCGTAATCCTCGAGACATATGTCAGTGAGAGTTGATTTCTTCTGATCCATAATGGAGGTTCTCCAGCTTCACGGTATAGAGCTTCTGCAGGGTTCGATCTAAATGCACCCAAGATTATTCTCAGAGCTGAATTCTGGACAAGTTCAAGCGATTTGAGATCTGTTTTGCAAGCCGTAGAGTATACAATGCTTCCATAGTTTAGTTTCGAACGTATGAGTGCCCTATATATTTTTAATAGTGTTCCCTCTTGTGCTCCCCAGTGATGATGAGTTAGGATTTTCAGGAGGTTTCGTTTTTTTATACAATCTGCCTTCAGTCGTTTTATATGTGTTTTCCAGGTCAATTTTTCGTCGAAAGTCATTCCTAGAAAAGTGTGTTGCTTGATTTCATTCAGGTTGGAACCAGTCATAATCAGAGGTGTGATTGGCGTAGATTGGTATTTCCTGGAAAATGTCATCACTTTCGTCTTTGTGTTGGATAACGTTAGCCCAGTAGTCTTCGACCATGATTCTAGTTGAGTGATGGAAGCTTGAACGAGCGAGCGCACTGAGTGTAAATTTTTGCCCCTGCAAAACAGTAAGACATCATCGGCATAAAGAACGATTTTTACAGGTGGTTCGACGTGAGTGGAAATATCGCAATCGCGAATAGAGTGGGGCTCAATACTGAACCTTGTGGTACTCCATTTTGCTGGATGCGTGTCTTGGACAATGCTCCGTTAACTCTAACTCTGAATGTTCTTTCATGTAGAAAATTATTGATAAAGTGAAAAAGGTTTCCATCAATATTCCATTCAACCAACCTCCGCGTTATATTGGTTCTCCATATGCTGTCAAATGATCTCTCGATGTCAAGATACACGGCGATAAGCTCCTGTTTGTTAACAAACGCATCCAATATTTCGGTGTGAAATTCTACTAAATTATCTGTGGTGCTTCGTCCTGGTCTAAATCCTGATTGAGCAGGGTTTAACAGCTTCTTGTATTCTAGATACCAAAGAAGTCTTTTATTGACAATTTTTTCCAATAATTTGCACATTGTGCAAGTTAGAGAGATCGGCCTGTATGATGATAGTTCGTCTTTAGGTTTCCCAAGCTTGAGGAAAGGCAGGATGGTCGATTGGTGCCACAGGTCTGGGAAAATTTGCTTTGTTCACACGATATTATACAACTCCAGTAATCTTTCTAACGCTGGAGCTGGAAGGTTCTTTATGAACTCAAACGGGATATTATCAGGTCCAGGAGCGGAACTAGGGCATGATGACAGGGCATATGACAATTCTTCTTCAGTAATGTGTGAGTTCAGAGGTGTGTTACTGTGTCGGTTTACATCTCGAGCACTGAATGTTACGGTATTCTTGTATGTGATGAACTCTTGCGTGAAGTTTGAGTCACTTGAGTTTCGGGACATTGAGTCGGCCAGAACATCAGCAATATCTGCACTTGTTGTAAGAATGGAATTGTTAGCGTCTTTGATGGCTGAGATGTGAAAATTCGGTTTAGCCCCTTTCATACGTTGACCTTGTCCCATACCTGATAAGCGGGGGTGTCATTTGTGATTGATGACACATAACTTTTCCAAGAGTCTAATTTACTTCGTTTCAAAGTTCTTTTAGACATAGCTTTGAGTCGTTTGAAAGTTATCAGATTTTCGATATTTCTGTGTTTACGGTACTCATTTAGAGCCTGTTTGCATTTTTTCACTGCCTCTTGACATTCGCTGTTCCACCAGGGAACGTATCTTCGATGCGGTTGTAAAAGGGTCAGACCGATTGAATTTTCGCTGCTTTTGTGATAATATGTACAAATTCGCTAGGTTGATAGTGCTGTATATTATCTTCAATGATCTTCTTGAACAATGTCCAGTCGGCATTTTTTGTATTCCAAATTTTAGTTTGGGTTGGTGGTTGTGCATTACTCTCTGATGTAGTTATCATAATAGGAAAGTGGTCACTATCGTAAAGGCTCCTTAGTGGTTGCCAAGTTGTGTTAGGATAGGTTCGTGGATCGCTGAGTGTAAGATCCATACTTGAGAAGGTACCCGTGGGAATGTTGAAGTGTGTGCTCTCCGTTGTATTGAGTAGGCATACATCCGTTGAGGTTAATATATGTCTTCGATGATCTTACCGCGGCCAAATGTTTTTTGGTGGCCCCAAATTTCATTGTGCGCATTAAAGTCTCCTGTGAGAATAAAGGGTGCTGGTAGCTGGTTGAGCAGATTGTTGAGTTCGGATTTTGTAAGATTGTAGTCCGGTGGTATGTATACGCTGCAAATCGTTATACGCTGAGAACACCAGATATTGACTGCTATAGCCTCTAAGGGAGATGCAATGAGTATGTTACTAGAGTGATAGCGATCACTCACAAAAATAGAAGATCCGCCACTGGCACGCAGATAGTTAGTACGACATTAATGATAGCCATCATAGTTTCTTAGTTTGGGATTGTCATTGAGTTTGAAATTGGTTTCTTGGAGACATATAATATCTGGAGTTGTTTCTGATATAAGCTGCGCTATGCGGGCTAGTCGCATATAAAATCCATCACAATTCCACTGAATCAACTTGAATGTAATATTATATAATTATTGTGTTTGGGGATCTACTAATAAGAGTCTCTAGAACAGTCGGACAGCCTATCTAGTTGTGATATGTCTCTGTCTTCTTCAGTAATATCTATGTCTTCCACTGAGATCTGGGAAGAGGTACTGGCCAGACTTTCCAATTCTGCTGCCTCATCTGCGAGTTGTCTCTTCATTTTCTTAGTTATGCGTCTATCTACCTTTCAGTGTTCTATCTTGAATGTGAGGGTATACATCGTACATGGTCTTCAGTAGTGATACAACGTCGTGTGTGAAGCGCCGGGCTTCAGGGGGTCGCTTTTTCCATATGTGTTTTCTATGAAACTTTTGAATTTCTCAAAAGAGATGTTGTATTCAGTAGTGCCTTCTGTGAATAGCTTCTGTATCGGTTGAAGATGTATATCCGAAGTTGGCCGTTCTTCTGACGTGGACTTTCTAGTTTTTTTTTAGCATATTTGGTGTCAGTTACCTGTTCCGACCTCGATGTACGTTCAGAGCTGCTGAGCTTTGGATTGCTAGGTGGAGGCATAACTTGACTAGTGATATCCAGTGAATCTGGTTCTGTTGTTGGGGTAGTTGGACAGGGTCTTTTGTTACCCTTATTGGACTGTGTTCCTTCTAAAGTTGGGAAGATACGATTGGCGTTCGGGCAGCTGTTGGCAATATGCCCAGGTTTTTTGCATATGTAGCATTCCATGTTGTCTGTGGTTAGAAATATCCTGTATTCGGTTTCATCATGTGTTATGACCATCGAGGGTTGTATCTGTAATTCTTCTTCTTGTGTGTTGGAAACGTAAACCTGACGTCGAAAACCGAGAATATGACTAAGCCGTTCGGTGGGTAGGCCACTGCGGAGGAATGAGACAGGAGAGATCAATTTTAATCCAGTTTCGTTTAGGGCATTTTCGATGACATCATGAGGAATCGGAGGGCAAACATTCGAAATTACGATTCTCCTTGACGGTGTTATGAATCTGCGATAGGTACCATTACATCACCTACTAATACCGATTTGTGGATTGTGAGAAGATTATCCACTAGTTTGATGTCCGATAGGTAAATGCAAATTCTATTATTTGAGATGCGGGAGCCGAATAGTATATCTTTCGGATCTATAATATTGCTGGGGGACTGGACATAATCTATTAATTTGTAGGGTTCCACCGCATGCATTACGATTGCCTGTTCTTTCTTTGGGAATGCCATTGTAGTAGTCTTAGCTGCAGCAACGTACGACCGATTGGTATGTATGTCTTGTGTTTCAGTTTGTGTTGTGGTTTGTAACTCTGTATGATTTTCATTTAGACTGCTCGTGTAGACGCAATTATGGTACCCATAATATGACCTTCGTTTATATTCCGAGGGTATAAAACAAGCAATACAACTTATCGAAATATCTGGTTGCGTTCTTGGCCCTCCAGCGAGCGTGTATCTGCCGCAGTATGATATATTGTCAATCAGAACAAAAAAAAAAGATAAGAACGATACCTTAATGTGTTCTGCGGTATGCAACTGTGAACCTTATGTACCGACTAATAGGGGAAACAACCCCCCCAGCAGGCACAACTACTACACCGCGGGGTAAATCTACACTAATACACGTCTTTGGCCCTATGTTCGCCGCTATGCACAAGCTCAAAATTTATTTTGCAATTTTCACTGTGTTAGAAAACCAAATAACAGCAGATACAAAGTTAGCTTCTTCCGTTATTTAATAACCACTTTTTTACTTGAAGGAAAGTTCTTCCCAAATGAATATTTATTATTAATACGTCAACATTTTTAGAATTATATTTTCCGCAAGAAAGCTGTTCAACAATATACAATATACTTTCTCACAAAAATAAATTGACAATTTTTTATTTAAATAAAACGTTCACAATTTTACTAAAACTTTTCTTACTTCTATGTTCCCCACTCATATTGTTACTTATTTACCATCTTACATCGTGAAATCAAGAAAATCAACGCATATTTTGCTCTTACCTCATACTCCGATTATTGCAGATGCTTCCTGACAATACGGATGAAATAAAAGCAGAAATGCTGTATTGGCGATATACCTACTGTGATTTAATATCAGTAGACAGAATAGAATAAAAGTACATAATCATGTTTAACATCTTTCAGAAGTTTTGTCCATGAGATTTTCCATATAGGGCCCAACAATGGATTTTGTATGAATATACTTATACAGATATGATTTGAAACCGCATTATAGGTTGATGTGGTGGTGAAAGAAGTGAAACTATCATTGTATCGCAATATAAATTAAATAATTGTGATCTAATGATGTCCTCGATAGAAACAAATGTTTTCACTGGTTAAGAGTATATAAAAATATACTTAATTGCCCAGATGTAGATGAACAAAGTAATAAGCAGCTCATAGTCTGCGCTTCAATATAGTTACTTGCACGCACACATAAATCGGTGAATGGTAATCACCAAAAGAAGAAACGACCATACTATTATACAAATGTGGTCAGTAAGTGAATCAGTTTGATTGCCAAAATACCAGTATTTTTCTGTTAAACATGAAAGAAACCCACATTCGTCATTAACATTCTTCTATGTCTACAGCAACACTGTTAATATTGGTTATAAAGTTCTTATTTTTGATTTTCAACAGTTTAAAAAAAACGTACCTCACTGCCTTATGAATAGTACGCCAGTGGCGTGGGGTACCCTGGAAATCTATCCAAAATACCCTATACGATACACGCCTATGCCGTGAGGTACTATTCTTCTATCCGTACTGGATTTCTACACGTCATGTTGGCGATACAAAATTCCGTAGTTACGAACTCTAGTGTATCTGAGTTCGTTGGTACACACCATACAATTACTTGAATATTCCAATTCACGTGTGAATTCAAATCGTGCGCGGTAAGACCTATGACGGGAAAAATTCAAACATAATAATTTGAATTACTGAATGCTACGGAACTCAGGTATCGTACAAACGTTCATCAATTACAATAATAACCATTAACTACGGAAATCAATATATCGTAATGCCCAAAAATATAAACTTATTTGCTATCATTTACCTTCTGAAACAATTCACTTGGACGGAAAACTATTGTTAATTCATAGTTTTAATTTTGACTCAAACTCGGATTTCTAATTTACTTCGATTCTTGTCTTAATTTCACTCCAACGGTACTGATTTATAATCACAAAAAGATCACTGATCCTGATTGAAATTCAAAAACACAAGAGAGCGATCTTTTGTCTGTCACGGCTTTTATATGTTTCCCGAGGTTCTGGACAGGTCTGATCCATCAATTCCTTATTTTGTGCCAAGGGTTTTTTACTTATGCCCCGAACAATGCTTAAAAGTGACGCTACTTTTTAGATCTGAAATTCGCGCTCATGATATCACCAAGATATTCGCGCTCATGATATCTTGGTAGTTCCTCTCGGCGGTGTAAGCAAGTGTTATCGGAGTTTTTTCGTTGTTAGCCCTTTTTATACATAAGTTTGCACAAAGTTTGATGCGTTAACTTGACCAAACCCCTGTTTTTGCAACATATTTCATCGGAATGAAATGAAATTTTGAACGGGCATGATTTTGATTCATCTATTTGAATAATTACACTTATTCGCAATTACGGAGATTTAGAAAAATGGCAATCACGGAATATACATTCGGAATTCATTTATATCTATTGAAATAATGAACTGTTCAAACTGAGATCACATGTAACATCCGTATTTATTGCCTGATCTAAATTAAAATGATATTTCAGAATTTAAGCTTCGATACAAAGCACGAAAATTCGATGTCACCAATCTGCCTACCACTCGTCAAATTATTTTCATATGAAGATAAAGAGAAATTCCTCAGGATGTAGGAGATTATCGAAGAAATATGCTAAATAACAAAGTGCTCAGCCATGCATGTTGAGAGGTTCCTTAAGAATTATTTCTACTGAAATATATAGACATTCAGGAACTGTACATATCCTGAATTATATTTAAGATATCAAATCATATTAAATAGTCCCTGATGTCGATAATTTTCAATGGCAGATTGATGATACCTAGAAGACAAGGAAAACTGAAAAATCTTAACTCACCTCATCAAGAATTCACAACG
Source organism: Endomychus coccineus (assembly GCA_958510875.1). NCBI lineage: Eukaryota > Metazoa > Arthropoda > Insecta > Coleoptera > Endomychidae > Endomychus > Endomychus coccineus. The sequence goes on along the minus strand of OY294069.1, from coordinate 78,478,831 downwards.
CAATGGCTCTCTTTTATTTTCGTTTCATGAACTACCCTTTACTCGCGAATCGGGCGTCGTGCAACAAGTATCCAAGAAGAACTCTATCGATTTCCTATTGAGCGGTAGGTGACACTCCTAGTCAATAAGAGATAAACGATTGTACAGTCCGAGCAGACATAGTTATTCCAATCTTTACAGCGTTCTTCATACCAGTAACGTGGAAAGCGTTACAGATTCGATTGTTTGTCTCGAACTCTCCTTCCTGGTGTTTTCTGAATAGAATTACTAACGTCTTCTCATTTGTTATGGTTGATTTTTCTCATTGAATTTGTTGAAGGTAACGCATACAGTAACAAGGTTAATTTGTTGTTTCACTGTGTGTGTTTCCCTCGCTTTGCATTTTGGTCATTTCTGTTTCTTATTGTATTTTGAAGGATGAGATGGCTGAAACATTTCTTCCCTTGAAAGTGCTGCAGCTATCAAGGAGAATGTACGTACTCCCAAGGTGCTATGGTATATTGCAAAATCTTGGGGTTCATTTACTAGGTAAAACATGGCATAATGGAATGATATGAGCAATTCTGATTATTAAATTTCTCTATTTAGTGACGATAAGAATGATCATAATTTTCATTTATTGAACATGCAACCGAACATAAGGAAAAATGATCGTGGTGTATGACAAAATGTGTTCGATAAACGAAAATTCTGAAGTTTAATTATTAAATAATATGGGTAGCCATGGAATCACAGAAAAAGTGATCAGCGTACAACTCCATACCGGTTTTAGATCCCTTCCAACCAAATACATGGAGGATCACCATTATTGGTAGAGTTTGACGAAGGTAGATTAGTGTCCGGTTCAAACAATATCACTACTAGGACGCAACCTTCCCTAGCAACTACACATCCCAAAACTTCAATACAAGGGCGGCAAGATTCACATTTTTCAGCATTAAACGTGTAAAGATTCTGGTTGAAAATACATTAAATTGTCAGTTCCAATACTTATTTTATTTGCTCACCTAGTGCATCACGGAATATCTCATGGTCTATCGTAATGAAATGTACCCTTCAAATTCCGATTTACATTTGTACTCGAGGCGTCAACAGCTTTAGTTATAAGATAAGAAAAACAACCTCAATCAAGCAGCTCTGGCATGACGATGGTGTTAGAAAGATGTTGTTAAGTAGTAGAAAAAATGGAATTTTATTCGCAATTGAAAAATTAATACACAAAATTGAGAAGTTTTGCAAATAAAATTTGGAGTTGAGATAAGCAATGAATAATGATGAAGTGCAATTTGGTTTATGTGGAAATTGAATTCGGATAAATGAATAATTGGGATGAATGCAAAAATTTGTGAGAATCAGCAAAACAGATGACTCTGAAAATTATATTGATTCTGCCAGAATAGTTACCCTCTTTATTGATTGTAGCTTGTGGACTGCATACTATATAGCACGGCGAGATAATTATGTAAACTTATAAGAGAAAAACGGGAAGGAATGTTTTAGCCGTTTCACTCTGAAACAAATGGAGACCGAAACAGAATTGACCCAAAAGCAAAGGTAGGAAATGATATGGGATGGTTTACCCCGGGAAATAACTTGAACCAAACCATTTATATAATATACATGTTGAACACTTAATGGTGAGAATTTATTATAATAAAAAAACGTTAACTTTTGGCTCAATCATTTGGCAAGTTTGAAGGTTTGAGAGGCTGAACAGTTTTTAATCACATTTTTAAGTTTTGTAAAGAAAGTTTTATTATTTGAAGTTAACTGTAGAATGTTATTTTCTTGTATGAATGTATTTATTTTTAGATGATAATATATTGTGCTGAGAGTAACAATTATTGAGTTACATTCATCTGATTTGGATATAGTTAATTGATTATCTTTCATTTTCTTGTTATTATTTTTTATAATTCTTTTATTAAATTTACCTAATTTATAATCATGAGAGTTAATTTCAAGTTTTTCATTTCTAATAATTGTTTCTACGTTATCTCTATAAATCTTTAGTTATTCATACTGATTCTGTCTGAACACTCAAATTTCAAAGTTTTTCATAGCTGATTGTTTTTGTAAGACTTTTTTCTAAAAATGATTTCACAAATTGAGAAATTTATTAGAGGTGTATTAAAAGAATGTTTAGTTATTGGATTATTATTGTGTTCCCGGTTGAAATGACATTAACTTGTCAGTTTCAACCCTTCAATTGCCCAACCAGCTCATTATCGAAATATCTCAGAGTCTATTATAATGAAACGTTTCCTCCGAATCCTGATTGACAGTCGTACCCGAAGCGCCAACAGCTTCACTCCTAAGATTACAAAAATAACCTCAATCCAGAATCTCCAAAATTACGATGGTGTTAGTAAAGTAGAGAGTAATTATTCAATAATTGCTGAATTAATTTGGGATCCGAATGGGTCCGTATCGTAGCATGTTTTGGAAATGAGCTTCAATATAGACTCAATATCAAGGTAGGTAAAATTTATTTGGGATCTTACTTAGAAAGTGACTAGTTTTCTTGTCTAAGAGTATTTTTTTTTTGAATAATGGGTATATAAAATTGGAATTTCAGGTCCGTGGTACTATTTAGATGCACATCTATGATTCGAAATTCTAGGCTGGTTTCTTAATAGATATCGCTGAAATGCGTGCTGTGTTCGAATGACAGTATACAATAATGAATAATGAAGCGCGCGTCTTCCTATAACACATTGAGATTAGTCAACTGGTAAACTTATCAACACAACAACAAGAAATACAAACATATTGTGGTCCTTCGACACGGATATCAGAAAAGAGTTATCAAGTTACAATGAATTTCGAGGTGAATTCGAATAACATGGCCTGCTCGCAAGTCTATACAACTCACATCACTGGACGCCACTAGCCAATGGACATTTTCACAACAATATCGCAAGAATTATCAATCTCACAAAGCAAGTTACAATCAATTATTCATCAAATCCTATCCCAACCTATAAGATGTAAGCATAATCCGAATATTTTCAATTTCATGCTAAGCCAACAGTTTTTAAAATGAAGGATTCTCTAATCACAAATGAACTTATCAGAAAACGAAAAGTGCAATTAAAGCTTCTCTAACCAGATTCATAAACTATCTCAATAGTATAGATTATGACAATATTGATCTAGATTTGACAGATGTTGAAATGAATTTACGTCTTGAGAATATCGAGTCATTGTTCGATGAATTTGATGACATAAATTCGCAATTAGAAATGGTCGACGATGTAACAACTCAGACTCACGCCGAAACGAGAACGCGATGTTTTCGAAAATTCCATTTTTTCCACAGCTGCTAGAGCAAAACAGATTTTAGAATCGAATGAAAATCGTAGTGAAGCGTCATTCTTAGTAACTCACACAAATAATTCAACAAACGTAAATCCTGGAATTAGTTATATACAGAATGGCACCAGACAATAGTATTCCAACATTTGATGATCACATAGAAAATTGAATGTCATTTTATGAATTATTTACGTCGTTAATTTATCAAAATACTTTGCTGCCAAACATAAATTATACTTTTACAGAGGTAGTTCATGTTGGAATAGCAATAAGCGCAGTAATACATTGCTCCACAATAAAAAAGCATTTTCACAAACTGCTCGGGCCAAGGAATTCGTCCAAAAATCTCGTCAGAGAAAACAGCTGTAGAATCATCAAAGTCAAATCAGGTTATAAGTTGTCATTTTATATCTCTTACTCTCAACAGCTTTTAATCAGGTTAATGGTTAGCAAGGCAAAATTCACAACATTCGACCTTCATGAGGCTCTGCATCACAGCTGAATATTATATCAAAATCACTTTCTGAGAAATTAGAATTAAAACTGAGGAAACTTATTTCATAATCAGTGATTTAAAAATTCACGCCAGGAATAGTTATTTCCGAATTTCGTTATCATGCCTAACATTACCTTGCATAACCGAAAATTTGCCCACATTCTCGATTGACCGATGTTCTTTTGGAATATCACCAAATATAGCAAAAGCTGATCCACAATTCATTGTATCGGATCCGATAGATATTCTTATCGGAGCGTCTACATTTTGGCAACTTATATTGGTTGGTTTGATTAAATTAGGTGACAACAAACCGGTATTACAAAAAACGTTACTGGGATGGGTGGTTGCAGGTCCTGTTCCATTTTCAGATTATTACAGTGTTTTACACTGCAGCATACCTACCACTTCTGGTAACTGTTTTTCCAGCACGAAAAAGCAAATACATCAGTTGACATCATTTTGGGAGATCGAAGAAATTCTCAATCAAAAGGCAGCAAAGTTTCTAGAAGATATTGATTGTGGAACACATTTTGAAAATACTGTAACACGAGACTTTAACAGTCGTTTTATCGTCCAACTTCCCTTCAAACAAAATATTTCTCCTCTAGGTAATTCATGTCAAACAGCCTTCAATCGATTCAAAGCAATTGAACAAACGTTTCGTATTAATAAAATTTTGAAAGAGTCATTCATGCAAGAGTATATAGCACTAGATCACATGTCTTGAGTTCTAAATATCAACGAGAAAGATTCTGAATAACATTTTCTTTCACACCTTGCAGTGTTCAAGGAAGAAAGTATTACCTCAAAAATTCGAGTCGTACTCGACGGTTCCGCGAAAATCGACAGCGGATTATTTTCAAACGATACTCTCATGATAGGACCGACATTGCATAATGATTTGTTCTCAATCGTGCTAAGATTCAGAATACATAAGATAGTAGTTATGGCTGACATAGCCAAGATGTATCGATAGGTTCTTATAAACAAAAAAGACAGAATGTAGCAGAGAATTCTGTGTCGCGAAGATGAGCATTTGCCTATTGATACATATAAGTTGAATACCGTCACGTACGGTACTGCATCCGCATCATACCAAGCCATAAGAGCAATACAATATTACGCAGAAATTCATCTTGATTCTTACCCAAACGCAGCTAAGACCATACTCAATGACTTTTACGTTGATGATCTCATCACTGGTGGAAGAAACATTCCAGAAGTAATATCAATTTGCAACAACTTTAACAAAATTCTCCACTCTGGTGATTTTGAAATTCGGGGGTGAATCTCGAACGCAACTAATATTCAGAAAGCAACATCAATTTTTATAAACGATTCGTCAACACTTAATTTAAAATGTGGTGAAGGTGTGAAATGTTCAGGATTATCTTGAATTCCTGAAAATGATTCTTTCAAATACACGATAAAAATTTTTAGTTCTCATGAGAATCCAGTAACGAAACGAGTCATTTTATAGCACGCATCACATATCTTCGACCCGTTGGATATTTCAGGTTCGTTGGTAATGAACTCAAAATTGATAATACAATGGCTTTGGCAATTGAACTTCAATTGGAGCGAATCTATACCAATGACCTTACATACAGAATGGACACAATTTTTCACAAACTCACAACAAACAAATAATGTCGAATTCATTAGGCAAGTTAGTTGTAATGATCCAATTCAGACGAAATTACATGGTTTTGCCGATTCATCAGAATTAGCTCATGGAGGTTGTTTTACTCACGGTCCTTAGATAATTTTGGTAGATGGCATATACACATATTGTGTGCAAAGAGTAAAGTTGCTCCTTTGAAAACAGTCACTATATCCAAACTTGAATTATGTGCTTCATTACGTACTCCTTAGTAAGCTCATGCAAGGTCTAGACATCGTTAAGGGTTGGAATATATAAGTGTTTCTATTGGGCAGATTCAATCATAACAGTTTATTGGATTAAAGGTGAGATGAATTCAAAATATTTGTAGCCAATCGCGTGGCAAAAATTCAATCTTTAACGGGAAAGTCAGAATGGGCTTATGTTAACACACATGATAACCACGCTGATATCATATCACGCGGTGCTAAGTCAGCTGATGAATTAATGAATAATGAAGAGTCAAACTTCACTCTTGTCATTATTCATTGCTCATCTCAACTCCAAATTTAATTTGTGAACTTTTTAATTTTGTTACATTAAATATTCAATCGGTGAATAAAACCATTTTTTGTTTAGTTGAACTATTCCTTTCATTTTTTTCTATTTAACAACATCTATCTGACACCATCGTTATGCCGGAGATTCTTGATTGAGGTTGTTTCTCTTATCTTATAAGTGAAGCTGTTGGCGTTTGGGGTACAACTGTCAATCAGGAATCGAAGGATACGTCTTATCACGATTGACGCTGAGATGTTTCACTAATGAGCTAGTTGAGGAATTAAAGGGTTGGAACTGACTAATTAATGATGTTTTAACTTAGGTTTCACCCAAGTGTGAGTTCATAATTAATATTAATATTAGTGTTCAATTCTCACAATCCATTGTTTTGTAGATTGATACTACCAAATTTCGAAGTCAATTATTACTTGTGGTATATAAAGCATGGATTCAATATATAAAATTATTCATAATCATATGGCTTCATTTCCAGATAATTAGATTTTTATGTGAAATTCCTTCTTGGATTTACAAAATATATATTCGAAATTCAGGAAGCTTGTAACGGTTATGTCTTTTCAGAATAGTTTTTGCGAGGTAGTGGAAGAATTATTGTTCTGGGTGAAATTAAATGAAGTCAAAATTCTCGTTTATTGCAAAACCTCTGTTACTTCTTGATCAAAATATTCATTCAGATTTGATTAATGTATTTTACTGTTCTCTTCAGGATTTCGATCCTTTTAATAAATTTGTATTCACAATACGGGAAGATAGCATAATCAGTTGTGGAATTATGTTGATTATTCCTGCTGATTTAGTTATTTGTCCCTCAAACTTGTTGGCGGAGTATAGCTCGTACTGCTTATATTACAGGGTTTGAACGATCGAGACGCCTCCATCCATTTTCCCGTAACGTGTGTGGAAGGAATTCCGAAGCAGAACATTCCATCAATCTCATCCAAGTTTAAAGGATGGTGACATTATTTTTGTTGGAATAACCAAATTTTCATATTCGTCTGTTCATTTTATCTATCCAAAATTGTTTCTATCTTCAATCTAATTTCTAAATTCAAACCTGTTAGTTCAAAAATTATGTTCTTTTTTAAAATTAATCATATCAATTTCAGTATTCAATTTTTTGAGAATTATAGTTTGTTTCACCCAGTTGTTCAGTATTGTAATAATCCTGGGGATTATTATTTTTTCACGATTGAATCAAAGTAGCGTGAGCAGGGGAAAACTCCTGAAACTTAATTTACTCTAAGTAAACCAGGTATACTTGACACATGAGAATACATCTCGAATCATTCAGTAGCGTGTAGTTCCGTCCTTACGGGCATTTCAAAACCTAAAATTCTAAATCCCTGACAGGAACAGACTATACATAGACATTCTGGATTCAACAATTAGAAGTTTTATTCTGATTTAAATAATGAAATTCCTTGCCGGCGACATGAAGTCGCCACCCGATACCTTTTACAAGTTGTACGTGATTTTTAAGAATTAGAGCCTTCGAGGTGCTATTCCGCGGACCTTGCACTTTCTACGAAGACGAAGTTAATCACTTAGTCAGCAGGGTTTGGAGAAATCATTTTTTGTGGTCACTCAATGCCCCTCGATGTGGGAAAACAGGCAACTCTTAATACAGATTTGTGTATTAGTGCAAAGTGCAACGGGATACAACCAACTTCATTGGTCCGTTTGAATTTTATGTTAGCGTGTTAGGGAGCCAATTCCGGGGGGGAGACGAAGTATAAAAATGAAAACTCTTGAAAAAAAGGCAAGTTCCTTTGTCGTGCCTTGTGGGGTAAGCCTAGTTCCTTGTACATATAGCTGAGTCTCTCTCAAAACCAGATCCATTAATTCTTGTAATTGATATTTTTAACTTAGTCATTTGATTGTTTTTTTTGGTGTATTGCAAATTACAAGATTTCTATTTTTTCAACTATATTTTCCTTTTGTTTATTACTCAAAGACAATTAATTCAGTCGAATCAATTTTTATCATTCTTAAAGTACTTTCATTCACCTTAGATAATTCCAAGTATCATTTTCAAGAGAACTTACTTTTTACTTTAACATCATTTTCCATTTAGTGAAAATTGTTTGGTAATTAGTATCTAAAATAACCTGTAAAAGAAATTGTGAAGAACGTCATAGGTAACTTGATGATAGAAATCAAAAGTAATTTGATATTTTGGAAAATTTGTTCCCTTTAACGATTAGACAAATTGATCTGGGTGCGAGAGAGATCTAGCTCCGGGGTGTAATCCATAACTTAACAAAAAGACGTCGCGTAATACATTTTGTGAAGGCCGTGCGTGAAGTGTAAACTCAGGTGTTATTGGTTTACTTTGTGGATTAAGGATTAAATACTGAGTCAGGGTAAGTCTATAGAACAAGCTATTTAGTCTGAATTCAAGTCAAGAATTTTGAGGTCATCACCCTCCTTTCTCGTTTTTGTGTTGGTATATAGAGGACTGTAACCATTAATAGAGTATTTTGAGGTAATAGAAGTGTATTGATCCATCTGCCGAATTTCTCATATTTGGTAGTACATATATGATACCTACTTAAGATAGGTATAATTGAAATTAGGGTTATCGTAGGTGTAAAGTCAATTACCTAATTATTTGTGGGACTATTGGGAAGGATCATTATTTAAAAGTTGTAATAAGGGTATTTTATTTAGAATTTGAAGGTTTCTTAAAAACCCCTACTGAGACAGCCATCAGCGGCGAATTTAAGAGAAAGTGTTAAGAGTTCATCTTGAAAACTAGGATTTTCATTATATTGTTCAAATTTGTTGAATCAATTTAATAGATCAATATATACAAAGCGAACCAGGTAGTTGTCAAAAAAAGGCATCATAGCTGTTTGTTAGAGAATCACCCTTCTGGAATCTCAACCTTACTATCAGTGGCCCCTCTGGTCCATTTCATAACCTTAGCTACTCCATCAGAGTGGTATCTTCAATTCAAAAGTAAGGTTAGCCTGATAAGAAACAACTGTTTGGCTACGTTATATCAGGCGAATCAATAATTCACTGATTGATCATACTTGATAAAGTTTTATCAATTTATTATATATATTTTATTTAAACCATTCAGAAACTTGCATCAAATTAATTTCGATTAATTTAAATTTTTATTTTTGTTTCTTGTTGACCATTCGTCATATTTTCCTCATTATGTATATATGAATGGGACTTAGTGTCTATATTTGTTAATTATTATTATTGTTTTTGTGAACGAATACTTTTTCCCAATATACAACTTATACTGTTCGCATTGTTCTTCATTGATACACCATCCCTTAGATAACGTTATAGTGGAAGAGAACAGTCCTGTCGTGATTGTCATTCCGAACATCTTCAACAACGTGAAGCTGTCATACTAGCCTAGTATATAAATCGGCCAGGAAAGGCCCCGCTACTAAACTATTTTATACCAAGTGTTACTGGAGAAGAACTCCTTCGAGTTTAGTTTCGTTCCCTGAACTATTCTCTAAAACATCTCAAAAGGGAACTGGTGGCAGCTAAATATAATCCATTCTGCCAACGACAGGGCACTCCTTGTAGTGCAACCCTGCAATTATCACCCTCCGCAACCCTCGAGTTGCATAGTAAGGGTAGCTATTCTAGCATAGTTACAACAAGGTTTCCACTCTCCGTAGCAGCATATTATCCCATAAGGCTTTGACCTGAGGGAACAGTAAACAAACATAACCTAGTAATATCTTGAGCTGGACTTGGTATACCTGGCTTGTGTGCAATAACATTATAAATAAGTTTATTCAATTGCTCCCAAATACCAGCTTTCCAGATTATTACATTTGGTGTCGCAGCGGTGATATCTTAGGTTTTTTTAAGCCTAAATAACAAGATGATAATCCACGTCTTCGAAAAATTTAGTAGTGACAGTTTCGGAAGTAACAAAACATTTCATTGTTTTGTTTTAAAGTGAGGTTATCTTCTTCTTCTTCTTCTTAATAATATTTCGGCCTTTACGCAAAGTGAGGTTATACGTTATAACGCAAGGGAAATAACAGTGGTGTTGAGAACATAGAACAGTAAGGTTATTAATTGGGTAGTAGTTCAATAACCCCAGTAAATAGTAGGTCAGATCATTCAAAGCATATATACACTGAGCGCCGTTGAAATCAGGCATAGCAATTGAAAGTTGGGAAAGTATTTATTTCAAATTAGGAAGTTTTTGATTATCGTTAATAGCAACCAGGTAAAAACAACCTTTCATTTAGGGAACCGGATAAGGTTTCCGTATACCTTTTATGAGAACGGATTATCGGAAGGGGGTGTGACCATCAGAATAAATAGTAGGTGCTTTAAATTTAATAGCTTGAATTAGTGCTTACAGCATTGTAGGAGCTCGCAGACTAGGGCCAAGAGAAAGTGTACGTTATTTTTTTGTGTGTAACAGGAACAGTGAACCAGCAAGGGGAGGAGCCGGGTGAATTGAATCAAAAGGTGTCTCTCGTGTATAGGCACTAATTACGTGCTCGAGCAGAAAGATTTTGATTCTGGGAGTTCTGCGTTTTGATTTTACATTGTTTTAATTTTTTTTTCTTTTTTTTTCCAAATTTGTTTTGTATTGCAGGGTCAACCTAAACAGATTGAATTTTTTCTAGGTAACAATTTAAGTCAAACATTTTTTTTAATTTTTAAATTTAACGCAGATTGAATTCACGAGTTATATTTTATTTTTGAATTTCTTTCAAATTCAATATTAAGGAAGTAGCCGAAAGCTAACGAGAGGTCAAATATTTCTTTTTTTGGGGTAGTGTCTAGTAGGTACACAGTCGGTTTTCCGGTAGCGGAACCATTCCGAGTTGATGTCAAAGATAGGTGCTTTAGTTCTGCTTGATGATGTTTTCGCTTCACAGGAATTATTTTTTTTTTTTTGTTTTGTTGTATATTGAACTGAACTAACGATTCAGGCGAAAACATCGGAACCAGCTGTTCTAGGACCAGGAGAATAATTGTGTTATTGCAGTTGCTTAAGTAATTTTTTGTTTTTGCTAGTATAGTTACAGCCAGGACTGGAGTACGAGTTTTGTGTTAAAAACATTCGCGTATAGTATCCAGTTGATACGAATTATGTTGGTCCTAGGTAGAATCGAAGTAAAGCATATCTAAGAAACAGGGCATGTTAGGAAACACTGATATAGCAAAAGGTTGTCATCTATAGTAGATTTTGAAATTTTATGTTTATATGTTCATGTTTTATTACTGCTTTTGAACTGGAACTGGTTTTAATTTAAACGGACTGTACCCATTGGGTACAGCAGACACGAGGGACGTGTATGTGCATGGAGTTGTGAGTACACTGTGTTTAGTGAGGGATATGGAATTGTTATCCCGGTGTACGGATTTAGAGTGGATAATCCCGGGGATGGAAGGGATACTCTATGGAACACCCCACAGATTTGGAAGGTCGATGACCAGGAAGACACGCTTTATTAAAAGTGAAAATGAGGTCCCACCTCCACCCATCGCAGGAAGGTGTGCGATGCCTCTATTTGAAAGTAAAGCCACATTCGAAGCAGAATTGAAGTTAAAGAATTGTTTATATTTGTGGATGGGGCAGTAGCCCATTAACCAGACAATTACGGTCGGAGGTACCTTAGACCTAACCCTCCTACATGCTAGACAGTGTTATTTGGCTATGAATTTAAAGTCGTGTCAGAAACTAGTATAACATACAAAAATATATTTGAACAAGAACATTCTGCAAGGCAGACACAAAGACGTTCACAAACATTTAGTCGTGCGCACACTGGTGGTAGTCGCAACAAACCGTAAGGCTCTGAAGAACAGATGTGAGTTCGCAAAAGATGGAGATGCCACACAACAAGAGAGTGCTGGATTTATGGTGGTGCAAAGGCACCGACGAGCTCCTGATATTCTCCGATATGCTCTACTAGGCGAGGTAGGTCCTGCTTACGAGTGGGGAGCCAACCAAGTGCGATACCAAGTTCAGCTCTGACAACATCGAATGTACGACAAGAGAGTACCCTATGGAGAAGGTCATCGAAGACTTGACACTCCACACAAAGGCCATCCCGGGACTTTCCGATCCTGAAGAGGTGACTCCCAAAGTTGCCATGTCCACTTAAGAGGTGGTACATCGCTCGGTTTTCGCGTGTAGGCAACGGGACAGCGATTGGAAGCCACTCCTCAATATCAGGGATGAACGTGAATGTCACCCTGCCCTTCACGGAGTTGCCCCAGAGAACTTGCCAGTGTGTGAGAGTGAGGGCCCGGAGATGACGAGTAAAGGTCGACCAGAACCTGAACTCTACCAGAGACAGAGGGTTACCAATGTGAGAGCAAGTCCCAAACCTCTTGGCCGATGCCATAGAGTAGATCTCAGAGAGAATGAAATGAAGAGGCGGTTCTTTGGCCAGGACACAGGCCGTCTCGTTTGGGACTGTTCGATAGAGATTTAGAATGGTGCGCAGGCAGTTCGCTTGGGCGGAGTCCAGCAACTCGACATGCTTGACCAGATGGAGTCTATGACCCCAAACCAAGATTCCATAGCTCATCAGCGGCACTATGGCTCGGCGGTATATTATCTCCAGTGACTTGGAAATAGTGCCATATGTAAGACGTATGTGCCGCTTCAGAGCCTGAAAAATGGTTTTGGCCTTTGCGCTGACGTACGCTATGTGAGCTCCAAAGTGTAGCTTTTGGTCAATTACAATGCCGAGGTACTTTAGCTCCCTTGCCCTGCGGATGTTTCTGCCTTGGAATTTAAAGAGCGGGTCTCTGGAGAGCTCAGTTCCAAAGAGCATGTATTTCGTCTTTTCGACGGAGATGGACAGTTTATTGTCAGAGGTCCACGCTGAGAGCAAACGTAAGCATTCGTCACCAAGCCGTTCGAGCTCGAGCCTAGAATCGGCAAACACCATCGTAACGATGTCATCCGCATACCCATCCCAATCACAACCTTCAGGCGGATCCTGATCAAGGAACGTGTCGAGGACAACGTTCCAAAGTGTGGGACCTATCACTGACCCTTGCGGGCAACCCCTAGAGAGCGACTTTGTACAAAGATGATGGATAGAGCCATATTCCACTGAGCGATCAGAGAGATAGTCCTTGATTAAAGTTAGGACCTTATGGGGAATCCCCTTTCGGTCAAGAGCGTTGATAGCAGCCGGCCACCACAGGTTATCAAAAGCACCGGATATGTCAATGAAGAAGGCTACGGCATACTTCGTAGTACGATTATTGACTTGGTTAGTCAAATGTAATAAAGCATCAACAGTACTTTTGCCCCTGCGGAAGCCAAACTGCTTCGGACTTAGAAGTCTGTCCTCAGGGATATGCTTATAGATTGTCGCAAGGATTAGACGCTCTAGGAGTTTACCCAACTCAGGTAAAAGCGTAATAGGTCGCAGAGATTTATGTTCTGAAGGATCTTTATCAGGGGCCTTCAGAATTGTTCTCAGGATGCCATGCTTCCAACTCGTCGGAAAATAGCCGAAGCTTAAGCAGTCGTTGAATATGTTGAGTAGGAAAAACTCAATGGCGGGGCAGAAGATTTTCAGTATTGTGCCAGGAATATGGTCAGCCCCAGGGGCTTTCCCATTTGGAAGATCCTGGACACACTTCCGGATATCATCGATGCTGAAGATGGAGTCGACCTCCATGTTGCCAGTCGCCGTCAGAGCCCTTTCACGTAGTAGGATGTGCGTTGGAGTATCCTCCGCGGCATCATCGGAAGGCATAAGACGGTGGAGCACCTGCTCTAGCGTTTCACCGTGATCGATGGTGAATAAGTTATCGTCTCTCGTAGTAGTTGACTGAGTGTACGGAAGTTTGAGCTTCTTGCTGGAGAGCTTGTATACAAACCCCCAGGGATCCCTTCCGAGGTCACTTTCGACAAAATTCCTCCAAGATTCAATTTTAGCCTGACGGATGGCATACTTGTACTCTGCAAGCAGAGTCAAGTAGCGATTTCTGAGAGCCTCTCGAACGGTTGGGTTATTCTCATGTTGGTATTTCCGTCTGGCCTGAAGCACAGACCGTTTCTGCCTTCCGAGGCCATCGCTCCACCATGGACTGCATCTCGGCCGAGGTTTTCTCCTTCGAAGGCATCTCTCCATAATAGAAAGGACGCCATTCGAGAGAGCGTTGACGCGTTCGTCTATGAAGGTAATACAAGGTCTCCAGAGGAGCCTGTTGAGATCGTCCATGAGTAGGATAGCCTCATCCAGCAGGCGATCGTGATCAGATGGGTGGATCTTGAATCTCGGAGGTTCTATCTCGTCTGCGGATTCCTCTTCCAGGACCAGGGAACAAGAAATAAGCCTGTGGTCGCTATTTACTTTGTGCTCGTGTACACGCCAGTCAGAGAGATATCTTAGAAGACCTCCTGAGAGGAGGGTGAGGTCGATGTTGCTAGAGCCATTACTGGTACTGAAAGTGAAGGGCTGGTCCGGCGTGTTAGCAACATGGAGATCGTGCGTGCCTAGAAAGGCTTCAACGGACCTGCCACGGGCGTCCAGTTCCCCAGAGTGCCATATGTGAGACTTGGCGTTGGCATCCGCACAGATGACAATATGTTTATTGCCCAGTGCGGTGCAGAGGTCATGGAGGTGATCTAAGAATGGTTCAATGTCTAGACCGTGCTGGAAATAGATGCTGACGATGTAGAAGGAGAAGGATTTGAGAGAGATCTGTACGACACATACATGAGGGTCTGAAAATTGCCTCAGGAACAAAATATCCATTTCTGGATTGAAAACAATAATGGATGCGTAAAATCTCTGCTCACTCAAATGATGGGCACATTTGTAAAGAGATCCAAACCCCGGGGTGACACGCCGTCCCTCTCGCAGTTCGTTGTAGGGTTCCTGTAGGCATAAGATGTCGATTTGCATTGATTCCACCACCTGACGGACCTCTGGGATCACCATTTGCGCGTTTTGGGCGTTAATCTGCGCTATGTGGATCTTTAATCCATTATGTGAGGCCATAGTCGGTGTTATTAATGGTGGCTTCAATGCGCCTTAAGTAGGTAGGACAGGTCATCGAAGATGGCCTGTGCGCTACGTCTTGGGAACCCGCGCGCACACAATTGGAACAGCGAGGAGCACCTTCGGGGGTTGGACAATCCTTAGCATCGTGAGGACCAGCACAGTTTCCACACTGGACAGGACTTTTACAGTCCTTAGATTGGTGGCCCAGTCTCTGACACTTGTAGCACCGGACAACCCGGACGTAGTCCTTGACAAAGCAAGATGTCCACTCTATGAACACCTTGTCTGCACTCAGAAGAAGATTACGAGTGCGCGGCGAAACCTCTATGACCCAATGGGTGTAAGATTTGCCTTTGGGCCCAATCTTGAATTTAAACTCAATCTCCTTGCCTATCGACTCCAACTCGTTGGCTGCAAGGTGAAGGAAGTTTTGCTCTAATAGTGAATCTAAGATCTGTTTAGGATCAAGAGTAGTTGGGACCCCGAATAATGCCATCCTGGGACGAAGCTTGTCCGGAGACCAGGCTTTGACCCCTAGCTCCAAAAGCCTGTCCCGAGGGATTTTGGACAGATCCGAGCCAGATTCAATTTTGACTCCTGCCCGTCCGAAGTCAGCAAGTTTATCCACTTTGAGACCTAAGTCTCTAGGATTCACGGCTTGGGTGAGGACTCTTCTCACATCAGCAGAGGTCTTGACCTGCGGGTTGGTGTCACTTGGCACGAGGGTAAGGACAGAGCGCTTCTTGGGTCTTATGGACTTGCCTGTGGGCATCTTTATAGATGTCCTAGCTGGCTGACTACCAGAGGAGGATGTGGCTTGGGCAAAAGTTTTGGCCGGCGCTGAAGTGACCGCGGCCAAACGTGCTTCAATGGAGTCGAGTCTCTCTCCCAGCTTAGCAGAGATTGAAGTTTGGGTATAAGCGGAGACCAAGTTCATGAATCCCTTGGTCATCAAAGAGAGTGATGAGCAATATTCTTGCTTACGCGAGGAGGAGTCTTTCGACAAGGAGATAAGCCTGTTCAACTCATCTGCGTGCTGCAGGAAGTTTGAGACTAAGCCCGAAACCTCACTTGCAGTGGAAATGTCAAGGTGAGATGTCACTAGTGACGGTTCCACTTCTGGCGTAGATAGCACGGGAGTTCTCTTAGGCGTCGCCTTGGACAGAGCTGAGCATGAAGCCATGGGGACAACTAGGCCTCCCCAGGCCGGAGGTCCAACGACTGCTTACCAGCAAAGTGATCCAAAAAAAATAAAAAAAATAAAAGGAATAAAAATATATAGGAAGATACTACAAGCCAACGGAATGCCACTAATGCCACCAGTGTACTTAGGGGGTGTCCGACCACCCTCCAATGTCCTTAGCCGAAGACAGGAGCTTACGGCAAAAGGTACTCGTTCCTAGTCGGAAAGAAGAGTACACCACACCCAAGATGGAAGGTGTCTGACTTATTGCCTGTCTTGCGTTACCAGCCCTAACCACGAGGAGGTTGGACAGAAGGTTGGCGCCAAAGTGTATCTGAACCTACAAGGATTTCCTGATCAATATAAATTATAAAATCGAAAATCGCAAATTGGATCGCTTCAACCTTTAAACGGGCCGAGAAGCGATGTACACTGTGTTTAGTGAGGGATATGGAATTGTTATCCCGGTGTACGGATTTAGAGTGGATAATCCCGGGGATGGAAGGGATACTCTATGGAACACCCCACAGATTTGGAAGGTCGATGACCAGGAAGAGCAAGCACCCCGACGATAGTCCAGGCTTGATCTCTTCCTCGCATAGTATTCGCAAGCTGGCCCGTAGGGAAGTAATTTGCGTAACGCTATCCATCTAGGGGGGTACTCGCCTATACAGTGGGCAACCAGTCCCCGAAATTTAAATGTACGAGCTACATAAGTCAAGTTTTGTTATATCGACTAATTAGTTGAGGGCTTACTGATTAGCAAATGTTTAAGCTTACTGAATTTTATAGAAATTAATAGTAAAATATTACGCACGACATTATCTATATTAACCAACCCCCGTACCATTCCCGGGCAACTGATAGTAGAATTGGATGGTAGCCGAATCCATGACTGAGTGATAAGATTCCCCCAAAAAGGAGCGACTGGGCCAATGGGCGTATGCTGTCTCTAGTTAAAATAGGGACCGGATATTCCTATTGACCAGGTTGGAAGGGTAGTTGTACCCCGTAGTGGGAATGAGGTCACTGTATTGGACTGTCTCAAATCCTGATAGAGATGGAAAGGTAGCTTAGGGAAGTTTATATTTCTGCACCGGAGTGGTCCAGTACAATGATTCCTCATTCCAGTGTGTGGATGGTGTGCGAATGTAGGTGTTAGAGGTATTCGCGCACTTCATCGAGATGCCAGGAGGAGCATCGAGTGCTAAGGACATTGGGTATGACGCGGGGCAATGTGTA
Organism: Endomychus coccineus; assembly: GCA_958510875.1. NCBI lineage: Eukaryota > Metazoa > Arthropoda > Insecta > Coleoptera > Endomychidae > Endomychus > Endomychus coccineus. The sequence continues at coordinate 78,461,420 of OY294069.1, read as the reverse complement.
GACCTTATCTGGTAATGATGGAGCACGGATCGGCTCCGACTGGCCGAAGCATATCGATATCGAGATGTCCCATACTTCGAACAACGCGAATCCTGGCGACAGTCGGTCGTTGTGGAAGATCTCTACCCAGCATCTCAAAACTGGTTATAGAGCATAATCTTCAGGGAGGTATTGGGCTGAATCGTAATATGCGTCCGTCGGAGATGTCCCATACTTCGAACAACACGGAACCTGGCTACAGCCGGTCGTTGTGGGAGATTCTCTACCTAGCATCTCAAAACTGGTTGTAGAGCATAAATCTTCAAGGAGGTATTGGGCTGAATCGTAATATGCGTCCGATGCTGTGGGGAAGGGTCCATCATACCCGAGGTCAGTAAGGGTCATACCCAAGAGGGCTGTCAGCACAAGAAGGTCCAGTAAGGACAGAGGAAAACCGGACATTGTTAGGCCAGGGAGGCCAGAAAAGTTTCTGTTTATGGAGAAAGTCCAGGTTGGACTAAGGGGGCCAGTTGTGCCACAGAAGGAGGACGGGAAACAAGTCCGGAGTTTTGGATGTGAGTTTTGGGTCCAGGATGGACAGGAAGGCCAGGTAGGCCAATTGTGACTCTGGCAGGTAGGGTTCGCCAGTAGGGGTAGTCGACCAGGAATTTGGGGTCGATACCAAAATGTGAAGTACCCAGCGCAGGAACAGGAGTTGTATGTTTTGGAAAGACCCATGAGTAATTTGGGCAGATAGGCCGCCTGCAGAGCAGCGGGACGCGTAGTCGTCCATGAGGCCAGGAAATTGGGTCGAGAAAGTGCGCGGGGCGGGTGACAAGACACCGCCTAGAGTATGAATGAGTTGAATAGGTGTGGGTAACATGGCATAACATCGGTAAATTGAGGAAGTGGGAGCCGGGAATCGACTCAGATAATTTACGGGGTAGATTATCTTAAGAGGTGGTTCATTTTCAGACTCCTCTACCAAAGATGTATATAGCCACCCTCACCCTAGATCGAGTGACGTCATAGCGGAACCAAGTAGCTTATATGCAGTGTCAAGTTAGTTCTCTTTCGTGAGCCTTGGCCTTGGTTCCCTATGAACAAAGTAGAGTCAGTAAACACGGAACCTCTGACTCTTCAAGTCACCGCGTTCCGTTGAAATTTTTTTTTGTTTTGTTGAAAATAAGAGCAGCTTTCACAATGAGCTAGAAACCTCTGGAAAGGGGGAGTAACCCTTCCAGCCTCGGTGGCTGCAGCACCCTGTGAACGGGACCACTGCGCCTGAGGGTAGAGGCTCTTAATTGAGGGACAGTTGGATCCTCCCCATGTATTTCGGAGATAACGTAACCCTAGGGAGAGAGAAAGGGAATTGAGTAAGTCCTAGGGGAATGGAAAGTAATTCATAGACCTTTAAGATGGTCGGGAAACGTGTAGAGATAATACGACTTTTTTTTTGTGTTATTCGTATTCCTTGGGTTGTATGATACCCAATTTCATGTTATCACTGATAAGGGGATAGAGTTTGGAAGTTAAGGGGTATGTCACGATAAGGGTCCTGATTCTAAATTTTTTTTGTTTTGTTTTTGTGTTCTCCTCCCCTTTTCTCGGGATCTGTTTCAGAGTGCCAAGGATGTACCCCGTCCTGGTGACGACACTACTAAGGTAATGGTAATGGGTCGATCGTGTACGACTGTGAACAGGACCCGGTAAACGCAACGATGGTTTCACTGAAGACAAGTTATAATAAAGGGATTACGGACAAAGATACGCACGCGCCTGTCTGGTAGAGGTTACAAGGACCATCTCGCATTGCGGCATGCACAGTCACTCTTCGGTAGTAGCAAATGGATGATCAAGCTACTCATTTAAACTAGGAGCGGAAAAATGTAACGAAGCTCAATCGTTTCAATCCTAACAAAATCATGGCACCGCTGACCCACGTCATCCAAAAATGTAGCTGTTCAAATGGAATGTAATAGCCTTATGCCACCATTGTACCAAGTCGAGGGAACCTGGGTCGGCCTCTCCTCACTACCACTGACGAGTCTCATACCACTGACCATTGAGATTGAAGCAGAGGACCAATTGAAGTTCCAACCGATCAAGCTGATTAGCGCAGGGGGCCTTTACACATCCGAGGACCTGAGGAAAAGCCAACGGAACCTGATCTTCGGTATGGATAGAGATGCAGTCCAAACGATGATAGCGCGACGGGTTTCCGGTATGGAGTCTCTGGACCAAGGGTACAACACTCTCAAACTATTCAGCAAGGAAGAAGTTACCAGTCTCGTCAGGTCCACCATCCGACAGATATGGGGTTGGTTCGAAAGCATAGGGACCATCATGAACGGACTGTTGGGCCTCTACTGTATATTCCGATTGGTGAAGTTCGTTGTTGGTGTCGGCCTAAATGGATGGAGCCTGTACCAGCTATTCGGATGGGGTCTACATCTATTTGCATGTCTATGGAATACCCTCACCGCCTTCCTAGTCAACCGGCATCACTCCCATGGAAGTCCAGGGGGTGCAGTTCCATCCGCTCCGTCAACCGATGTCACCGCCAGGGAACCAGAAGCAGCCGCAGATTCCACCACCACCGATTCCACCGCCGCCCATGCGATGTATCCAACCCTCCACTGGACAGAACGCGAGGGAAGACGATCAGCAGCCGGTTCGTTGTACGGCAGGTCCATGTCCAGTCTCCAAGAGCGTCCTGGTATGTGAAACCATCGAGTGACAGTGCGGGTTAGTGCGTAAAAGTCAATCCGAAAAAGTGTTGTGACAATATGGAAACAGAAGTAGACTTTCATTGCTTAGCTCGTAAGGATTGTATTGTTGCAGTCATGTGGTAAATCCACGTGAATATGCTGAATAGAATTTAGGTTATTGGGAAGTCCAATCGGACTGATGATCATATATATGAGCGTGAAGGTGGGTCTAGTGCCCCTAGATTCCCACGCTGGTCAGAAGTAGGTAGATGGATCAAAATACACATAAAATACCGATTGTAGAAAGGAGCTTGGTTCCTTCCGAACCCCGCTCTTTCCTTAAGGTGAGTGTGATGTAATAATCCTGGGGATTATTATTTTTTTCACGATTGAATCAAAGTAGCGTAAGCAGGGGAAAACTCCTGAAACTTAATTTACTCTAAGTAAACCAGGTATACTTGACACATGAGAATACATCTCGAATCATTCAGTAGCGTGTAGTTCCGTCCTTACGGGCATTTCAAAACCTAAAATTCTAAATCCCTGACAGAAACAGACCATACATAGACATTCTGGATTCAACAATTAGAAGTTTTATTCTGATTTAAATAATGAAATTCCTTGCCGGCGACATGAAGTCGCCACCCGATACCTTTTACAAGTTGTACGTGATTTTTAAGAATTAGAGCCTTCGAGGTGCTATTCCGCGGACCTTGCACTTTCTACGAAGACGAAGTTAATTAATCACTTAGTCAGCAGGGTTTGGAGAAATCAATTTTTGTGGTCACTCACTGCCCCTCGATGTGGGAAAACAGGCAACTCTTGATACAGATTTGTGTATTAGTGCAAAGTGCAACGGGATACAACCAACTTCATTGGTCCGTTTGAATTTTATGTTAGCGTGTTAGGGAGCCAATTCCGGGGGGGAGCCGAAGTATAAGAATGAAAACTCTTAAAAAAAAGGCAAGTTCCTTTGTCGTGCCTTGTGGGGTATGCCTAGTTCCTTGTACATATAGCTGAGTCTCTCTCAAAACCAGATCCATTAATTCTTTTAATTGATATTTTTAACTTAGTCATTTGATTGTTTTTTTTGGTGTATTGCAAATTACAAGATTTCTATTTTTTCAACTATATTTTCCTTTTGTTTATTACTCAAAGACCATTAATTCAGTCGAATCAATTTTTATCATTCTTAAAGTACTTTCATTCACCTTAGATAATTCCAAGTATCATTTTCAAGAGAACTTACTTTTTACTTAAATATCATTTTCCATTTAGTGAAAATTGTTTGGTAATTAGAATCTAAAATAACCTGTAAAAGAAATTGTGAAGAACGTCATTGGTAACTTGATGATAGAAATCTAAAGTAATTTGATATTTTGGAAAATTTGTTTCCTTTAACGATTAGACAAATTGATCTGGGTGCGAGAGAGATCTAGCTCCGGGGTGTAATCCATAACTTAACAAAAAGACGTCGCGTAATACATTTTGTGAAGGCCGTGCGTGAAGTGTAAACTCAGGTGTTATTGGTTTACTTTGTGGATTAAGGATTAAATACTGAGTCAGGGTAAGTCTATAGAACAAGCTATTTAGTCTGAATTCAAGTCAAGAATTTTAAGGTCATCACCCCCCTTTCTCGTTTTTGTGTTGGTATATAGAGGACTGTAACCATTAATAGAGTATTTTGAGGTAATAGAAGTGTATTGATCCATCTGCCGAATTTCTCATATTTGGTAGTACATATATGATACCTACTTAAGATAGGTATAATTGAAATTAGGGTTATCGTAGGTGTAAAGTCAATTACCTAATTATTTGTGGGACTATTGGGAAGGATCATTATTTAAAAGTTGTAATAAGGGTATTTTATTCGGAATTTGAAGGTTTCTTAAAAACCCTTACTGAGACAGCCATCAGCGGCGAATTTAAGAGAAAGTGTTAAGAGTTCATCTTGAAAACTAGGATTTTCATTATATTGTTCAAATTTGTTGAATCAATTTAATAGATCAATATATACAAAGCGAACCAGGTAGTTGTCAAAAAAAGGCATCATAGCTGTTTGTTAGAGAATCACCCTTCTGGAATCTCAACCTTACTATCAGTGGCCCCTCTGGCCCATTTCATAACCTTAGCTACTCCATCAGAGTGGTATATTCAATTCAAAAGTAAGGTTAGCCTGCAAAGAAACAACTGTCTGGCTACGTTATATCAGGCGAATCAATAATTCACTGATTGATCATACTTGATAAAGTTTTATCAATTTATTATATATATTTTATTTAAACCATTCAGAAACTTGCATCAAATTAATTTCGATTAATTTAAATTTTTATTTTTGTTTCTTGTTGACCATTCGTCATATTTTCCTCATTATGTATATATGAATGGGACTTAGTGTCTATATTTGTTAATTATTATTATTGTTTTTGTAAACGAACACTTTTTCCCAATATACAACTTATACTGTTCGCATTGTTCTTCATTGATACACCATCCCTTAGATAACGTTATAGTGGAAGAGAACAGTCCTGTCGTGATTGTCATTCCGAACATCTTCAACAACGTGAAGCTGTCATACTAGCCTAGTATATGAATCGGCCAGGAAAGGCCCCGCTACTAAACTATTTTATACCAAGTGCTACTGGAGAAGAACTCCTTCGAGTTTAGTTTCGTTCCCTGAACTATTCTCTAAAACATCTCAAAAGGGAACTGGTGGCAGCTAAATATAATCCATTCTACCAACGACAGGGCACTCCTTGTAGTGCAACCCTGCAATTATCACCCTCCGCAACCCTCGAGTTGCATAGTAAGGGTAGCTATTCTAGCATAGTTACAACAAGGTTTCCACTCTCCGTAGCAGCATATGATCCCATAAGGCTTCGACCTGAGGGAACAGTAAACAAACATAACCTAGTAATATCTTGAGCTGGACTCGGTATACCTGGCTTGTGTGCAATAACATTATAAATAAGTTTATTCAATTGCTCCCAAATACCAGCTTTCCAGATTATTACAGTATATAACTTTATTCACTTTTACATACATAGATTAATATCATTGGAACCAATTCTGTTTAAATTAGAGGGATAAAATCAAATTGTTGGATTGGAACATGTCCTTACTTTTCTGAAATATCCATCAAAATTTATCCACCTTGCAGTGCTAGAAATGCTTGATTGGGGATCCTATGTTATGTTGCATGGAAAATAAGAAAATGCATAGTTTTCTGAATTGTTGAAGTATCTACTCGGATCGGATTTCTCCGGGTCCGGAACAAAATTTGGGTTCCTTTGTAATCCATATAAAAACAATGTCAGCGTCAATACCTTAGGTAGAAAACCACCATCCGTGGAATGATGAAAAAAATGCAACATGATATTCATTATGAAGGAGTCTTACACAAATGAACTCTTCAAGTCTTCTATTACCAGTGAAGAGCAATTTAACTGTGGATAATAACTTGCCTAACTGAAGAATTATCCAGAATGGATAGCGAACAATGATATTTCTATGAGAATAACAGTATCTGTGGCTTGGTATTAGAAATATACGATGGTAATCATCGTAAAAATTCGCGGTTCATTAAACTCTCCAATATTGTTATAAGTCAGACTTCTATTATGTGAAGGAAATTCATCGATGAATTGACCTAGGATCAAAAGCGTTTCCAATGTAGACCTATTCAACTGGGACCTTGCCTCACTAAAAGATTATTCAGAATGGATAATGAGCGCTGATATTCGAAGTAGAGCAACAGTTGTTGTAGATATATATTAATCTTCTAGTTTGGTTCAACAAATGAGTACGATAGTGACAGTGAGTGAGTATCTAGATTCTAGAAGGCCCGCCAGAAACCACGCATATGGCCGGTGCTGGCTTACAACAGTTCTTCTGGGATCAGTTATGATTCTCTTAAGTGTAGGTGTCTGGGGGATCCTAATGCTGGGCATTTCAACAGGATGTGAGAGGCAGTTTCTTCCGCCTCTCTGCATTTCCTACATATTGGGTTATATGTGATGCCCATAGTTTGTTAAGACGAAAGTGACCGGTTAGGATTCCAGTTATCTCTCTGATGTCCCTTCTATTCAGAGAAAGGAGTTTCCTTGAGAGCCTAGGCACAAGCTCTTCTACGAAGGGCTTGGCCTACCTACTTCAAGTCACTATTGCGTAGACCTACGCCTGAAAAACCGTGCAGTGAGTGCCTAAAGTCACTGAAACAGTGGTGTTTGACCTTTTCAGTCACACTCTCGCTCCAGAGGCCTGACCAACTTTGGACCCATCTGTGAACCATAAGAGCCTGTCTGTTGGCAATAAGGTGAGAGTTTCGATACTCCAATCTCGTTTATCCTGGATGCGGATTTTAGGATAAGTGAGAAATATAGCTGTTATCTTGCTATCTTGCTTCATTTCAAAGAGGTACTTTGTGCAATCTCGAACGAAACCACAACCCAGAAAATTCAAGATGACCGTAAGCAAGAGGCTACCACTGTACAGTAGTTCACCGTATGAGGCGCCAGCAACAACGAATTGTGATGCCACCGGTATTGGCCGAGTTACCAAAATAGGAGAAGAGAATCTTCTACGAAAAAGAGCTGCTGGGCTTAGTAATCGAAGGAAACCAGGAATTGAGCAGTGTTTTCGCTGTCAAAGATTTGGACACGCTCAGAGCCGGTTCCAGCGAAATGTGCGAATTGTGATGGTGAACATACTGCTAACTACATAGCTTGCTGCAGAGTATCAGAATGGACCCCGATAAACGAGTCACCAGTGGCACATCCTACGCGGAAACTGTTGAAAAACATTCCTCGATTCCGAAACCACAATCAGAAACAAACTGAACTGTCTACATATTGTTGAGGATCAGTATGGCACTGATGAAGTCCAAGAACGGAGGGCTTCATGCGTTTTAATTACTGACTCAAGAATTGCTCACTGCTCTGGAGAATGTATTCATGAATATTATCAAATGAAGGGCGACATCTCTCCAGATAGCCTCCTGGAACGTAGACGGCATAATATCGAGAAATCATCGAATTCTTTGAGTCAAGCGAGGTGAAGGTCTTATTATCAAGCATAACAAAATCACGTGCTGCACAAATACCGAAGTTACCAAATTATGTATTGTATCGGACCAACCGTCCTAATGTAGGGGGCACCGGGATTGTCATAAAAAAAAGAATAGATTACTATGCGCCGTATACGCCGCAAACAGAGGAGATCGAAGATACTGCGATTGCCGTACGCACCGGAAGGACAGGCGACCTATGCGTAGTTGGAGTATTCAATTCCGGATGCGAAAATGGGATGGTGTTCACCACAAATAGGAAAGCAGAAGCTTCTGCATTCGCAAAACTACAATTGAGCTGATATTGAACAAATCGGTTGATAACACAGATACGCGAGGAGTGCACTTAATATAATCGACGAAAATGTAATTAAACCAACGACATCTCATGAGATCAATGGAATCATCAGAAAGTTGAACAAGAAATAAAGCCCAGGACTAGATAGAACACCTAACATCGGTGACCGCAATGACAGTTTCTAAGACCCAAATATTTACCGAAGAAATGGAAGCGTGCAGATGTCGTCGCGATCCCTGAATCGGGAAAGCACTATTTTTTACAAAACTACCGGCCTATCTGTCTCTTACTCATCATGGGGTATGTAGCTGAGGGTGTGATCTTACGAAAGACGACAGGATACGGTGGAAGAACTCCGGATTATCCCTGAGACTTTCGAGCGAAACACTCAACGACGCAAAAACTTTGGGAGTGGAGGAACACATATCGGCAAGTTTCAACAGAAGCGAAGTTACAGTGACTGTTTTTCTGGACACGACAAAAGTATTCCACAAAGTTGAGCACGAGAACATAAGTCATTGAAGCATCTTGAATACACATTCTAGGTGCTTGAAGCGGGCATACCAGTAGTGATTTGTCAACTCATTTCTTCGTTCTTTAAAGGAAGGGAGTATAAAATCTAGATTAAGAACTTCGGATCATCAGAGAGAAGTGTGAATGCGCGAATCACACAAGGATCTCTACTGTCACCACACCTCTTCACATAGTTCACCCAAAACATCTCGAAGACAGTGCTTACGGAACAATAACAATACGCTGACGATGTCGGTGTCCTGGCTAGTCATACGGTAACTCCAGATTGCTATTGATGAACTAGAAGAATGATACTCCAAATAGAGAATCGGAGTAAACCGTGAGGAGAGCATCGCCATCTTCTTCTCGAGAATTCGTACAGGAAACCACGAAAATCCACTACTGAGAGCAGCGGTGGATTGCTGTCCAGTGGCTCCCGTAAACGCTACCGCAATGGACGAATGAAGAGTCGGCTGCATCCGCAACAACATACTCCGGAAGGCGGTCGCTATATCAGTTAGCCAACCCAAATCACATAAGAAGAACCCATGATGATACACAGTAAAAGGGTCATAGTATTAAGTTCAAAACATTACAGACGTCACTTTACGAAGATCTTATTTCAATAACTTCAGTTTTGAAATTTTTCACGTATGAACTGAACACAAATTGTATATCACATTATGTAGGAGCACAGCTTTTGAATTCAACAACAGCATACCTATTGGAAATTGTTTCATTTCTCATTCGTTCATTGTTGCAATTGTGCCTAACTAGTACGGTAACCTATCTTTCCAAAATTTTGATTAAATTAGTGGCCTGTCGGGGGCATAATAGTAGTCAGGTTCCTTATTCTGAATTATCCGAAACTCTAGTTCTTTTTTCCTCATATGGAAGATTCCATATTAAATTCCAGATTAAATTGGTGGCCTGTCGGCGGCATAATAGTAGTCAGGTTCCTTATTCTGAATTATCTGAAAGTCTAGTTCTTTTTGCCTCATATTGATGATTAGAAAATTTTGATCAAATTGCTGGTCTGTCTCTAACAAATGTTTGCCATAATAGGAGTCAGGTTTTTTATTCTGAATTATCTGGAAGTCTAGTCCTTCTTACCTAATATGGAAGATTTCAGAATTCAGATTGAATTGATGGTCTGTCTCTAACAAATGCTTGGCATAATAGGAATAAGGTTTTTTTATCCTGAATTATCTGAAAGTCTAGATTTTTTTACCTAGTACGGAATATTTCAAAACATCGATTAAATTGGTGGCCTGTCTCTAACAAATCCTTGGCATAATAGGAGTCAGGTTTTCCATTCTCAATTATCTAGAAGTCTGATACTTTATATCTGATATGGAATATTTCAAAATTTTGATCAACCTGGTGACCTGTTTCCAACAAATGTTTGGCATAATAGGAGTCAGGTTTTTTTTCCGAATTATCTGAAAGTCTAGTTCCTTTCACCTAATACTAAAGATTTCAAAATTCAGATTAAATTGATGGCCTGTCACTAACAAATGTTTGGCATAATAGGAGTAAGGTTTTTTTATTCTGAATTATCTGAAAGTCTGGTTCTTTTTACCTAATATGAAAGATTTCAAAGTTTTGATTGAATTGGTGACCTGTCTCTAACAAATGTTTGACATGATAGGAGATAGGTATTTTATTCTGAATCATCTGAACGTTTAGTTCTTTTCACCTTATAAGAAACATTTCAAAATTTTTAATAAACTGTTGGCCTGTCTGTAACAAATGTTTGGAATGATAGGAGTCAGGTTCTTCATTCTGAATTATCCGAAAGTCTAGTTTTCTTCACTTAATACGGAAGATTCCAAAATTTTGAATGATTTGGTGGCCTGTCTCTTACTAATGTTTGGCATAATAGTCTAGTTCTTTTTACATTATATGAATGATTTCAAAATTTGGTATAAATTGGAGGCTTGTCTCTGACAAATGTTCGGGATAATAATAGGGGTTAGGTTTTTCATTCTGAATTATCTTAAAGTCTAGTTTTTTCCACCTAATATGAAAGATTTCAAAGTTTTGATTGAATTGTTGGCTTGCCTCTGACAAATGTTTGGGATGATACTGGTTAGGTTTTATTCTGAATCATCTAAAAGTCTTGTTCTTTTCACCTAATATGAAAGATTTCAAAGTTTTGATCAAATTGGTGGCTTGTCTCTAAGTTCTAAAATCTTCCATACTAGGTTGAAAGAACTAGACTTATGTATAATTCAGAATGAAGAACCTGACCCTTACTATCACAAACATTTGTTAGAGACAAGCCACCAATTTAATCAGACAGGCCTTTAACAAATGTTTGGTATGATGGGAGTCAGGTTTTTCATTCTGAATTATCTAAAAGTCTAGTCCTCCTTACGTGATATGAAAGATTTCGAAATTTTGATTACATTGGTGGCCTGTCTCTAACAAATGTGATAGAAATCAGGTTTCTCATTCCACAGCCCCTAAGATTCTTACCCACTATACTGAAGGAAGGCCTAGCAATTTCAACTACGTGAAAGCTTGAACAAGATCCACAATTTAAATTTTAGACTCCTGAGTTCACTACTTTATTTGATTTATCTTTGTTTTGCTTGTTGTTTTCCAAATGTTCGTCTTATTCGATAGTACACGATATATTGGTTTGTTTAACGGGAACAATTAGATAATTCATTTCTTGAAATAATTCACAATATTCATCCTTAAATCAAAATAACGCTCGAAATTAAGAAAACAAGAATTCGTTTCCTTAATAATTACTGAATAAACATCTTTATACACTGATACAACTATTGAGTACTAATGACCTTTTCAGCTACCAAGTAGCCACTATCAGAGTGAACTGACTTTATTACAATATCTATATTTATCATTCAATACAATTCTATTTACATCCTTAATCTATCAAATTCCATCTCCTCGGCAACCTGCCTCCGCTAGCCAAGATCCTTGATATCCTTCTCCCCTCGTTCACCGTTCTCCGCCATAGAACTCATCGGATCATAATCAGGGGACGCCACATTACTCCCCCACGAGCAATTTTGATACAATAAGAAACGCGGAAATCGAGTCTATGACAAACAGAACAATTACAACAGAAAATGAACTAACACTGATACTTGGTGAATTTTGAGAAAACAATAATTTCTTCTTGCTTTTGGGACCAGAATAAGTTCGAAGTGATTCAAAAGACTGATCATTCACTATACTTCCTTAGCTCCGTTATTTTGCCCCCCCCCCCCTCATCGAATTTCCTTATCAAAACGCTAGAGCAGTGAGTCTACACCTAGCACAACCTAGCACAACTCATTTTAAACCTAGCACACCTATACAATGGCTGGGATGTGAGGAATCGTGCGGATGGGGCTAGCATAACGCTAGCCACCCCCCGCATCAAATTTTTATCCCAAAACGCTAGCGCAGTGAGTATTCACCTAGCACAACCTAGCACAACCAATTTCAAACCTAGCACACCTATACAATGGCTGGGATGTGAGGAATCGTGCGGGTGGGGCTGGCATAACGCTAGCCCCCCGCATCAAATTTTCTTTCCAAAACAGTAGCCTGAGTCTACACCTAGCACAACCTATCACAACCGATTTTAAGCCTAGCACACCTATACAATGGCTTAGATGTGAAGAACTGTGCGGGTGGGGCTAGCGTAACCCCATCAAATTTTCTTACCAAAACGCTAGCGCAATGAATCTACACCTAGCACAGTCTAGCACAACCGATTTTGAACCTAACACACCTATACAGTGGCTGAGATGTAAGGAACCGTGCGGGTGGGGCTAGCATAACGAGAGCCCCCTCCCGCATCAAATTTTCTCACCAAAACGCTAGCGCAGTGAGTCTACACCTAGCATAACCTATCACAACCGATTCTAAACCTAGCACACCTATGCCATGGCTACTATGTTATTTTTAAATAACCCGTTTATCTATTTCAAATAATTATAGAATCGTAGTAATTTTTATTCTTCTTATAACGGCTATTTCTTACTACAAAAAAAAACATATCAGAACGGTGTATGGAATGAAGGGAAAAAGGAAAAATAGCTAAATGCATTTCATATTATTATTCATTACTTACACATAATAAAACAATAATACACAATATGCCATTGACTTTGGCGAAATGGTTTCTGGCTTTTTATGCAAATCCTTTTAAAGGAAATTTGTCATTTTGACGATAAACATATGCAACAAAATGTCCAGGATGTTGCGGGTCTGGAATTCCTTGATAGGCAACGATTCCTCTCGAAATGAATCTGTATTGATTGTACGTTAAATATTTTGGTATGGATTTCAACGTAGCTTCTAGAGAAAGTGTGTTTGATAGTATTATTTGACTCAATAAGCATAAAAGTATTATTGGAAGTAGTTTCCCTCCTCATAGACCTTCCAGGCCATTTACCACATTTTTTATTTCCGGTTTGTGGCAGAATGTAATTCAAAAATTGTTTGTTGATTATTCAGGGGTCATTCATTTCAAAGATATATGATGCATATTATTCATGATTCCATCTCTACATGGAATGAAGCGTACCACTTGATTACCCGAAGTTGATATTATCAAATATTTCGGTGAATTCATCAGAAATCGTGCTTTCACCAAGATCACAAGTAATATTGGGAGGAAGCTTAGAGGGAAATTGTTATGTAGAATTTTTCCGTGGAGGTGATAAGCCGGTGTTACTCCTGATGTCAAAATTTTTTCAACTAAATTGCACAATAAATTGTCTGGAAAACCATCAGGAAATATTCCGAATTTTTGACTGTCGCAGTATGCAACACATAGCAATTGGGCAAGTAAATCCAAACCGCACGTGTTTTTCAATGTCGGTAAGTTATTTGCAATTTTAAGGGGATCTGTATTCACATATCCATTTCTTAATAAGTCAATTGCAGCTACTATCGATACTATGGATATTTATGACAAGCTGACAGGATGAACAAACATTATCCAGTAAACTGAATCCTTGGAATATTATCTCTAGTATACAGGCTATACTTTCTCATATAGGTGTCCCAGAAAAGAATCCCGATAATTGTAGCCAAAATATGTGCAGAAGTGATTCAATTAGGAGTAATAGGGTGTCAAAATTTAATTTTGAAAACAAGTCTTGGCGATATTGGCCTTAATTTTGAAGCTGAAATTTGGTATGAACAATCTGCTTTCAGAGTGATACCCAGGGAAATTTGTAAGGGTTCTTATTTACTCTAACTAAAGGATAAGCTGAAGCTCCATTTTATCACTTGGTTGCCGATAGCTACAGTGAAGATGGTTGTAGGTTATATTTCAGATATTAAAAATTCGAGCGCCAGAGTATTTAAACCAACCAATGAATTATGTCTATAACTAGGGGATGCAAATACTCAAGTCCCCAGGTTGATATACCCTGAAAGATAGAAAATAAAAGACCTGTAACCAGAATGATTGAAATTTACTTTGAAATACTGATATTGATATAATTCATGACAAACTTATAATAATGAGATATGAAGCGAATGATTAGAAAATATGGATGAAATCAGTTTCTTAGATCATTCAAACAGTGAACACTTGATTGAATTTACATAATATGCAATACTCAATGATTATTGAAATTGTTACACAAAACCACAATCGATAATCTGACCTGGTGAGATTTGATGTTGTATTTGCTTGGTGATGATTAATTACTTCTACTTCATGTAGGGGTCCCCGCCACAATTATGATACCGTTTCCACGATTGTACAGCACAAATAAATCAGTGACTCCTAAGTGATCTCCCCACAGCAGATTCCAAACAATCCTCTACACACTTCTTGTTGAACTTTCCACAACATAGAAATAAATATAGGGAAGAAGAAGAACCCTGAAATCACGGAACGTTCAAACCTATATTGTTCTACTGTCGTCAGAAGACAGACATGAACAAAATACATAACAATTGTTGAACAATTTAGGACTAGCCCATGTTCTGTCAGATACCACCTATGGAGGCAATCAATTCCTGAAGTTAGTGGATGAATCAAATGGAATTACAAAGATATTTACCTCTAACACGATCGGGTTTTCCCTCAAATAAGACAACTTCTACTTCCGTTCACAGCCAGTCATGTCGGAAACTGAGTTAAGATTCCCGAAGGTATATCAATTACCCAATTAATTCCAAATATTTCAATACAAATTGGTGATTGATGTCTTTGTTTTCAACGGGAGGATATTCCCAGAATTTGGTTCTAAACACACGCTTGGTATCACCTCCCTGTTGAAATAACCCAGCAATCGACTTTCCACTCTAACGAATTGATCAGAAGTAACATTTCTCTTCCTTTCCGGCGTCTCACAGAACACCCTCGAAATAGAGGCGGTAACTGACACCAAGCAACCAAGACCCTTAGAATATACGGTCCATGACTCTCAAAATATACGGACAATGACTCTTAGAATATACCGAATATACGGTCTAGCATAGCTGACGTCACAGGAGTTAACCGATTGTCCTACAGCGGCCATTTCTAAGCCGTAAAGTGGAATTTACACGTTACAAATTATACTATGTAACCGTTTCAATGTTGAATCGATTTTATGTGTGTTTATGCACATAGAAGCTTTTTATTGGAAACTTGAGTGGATTTTTTTATAGTTCTTCTGAAGATCTGTTGTAATAATAGTAATATTTTTTAATATTGTTGTAGTCGACTACATTTCTTACCGCGAATAGAAATGTTGAATGAAACCGAGCCTACAATGGTATTGTACGTTCGGTTTCATTGGAAAGTAATTCTTTCTAATATTGCAACGGTCGATATGAGTGTTAACCTTAGAAACGGAGCAATACGGAATTAAAAAATTTGACAAATTTGATTTTTTTTGATCAATATTCGTACTTCCTCAAGAAAACGAAAGTCTCGTTGAACTGGGCTGGATGAACTGCAAAAATAACCAATTCTCTGTTTACGGTAGTTTCAGAAATTTCCAAATAAGAACATTAAAAAAACTCACCCTGTACCATATCATCATATACAGGCCCAGAAATGCTTCATAATTGTAAATTGCCCTCAAATGTTATCAGATATGAAAGCTCAACTTTGGGAATAAATTTTTGTAGATACTATCTTTAAATTTTGAAATAGCAAGCTAGAATTTGGAGTGATATTCATCGAGTTTATCCATATGACGTCAATATTGCTTACATGTCACAATTTCACTGGCAACTATTAACATATCTTGTCATGTTTTTTACTTGAGTGTCTACGTGTAAGAATAAATTGTACTTACTTTATACTTCATACTCAATTTTTAAAAAATATCAAAAACGTAACATGGTATGTACTACCCATTTAAGAAAAACATAAACTATCAAGTTCATGCTGTTACTCAGAAACGACGTCGTCTTCAACATCTTAAGCATCTTATTGCCATTAAATCAATAGGAATATTATGGATTTCAAAAAATTTACATTTGTTTTATTTTAGAAGCACCCTGAAGTGGTGCTGAAATGACATTATTATGATCCGCAGTTATTGATTCCTCTTCAATGTCCGATTTTTCTGTGGGACGCTTTATATTGTTCAATGAATTAACATTTTCATACAAGGTTTTCTGTAGCGCTTGATCGATTACACTTTCTTCAATTTGATCTTGCTGAAAAAATCAACATAATTGTAACAGTTATTTAATATATACGAAGAGGAACAATCTACCTGTTCTACGTTTGCTCTTACCAGTTTTATATGATCACTTTGATTTTGTATGTATTGTAAGACGGAGTCATCAACTCGTAATGAAAGTTACCTATCCCGGAAATTCTGTCTTCAATACTGTTGAAATAATTTTCAGAATATGCGGAGAATGCAATGCGTTTTGATGCAGGAAAAAATTTGCACATCAAGCTTCTCCACATTGGTAACGTGTTGAAAAGCTCTAAAACTAGGACTGGCAAAACTTGTTGGTTACCTCTGTCTCCAATTTTTCCCGCCTCGTTAACAAGACTTTCAACAATGGTTTTATTCGCAATATCTTGAACCCAACCATGGAAATAGTTTTTCAGTATATTCACTAGGAAGATTTCCTTTCCAGTCACTATCAAGTTCTGCATCTGTAGTTAGTTCCACTATGCCTGTGGCGATTCTTCTTAATATCCACTGTTCTTTTATTTCACATGTCGTAGGTTCTTCCTCTTTCACCCCCTCGGTGTCAGAGTATGCAACGAAAAATAGTGCCTCCAAAAGTTTCATGTGATCTGCAATTCGACCCAAAACCCGCATATAAAATTTCTTGGTAATAGGATGCTGCTTTTTTAAGCATGTCCAAGTTGTTATGAGCTTAATGATGTGGGCTACATCATTCCTCAAATACACATTCGGAATCGTGCTTTCGTCTTCAAAAAGCAATGTATAGCAATTATCTATATATTCGGGCAACGTTTTAAATTGAGTGAAGCAAATATCAACTCCAGAGACATGTCAGTCACAACTTCAGAGGGCATATTACCAGCAGATTTCAATCATATGTGTAGCCAATTTCGAATGCTTAGCGCTTGATGACTGCCACTTAGCATTGTTCCTACTGAATATTGACCATTGTAATTTATGACAATTTCATACAACAAAATAATTTTTGATTTCAGTTTGTCCTGTCATGTCAATACTGATTTTGTAATGTGTTTCTTGGCAAAATCTTCTGTATACCACTATTTGACTATTGCTCAAAAAATAAAAAAAAATAGTAAGTATCCTATATTTCGGATAGTATTTTCATATTCCGGTATTATTTAGCTTTGTATTGTGATTGGGTCATTGTCAATTCCACTTTATCCTTAGAAATACGGATTTTGCTGCTGTAAGAGTAGACAAGTTAGGAATACATTCTGGTTCGACGTCTCCATCCCTCATAATCTGTCTGCTTGGATCATTTCTGCCATAACTAGCTATTTTATTCTGAAACGGACCGCTTTGAGTCGGTTTTAATGGCCTAACTAGCTCACATCAAAGTCAAGAATACAGGCACTACGAGATGGTTTTATAGTTGGTGGAAATTTAGAAAATTAATACAAGTTCAACTTAACAATTTGATTTATTCCAAACGGAATTTGGTGAATAATTAAAGAAGGTACAATTTGGTATTACCTAAAATGAAACTGAATTTTGAATATTCACAAAAATGAAATTGAATACTTGGTACAATTTAAGTAAACAAAATGAATGAACATCAATTTTAGTTAATAGATTGAAATTAAATATTTAATAAAAAAAATAGAATCTGAGAATTAACGTGAATCTCGAAATGGATTCTATGAAGTTAGTGGAATACAATTTCGGTTATATAACAAGAATCAGAGAAATGAAAATATGGTCATTCAAACAAGAAAATGTTACCCTCCCTGGAACTTGATGAATCTGGATGTCGCTCCGGCCAGGAGATTCACAAAACCGTCTCGAGAAGAAGAAGAGAGGCACCTCAGTTGTTCTTACCCTGTAATTTCAAGAAACTAACAGAACCTGGCGTGAGTTCAAAAGACAAGCAACACAGTCAATTGGAATAACCATGCCATCTTACAACTGACTATGTTATCTTCCAAAATTGTAAAAACACTATTGCAAAATTGGAACCTTGAAGAGATATCAATTTAAACGACAAAGAATGTTAATCTGAAAGAATTAAATGATTACAATTGATACTTAAATAGGCAAAACATTAAAATATGACTGAAAGAAAAATAATCAAATTGTGACTGAAAGAATAATAATCCAAATGTGTCTGAAAGAATAATAATCAAAATGTGTCTGAAGAATGATAATCAGAATGTTCGAATTTGTCAGTTAGCACAGATCTGAATACTTGAATTGAATTGCATATAAGAATTGATGTTGTAATTTACCCTACAACCCACACGAGCGTAGCAGACCTGATAATTAAATATCCAATAAGCAGTAATTGAATAATTGCTTTATGATAATCCCTAACAATATCTACAGCACGTTCCAGTCAAAAGACAGCTCTGTACCAGATCTACAAAATGGCGATTCAAAAATAAATCACTCAAATTACCATGTGCTATGGTGGGATTAAACACAAAGGGAACAAAGAAAGATTATCACTGAAATCTGCCTACGTTCCGCTAGATTGTCTACATACAAAAATTACAACAATTGATGCAGTGACGGAAACGATTATCTCTAAATTATGCTAAAGACAAATTGATTGGATGGAACTCTAGGAAAGTCGAGCAATACTTCCACCGAAATATTATCACATTCAGGCACTGAACATCCAGTAATCTAATTACAAAACCAAATCGAATAATATGTAGCCTGATGTGAAGTATATTTCGGTAGCAAAAATTGGGGAATGAATGCAAAGCCAATGAATTATAAGATCTCGACTTACCCAGTTTGAGGTTCACACGACAATGAATTCCTTCCGACTTCCGTTCTCAGACCTACCCCACCTCGCGATATTCGCGCTATCGAGCATGAGGGAAGTAATATCAGTAATCGATGCTATTGAACGTAAAGATGTCTCTGAGATATCATATGACAAGTTTCCTAGCCGAAAAGAATTAAAATCTGTTCATTACAGAGTTCTTCGAAAAAACACGTAACGGCGACTTTTTACATTTCCCCTCTACCACGGGAAAAATTTTTGAAGTGAAACTTCAAAAAATGTTTAAGAGAATATCAAATTGGTCTTGACATAGAGACTGGATGATCAATTCCAGAATCACGATACTAAGAAAAGGTTTGTGGTCCTCACATAAATATTGGACGACCAATCCCAATATTACGATAATCAAAAGAATATTACAAAATAGAAAATGAAAATTAAAATGTTCCACACATTTTATAAAAATGAATCATTCACAATCTTTAGTGAACATCCCCTAAGGAAATACTGAAAAGAATCAACAAACAAATATACTTGCTCTAATACTGATTCCAAATATCCTCTGCGGGGAAAAAAAATCAACAAAAATAAACCAGTGAACAATCCCATATGGATCTGAATACTTGAATTGAATCGCATATAAGAATGGATGTTGTAATTTACCCTACAACCCACACGAGCGTAGCAGACCTGATAATTAAATATCCAATAAGCAGTAATTGAATAATTGCTTTATGATAATCCCTAACAATATCTACAGCACGTTCCAGTCAAAAGACAGCTCTGTATACGCTTGTACCAGATCTACAAAATGGCGATTCAAAAATAAATCACTCAAATTACCATGTGCTATGGTGGGATTAAACACAAAGGGAACAAAGAAATATTATCACTGAATTCTGCCTACGTTCCGCTAGATTGTCTACATACAAAAATTACAACAATTGATGCAGTGACGGAAACGATTATCTCTAAATTATGCTAAAGACAAATTGATTGGATGGTACTCTAGGAAAGTCGAGCAATACTTCCACCGAAATATTATCACATTCAGGCACTGAACATCCAGTAATCTAATTACAAAACCAAATCGAATAATATGTAGCCTGATGTGAAGTATACTTCGGTAGCAAAAATTGGGGAATGAATGCAAAGCCAATGAATTATAAGATCTCGACTTACCCAGTTTGAGGTTCACACGACAATGAATTCCTTCCGACTTCCGTTCTCAGACCTACCCCACCTCGCGATATTCGCGCTATCGAGCATGAGGGAAGTAATATCAGTAATCGATGCTATTGAACGTAAAGATGTCTCTGAGATATCATATGACAAGTTTCCTAGCCGAAAAGAATTAAAATCTGTTCATTACAGAGTTCTTCGAAAAAACACGTAACGGCGACTTTTTACATTTCCCCTCTACCACGGGAAAAATTTTTGAAGTGAAACTTCAAAAAATGTTTAAGAGAATATCAAATTGGTCTTGACATAGAGACTGGATGATCAATTCCAGAATCACGATACTAAGAAAAGGTTTGTGGTCCTCACATAAATATTGGACGACCAATCCCAATATTACGATAATCAAAAGAATATTACAAAATAGAAAATGAAAATTAAAATGTTCCACACATTTTATAAAAATGAATCATTCACAATCTTTAGTGAACATCCCCTAAAGAAATACTGAAAAGAATCAACAAACAAATATACTTGCTCTAATACTGATTCCAAATATCCTCTGCGGGGAAAAAAAATTAACAAAAATAAACCAGTGAACAATCCCATATGGATTAACAAAGATCAAAGATATATCATACGAGATATACCATACTGGTTCAATCTAAATGGACTAAAATCAACAAAAACAGAAAATGTATGATGTACCAGGTCAAAACAAAATCTCAGTGAGAAGGTAATCAATGGTAATATCTGTAACTTCACGAAAATTACAAAGATATATATTCCAAAACCATCAAACAACTGAATCGAGTACTAAAGGATCGATACAACTTTATACTCAATCACCAACTGAACCGATTATTAAACACATCAATAATCCGGCAACTGTGTTGTTTAGTTTGGAAATACAAAACCCAATCTCAACATTCGGGATACAAAAAACATTACCGTTCCACCGATATACAAAGCAAATTTTCAAAGTAAAAATTTCACATTAATGAACCTAGTTCACAATAGTGAATAGATGTTTTCACAAAGTTATCCCACGCATAAGTGTAGGTCCAATTTAAGGTCTCCTATACTCCAGACCATAATAGTGAATGGGAGTCCTCACTTATTATTCCCAAGCATCAGTGTAAGTCCAAATTAAAGTTCCTTCGTTTAGTTTGGAAATATAGAACCCAATCTCAACATTCGGGATACAAAAAACATTACCCTTCCACCGATATTCAAAGCAAGAAACTGATACATTAGTGAACCTAGTTCACAATAGTGAATAGATGTTTTCACAAAGTTATCCCATGCATAAGTGTAGGTCCAATTCAAGGTCTCCTACACTCCAGATCATAATAGTGAATCGAAGTCCTCACTTATTATTCCCAAGCATCAATGTAAGTCCAAACTAAAGTCTCTAACACTCCGGACTACAATAGTGAATCTATATAATACAACACTAAACAAGAGGTAACTAAAAATTTGAAGTGAAGCTTCATAATTTTTCAAAAGAGCAAAAAAATCGAAGAAAACTGGTTTAACCAGAAACCTTACACATCCCATCATTTCAAAATGTGGGAACTGACACAAAAAATAACAAAAAAATGCTCATAAGTGCTGAACTAGAAAAATACAATAATAAGAATCACCACAATCATTTGGTCTATCTAAAAGGTAAGATAATAATAAAAAAAAACTGAAAATTGAATCAACTACAGTAGATGTACCCCCAAGATATGCTACTACCTATAACTAGAAAAAACAACCTAGTTTTTTCACTTTTTACAACCAATGAGCCATCAGACTCCAAATTAATGTTGTAACAATTAGAAAAATTCAACTCGTTATTACAATGAGTTTAATTCCTGAAGACTCTAGGGAAGGGGACCTTAAATCCAATTTATATTCCCTACTTTCAAAAAAAGCTTATAGTCACCTCCCAAGTTAAGCAACAATATGGACCCTATGATCCCAAATTTCATATTGCCTACTCTAGGATTGACTCTAAAATGGAGCTTATTCCTGAAAATATACATTTTCCAGACAATAACTCCCTACACAACAGCCTACTCTCGAGTGTTGCAATACTAAGAGGATAGACCTGACAAAAATAGCATACCAGGGTCAATTTTCAAACCTGTCATAACATGGACCAGCAGATCCTAAATTAACTTATGCAATTATTGAAAATTGAAATCCAATTCAGAAGTAAACACTTCAAATTCAAAGTCTATAAATGGGTAACAAAAACTATAGCTTTTCGATACCAAAGGTAAACTATAAGGTTTTGAAGTGTGAATACGTCAAACTTCCAAATTCAACTACATTTCAATTGTGATCAACCCTAAAATAAGTGTTACTAAAAAACAAAATATAAAGAATCTAAACAACAGTTACTGAAATTGAAAAATTTTGATGCTTAAACGATGAAAATTCAAAAGTAATATAGCACGAAAATCAAAAGGTAAATATAAAAATATAAATAATCATACTTTACGTTATCCTAACAGAAGAAAGACCGATGCAGATCAGAGCAACAGAGGATCCCTCGCAGATTACCAATAATTTGCAGCTTCCATAACAGTATTCATCTACTGTGGCAATCAAGGGCTATTTCTTTCTCAAAACTGGCAGTCATAAATGCAACCTCAATGTCCACCGCAGAATTAGCAACCTGCTAGGATCTTATCCCTCATCTCTGTAACTGCCATCCCTTTGCACAGTCATCATTTCCAATATAAAGTTCTTAATGTACAGTTTCCAAAGAAAAAATGTATCAAAATTATGTTTCAGAACTGCTTAAATGAAAATTAGGGAAGTATCCCTCACTAAAAAACTGAAAACGACCCAAATGATTCGATTAATCAATAAACCACAGTGAAAAAAAAATAGCACATATGAAAACATGACATTACATTGTTTAAAATAATGAACTATGAGCAACAAATAGAAAGGAACAGATAAAACAGCAATACCTATAACATAGGATTCAATGATGAAACCAACAACCTGATAACAGCTGAACAAATAATTCTAGATAATCTTAATCATCACTCAGATAAAAAAGGTATAAGTGACAAATATACCTATCAATAGGTAAAAAATATGACAATTTCCAAATATAAAATATGCAAATTCAAGTAAAATATCGAAGTGAGATCGAAAAAAGAAATAATAAAATGACCAATTTTTCACTTCTAATATATATTTCTCTGAACAACCATCAACTGTGTACTAGACCACGTTAAAGAAGAAGGGCAACAGTGAAACGGAACCCTATCTTCGTTCGGGCGCCAGCGAAACGGAAGCCCTTCTTGCTGGGGCGCCAGTGAAACGAACCGCTTTGGGTCGGTTTTAATGGCCCAACTAGCTCAAACTAAATTAATTAATCTCAGGGCTTGTAGTGAAACGTGCCCTGTGAGTCTAGACTGATGAATTGCCTGAGCGCCAACTGCTTAATAATAACTACAAAAATAAGTGAATTCACAGTCAAGAATACAGGCACTACGAGATGATTTTATAGTTGATGGAAATCCAGAAAAATAATAGAAGTTCAACTCAACAATTTGATTTATTCCAAACGGAATTTGGAAAATAATTGAAGAAGGTACAATTTGGTAACACCTGAAATAAAACTGAATTTCGAATATTCACAAAAATGAAATTGAATACTTGATACAATTTAAATAAACAAAATAAATGAACATCAATTTTAGTTAATAGATTGAAATTAAATATTTAATAAAAAAAATAGAATCTGAGAATTAACGTGAATCTCGACATGGATTCTATAAAGTTAGTGGAATACAACTTCGGTGAAATAACAAAAATCAGAGAAATGAAAATATGGTCATTCAAACAAGAAAATGTTACCCTCCTTGGAACTTGATGGATCTGGATGTCGGTATGGCCAGGAGATTCAAAAAATCGTCTCGAGAAGAAGAAGAGAGGCACCTCAGTTGTTCTCACCCTGTAGTTTCAAAAAACGAACAGAACGTGGCCTAAGTTCGAAGGACAAGCAACACAGTCAATTGGAATAACCATGCCATTCCACAACTGACTATGTTATCTTCCAAAACTGTAAAAACACTATTGCAAAATTGAAACCTTGAAGAGATATCAATTTAAACGACAAACAATGTTAATCTGATAGAATTAAATTACTATAATTGATACTTGAATGAGCAAAACATTAAAATGTGACTGAAAGAAAAATTATCAAATTGTGACTGAAAGAATAATAATCAAAATGTGTCTGAAGAATAATAATCAAAATGTTGGAATTTGTCAGTTAGCACAGATCTGATTACTTGAATTGAATTGCATATAAGAATTGATATTGTAATTTACCCTACAACCCACGCGAGCGTAGAAGACCTGATAATTAAATATCTAATAAGCAGTAATTGAATAGTTACTTTATGATAATCCCTAACAATATCTACAGCACGTTTCAGTCAAAAGACAGCTCTGTATACGCTTGTACCAGATCTACAAAATGGCGATTCGAATCACTCAAATTACCATGTGCTATTGTGGGATTAAACACAAAGGGAAAAAGAAACATTATCACTGAAATCTGCCTACGTCCCGCTAGATTGTCTACATAAAAAAATTACAACAATTAATGCAGTGATGGAAACGATTATCTCTGAATTATGCTAAAGACAAATTGATTGGGTGGAACTCTAGGTAAGTCGAGCAATACTTCCACCGAAATATTATCACATTCAGGTACTGAACATCAAATAATATGTAGCCTGATGTGAATCATATTTTAGTAGCAAAAATTAAGAAATGAATGCAAAGCCAATGAATCATAAAATCTCGACTTTCCCAGTTTGAGGTTCACACGACAATGAATTCCTTTCGACTTCCATTCTCAGACCTACCCCACGTTGCGATATTCGCGCTATCGAGCATGCGGGAAGTAATATCAGTCAGTAATCGATGCTATTGAACGTAAAGATGTCTCTGAGATATCATATGACAAGTTTCCTAGTCGAAAAGAAATCTAATCTGTTCATTACAGAGTTCTTTGAAAAAACTCGTAACGGCGACCCGCTACAATTCTCGTATACCATCTTTCCAATTATTGTTGTCGCTCTTTTCCTTTTAAGGGTATTTTAAACTTTTTCTTATGCATCTTTTCATAATTGCCCGACAACACAAAACTGACAGTTGTCACATAATCTTGTCTCTTTGCATATTGCGTTAAACGGCCATCAAGTGAAGAAAAGCACTCTTTACATTGTCCAAAAATCTTGACAGGATCTTTACCTTTTGGATATATCTTCGCTCGCTTGAATGTGAAGCAGCATTTCAGTTGTGTAGCATCAAATATTTTTTTTTTGTACTGAGTACCATGTAAACTGTTCTCAGATATTGTAATCTCGTGTTATGTACAGACTTTACTTTCGATTTATCAGATCGTTTGTACTGTAGAACATTTTGTGTAAGACTACTCAGTTCTTCAGCCTCAAGGCAAATATCAAACTTCACAGAATCAACTGTGGAATCAGTAGTTCCAGTGCTAGAGTTTGATATAGCAATTGATGAGTCAAAGCTAACAGAAATATCACTTTGAATATCTTCTTTGTCACGTGTAATGTTGCAAATTTGCCACAAATTGTAATAGTTTTTGGAAAACGCAGTAAATATTCCCGGAAGAGTGATGTAAACCCCTTTTATTTCTGAAATGTTGACTATTTCCTTCTAAATTACATGGGTTCTAGGCAATAACACAGGTCAACAAAAAAAATATTTTTTCTTGGGTTTTTGTTCTCTTGTTTAAATTCTGATTCTAGACATTGAAAAACACTTGAATATTCATATTTAGTTCATAAAGTATGCTTTGGTCTGATTTACGACGATAAGTATGATTGAAAAAATGCTTAAAAGCTTTAAAGTTATGGGCTGCAGAATGTCTCATAAACTTCATATGCTACATTCTCATCTGGACGAATTTAAAGACAACATGGGGGCCTAATCCGAGGAACTGTCTGTTTCGTTACCATTTTTTTTAATACGGCCCTGTCCATTTCTTCTAATTTTGGAGGTCTGTTGGCTACGTGAACTCCGAATTGCGCCACGTTTCTCTCATTTAATATGATGTGTATGTCTTGCCGTTTCCGAGTTTCTCGCGTTATGCTAGCACCACCCGCACGGTTCCTTACATCCTAGCCACTGTATAGGTGTGCTATGTTCAAATTCGGTTGTGCCAGGTTGTGCTAGGTGTAGACTCACTGCGCTAGCGTTTCGGTAAGAACATTTGATGCGGAAGGAGGCTAGCGTTATGCTAGCCTCACCCGCATGGTTCATCTCATCCCAGCCATTGTATAGGTGTGCTAGGTTTAAAATCGGTTGTGCTTGGTTGTGCTAGGTGTGGACTCACTGAGCTAGCGTTTTGATAAGAAAATTCGATGCGGGGGGCCAACTTAACGGAGCTCACATCCTTTTGGTGCAGCGACCCGTGTTCCAAAATTTTCTATATCTGAACCAAAAGGTGCTTGCTGAGTCTCCAAGTTTGCTGCTGCTTCAATAAAATCTGGCTTAAGCCGATCCACATTAACGTTCGTTTCTATTCCATTTAGATCTAGAGTGAAAAAATGATCATAAAGACGCTTGACTATTCTCTGAGAACCTTCGTATGGATGCTTCAATGTTTTCTTGACACGATCCACTCTAAGAAAAACATGTGTGCAAGTATAGAGATCCTTGTGAATGAAAACTGTTCTTCTATGATGATGAGCTGAAGGAGTAGGACGAATTTGGCGCATTCTCTCCCTGAACTTCTCTACGAATATTTGAGGATCAGGAGACATGTCTTCGTTGACAAAAAATTCTCCCGGAATTCTGAGAGTCGCACCATACACCAATTCCGCTGACCAATGTCTTCTTTCAAGCTTGCCGTTTCCGAGTTTCTCGCGTTATGCTAGCACCACCCGCACGGTTCCTTACATCCTAGCCACTGTATAGGTGTGCTATGTTCAAATTCGGTTGTGCCAGGTTGTGCTAGGTGTAGACTCACTGCGCTAGCGTTTCGGTAAGAACATTTGATGCGGAAGGAGGCTAGCGTTATGCTAGACTCACTCGCATGGTTCATCTCATCCCAGCCATTGTATAGGTGTGCTAGGTTTAAAATCGGTTGTGCTTGGTTGTGCTAGGTGTGGACTCAGTGCACTAGCGTTTTGATGAGAAAATTCAATGCGGGGGGGCCAACTTAACGGAGCTCACTTCCTTTTGGTGCAGCGACCCGTGTTCCAAAATTTTCTATATCTGAACCAAAAGGTGCTTGCTGAGTCTCCAAGTTTGCTGCTGCTTCAATCTTCAAATCTGGATTAAGCCAATCCACATTAACGTTCGTTTCTATTCCATTTAGATCTAGAGTGAAAAAATGATCATAAAGACGCTTGACTATTCTCTGAGAACCTTCGTATGGATGCTTCAATGTTTTCTTGACACGATTCACTCTAAGAAAAACATGTGTGCAAATATAGAGATCCTTGTGAATGAAAACTGTTCTTCTATGATGATGAGCTGAAGGAGTAGGACGAATTTGGCGCATTCTCTCCCTGAACTTCTCTACGAATATTTGAGGATCAGGAGACATGTCTTCGTTGACAAAAAATTCTCCCGGAATTCTGAGAGTCGCACCATACACCAATTCCGCTGCCCAATGTCTTCTTTCAAGCTTGAACGCAAACCTAGAAGAACGGTTGGCGAAATGTCGAAATGTTGACCCACTCTGATGTGTTGTGACATTTCAATGATGCTTTGAGAGATCTATGCCATCTCTCTATCATCCCATTCGCTGACGGGTGCCTGTTGCTACTAGCCAGATGGAGCCTTGAAAAGCAAGGTTTCGAACTGAGACCCTCAGTCACTGCTGATTAAAGATGGAGCTCCAAACCCAGAAATCCAAATATATTTTGCAATAACAGTTCCGGAAGAAATACAATCATAATGAATCTTCCGCCTTCCAAGTATGTTCTAAAATATTTTGAGCTGATAGATAAATGTGCTCTGGTGAACAAGGTTTCCAAAATATGAATTAGAATGCTGGTTTCCCAACATAACATTCAATCAATATAAACCTCACATCCGATTTATGCTTCGTGATAGGAGTTGGAAGGTTCGATAGTTATTGTTAGATGATTTTTACATTGATTTCCCATCATCGAGCTATGCCATAATTTGGAATTAATCACATAATTTCTCTTTTTCATGTAACACTAGTTATTTAATATTTCAATCTCGTGAAAATATTCCGTCCTTGGCTTACTCTTTTTTAATTACCCAACTCATCCGCATTTCATCACAAATGTTATTCTCATCGAATTCTCCAAATTTCTTGTCATTAAATCAGAAGGTTCATATGCGAACTTTCTCAATATTTTGCCCCAATGCTTGAGTTATAGACGTAAATATGATGAAAAAGCGTTGCCTGTGCGTTGCTCCTTACATTTCTCATATGCTCCTTCAGCTGCTGATGTCCAGATGCTAGGAGATTTGATCTTCTTTTTGACGCCTTTTAAAAAGTTATTGAGAGGACCCTGAGTCTCGGCTGCATTCCTGATGAATTTTCTATAAGAGTTGACAATCCCTAGAAACTTAGGGAGCTCAGAGATGTTAGTAGGTTTGGTGTAGTCTTCTGCTTGAACTTTCTACGGCAAAGGCTTGGTTCCTCGCATGTTGATCAGATATCCCAAATATTTCACTGATGCTGCAACAAATACACACTTAGCAACATTAATAGTAAGTTCAAACTCTCTTGATCTCTCCAAATCTATCTTCACATGTTTTCTTCACTGAATGTAGAGGACTGGCCCAGGGACTGCTGGACGGTCGACAAATCCCCTTGTTAAATATGAACTCAAAAGCTGCTCTGGAATCCCTCAACTTCTCTGAACTTCTACACTAAAAATAGTGGTATTTTTTCCAAGAGCACTTTTTGCATATATTTTTGTTAATATGACAACTAAAGAATATTTACTTTTTTCTATTTTTTATCCTGAATTAACACTTTGAAGTAGTGAAACTGAGTCTGAATAATAATGAAAAAATTAAAACACTTCTATATCGATGTATTCATTATAATAATTATGACAATTCAAATTTCTAACATCGATAAAATACAATTTTAAAAGTACTGTTAAGTATGAACTCAAAAACTGCTCTGGCATCCCTCAACTTCTCTGAAGATAACCTTTTAGGCCGGTGCGCTATAAGAGGTCCTTGTGTCAAAACATGATGGAGTGCATTTTGTTCTGCTGCTCCCGGAACATTTACATCGCTAAACTCATTAAGAATATCCCGATACTCATTATCTCTCAAATCAGAAATGACTGTTTCATATGGCTCTTTGGTAATTGTAGCTAGAGTAAAAAAGTAGATACAGTGGGCTACCTTTGGGACAGGAATTGTGACGTCACTTCCGGTCTGTGCTCCGATGTTTGTAATTATCAGGTCTCCACTTCCGGTCTGCGCTGGCGATGTGTGTAATTAGCGTTATCGGGTAGATAGCGTTATCAGTGATTTTGAGTCACCCATGCTGGCCATGGGCATCTAGTGTGTGTAATTAGCGTTATCGGGTAGATAGCGTTATCAGTGATTGCGAGTTTGGTTGTTTGTGAAGAGTGTGTTATATTGTATATACAGGTTGGTTGTGAGAGAGGTCCTAGACACGTGGTGTCATGTCAGCTATCACGTGATCCTTCGGTGTCATGGCGTCTGTCACGTAATCCTTCGGCGGTCAACGAAGTGTCATGGCGTGTTACATCACCGAGGTTTCTATTACATGCTCCTTCAACGAGGTGTCCGTCACGCAGGACGAGGTGTCATGGCGTGTTACATCACCGAGGTTTCTATTACATGCTCCTTCAACGAGGTGTCCGTCACGCAGGACGAGGTGTCATGGCGTCTGTCACGTCCAAGGTGGCTATCATACGTTTCTTAAGCGAGGTGTCTGTCACGCAGGACGAGGTGTCATGGCGTCTGTCATGTCCGAGGTGGCTATCATGTGTTCCTTAAACGAGGTGTCACGCAGGACGAAGTGACATGGCGTCTGTCACGTGGGTCTTCATCGTGGCGTCTGCCACGCGGTTGTGAATCGATCATAACGTTTACGACATATATATCGAATGAAAAAAAAAATTGTGAAAAAGATTGAAAGGGATCCGAACCCACATCATTTTTTATCTGAAAATGTTTCATTATTTTACATGTATACTTACCAGTTCGATCGACCTCTTATCTCTCACCCGCATTTAGTTTTGATTGTATATATTAGGTTGCAAAAGCCAATAGCGCAGAGTATGAGTATCAAAGAAATATGTCAATGATGTGCAACTAGATATTCAGATAGTTGTCGTCTATAGTGGTTGATATTCAAAGTTTCCCGATTTCTGCAAACGTATATAAAATCAAGGAACTCCCTTTGTTGGACTGTGAGAAAAGGTTGGAGAACTATTTTCTATTCAAACCACCAAAATCGATGGATCAACTATCCGAGACGGCAAATGAACAAAATATTTCATTGTGAAAAATATCACGGGAACTCCGGCTATCAGGAATATGATGAATTGTATGAAATTTAAAAGGAAAATATCGATCCGGATGCTACTGTTCATGTATGTGGGAAGATAAAAGCTACGGGGGCGTTCCAAGAATTGGGGTTAAATCGATTGGTGAATTTGAAAGGTAAATGTCCAAAATTAGAGCGAGGAAATTGTGAATTTATCTGTTTACATCCTATGTGTTCTAGTGCGGATAGTTTGAAGTTATTCGAATTTCTTATGAAGGAAGATGTTCTGTGGCTCTTAAAATAATAATATAGATATCTACAAATATATCATTATGCATATACCTTTTGAAGAATACACACGCAGACTTTGCGAATTCATGGAAAAAGTTCATAAACTAAGAAGAGACTTGAATTTTTACGCAGATAAAATTAAAGTTATAAGACTGCTGAACAAATTATATGTAAAAAGTGAGGATGATTAGAGTGGGGGTGTTAAAAACAAATTTTGTGATTCTAACCACAATTCTGAATGGTATTCTATAAGCGAACTTTCCCCAACACACATCTATATTTGTCTGAAGGATGTCGGCGGTGGTGGTGGTGGGGAGTGTAACCGTACCGAATGGATTCCGATGAATTTTCAAAAAATCAAACGGTAACCAAAATATGAAATGAATTATCGAAACGATCGATTTTCATCGTTATCACTGGAATCAAATTCGTGAAAAATTTCAACTTAGTAGGGAATTTTAAATCAATTTATTTTATATTCTTTAAGTTTAAATAATTTTTATTAAATATTTACTTCAACAATCATTATCGAAACGATCGATTTTCATCGTTATCACTGGAATCAAATTTGTGAAAAATTTTAACTTAGTAGGGAATTTTAAAACAATTTATTTTATATTCTTAAAGTTTTAATAATTTTTATTAAATATTTACTCCAACAATCAATAATCAATAATCGCCGGGTTTACAAAACCAACATTAATCACATTAAAGACCTATTTAAGAGTTTCGTACACGAGTATATCACTAGTACAAGTGAAGATATTCCGTCCCCTCCCTTCAAAAAAAAAATTATAATAATTCACGAAATTATTAGAACTTTCAATATGAAAGTACTTGAATTTTTCAAAATGCGTATCCAAGACAAGAATAAAGGTAAGAAATTATAAAATTTTCAAGGCCAATCTATTCACCTCTGATCAAGATTGTTTTATCGTACATAATTGAAATCTTTTCAAAAATAGTACTAAAAGAACCCGATTGTTTGAGATACATAGCTATTAGAACGTTCAATAATTTCACTTGGAATCCACAACTGATTTTATATACTTTGATACCACATATCGGAAAACATATATTTGTGAACAAAGAAACATTGTAATTTCGCTCTTTTCGTTTTCAAATCTCTGCCAAAAATTTGATATAGTAGCTCAGCATTAAATTCCATTCACAGGGCAAAATAATTTTGATTGACTGTCATCAACAACAATTTCTAAATATCAATTGTGATTCACTATGATCCATAAGGTTATGGATATTTACTTTTTTTTAACTACATGTATATTGCGTAGCTCTTATTTCGATTCCAACGTAATCTGCTTCATTATATTGATTCCGATTCTTTGATACCACATATCGGGAAATAAATATTTGTGAACAAAGAAACATTGTAGTTTCTCTCTTTCCGTTTTCAAATCTCTGTCAAAAATTTGATATAGTAGCTCAGCATAAAATTCCATTCACAGGGCAAAACAATTTTGATTGACTGTCATCACCAACAATTTCTAAATATCAATTGTGTGTTGGGTACTTCATTCAGAGAGATCTCTCTGACTTCATTACGGATCACATTTTATGCAATTCTCCGTAAATGTAATATCTATATAGTTCGAGCAATACATGCATAAATTAATAACTGGAAAAAAAATATGAGCGTATAGCAAATTAAATTTAAAGGTGGTTCATGCAACTCGATCTGAAATGTCGAACATAACCTACAAAATTGGAAAAAAGCGGTTTTCCTTAAATAATTAAAAAACTACAGCTCGGATCGGAAAAAGTTGTAGGTATCAAATAGATAATTATCGATATCTTTCTTTTCGAATTATATTGAAAATCGTTGAAAATTGGGGTACGCTTCCATATGTATTGTTTCCTGTACATGGCAAGCTAAGATAGCACTTTTTTTCTTAATTTGAAATATTGACTATTTTCAAAATATATCGATTTTTCGAAAGAGACGCTCTCATAAATTGGCTAGATCGTCTCAGCAAATGGTCACTGAGTAACGATTTTGGGCTTATTTTCTTCATGAAGAGTTGTCCTATAACTTTATCGAAGAAACGTAGCGATTTTTTTTAATTTTGAGGGTGAAAAAAAAATTTCCTCTATTTTGAAAATGTTTTTTTTTTTTTTCAGATAAGCTTCACAATTTTAATTTTAGAAAAATGTCTTCAACGGAAATCAATTTGTAACATCTTTTCACGAATTACCTCCGGCTGCCGGAGTGTGAGGAAGCACTGCGCGCTCGCACTGAAAACTGATTTTGCGCGTTCAAAGTGGCTTGTGCTTGCAAAATCTTCAATGTTTCAGCTTCTGGATAACATACAAAAATCTTTTCGAACTTAATCTGGGGAAGCTCGATGAGATAAACACGAAAATCGTATTTATTTCGGTCTTAGAATCTCGAATATATTTATTTTTTACATTTCCAATTTGTTTTACTTTTTATGTCATTTAAATTACGATTTATCAACAAAACAGTATTTTCCATGTAATATCTCAACTTTTTTGCTGAGGGAATCATACAGACGTTATGCTTGCGGATCTCTTTAACAATTATTTAATTGTTTCAGTAAATATTTCTTTATGATACAAAATTATTATAACTAACCTTATTTGATCATCATCATCACTTATGATGGAGGTGATAGGAGTAAGTGGGAACTTTCTTTTTTGTTTCTTCCTATTGATATGTTAGAAGAAATCATACCTCTACAAGGGAGTATCTAAGAGAAACGTGAAATAATTAATGAATCAAGAAGATTTTTTAATAAGGGTATTTGAATAAAAACTCAGATGATTTTCATCGTTTTACACGATTGTCAATCATTATTTAAATCAATCTAGGAGAATGAAGATGCTACGGGTGTAGGATCGAAATCAACTTGTGAAAAATTCATCAAATTTCATCTTCAGAATAACGATGATTCTCAGAGAGATTATTGGTGTGAAGGTTTGCGCGATTGCGATTTTGTTATGTTTGTTCGGCGCAATTTTGCAAAGGATGGTACAGAGGAAACGTTAGTGTGAAGGTTCGCGCAGGACTCAAACCACATCGAATATCATAACACCTCCGATGAGAATTCATTGATAGGAATTTTTCATGCATTGCAGACATTTCGAACTCTTCTAGAATCAGATCTAACACTATCTTTGGAGTACATTTTGTTGCAACCCTTCAATATTTATTCACGCACGCGCAAATCATACAACATTACATTTTCCGCTCAAACCGAATAGTTCGTAGAGCGCTTCTTTGAACGTTCTAATAATGCGTCCTGCGTTAGAGGCTTTTTCATAGAATAGGTATTGCAATGATTGATTTTATGTTTTTCCATTTACTTGTGATGAAAGTGTTTATTGAAGAATTATTATCTACGATCGCTTGCAGATTCCTAGGTTTACGATGTTATTCCAGGAATATCAAACTAAACGCTTTCCGAACCTCGAAACAAGTAAACTTGAAAATGTAACATATAATTCGATTATATCAATATTTCAACATCCAACTCTGAATACAACTCCCTTATTCATTGTTATTTTGGACTGAAATGTTTGTAGTGGTTAGAATTTCACAAAAATGGACAAGAATTTTGCGAAGAGGAAATTGATTTAAATTCTGAATATCTCGGTTCACACTTAGAAGAAATCATACTTCTACAAGGATGTATCTAAGAGAAACGTGAAATAATTAATGAATCATGATGTATTTAAGAGAAACGTGAAATAATTAATGAATCAAAAAGATTTTTTTTAAATGTTATCTGAATAAAAACTCATATGATTTTCATCGTTTTACACGATTGTCAATCATTATTTAAATCAATCTAGGAGAATGAAGATGCTACGGGCGTAGGATCGGAATCAACTTTAAGAATTCATCATTAACTCGTGACGGAAGTGTTTATTGAAGAATTATTTCCTACGATCGCCTTGCAGATTCCTAGGTTTACGATGTTATTTCAGGAATATCAAACTAAACGCTTTCCGAACCTCGGAACAAGTAAACTTGAAAATGTAACATATAATTCGATTATATCAATATTTCAACATCCAACTCTGAAAACAACTCCCTTATTCATTGTTATTTTAGACTGAAATGTTTGTAGTGGTTAGAATTTCTCCAAAATGGACACGAATTTTGCGAAGAGGAAATTGATTCAAATTCTGTATATCTCGGATCACACTTAGAAGAAATCATACTTCTACAAGGATGTATCTAAGAGAAACGTGAAATAATTAATGAATCAAAAAGATTTTCTTAAAATGTTATTTGAATAAAAACTCAGATGATTTTCATCGTTTTACACGATTGTCATTCATTATTTAAATCAATCTATGAATGAAGATGCTACGGGCGTAGGATCGAAATCAACTTGAAGAATTCATCATTAAATCTTTTTGAACTCAATCTGGGGAAGCTCGATGATATAAACAAGAATATCGTATTTATTTCAGTCTTAGAATCTCGAATATATTTATTTTTACATTTCCAATTTGTTTTACTTTTCATGTCATTCAAATTACGATTTATTTCGATAGATTGAATGGGTACTTCATTCAGAGAGATCTCTCTAACTCCATTACGGATCACATTTCATGCAATTCTCCGTAAATGTAATATCTATATAGTTCAAGCAATAAGTGCAGAAATTAATAACTGGAAAGAAAATATGAGCGTATAGCAAATTAAATTTAAAGGTGGTTCATGCAACTCGATCTGAAATGTCGGAAATAACCTACAAAATTGGAAAAAATAATTTAAAAACTAAAGCTCGGATCGGAAAAAGTTAAAGGAGAAAGTTGTAGGTTGATAAAGATCCACATGTTCACATGTTATATAAAAATCTAATGAATAGTTCAAAATATCAGAATGTTTGAAATATCGATGATTCAGATATTATATTTGATTGAGTATACTGATGTTGTAGCTATATAGCCTTCTATTAATAATCCGATGAACTATCACAGTTGAATGTCAATGTCAATGTTGGTGTACCTGCGTCATCACATTCTGTTCATACTGATATGAGAACGCAAACGCGTGTGAGTGTAAACAAATAACAATGAGTGAATCATTTGTAATACACACAATCTGTTAATTTTCGGGTAGGGTTGAATGCGAAAATATTGAATTTGATTGAGTTAATCTGAAAAGAGAAAGATATTTTAAGTATAAATAGTATGTGTAAGTATAAATAGTATGTTACTATTTTATGTATATAAAAATATTATATTAATTCAATTCAATCGAGTTTTTGGATGATATGACTGATGATTTGATTTCCACAGTCATTTGATCTGATTTATTAATAAAACAGTGCTTTTTATACGCAAAATCTTATTTTCAATAAAAACACATTAAAACTAATAATTTTATTTCAGACTAATAATAATAATAATAAATTTTATAAACTTATATATATTTAAAAAAGAATGAAGTACCCTGTTCACCCCCATTTAAAGGTATAGGATCCACCAGTCTTAGATTGAATTTTCCTCAACTGCGAAAGAATGAAAAATATATTAGTATAATCAATATAAGAACTAAAAATGTGCATACCTCCACAATCAAAACTGCTACGTCTACACCCTGCCATATATACGTAACTCACCAATATCTTCTTCTTCTTTCGGTGGTGTTGTTGAGGGTGGTAGTGGATGTAGATTCAATCTAGAGGATGATGGAGGTGGTGTTGATTGATTTCTGTAAACAGTAAAATGATGTTCCAAGAATTACTATAGTAATTAAAATTAAATAACTAACCTAATTTGATCATCATCATCAATTATGATGGGGATGATAGGAGAAAGTGGGAACTCTCTTTTTTGTTCCTTCCTATTGATATTTGATGATGAGGGGGTTGTTGGTCTCTTTCTACATCCACTAAAATTGCGTTGAAGAATCATAAGAAGAATATCGAAAACAACAGAATGAAACTTACTTTTCATTTCTAATCCTTGTTGATGATTGCATCCTGTCAACACTGTTATTATTGTCAGCTCTATAAGAAATTTATTATTAGTTTTAACAATGTATGATTATATTTTTCTTAATGAACTTACACATTAGGTACACCTCTCTATTTCCCCATCGTTCATCGTTAATTTACTGTCAACAAGTTATAATTAAAAATCATTAGAATGATTTAAAGAATAGAGAACGTACCCTCTAATCGAATTATCTTCATTCAAAGCTACTAATGTGCTATGAGTCCTTACAGGGTCATCATTATATTTTGAAATAGTCCCATCATTCTTACTCATATATACAATATAACCACTGAAAAATTAGTAAAAAGATATGAAATTTTATTAATGGATATTTCTTAATGAAACTTACTTCTCAGATAAATATGCAGGTGGATCAACCGGTGGTGTATATCTATTTGTTAGTTGTTCCATCAAATCATACATCATATCTGAAAAGAGATGATTTCAAAATTTTAACTGAAGAATTTTCAGAGCTATCAAATGAGAAACTTGAACTGCTAATGAGGAAAGGTTCCTGATTGAAATTATGAGAAAATGTGTTTCTTTGTTTTGAAAACATTAAAATTGCTTTGAATCAAATTAAAATTGATAAAAATGAAATCTAATCAATAACTAATAGAGAAATCAAAACGAAATTATTTTAAAAAATATTAAGATCTGAAAAAGTTAACTTCACAATCAATGAATATTGATCTGAAAGAAAAATTGGTTCGCTAATTGAAATTAGGAGAAAATGTGTTTCTCTGTTTTGAAAACATATTTAAATTCCTTTGAATCGAATTAAAATTGATAAAAATGATATCTAATCAATAACTAATAGAGAAATCAAAACGAAATTATTTCAAAAAATATTAAGATCTGAAAAAGTTAACTTCACAATCAATGAATATTGATCTGAAAGAAAAATTGGTTCGTTAATTGAAATTAGGAGAAAATGTGTTTCTTTGTTTTGAAAACATATTAAAATTCCTTTGAATCAAATTAAAATTGATGTAAATGAAATCTAATCAATAACTAATAGCGAAATCAAAACAAAATTATTTTAAAAATTACTAAGATCGGAAAAAGTTAACTTCATAATCAATGAATAATGATCTGAAAGAAAAATTGGTTCGCTAATTGAAATTAGGAGAAAATGTGTTTCTTTGTTTTGAAAACATATTTAAATTCCTTTGAATCAAATTAAAATTGATAAAAATTATATCTAATCAATAACTAATGGAAAAATTAAAACGAAATTATTTCAAAAAAGATCTGAAAAAGTTAACTCCATAATCAATGAATATTGATCTGAAAGAAAAATTGGTTCATTGAAATTAGTGGAAATGATATTTTTAAGTTGTGAAAACATCATAAATTTTCTTTCAATCACAACTAGTCTTTCATATATTAGGTTAAAAACATATTTAATCATTACTTCCTTCCGGTAAATTATATTTTACAATTGATAAAAATAACATCTGATGAATAACTAACAGGAAAATTGAAACTTACCTTGAAACAGCTGAACACAAATGATTTCCCGTGCATTAAACACTACTATATATATAGACAAATTTTACATTACCTAAGGAAAAAATCAGACGCCTTTGATTAAATTGTTGTTGTGAATGAATGATATCTAGCTGAAAGGAAACTGAGTTTGTCTTCTATTATATCGCATAATAGTTTGATAAATAATTAGAACAATGATTGATTCAAGTCATCATATTTTATAACGCAATAATGGACTCATGGGTTTAAGAGGAATTGCTCTAATTATTCTGCAGATTATTGTTATGAATATTATTTTATCGATATCCTTTGTGAATGAATGATATCTAGCTGGAAGGAAACTGAGTTCGTCTTTTATTGTATTGCATAATAGTTAGATAAATAATTAGAACAATGATTGATTCAAATCATCATATTTTATAACGCAATAATAGACTCGCGGGTTCAAGAGGAATCGTTCTAATTATTCGGCCTTTGATTAAATTGTTGTTGTGAATGAATGATATCTAGCTGAAAGGAAACTGAGTTTGTCTTCTATTATATCGCATAATAGTTTGATAAATAATTAGAACAATGATTGATTCAAGTCATCATATTTTATAACGCAATAATGGACTCATGGGTTTAAGAGGAATTGCTCTAATTATTCTGCAGATTATTGTTATGAATATTATTTTATCGATATCCTTTGTGAATGAATGATATCTAGCTGGAAGGAAACTGAGTTCGTCTTTTATTGTATTGCATAATAGTTGGATAAATAATTAGAACAATGATTGATTCAAATCATCATATTTTATAACGCAATAATAGACTCGCGGGTTCAAGAGGAATCGTTCTAATTATTCTGCAGATTATTATTATGAATATTATTTCATCGATATCCTCAAGTTGAAATTTGGTGAATTTTTCAACGAGTTTAGAGAGTGATTTTGATTCTACACCTTAACATCTTCATTCGTAGATTGATTTGGATAATCAATAACAATCGTGGAAAACGATGAATAATCAATCGTTTCGATAATAATTCATTCCATATTTTATAAAAGTATGTTAAGCGAAATGAATAGTATGAACCAAGATATTCACAATTTTATTCAATTTCCTTTTCGCAAAATTCTAGTTCATTTTGGTGATTTGGATAATCATTAACAATCGTGGAAAACGATGAATATTCAATCGTTTCGATGATAATTCATTCCATATTTTATAAAAGTATGTTAAGCGAAATGAATAGTATGAACCAAGATATTCACAATTTTAATCAATTCCCTTTTCCCAAAATTCTAGTTCATTTTGGTGATTTGGATAATCATTAACAATCGTGGAAAACGATGAAAAAACAATCGTTTCGATAATAATTCATTCCATATTTTATAAAAGTATGTTAAGCGAAATGGATAGTGTGAACAGAGATATTCAGAATTTTAATCAATTTCCTTTTCGCAAAATTCTAGTCCATGTTTTCAGAGTTGGATGTTGAAATATTGATATAATCGAATTATATGTTACATTTTCAAGTTTACTTGTTTCGAGGTTCGGAAAGCGTTTAGTTTGATATTCCTGAAATAACATCGTAAACCTGGGAATCTGCAAGGCGATCGTAGAAAATAATTCTTCAATAAACACTTCCATCACGAGTTAATGATGACTTCTTCAAGTTGATTCCGATCCTACACCCGTAGCATCTTCATTCTCCTAGATTGATTTAAATATTGATTGACAATCGTGTAAAACGATGAAAATCATCTGAGTTTTTATTCAAATAACATTTAAAAAAATCTTTTTGATTCATTAATTATTTCACGTTTCTCTTAGATACATCATGATTCATTAATTATTTCACGTTTCTCTTAGATACATCCTTGTAGAATTATGATTTCTTCTAAGTGTGAACCGAGATATTCAGAATTTGAATCAATTTCCTCTTCGCAAAATTCTTGTCCATTTTTGAGAAATTCTAACCACTACAAACATTTCAGTCCAAAATAACAATGAATAAGGGAGTTGTATTCAGAGTTGGATGTTGAAATATTGATATAATCGAATTATATGTTACATTTTCAAGTTTACTTGTTTCGAGGTTCGGAAAGCGTTTAGTTTGATATTCCTGGAGTAACATCGTGAACCTAGGAATCTGCAAGCGATCGTAGATATTAATTCTTCAATAAACACTTTCATCACAAATAAATGGAAAAACATAAAATCAATCATTGCAATACCTATTCTATGAAAAAGCCTCTAACGCAGGACGCATTATTAGAAGGTTTAAAGAAGCGCTCTACGAACAATTCAGTTTGAGCGGAAAATATAATGTTATATGATTTGCGCGTGCGTGAATAAATATTGAAGGGTTGCAACAAAATGTACTCCAAAGATAGTGTTAGATCTGATTTTAGAAGAGTTTGAAATGTCTGCAATGCATGAAAAATTCCTATCAATGAATTCTCATTGGAGGTGTTATGATATTCGATGTGGTTTGAGTCCTGGGCGAACCTTCACACTAACAATTCCTCTGAACCATCCTTTGCAAAATTGCGCCGAACAAACATAACAAAATCGCAATCGCGCAAACCTTCACATCAATAATCTCTCTGAGAATCATCGTTATTCTGAAGATGAAATTTGATGAATTCTTCACAAGTTGATTTCGATCCTACACCCGTAGCATCTTCATTCTCCTAGATTGATTTAAATAATGATTGACAATAGTGTAAAACGATGAAAATCATCTGAGTTTTTATTCAAGTACCCTTTTTAAAAAATCTTCTTGATTCATTAATTATTTCACGTTTCTCTTAGATACATCCTTGTAGAGGTATGATTTCTTCTAACATATCAATAGGAAGAAACAAAAAAGGCAGTTCCCACTTACTCCTATCACCTCCATCATAATTGATGATGATGATCAAATAAGTTTAGTTATAATAATTTTGTATCATAAAGAAATATTTACTGAAATAATTAAATGATTGTTGAAGAGATCCGCAAGCATAACGTCTGTATGATTCCCTGAGCAAAAAAGTTGAGATATTACATGGAAAATACTGTTTTGTTAATAAATCGTAATTTAAATGACATAAAAAGTAAAACAAATTGGAAATGTAAAAAATAAATATATTCGAGATTCTAAGACCGAAATGAATACGATATTCGTGTTTATCTCATCGAGCTTCCCCAGATTAAGTTCGAGAAGATTTTTGTATGTTATCCAGAAGCTGAAACATTGAAGATTTTGCAAGCACAAGCCACTTTGAACGAGCAAAATCAGTTTTCAGTGCGAGCGCGCAGTGCTTCCTCACACTCCGGCAGCCGGAGGTAATTCGTGAAGAAAAGTTACAAATTGATTTCCGTTGAAGACATTTTTCTAAAATTAAAATTGTGAAGCTTACCTGAAAAAAAAAAAAATCATGTTCAAAATAGAGGAAATTTTTTTCAGTAATTTTTTTTCACCCTCAAAATTAAAAAAATCGCTACCGATCTTCGATAAAGTTATAGGACAACTCTTCATGAAGAAAATAAGCCCAAAATCGTTACTCAATGACCATTTGCTGAGAAGATCTAGCCAACTTATGAGAGCGTCTTTTTCGAAAAATCGATATATTTTGAAGATAGTCAATATTTCAAATTAAGAAAAAAAGTGATATCTTAGCTTGCCATGTACAGGAAACAAAACATATGGAAGCGTACCCCAATTTTCAACAATTTTCAATATAACTCGAAAAGAAAGATATCGATAATTATCTATTTGATACCTACAACTTTCTCCTTTAACTTTTTCCGATCCGAGCTGTAGTTTTTTAATTATACGCTCATATTTTTTTCTCCAGTTATTAGTTTATGCATGTATTGCTTGAACTATATAGATATTACATTTACGGAGAATTGCATAAAATGTGATCCGTAATGAAGTCAGAGAGATCTCTCTGAATGAAGTACCCAACACACAATTGATATTTAGCAATTGTTGGTGATGACAGTCAATCAAAATTGTTTTGCCCTGTGAATGGAATTTTATGCTGAGCTACTATATCAAATTTTCGACAGAGATTTGAAAACGGAAAGAGAGAAACTACAATGTTTCTTTGTTCACAAATATTTATTTCCCGATATGTGGTATCAAAGAATCGGAATCAATATAATGAAGCAGATTACGTTGGAATCGAAATAAGAATTACGCAATATACATGTAGTTAAAAAAAAGTAAATATTCATGACCTTATGGATCATAAAGAATCACAATTGATATTTAGAAATTGTTGTTGATGACAGTCAATCAAAATTATTTTGCCCTGTGAATGGAATTTAATGCTGAGCTACTATATCAAATTTTTGGCAGAGATTTGAAAACGAAAAGAGCAAAATTACAATGTTTCTTTGTTCACAAATATATGTTTTCCGATATGTGGTATCAAAGTATATAAAATCAGTTGTGGATTCCAAGTGAAATTATTGAACGTTCTAATAGCTATGTATCTCAAACAATCGGGTTCTTTTAGTACTATTTTTGAAAAGATTTCAATTATGTACGATAAAACAATCTTGATCAGAGGTGAATAGATTGGCCTTGAAAATTTTATAATTTCTTACCTTTATTCTTGTCTTGGATACGCATTTTGAAAAATTCAAGTACTTTCATATTGAAAGTTCTAATAATTTCGTGAATTATTATAATTTTTTTTTTTGAAGGGAGGGGACGGAATATCTTCACTTGTACTAGCGATATACTCGTGTACGAAACTCTGAAATAGGTCTTTAATGTGATTAATGTTGGTTTTGTAAATCCGGCGATTATTGATCATTGATTGTTGAAGTAAATATTTAATAAAAATTATTTAAACTTAAAGAATATAAAATAAATTGATTTAAAATTCCCTACTAAGTTAAAATTTTTCACGAATTTGATTCCAGTGATAACGATGAAAATCGATAGTTCCGATAATTCATTTCATATTTTGGTTACCGTTTGATTTTTTGAAAATTCATCGGAATCCATTCGGTACGGTTACACTCTCCCACCACCACCACCGCCGACATCCTTCAGACAAATATAGATGTGTGTTGGGGAACGTTCGCGTATAGAATACCATTCAGAATTGTGGTTAGAATCACAAAATTTGTTTTTAACACCCCCACTCTAATCATCCTCACTTTTTACATATAATTTGTTCAGCAGTCTTTTAACTTTAATTTTATCTGCGTAAAAATTCAAGTCTCTTCTTAGTTTATGAACTTTTTCCATGAATTCGCAAAGTCTGCGTGTGTATTCTTCAAAAGGTATATGCATAATGATATATTTGTAGATATCTATATTATTATTTTAAGAGCCACAGAACATCTTCCTTCATAAGAAATTCGAATAACTTCAAACTATTCGCACTAGAACACATAGGATGTAAACAGATAAATTCACAATTTCCTCGCTCTAATTTTGGACATTTACCTTTCAAATTCACCAATCGATTTAACCCCAATTCTTGGAACGCCCCCCGTAGCTTTTATCTTCCCACATACATGAACAGTAGCATCCGGATCGATATTTTCTTTTTAAATTTCATACAATTCATCATATTCCTGATAGCCCGAGTTCCCGTGATATTTTCCTCAATGAAATATTTTGTTCATTTGCCGTCTCGGATAGTTGATCCATCGATTTTGGTGGTTTGAATAGAAAATAGTTCTCCAACCTTTTCTCACAGTCCAACAAAGGGAGTTCCTTGATTTTATATACGTTTGCA
Organism: Endomychus coccineus; assembly: GCA_958510875.1. Lineage (NCBI taxonomy): Eukaryota > Metazoa > Arthropoda > Insecta > Coleoptera > Endomychidae > Endomychus > Endomychus coccineus. Next base: position 78,417,250 of record OY294069.1, on the reverse strand, counting down.
GAAATCGGGAAACTTTGAATATCAACCACTATAGACGACAACTATCCGAATATCTAGTTGCACATCATTGACATATTTCTTTGATGAAATACCGAAAGAGTACGTCGAAGCACAAGTTTTGTATTGATTATTCTATAGTCGACCTCCCCCTCCCCTATCCCAGAAAACAGTTGAAACATCTTAAAGGTGTAAGAATTGGAAGTATCTTTTCGGCGCATGTCACATCGGTATGGTAGTAGTGCGATCAGATAAAAATCAACATCGATAGCACTCTAAAACAATCAAGTATATACGATCCTGGTTTCGGAACGATACCCTAAATATGATTTTTACCATTCTTCTATGTTTATATTTGAACTGACCTTCTGTATTCATATCGATTATCTTCCAATCTTCTGGAGGTGAATCGAAATCTCCGCCGAAATAGAAAATATCAATTGGTCAAGGAAAGTTATGAATTCTCCAGCGATTATCCAATTTTTGGATGGTAATTGTAATTCTTCGAGGATTTTCATCAAACTCGGCAAACATACGCTTATTACGAATTTCTTCGCATCGCACACTATTGTATAATCGAGGAGACATTATCACGAACGATTTAGTTGGAGCAGTAGCACACAACAACACACTCCCTCATACTCTGCGCTATTGACTTTTTCAACCTAAAATATACAATCAAAACTAAATGCGGGTGAGAGATAAGAGGTCGATCGAACTGGTAAGTATACATGTAAAATAATGAAACATTTTCAGATAAAAAATGATGTGGGTTCGGATCCCTTTCAATCTTTTTCACAATTTTTTTTTTCATTTGATGTATATGTCGTAAACGTTATGATCGATTCACAACCGCGTGGCAGACGCCACGTTGAAGACCCACGTGACAGACGCCATGTCACTTCGTCCTGCGTGACACCTCGTTTAAGGAACACATGATAGCCACCTCGGACATGACAGACGCCATGACACCTCGTCCTGCGTGACAGACACCTCGCTTAAGAAACGTATGATAGCCACCTCGGACGTGACAGACGCCATGACACCTCGTCCTGCGTGACGGACACCTCGTTGAAGGAGCATGTAATAGAAACCTCGGTGATGTAACACGCCATGACACTTCGTTGACCGCCGAAGGATTACGTGACAGACGCCATGACACCGAAGGATCACGTGATAGCTGACATGACACCACGTGTCTAGGACCTCTCTCACAAACAACCTGTATATACAATATAACACACTCTTTACAAACAACCAAACTCGCAATCACTGATAACGCTATCTACCCGATAACGCTAATTACACACACTAGATGCCCATGGCCAGCATGGGTGACTCAAAATCACTGATAACGCTATCTACCCGATAACGCTAATTACACACATCGCCAGCGCAGACCGGAAGTGGAGACCTGATAATTACAAACATCGGAGCACAGACCGGAAGTGACGTCACACTTCCTGTCCCAAAGGTAGCCCACTGTATCTACTTTTTTACTCTAGCTACAATTACCAAAGAGCCATATGAAAGAGTCATTTCTGATTTGAGAGATAATGAGTATCGGGATATTCTTAATGAGTTTAGCGATGTAACTGTTCCGGGAGCAGCAGAACAAAATGCACTCCATCATGTTCTGACACAAGGACCTCTTATAGCGCACTGGCCTAAGAGGTTATCTTCAGAGAAGTTGAGGGATGCCAGAGCAGTTTTTGAGTTCATACTTAACAGTACTTTTAAAATTGCATTTCATCGATGTTAGAAATTTGAATTGTCATAATTATTATAATGAATACATCGATATAGAAGTGTTTTCATTTTTTCATTATTATTCAGACTCAGTTTCACTACTTCAAAGTGTTAATTCAGGATAAAAAATAAAAAAAGTAAATATTCTTTAGTTGTCATATTAACAAAAATATATGCGAAAAGTGCTCTTGGAAAAAATACCACTATTTTTAGTGTAGAAGTTCAGAGAAGTTGACGGATTCCAGAGCAGCTTTTGAGTTCATATTTAACAAGGGGATTTGTCGACCGTCCAGCAGTTCCTGGGCCAGTCCTCTACATTCAGTGAAGAAAACATGTGAAGATAGTTTTGGAGAGATCAAGAGAGTTTGAACTTACAATTAATGTTGCTAAGTTTGTATTTGGTGCAGCATCAGTGAAATATTTGGGATATCTGATCAACATGCGAGGAACCAAGCCTTTGCCGTAGAAAGTTCAAGCAGTAGACTACACCAAACCTACTAACATCTCTGAGCTCCCTAAGTTTCTAGGGATTGTCAACTCTTATAGAAAATTCATCAGGAATGCAGCCGAGACTCAGGGTCCTCTCAATAACTTTTTAAAAGGCGTCAAAAAGAAGATAAAATCTCCTAGCATCTGGACATCAGCAGCTGAAGAAGCATATGAGAAATGTAAGGAGCAACGCACAGGCAACGCTTTTTCATCATATTTACGTCTATAACTCAAGCATTGGGGCAAAATATTGAGAAAGTTCGCATATGAACCTTCTGATTTAATGACAAGAAATTTGGAGAATTCGATGAGAATAACATTTGTGATGAAATGCGGATGAGTTGGGTAATTAAAAAAGAGTAAGCCAAGGACGGAATATTTTCACGAGATTGAAATATTAAATAACTAGTGTTACATGAAAAAGAGAAATTATGTGATTAATTCCAAATTATGACATAGCTCGATGATGGGAAATCAATGTAAAAATCATCTAACAATAACTATCGAACCTTCCAACTCCTATCACGAAGCATAAATCGGATGTGAGGTTTATATTGATTGAATGTTATGTTGGGAAACCAGCATTCTAATTCATATTTTGGAAACCTTGTTCACCAGAGCACATTTATCCATCAGCTCAAAATATTTTAGAACATACTTGGAAGGCGGAAGATTCATTATGATTGTATTTCTTCCGGAACTGTTCTAGGTTTGCGTTCAGTGACTGAGGGTCTCAGTTCGAAACCTTGCTTTTCAAGGCTCCATCTGGCTAGTAGCAGCAGGCACCCGGCAGCGAATGGGATGATAGAGAGATGGCATAGATCTCTCAAAGCATCATTGAAATGTCACAACACATCAGAGTGGGTCAACATTTCGACATTTCGCCAACCGTTCTTCTAGGTTTGCGTTCAAGCTTGAAAGAAGACATTGGGCAGCGGAATTGGTGTATGGTGCGACTCTCAGAATTCCGGGAGAATTTTTTGTCAACGAAGACATGTCTCCTGATCCTCAAATATTCGTAGAGGAGTTCAGGGAGAGAATGCGCCAAATTCGTCCTACTCCTTCAGCTCATCATCATAGAAGAACAGTTTTCATTCGCAAGGATCTCTATACTTGCACACATGTTTTTCTTAGACTGGATCGTGTCAAGAAAACATTGAAGCATCCATACGAAGGTTCTTATAGAATAGTCAAGCGTCTTTCTGATCATTTTTTCACTCTAGATCTAAATGGAATAGAACCGAACGTTAATGTGGATCGGCTTAAGCCAGATTTTATTGAAGCAGCAGCAAACTTGGAGACTCAGCAAGCACCTTTTGGTTCAGATATAGAAAATTTTGGAACACGGGTCGCTGCACCAAAAGGAAGTGAGCTCCGTTAAGTTGGCTGGGATGAGATGAACCATGCGGGTGGGGCTAGCATAACGCTAGCCTCCTTCCGCATCAAATGTTCTTACCGAAACGTTAGCGCAGTGAGTCTACACCTTGCACAACCTGGCACAACCGAATTTGAACATAGCACACCTATACAGTGGCTAGGATGTAAGGAACCGTGCGGGTGGTGCTAGCATAACGCGAGAAACTCGGAATCGGCAAGACATACACATCATATTAAATGAGAGAAACGTGGCGCAATTCGGAGTTCACGTAGCCAACAGACCTCCAAAATTAGAAGAAATGGACAGGGCCGTATTGAAAAAAATGGTAACGAAACAGACAGTTCCTCGGAGTAGGCCCCCATGTTGTCTTTAAATTCGTCCAGATGAGAATGTAGCATATGAAGTTTATGAGACATTCTGCAGCCCATAGCTTTAAAGCTTTTAAGCATTTTTTCAATCATACTTATCGTCGTAAATCAGACCAAAGCATACTTTATGAACTAAATATGAATATTCAAGTGTTTTTCAATGTCTAGAATCAGAATTTAAACAAGAGAACAAAAACCCAAGAAAAAATATTTTTTTTGTTGACCTGTGTTATTGCCTAGAACCCATGTAATTTAGAAGGAAATAGTCAACATTTCAGAAACAAAAGGGGTTTACATCACTCTTCCGGGAATATTTACTGCGTTTTCCAAAAACTATTACAATTTGTGGCAAATTTGCAACATTACACGTGACAAAGAAGATATTCAAAGTGATATTTCTGTTAGCTTTGACTCATCAATTGCTATATCAAACTCTAGCACTGGAACTACTGATTCCACAGTTGATTCTGTGAAGTTTGATATTTGCCTTGAGGCTGAAGAACTGAGTAGTCTTACACAAAATGTTCTACAGTACAAACGATCTGATAAATCGAAAGTAAAGTCTGTACATAACACGAGATTACAATATCTGAGAACAGTTTACATGGTACTCAGTACAAAAAAAAAATATTTGATGCTACACAACTGAAATGCTGCTTCACATTCAAGCGAGCGAAGATATATCCAAAAGGTAAAGATCCTGTCAAGATTTTTGGACAATGTAAAGAGTGCTTATCTTCACTTGATGGCCGTTTAACGCAATATGCAACGAGACAAGATTATGTGACAACTGTCAGTTTTGTGTTGTCGGGCAATTATGAAAAGAAGCATAAGAAAAAGTTTAAAATACCCTTAAAAGGAAAAGAGCGACAACAATAATTGGAAAGATGGTATACGAGAATTGTAGCGGGTCGCCGTTACGAGTTTTTTCAAAGAACTCTGTAATGAACAGATTAGATTTCTTTTCGACTAGGAAACTTGTCATATGATATCTCAGAGACATCTTTACGTTCAATAGCATCGATTACTGATATTACTTCCCGCATGCTCGATAGCGCGAATATTGCAACGTGGGGTAGGTCTGAGAATGGAAGTCGAAAGGAATTCATTGTCGTGTGAACCTCAAACTGGGTAAGTCGAGATTTTATGATTCATTGGCTTTGCATTCATTTCTTAATTTTTGCTACTAAAATATAATTCACATCAGGCTACATATTATTTGATGTTCAGTACCTGAATGTGATAATATTTCTGTGGAAGCATTGCTCGACTTACCTAGAGTTCCACCCAATCAATTTGTCTTTAGCATAATTCAGAGATAATCGTTTCCATCACTGCATTAATTGTTGTAATTTTTGTATGTAGACAATCTAGCGGGACGTAGGCAGATTTCAGTGATAATATTTCTTTGTTCCCTTTGTGTTTAATCCCACAATAGCACATGGTAATTTGAGTGATTCGAATCGCCATTTTGTAGATCTGGTACAAGCGTATACAGAGCTGTCTTTTGACTGAAACGTGCTGTAGATATTGTTAGGGATTATCATAAAGTAACTATTCAATTACTGCTTATTAGATATTTAATTATCAGGTCTGCTACGCTCGCGTGGGTTGTAGGGTAAATTACAATATCAATTCTTATATGCAATTCAATTCAAGTAATCAGATCTGTGCTAACTGACAAATTCCCACATTTTGATTATTATTCTTCAGACACATTTTGATTATTATTCTTTCAGTCACAATTTGATAATTTTTCTTTCAGTCACATTTTAATGTTTTGCTCATTCAAGTATCAATTATAGTAATTTAATTCTATCAGATTAACATTGTTTGTCGTTTAAATTGATATCTCTTCAAGGTTTCAATTTTGCAATAGTGTCTTTACAATTTTGGAAGATAACATAGTCAGTTGTGGAATGGCATGGTTATTCCAATTGACTGTGTTGCTTGTCCTTCGAACTTAGGCCACGTTCTGTTCGTTTTTCGAAATTACAGGGTGAGAACAACTGAGGTGCCTCTCTTCTTCTTCTCGAGACGATTTTTTGAATCTCCTGGCCATACCGACATCCAGATCCATCAAGTTCCAAGGAGGAAAACATTTTCTTGTTTGAATGACCATATTTTCATTTCTCTGATTTTTGTTATTTCACCGAATTTGTATTCCACTAACTTTATAGAATCCATGTCGAGATTCACGTTAATTCTCAGATTCTATTTTTTTTATTAAATATTTAATTTCAATCTATTAACTAAAATTGATGTTCATTTATTTTGTTTATTTAAATTGTATCAAGTATTCAATTTCATTTTTGTGAATATTCGAAATTCAGTTTTATTTCAGGTAGTACCAAATTGTACCTTCTTCAATTATTTTCCAAATTCCGTTTGGAATAAATCAAATTGTTGAGTGGAACTTGTATTATTTTTCTCGATTTCCATCAACTATAAAACCATCTCGTAGTGCCTGTATTCTTGACTGTGAATTCACTTATTTTTGTAGTTATTATTAAGCAGTTGGCGCTCAGGCAATTCATCAGTCTAGAATCATAGGGCACGTTTCACTACAGGCCTGAGATTAATTGATTTAGTTTGAGCTAGTTGGGCTATTAAAACCGACCCAAAGCGGTCCGTTTCACTGGCGCCCCAGCAAGAAGGGCTTCCGTTTCGCTGGCGCCCGAACGCAGATAGGGTTCCGTTTCACTGTTGCCCTTCTTCTTTAACGTGGTCTAGTACACAGTTGATGGTTGTTTAGAGAAATATATATTAGAAGTGAAAAATTGGTCATTTTATTATTTCTTTTTTCGATCTCACTTCGATATTTTACTTGAATTTGCATATTTTATATTTGGAAATTGTCATATTTTTTACCTATTGGTAGGTATATTTGTCACTCATACCTTTTTTATCTGAGTGATGTTTAAGATTATCTAGAATTATTTGTTCAGCTGTTATCAGGTTGTTGGTTTCATCATTGAATCCTATGTTATAGGTATTGCTGTTTTATCTGTTCCTTTCTATTTGTTGCTCATAGTTCATTATTTTAAACAATGTAATGTCATGTTTTCGTATGTGATATTTTTTTTTCACTGTGGTGTATTGATTAATCGAATCATTTGGGTCGTTTTCAGTTTTTTTAGTGAGGGATACTTCCCTAATTTTCATTTAAGCAGTTCTGAAACATAATTTTGATACATTTTTTTTCCTTCATAGCAAGTTACGAAAATAGAAGTTTGGAAACTGTACATTAAGAACTTTATATTGGAAATGATGACTGTGCAAAGGGATGGCAGTTACAGAGATGAGGGATAAGATCCTAGCAGGTTGCTAATTCTGCGGTGGACATTGAGGTTGCATTTATGACTGCCAGTTTTGAGAAAGAAATAGCCCTTAATTGCCACTGTAGTTGGATACTGTTACGGAAGCTGCAAATTATTGGTAATCTGCGAGGGATCCTCTGTTGCTCTGATCTGCATCGGTCTTTCTTCTGTCAGGATAACGTAAAGTATGATTATTTATATTTTTATATTTACCTTTTGATTTTCGTGCTATATTACTTCTGAATTTTCATCGTTTAAGCATCAAAATTTTTCAATTTCAGTAACTGTTGTTTAGATTCTTTATATTTTGTTTTTTAGTAACACTCATTTTAGGGTTGATCACCCTTGAAATGTAGTTGAATTTGGAAGTTTGACGTGTTTCTCTCTTCAAAACCTTATAGTTTACCTTTGGTATCGAAAAGCTATAGTTTTTGTTAGCCATTTATAGATTTTGAATTTGGAAGTGTTTACTTCTAAATTGGATTTCAATTTTCAATAATTGCATAAGTTAATTTAGGATCTGCTGGTCCATGTTATGACAGGTTTGGAAATTGACCATGGTATGCTATTTTTGTCAGGTCTATCCTCTTAGTGTTGCAACACTCAAGAGTAGGCTGTTGTGTAGGGAGTTATTGTCTGGAAAATGTATATTTTCAGGAATAAGCTTCATTTTAGAGTAAATCCTAGAGTAGGCAATATGTAATTCGGGATCATAGGGTCCATATTGTTGCTTAACTTGGGAGGTGACTATAAGCTTTTTTTGAAAGTAGGGAATATAAATTGGATTTAAGGTCCCCTTCCCTAGAGTCCTAGAGTCTTCAGGAATTAAACTCATTGTAATAACGAGTTGAATTTTTCTATTTGTTACAACATTAATTTGGAGTCTGATGGCTCATTGGTTGTAAAATGTGAAAAAACTCGGTTGTTTTTTATAGTTATAGGTGGTAGCATATCTTGAGGGTACATCTACTGTAGTTGATTCAATTTTCAGTTTTTTTTTATTATCATCTCACCTTTTAGATAGACCAAATGATTGTGGTGATTCTTATTATTGTATTTTTCTACTTTAGCACATATGAGCATTCTTTTGTTATTTTTTGTGTCAGTTTCCACATTTTGAAATGATAGGATTTGTAAGATTTCTGGTTAAACCAGTTTTCTTTGATTTATTTGCTCTTTTGAAAAATTATGAAGCTTCACTTCAAATTTTTAGTTACCTCTTGTTCAATGTTGTATTATATACTTTCACTATTGTAGTCCGGAGTGTTAGGGACTTTAGTTTGTACTTACATTGATGCTTGGGAATGATAAGTGAGGACTTCCATTCACTATCATGGTCTGGAGTGTAGGAGACCTTGAATTGGACCTACACTTATGCCTGGGATAACTTTGTGAAAACATCTATTCACTATTGTGAACTAGGTTCACTAATGTACCAGTTTCTTGCTCTGAATATCGGTGGAAGGGTAATGTTTTTTGTATCCCGAATGTTGACATTGAGTTTTTTATTTCCAAACTAAACAAAGGGACTTTAATTTGGACTTACACTGATGCTTAAGAATAATAAGTGAGGATTTCCATTCACTATTATGGTCTGGAGTATAGGAGACCTTAAATTGGACCTACACTTATGCGTGGGATAACTTTGTGAAAACATCTATTCACTATTGTGAACTAGGTTCATTAATGTACCAGTCACTTTAAAAATTTGCTTTGTATATCGGGGGAAGGGTAATGTTTTTTGTATCCGGAATGTTGAGATTGGGTTTTGTATTTCCAAACTTAACAACACAGTTGCCGGATTATTGATGTGTTTAATAATCGGTTCAGTTGGTGATTGAGTATAAAGTTGTATAGTAGATACATTGGACTACCTTTGGACCAGGAAGTGTGACGTCACTTCCGGTCTGGGCTCCGATGTTTGTAATTATCAGGTCTCCACTTCCGGTCTGTGCTGACGATGTGTGTAATTAGTGTTATCGGGTAGATAACGTTATCGGCTAGATAGCGTTATCAGTGATTGTGAGTCACCCGGATGGGCATCCCATGTGTGTAATTAGTGTTATCGGGTAGATAACGTTATCGGGTAGATAGCGTTATCAGTGATTGTGAGTCACCCGGTCTGGCGATCGGCATCCAGTGTGTGTAATTAGTGTTATCGGGTAGATAACGTTATCGGGTAGATAGCGTTATCAGTGATTGCGAGTTTGGTTGTTTGAATTTTATCTACGTATGATTAGAAATGATTAGTTTGAAATATTAATCTTATCAATGAGGTTTCCTGTCATCAACAAGTCGTAACTCGTAGAATGTGTGGTAGATAATAGAGCCATTGTATTCAATTTTAAACGGAAACAGATAACACTTTATTTTGCAAGCAACTGATTGTATGCGGTTGATATTTTATCTACGAGAAATGCTTAGTTTGAAATATTAATCTAATCAACTAATTAGTGTTATCGGGTAGATAGCGTTATCAGTGATTGTGAGTTACTCGGTTTGTGCTGACGATTGACATTCGGTGTTTGCAATTATTGTTTGAATGTATATACAGGATGTTTGTAAAGAGTGTGTTATGTTGTATATACAGGTTGTTTGTAAGATAGGTCCTAGACACGTGGTGTCATGACAGCTATCACGAGATCCTTCGGTGTCATGGCGTCTGTCACGTGATCCTTAGGCTATCAACGAGGTGTCATGGGGTCTGTCACGAGGTGTCATGCTATCTGTTGACGATTGGCATTCGGTGTTTGTAATTATTTTTTGAATCTATATACAGAATGTTTGTGAAGAGTGTGTTATGTTGTATATACAGGTTGTTTCTAAGAGAGGTCCTAGACACGTGGTGTCATGGCAGCTATCACATGATCCTTCGGTGTCATGGCGGCTATCAACGAGGTTTCATGGCGTCTGTCACGTGATCCTTCATCGGTCAACGAGGTGTCATGGCGTGTAACATCACCGAGGTGTCTGTCACGCAGGACGATGTGACATCGCGTCTGTCATGTGTTACATCGACGAAGTGTCTGTCACGTGGGTCTTCAACGTGGCGTCTGTCACGCGGTTGTGAATCGATCATAACGTCTACAACGTAAACATCAAATAAAAAAAAAATGGTGAGAAAGATTGAGAGGGATCCGAACCCACGTCATTTTTTATCTGGAAATGTTTCATTATTTTACATGTATACTTACCAGTTCGATCGACCTCTTATCTCTCACCCGCAAGAATACCATTTAGTTTTGATTGTATATTTTAGGTTGAAAAAGTTAATAGCTTGACATGCGCGAGTGTGTTGTTGTGTGCGACTGCTCCAACTAAATCGTTCGTGATAATGTCTCCTCGATTATACAACAGTGTGCGATGCGAAGAAATTCGTAATAAGCGTATGTCCGCCGAGTTTGATGAAAATCCTCGAAGAATTACAATTACCATCCAAAAATTGGATAATCGCTGGGGAATTCATAACTTTCCTTGTGGAGGTCTCGACCGATTGGGCGTATGCTGATATTTTCTATTTCGGAGGAGATTTCGATCCTCCCCCGCCAGAAGATTGGAAGATAATCGATATGAATATAGAAGGTCAGTTCAAATATAAACATAGAAGAATGAGAAAAATCATATTGCATCAAATTTCGGGTATCGTTCCGAAACCCGGATCGTACATACTTGATTGTTTTAGAGTGCTACATGATATGGGTGTCGATTTTTATCGAATCGCACTACTACCATACCGATGTGAGATGCGCAGCATTCGAAGAGATACTTCAAATTCTTACACGTTAAAGATGTTTCAAATGTTTTCTGAGATAGGAGGGGAGGTCGACTATAGAATAAGTCCAGCATCACTACAAATTTTGTGCTTCGACGTACTTTCGATAACATCAAAGAAATATGTCAATGATCTACGCATGTGCAACTAGATGTTTTCGATAGTTTATCATTCTAGTTTGAAATGCCGTCTATAGTGGTTGATATTCAAAGTTTCCCGATTTCTGCAAACGTATATAAAATCAAGGAACTCTCTTTGTTGGACTGTGAGAAAAGGTTGGAGAAATATTTTCTATTCAAACCACCAAAATCGATGGATCTACTATCCAAGAGGCAAATGAAAAAAATATTTCATTGTGAAAAATATCACGGGATTCCATGGAACTCGTTGTTTGAAATTTTGAAGGAAAATATCGATCCGGATGCTACTGTTTATGTATGTGGGAAGATAAAAGCTAAGTTTCTACGGAGGACGTTCCAACAATTGGGGTTAGATCGAGTAGAAGTGGTGAATTTGAAAGGTAAATGTCCAAAATTAGAGCGAGGAAATTGTGAATTTATCTGTCTACATCACCCCAATAGTGTGAATCCTATGTGTTCTAGTGCGAATAGTTGGAAGTTATTCGAATTTCTTACGAAGGAAAATGTTATGTGGCTCTTAAAATAATAATATAGATATCTAGTAAGTCTATAAATATATCATTATGCATACATCTTTTGAAGAATACACACGCAGACTTTGCGAATTCGTGGAAAAAGTTCATAAACTAAGAAGAGACTTGAATTTTTACGCAGATAAAATTAAAGTTATAAAACTGCTGAACAAATTAAGTGTAAAAAGTGACGATGATGGGAGTGGGGGTGTTAAAAACAAATTTTGTGATTCTAACCACAATTCTGAATGGTATTCTATACGCGAACGTTCCTCAACACGTTGAACGCATCTATATTTGTCTGAAGGATGTCGGCGGTGGTGGTGGTGGGGAGTGTAACCGTACCGAATGGATTCCGATGAATTTTCAAAAAATCAACGATAACCAATTGGAGGTATTGTAACCAACTTTCGCCAAAATGACTAATTTTGGTGGAAGATTAGTTGTCCCCTAAGGTTACGGTACGGTCATGTACCTTAGCAGACCAGAAAGGTCAAATTGTTCGTTTGCTCGAATTTCCCCGTTTCACATTGAGTACCATCGAAACTATGAACATCTACGATGTGTGGGTAAATATCCAATTCTATACACTTCCTTCTCAAAAATTCGGCTTTTTGCTGTCCTCGGACATAAATATAGTCGACCGCACACAAGAGAATCGATTTAAGAATATTATTTATTTCTTCATAATCCACATTCCCAGATACATAATCGAGTCCATGATAAGACTTTTGTAAATACCATACGGATTTTCGCTCCTTTGCATTTAGCGATGGATAAGATGTGTGCGGTTTGAATAAGGAATAGTGACGTTTGAATCCAATTTGTATACACATTTCTTTTGGATGGAAGGCATCGTCAATGAAGAACCCCTGAATGTCAACTAATGCGATTCTCATGATGCGATTCGCTTGAAGTTTCGATTTAGACTGACTGATGTTTAATTGAGACTCTTGACAATTTCGGTGGGGGGGTATTATTCCATCAAGCAATCGTGAATGATGATGCAATATGCCTTGGTATTGGCTGGAAATCCTTCATCCGCTTCAATCTCCAATCGTATGTCGACTGTTGATGATTTTACCGCCTCCTCTTGTCTAGAACAATCGATGATGTAAAGCGCGCGTTTTTTGAATTTATCATGAGCCAATATGGGATGTTTTGTTGTGGAATTCGTGTAACTAGGATAGAAATCGGTATAGTTTTGGTGGGCTAGAACGAAATCCTCCTTGGCAAAGTCCAAGTTCATCCGTTCGTTAGGCCAATACTCTCCGTTCAGCGATAAGCGGATACTTGATATATCCACATGATCGAATATTGTTGGATTAGCTTTCACATTGTTACGTTTATTGGTTTGGAAAAATACGATAACATAACGTGGTTTTTCGACGGACGCGCTAGTTTTCACAGCCCATATTTCTCTCTTCGCATCGGCCGTTATGGCAGGCAACTCGTGCAGCTCCCACTTCCGGAAAGCGAATAGAACAGGAGAATCGCTTTTGATGGATCGCAATAGCTTCTCTCTGATTAGATCGTTGAGATAGATATATTTCACCTTCAATTATATACTATCAATCAGAAATTTGACTGTGGTAGCTGCGTTCTCAATTATAACGCAATCGTTATCGTTTCGAGCACGTACCAATCGAATCGTTTGTCGTCCGAACGTGATTCGGGTGTAATCGTTGAAAATGTTGAAGATATGTTCGAGTGGGATGAGTAAACTGAACGACTTTGTTGCATTCAATATAACACTTTCTTCCGGATAAGTCCAGCTGGCTATAGACATATGCGTCGAATCTGTGGGAGAATAACATGTGAATCCTCGCACAGCGCTAACTATTCCAGGGTCACGTACAGTTTCGATGTCTCTACCGCTCTCGCTGTAGGAACACGAGTCGAGAAGAAAAGGCCCATAATTAGGTACCAATATTACATTCCCCACTCCATTAACTTCGATTTTCCCTTTGATCGCTGACAGTGTATCTTTCATAGCAAAAAAAGCGTCTACTTGATTTATTCCAAACTCTATGATATCGCTGTTATTGAACGCCTTGACTAATGGTGTAATCGATCTGTACTCGGCTTTTCGAATCGATTCATCAAATTTCGGTTCCTGGTATATATCGAAAATAGGTGAGATGATCGCTGTATGATGAAAATCTCTGGCGTCGCTAGTGTGACGTGTATACTTCATTTTGGATAATGACATTCTTGTTTAAGACGAAACCCCAATGATTTCAAAATCACGATGTTGGCTCTGGTGAGTAGGTCACGCACTTTAGGTGTTTTGTTGAAGACTGATGATGATGTGGTGGGGGAACTGTTTTTATTGTTGTTGTTGTCCACAAACAACCCCATATTTTCTATACTTCTTGTAAATGTAAATGTAGAATACTTTCTTCACCGCGAAAGTTTATTGGTTTCAAATGCTGATCTAAAGCTAGTACGGTTATGTTGGTAATCTCTCCGATATCGGATACTGGTAGATAGAGAGGATTCTTCGGACGCTCCACAATCCTATAGCCAAGGTCGATGATGATAGGAAAATCGTAGATCGTATGCGCAGGTCTATTTCGATAGAAGGCTCCCACTGTAATGTTCGACTCGAAACGTATGTCGGTGACTTTTATTTTGTTGACAGATAAATCTGACACGTACACCACACCCTTCTTCAATACCCCCGCGAAAATCCTAATATTTTAGCAAGACTATCGTTTTCTTCAAACGAAATATCGTGATTTTTATGGAATATTTCACACTTTGACGTATTGTTATTCGGTTTCAGCGAGAATATATCTTCTTTAACATTCAATTTTTCCCTGATAAATTCTTCGATATCGCTTATCTCATAGTTTCCAGCCGGAATTGTTATCGCTTCAAGAGTCTTAGTCTTCGCTTTTGTCTTATCTCCTTCTACGTAATAGTAGAATTTCTCGTTCTCTATATTGAGTATGGAATTGTATGAATTGAATCCCAACAATGCTAAATAATATTTTTTTGTCTGGCCTCAGCACAATCGAATTCTGCGGTGTAAACGAGAATATATGGTTGGTGCTTGTTAACGTGAACAACTGAGACATGATACTATCAAAAATTTATTGAAACATCTCTATTCATATTTTAACATTAATAGATGGAATAAGTATGATCTCATAAAGTATGGATCGTCTTTGCAAACTTCTTCTATCAACACTTGCTTCTCGTGATGAGTTATTTCCTCGTTCTCCATGATGTGAGAAATCTGCTCAGATAAACATTGAGAACATAGTTTGCGTGGGGGTTGTGGACCATCGCAATCTTCATCGACATGTTCCTCACACTGCATATGACGGTAAAGATAATCAAACATATGTTCCGGAACCTCATTCTGATTGAGAAACACCACATCCAAATGTTTTAGGATGTATTCCATTGGTAGAAACAATAAATTCTCACGTGTTAGTTCGCTCGTAGGTTTATTGATAGCCTCGATCAAATTTCCATAAATAAAATCGATGATTCTCCTCAAACTACTCCCACTACTACTCTCATTTTCGCATATGTATTGTATTACTGCAGAAGTGAAATCCATGGTGGTGTGTGGTTGTTACTCTTCGAATAGTCGAGTATGACTGAGAAATTTCAAACACAGCTGTCCACATATCACTTGATTATAGTTCTGATAGGTGTCGTTATTGTAGAAAATCCTAACGTTCTCGCCCAAATATCGAACGAGTTCCTTTGGTGGCTTCAAATTTCCAAAAGAATCAAAATATTCTACATCGTTATCGATTTTTCTGAACGCTACCCAATGCGTTCCATTGTTTTTAGTCAGGTCCAAATTTAGAATGATACATTCACGACGTCTAGGTTTGTGCGCTAGCGTATCTCGCATAAAGACACCTTGAAAATTTGGGATTTTCAGAATTCTAGCGAAACGTATCAAATCTCGATCGTACATTGGTCCATCATCGGGTAGCTCAATTTATAGTTTTTTTGCTGCTGCTTTTTCAAAAACAATCCTTATCCTCCTTTAGCGTTGCGTTTCAAGTATAAACCTTTTCCCAGCGATTCCATAGCTTTGTTGTGACGTTGATCTTCTTCAAACTTCTTTTGGGCATTTTTAGCGTTAACCACCGTATTTGCGATAGCACCTCCTGCAACCGATCCTAAGGCTCCTAGAGCTCCTAAGATGGGTAATAATAGTGGGAGGAATCCTCCAGACTTTGGTAGTGGTATTACTCTTGGTACTCTGATACGCTTTTTACCTCCAGCTCGTTTAATCGCGATCCGTGCGGCTTTCAACGCGTTCATAGCGGACTTTCTAATGAAGAAGATGGCTCCATTGACTTTGCGATGCTTCCAACGATATCTTTCCGGAAACAACATCCTCGTTGTCGCCTCCGTTTCTTGATACCCATACCTAGTTTTCGTTTAACCTTCATCCCACCGGTAACCAATAAACGATAACATCAAAGAAATATGTCAATGATCTACGCATGTGCAACTAGATATTTTCGATAGTTTATCATTCTAGTTTGAAATGCCGTCTATAGTGGTTGATATTCAAAGTTTCCCGATTTCTACAAACGTATATAAAATCAAGGAACTCTCTCTGTTGGACTGTGAGAAAAGGTTGGAGGAATATTTTCTATTCAAACCACCAAAATCGATGGATCAACTATCCGAGAGGCAAATGAAAAAAATATTTCATTGTGAAAAATATCACGGGATTCCATGGAACTCGTTGTTTGAAATTTTGAAGGAAAATATCGATCCGGATGCTACTGTTTATGTATGTGGGAAGATAAAAGCTAAGTTTCT
The DNA here is from genome assembly GCA_958510875.1 of Endomychus coccineus. NCBI lineage: Eukaryota > Metazoa > Arthropoda > Insecta > Coleoptera > Endomychidae > Endomychus > Endomychus coccineus. Next base: position 78,400,719 of record OY294069.1, on the reverse strand, counting down.
ACGGTGGACGTTCCAAAAATTGGGGTTAGATCGAGTAGAAGTGGTGAATTTGAAAGGTAAATGTCCAAAATTAGAGCGAGGAAATTGTGAATTTATCTGTCTACATCACCCCAATAGTGTGAATCCTATGTGTTCTAGTGCGAATAGTTGGGAGTTATTCGAATTTCTTACGGAGGAAAATGTTATGTGGCTCTTAAAATAATAATATAGATATCTAGTAAGTCTATAAATATATCATTATGCATACATCTTTTGAAGAATACACACGCAGACTTTGCGAATTCGTGGAAAAGGTTCATAAACTAAGAAGAGACTTGAATTTTTACGCAGATAAAATTAAAGTTATAAGACAGCTGAACAAATTAAGTGTAAAAAGTGACGATGATGGGAGTGGGGGTGTTAAAAACAAATTTTGTGATTCTAACCACAATTCTGAATGGTATTCTATACGCGAACGTTCCCCAACACGTTGAACGCATCTATATTTGTCTGAAGGATGTCGGCGGTGGTGGTGGTGGGTAGTGTAACCGTACCGAATGGATTCCGATGAATTTTAAAAAAATCAACGATAACCAATTGGAGGTATTCACATTTAACATCCCACACGACAATCGTACAACCATACATTATAAACTTAAACTCTTATTCTTCGATCAAAGTGAGGGGGATATGGCTGAATGGCAAATGATCCGACAATCATCATGTTCACCACATCTCGTACGAAAGACATCTACACTCACATCATCTGCAATAGAAGAAGAAATCCCTAAAATTTTCGCAATTTTGTATGTTATTTTATCTTCTTTATCAGTGTTATTATTGAAAATGTTTCTTAGAAATGTGAAGAAAGCTATTTACCATTTGAATAAATAATATTAAAACAAACAAAAGATTGATAATAATATTTATTTCAGAATAAAATACATATCATTTAGGTAGTATTACATTCAGAAACCACTGCTGTAATTTATCCACATGGTGAACTGCACACATGTATTTCCCCCCGTCATTACGATGATTCAGAAAGGTCAAATTGTTCGTTTGCTCGAATTTCCCCGTTTCACATTGAGTACCATCGAAACTATGAACATCTACGATGTGTGGGTAAATATCCAATTCTATACACTTCCTTCTCAAAAATTCGGCTTTTTGTTGTCCTCGGACATAAATATAGTCGACTGCACACAAGAGAATCGATTTGAGGATATTATTTATTTCTTCATAATCCACATTCCCATATACATAATCGAGTCCATGATAAGACTTTTGTAAATACCATACGGATTTTCGCTCCTTTGCATTTAGCGATGGATAAGATGTGTGCGTTTTGAATAAGGAATAATGACGTTTGAATCCAATTTGTATACACATTTCTTTTGGATGGAAGGCATCGTCAATGAAGAACCCCTGAATGTCAACTAATGCGATTCTCATTATGCGATTCGCTTGAAGTTTCGATTTAGACTGACTAATGTTTAATTGAGACTCTTGACAATTTCGGTGGGGGGGAATTATTCCATCAAGCAATCGTGAATGATGATGCAATATGCCTTGGTATCGGCTGGAAATCCTTCATCCGCTTCAATCTCCAATCGTATGTCGACTTGAAACGGACCCGCTTGGGTTGGTTTTTATTGGCCCAGCTAGCTCAATTTAATTCGATTATTCTCAGGGCTCGTAGTGAAACGTGCCTTGTGTTTCAAGACTGTGAATTGCCCGAGCGCCAACTGCTTGAAAAAAACTATAAAACTGAATGAATTCACAGTCAAGAATACAAGCACTACGAGGTGGTTAAACAGTTGATGGAAATTCAGAAAACAATACAAGTTCAACTTAACAATTCGTATATTCCACAGAATTTGAATTATAACATAATATAAATTACAAATTTTTAGAATTCCAATTGGGAATAAAAATAGTATTGAATTCGTAGAAACAATTAGAACATTAAATCAAATCGTAACATAAATGAAATTTGAGTAAACGATTATTAAATTAAATTGGTTTGTAACATAAAGTGAATTAATATAAAACAATTAATAAATTAACTCAATTATTAAATTTAAAAGAACTAATTTTCCAATAAGAGGACTTACAGAATACCTCGAATAGTTCTATAAAAAATTAGTGGAATACAACTTCGGATAAACAACAAAATCAGAGAATGAAATTATGGTCATTCAAACAAGAAAATGTTACCCTCCTTGGAACTCGTAGGAACTGGAAGTCGGTCCTGTCAGGAAAGTCACTATACCGCCTGCTAGTGAAGGTGTGAGGAACCTCAGACGTTCAAACCCTGTAAATTCAAAGAACGAACAGTACCTGACTTGAGATCAAAAGGACAAGCAACACCGTCGGTTGGAATAACCAAATGATTCCACAACCGATAATGTTATCTTTCCCAAATTGCGAAAACAGTAGTACAAAATGGATATCTTGACGAGATATCAATTTAGACAAAATTTTAATTTAATCTGAAGGAAATAAACAATTACAATTGATTTTTAAAATTAGCAAAAAGTTACATGTGACTAAAACAATAATGATTAAATTTATATCTGGAAAAAATATTATTTGAGCTGTTGAAAATTTGCTAGTTAGCATAAGATTCTGGTTTGCTTGAAAAGAATTATACACGTGGATTGATACTGTAAACTGTGATCACTCCCTAACGGCGTGACAGTGTCAAAAATATATACTTATACCTAATAAGCAGTAATCAGGTTAATTCACCATTAACAACCTTCACGGCACGTGGGTCTAATAAGACCACCCTATGTATCAAGTACTAGGTTAACAAAATGGCGATCTTCAGGATCGCGCAACTAACATGTGCTCAATTTACAGGTTAAAGTAAAGGTGAAAATTAAATATTGACTGCAACAGCTGCTCACGACTCGTCAGAGTAATTCTAGACAGTGACTAAAACAATCCCGGTAGTGATTGAAAAGATAAACCTGGATTCATGCTAGATGCAAATTTGATTGTGTTATTTATTAGAGCAAGTCGAGAAATTCCTCTGAAATATAACCACACGCGGGTACTTTACATCCAGGCGTTGAATAACAAACTAAATCAAATTATCTGTAGCCCGGTGTGCATCATATTTCAGAAGTTCAAAAAAATTAAGAATGTATGCGAAGAATATGAAATACTCGACTTACCCTATCAAAGATTAACAACACAATGCCGTCTCTTCGATTTCCGCTATCCTACATTCCCACTCCGCGATATATAGTGACATCTCATATCAGGAATGGTAGTCTCAATAATCTCTGTTTTATTAAGCGGCAGATGTCTTTAAATATCATATGGCAAGTTACCTCGCCGAAGAGAATTCTACTCTGTTCTTTAAAGAGTTCTATATAATAATCTCGTAACGTACCCAGTTCGTTACATTCCCCCTCTACCACGAGAGAAATTTTTGAAGTGAAGCTTCAAAAAATTTTTAAGAAAATACTAAAAAAATCGGTCTTGACATAGAGACTGGTTGACCAACTCCAGAATCACGATACTCAATAGGAGTTTTGTGGTCTTCACATAAATATTGGTTGACCAGATCCAATATTACGATACTCAAAAGGAGTTTTGTGGTCTTCACATAAATATTGGTTGACCAGTTCCAATATTATGATACTCAAAAGGAGTTTTGTGGTCTTCACATAAATATTGGTTGACCAGTTCCAATATTACGATACTCAAAAGGATTTTTGTGGTCTTCACATAAATATTGGTTGACCAGTTCCAATATTACGATACTGAAAAGGAGTTTTGTGGTCTTCACATAAATATTGGTTGACCAGTTCCAATATTACGATACTCAAAAGGAGTTTTGTGGTCTTCACATAAATATTGGTTGACCAGTTCCAATATTACGATACTGAAAAGGAGTTCTAAAAAATTTTGAATGAAAAATAAAATGTCCTACACATTTTATAATAATGTAACATACACAATTGTTCAATTGGAAGATCACAGGAATACATAAACTAAAAAACTACAGGATAGCTGTGGAGTCGCAGAAAGTGTGCTCAGCGAACGACCCCATGCGGAACCCAGACGTCCCCGGTAGGAACCTTACCCTTAGTTACTAGTAACGCCCCAGCTGGACTAAGTCCACTACAGAATCCCCTTCCTTAAGAGCCATCGGCAACCAAGCAATAAAAAGAAATAGTTTTCAGATTGAAGAAGAGAAAGAAATGGGATTGGGTCTCACGGTCTAGAATGCCTAAAGGAAAGAAGAGTAGGAGTAAAAATAAATAAAAAATAATAATAGCCGGCTCAGAAGGTTCGGCCACCAAGACGAAACCCCGCTCCCAAGGCCTTTCTAAGGGGGCCCATTCTCCCCAAAACTACCGGATGCCACCCGACTGCGTCGTCGCATGGTTCTCCCGCTCCAGCACCCCCTCTGGTTCACACAACGTCCTCTCAATATCAAAAAAAACACTATGTTACCTGATTTCTTCCAATCTAACCCTAAGCGGGTAATTGTGAATGTCCATATAAAAAATATACTACACAACAACAAAATTATGTACCTACGTACATTAATCCCTTATTATATAAGGTTACTCGACATAATTGGCAATTCTATCTGTAACTATACGAAATTTTAACAGATATACAGTTTCACCGTAGTTTCTTACGCCTCAGGGATACAAAAAGCATTAACATTTCAATTACAACAACTAAATCTTCTATTTAGTTATATTAGCAGCCACTATCAACTATAAATTATAACTTGTTCAATCTAAAATGTGAAAATAATTTGAAAATCGCATGTTAATAGATTAACCAAACGAAATTTCTTCACAAAGGAAGAATATAACCATGGAATAACATAACAGTATCCATTCCCCAACGACATATGATATAATGGTATTATTAGTTTTTAAAGAAAGCATAAGCATCGAATGGTTAAGTGGTAAAAAAACAGGAAAGTTTTATAAGTTCTTTCTTGTTTATTCTTCTTTCGAAGCAGACTAGAAACTAGAGACCTTCTTTATTATGAAATGCATCGCCCTAAACATAGGAACTGGGAACGTTGTTATATTATTTACAGTTGTATTTTAAATATAATATACTGATATAACAGAGAATTAACTATTACCGGCATGTCTTAGTGGCTTCCGTTATTATGAGAAGAAGTTTCAAAATAACATACAAATGAATATCTTTGTTTCCATATTTTATTTTAAATTATGAGATTTCTGAATAATCGGAATTTTCAATTATTACTTAATTGAATGTATAAAGGAGGAAAAAAAAATCTCCCTATTATCCCTAAGGTATTTAGAGACCGATAAAACGTCATAGTGGCGTGAGAGAAGAATTTCGTGTGAACTAGCACACTAGTTAATATATTTATAATTGATAGGAGGAGAGGAAAAAAATAGTACCTGCATGTTAGTGAACTAGGTTCACAATAGTGAATAGATGTTTTCACAAAGTTATCCCAAGCATAAGTGTAGGTCCAATTTGAAGTCCCCTACACTCCGGACCGAATTGATTAACAATCAATACAATTTTACTTGTATATCAAAAAAATGAAATGGTAATGAGAGACTAACCAATAATGTCGAATTAATAAATTACTATAACGCAACTCTATGAATAAGAATAAATTTCCAATTCTCAAAAACAATACTGAATTTACTCTAAATAAGTCCAATCTTTGAGTCAAAAGACTCCCTCAAGTTTAAGTTACCTTAAAAAATAAACTATAGATACTTAAGAGCTTATTTCTGAAATTATACGTTTTCCAGACCGTAACTCACGGATACATAAGAGCTTATTTCTGAAATTATACGTTTTCCAGACAATAACTCACTCTAAATTAGTCCAATCTTACGTGTTGTAAACACTAAGAGAACAGACTCTGAAAGAAGATACTAGAGTTAATTTTCAAACATGACATAGCATGGACCAGCGGATCCCAAATTAACATATGCAATTATTGAAACCAAACTCGTAATGTGGAAGTCTCAAACTTCCAAATCCACCCAATTTCCAGGGTGATCAAGTCCTAAAAATGGTGGTTTCACTATAACAACTATAAAAAAATTAATGTATCCGATAAAGTTAAGGTAACTAATGAAAATAAATTGGACTATATTAAAATAAAGAGAACAAAATTCAGAAATCTGGCAATCAAAGTAAAACAATGATACTTAGCGTCATCCGTGCAGAAGAAAGAGCGATGCAGATCGGAGTAACAGGGAACCCCCGCAGATCACCAATAATTTGCAGCTTCCTTAACAGTATTCATCTACTGAGGCAATTAAGGGTCGCGTCCTTCCCAAAACTGACAGTCATAAATGCGAACCTCAAAATCCACCGCAGAATTAGCAACCTGCTAGGAACCCTATCTCTCATCCCTGGAACTCTCATCCTCCTGTTCAGAATCGTCATTGCACAGGTCTTCTTTTATATCCTTTACATGCCAGTTTCCCAAATTCTGCTTGTCTTCATTCTGTAACTCATATACTAGATTAGAAATTATTCTGGTTACGACACATGGTATATACTTAGGAGCCAGTTTGGCTGAAAAGAAATTTGCTGCGCTGGACTGAACAAAATTTCTTTTCCAAACTTTATCACCCACCTTGAAAGCTACTGGGCGTTTTCTCAAATTATAATGCTTTTTGTATCCCTTATATGCCGCCACAATGTTTTGTCTTACCTCATTGAAGACATTCGGTAATGACTCAATATCTGACTGTCTATGAATCTTGTTAGAAACATTAAGAATGTCGTTATCTCCAACTTTGCCGTAAAAATCTCCAGAAATAGGAATTTGACGTGCAAACATTAAAAATGCAGGGCTGAACCCTGTAGAATCATGCTTTCTTAAGCGTAACGCTTGCGTTAATTGAGAAATGTTTACATCCCAATCCCTATGATTATCGTGTATAAACGAAGAAATAGCGGTAATTAAAACTCTATTAACTCTTTCGCTATTATTAACTTGTGGATGATAACGGGCATTCAGCCAATGTTTAACTTTGTAGTCAGCAAGGAATTTTAAAAATTGCCTAGATGTAAATTGTCTTGCATTATCTGATAATAAAATCTGGTATACCCCAAAAGTAAGGAAGACTTGATTTTCCAAAAATTTAATAGCCGAAGCCGAAGTGGCTTTTGCACAAGGATAGATAAACACATATTTAGTGAACCAATCTACCGCAACCAAAATATATTGATTACCACGTTTAGAACGAGGTAAAGGGCCTAAATAATCTATACTCAATAATTGCATGGGAAAATCTATATTTTTCATTTGCCCCATTAAGCCGTGTCTTTGTACATTGGGACTCTTGTGAGCAGCGCAAATTTTACAAATCTTTACATATCGAATTATATCCTGTCTCATTCGAGGCCAATAATACTGTTCACATATCCTATACATAGTTTTCGAGATCCCAAAATGGGCGGCTGTAGGAACACAATGAAACTGTTCAAAAATTTTAAGTCTGTTTGCTGTGGGAACTACCAATTTCCATTCAGTTAAATTAGAAGATACACACATAGGAAGTTTGACGTGTTTATATAACCCGTTACCAACTACTTTAAAATCAGGGTACTGATCGGGATTATTGGGTACTTTATTTAACATATCTGTGTACCATTTGTCCGGAATAAGTTCTTGATCACTGATTACATTAATATTAGGTACGTCCCTAGACAAATAATCTGGCACAATCATTTGTGATCCTGGCCTATGGCGTATATCTAAATCAAATTGAGACAATTTTAAAGCCCATCTACCTAAACGACCAATCGGATCTTTCAAATTATGTAACCGAACTAAACTGGCGTGTAAACGGTAATTGTATGTTCTATTAAAGAGGTACGTCCTATTTCCGTCAAGGAAAGTTGTTCAAAAAGTCCAATTTTTGCTTGAAGTTCTGTTTTTTGTAACGTATTTAAAGAATCATAACTATGAATTGCAGTAACATTACTTGACTTAATACAAGGTTCGATGTTCCAGATAGAATTACCAAAGTCGACCTTAATATTGTGATATTTGCAAAATTCTATACCCAATATTACTGCTTGTTGTATAGAGGGAATTACGTTAAATTTAACACAAGTCTGAATATTATTGAACGATATAGGAACGTTAATTATTCCCAAGACAGGTTGATGTAAACCATCAGCGGTTGTTACAACATTGACATTGTTATCCTTAATTATTGACAATCTATATTTTTCAATAATGAAATTACCCTTTGAACCTATAACATTAATGTTAGAACCTGTGTCCAACAATGCAGGAAAAGAATCCTCAAAAACTTTAATGTTCAAATAAGGTCTATTGTCATCAGGTAAATTTAAAAAAACTGGAGAAACCATTTTAGGAGAACAATTCTTTTTAATTCTAATCAACCACTTTTCCCATTCAACCCTGTCGAAGGTTCCTCTTACTTTCTTTTGTTTTGATTTGTGAAAGTACCTGGGTTCTGTTTTGAAGTCGAAGCTATAGCCAGGCCTGTAGGCTTCGACGCCACGTTTTTTGACTTACATCTTTTACAAGATGTGCTAACCATGTTAGGTACTCCACATCCAAAACAAAAAGTTTTCCTAGGGGCCGAACAAGAAGTATATTTGTGCCCTTGAGAACGACAATTCCAACAAACAACAGAAGAAAAGGTTTGTAATTCATTGACTGTAGGTCTAAACTTCAATTTAGGTACAGTTTCCTGTACTACCTCTTGACTTTTAAAACGAAACTCGAAATCTTCTATTTGTCCACAATTCGCTTTTAAATCCTTTATTGATGTTAAATTAAGTAATGCAAATTGATTCAATATGTGAGGTTGTAAATTAGACATAATTTGTTCTAATCTCGTTTCTTCATTAGGAGAAACTTTAAGCCTGGAGAATAATTTTTCTATCGAAGCTACGTACAAGCTGCATTTTTGTCCTGCAAGCTGTTTGCGATTTCTGATCTGATTCCATATTCCAAAGTCAAGGTATTTAGGCAAGAATTCTGCTTTTAATACCTCAATTAATTCCATCCAAGATGAAATAGAAGATCTCACGGATCTAAACCAATCCAAGGCATCACCCTTGAAAAGATCAACAGCTGAAGAAAAAAGGTCTTCCTCTGTCAAACATCGCGCCTCCCTCAATTCTTCTACTCTATCCAAAAAATCATAAACTTTTTGATGATCTCCTGACCCATCAAAAAATAAGTCCCATTTGAAAACAGGAACTTTGGGACGATACGATGATATTCCTTGGTTAATTGGAGTTTGCGGAGTAGAACTTCCTGGAACTTGACCAACAGGCCGAAGTTTAACAGCATAATCTCCTTCTAGAGCAAGTACATCAGCTGCTAATTTATCTTTTTGAATCTTATCATTTAAAGTTTCGGGATTGAGTCTGTCTATTCGACCCGACAAGTGGTTTAACCTAGTTTCAATTCTCCTAGCATTATCCCCTGGTTCACCCTGATATCTATTAATTGCTTCTTCAATGTCTTTAAGAGACTCTGAAATTTCTACAATACTTTCTTCAAAATCGAATTCATCATTAATTGAAGTTAGACTTCTATCATGTTGTTCTCTATGCAAACAACCCCTTAAAAGTTTTCGTCTAGTATTAGCATCACCATCCGTAGATTGACCCCTAGTAGCTAATTCATATGATAATTCTTTAGTTTTCAAAAAATTAGGCTCCATCTTCAGAGAGCTTTATAAAATCGAATAATTTTTCAGAAAACAATTGTCAATCACTTCGTGCAAATTCAAACAGATCCAAAAAATGAAATAAAAATAATAGAATGACCAATTTTTCACATCTAATATATAATTCTCTCAATAACCATCAACTGTGTTCTAGACCACGTTAAAGATTGGGCGCCAGTGAAACGGATGTGAAACGGCAGCCCTTCTATGCTGGGCGCCAGTGAAACGGACCCGCTTGGGTCGGTTTTTATTGGCCCAGCTAGCTCAATTTAATTCGATTACTCTCAGGGCTCGTAGTGAAACGTGCCTTGTGTTTCAAGACTGTCAATTGCCCGAGCGCCAACTGCTTGAAAAAAACTATAAAACAGAATGAATTCACAGTCAAGAATACAAGCACTACGAGGTGGTTGAACAGTTGATGGAAATTCAGAAAACAATACAAGTTCAACTTAACAATTCGTATATTCCACAGAATTTGAATTATAACATAATATAAATTACAAATTCTTAGAATTCCAATTGGGAATAAAAATAGTATTGAATTCGTAGAAACAATTAGAACATTAAATCAAATCGTAACATAAATGAAATTTGAGTAAACGATTATTAAATTAAATTGGTTTGTAACATAAAGTGAATTAATATAAAACAATTAATAAATTAACTCAATTATTAAATTTAAAAGAACTAATTTTCCAATAAGAGGACTTACAGAATACCTCGAATAGTTCTATAAAAAATTAGTGGAATACAACTTCGGATAAACAACAAAATCAGAGAATGAAATTATGGTCATTCAAACAAGAAAATGTTACCCTCCTTGGAACTCGTAGGAACTGGAAGTCGGTCCTGTCAGGAAAATTCAAAGAACGAACAGTACCTGACTTGAGATCAAAAGGACAAGCAACACCGTCGGTTGGAATAACCAAATGATTCCACAACCGATAATGTTATCTTTCCCAAATTGCGAAAACACTAGTACAAAATGGATATCTTGACGAGATATCAATTTAGACAAAATTTTAATTTAATCTAAAGGAAATAAACAATTACAATTGATTTTTAAAATTAGCAAAAAGTTACATGTGACTAAAACAATAATGATTAAATTTATATCTGGAAAAAATATTATTTGAACTGTTGAAAATTTGCTAGTTAGCTGCTCACGACTCGTCAGAGTAATTCTAGACAGTGACTAAAACAATCCCGGTAGTGATTGAAAAGATAAACCTGGGTTCATGCTAGATGCAAATTTGATTGTGTTATTTATTAGAGCAAGTCGAGAAATTCCTCTGAAATATAACCACACGCGGGTACTTTACATCCAGGCGTTGAATAACAAACTAAATCAAATTATCTGTAGCCCGGTGTGCATCATATTTCAGAAGTTCAAAAAAATTAAGAATGTATGCAAAGAATATGAAATACTCGACTTACCCTATCAAAGATTAACAACACAATGCCGTCTCTTCGATTTCCGCTATCCTACATTCCCACTCCGCGATATATAGTGACATCTCATATCAGGAATGGTAGTCTCAATAATCTCTGTTGTATTAAGCGGCAGATGTCTTTAAATATCATATGGCAAGTTACCTCGCCGAAGAGAATTCTACTCTGTTCCTTTAAGAGTTCTATATAATAATCTCGTAACGTACCCAGTTCGTTACAGACTGTTGATGATTTTACCGCCTCCTCTTGTCTAGAACAATCGATGATGTAAAGCGCGCGTTTTTTGAATTCATCATAAGCCAATATGGGATGTTTTGTTGTGGAATTCGTGTAACTAGGATAGAAATCGGTATAGTTTTGGTGGGCTAGAACGAAATCCTCCTTGGCAAAGTCCAAGTTCATCCGTTCGTTAGGCCAATACTCTCCCGTTCAGCGATAAGCGGATACTTGATATATCCACATGATCGAATATTGTTGGATTAGCTTTCACATTGTTACGTTTATTGGTTTGGAAAAATACAACAACATAACGTGGTTTTTCGACGGACGCGCTAGTTTTCATAGCCCATATTTCTCTCTTCGCATCGGCCGTTATGGCAGGCAACTCGTGTAGCTCCCACTTCCGGAAAGCGAATAGAACAGGAGAATCGCTTTTGATGGATCGAAATAGCTTCTCTCTGATTAGATCGTTGGGATAGATATATTTCACCTTCAATTCTATACTATCAATCAGAAATTTGACTGTGGTAGCTGCGTTCTCAATTATAACGCAATCGTTATCGTTTCGAGCACGTACCAATCGAATCGTTTGTCGTCCGAACGTGATTCGGGTGTAATCGTTAAAAATTTTGAAGATATGTTTGAGTGGGATGAGTAAACTGAACGACTTTGTTGCGTTCAATATAACACTTTCTCCCGGATAAGTCCAGCTGGCTATAGACATATGCGTCGAATCTGTGAAAGAATAACATGTGAATCCTCGCACAGCGCTAGCTATTCCAGGGTCACGTACAGTTTCGATGTCTCTACCGCTCTCGCTGTAGGAACACGAGTCGAAAAGAAAAGGCCCATAATTAGGTACCAATATTACATTCCCCACTCCATTAACTTCGATTTTCCCTTTGATCGCTAACAGAGTATCTTTCATAGCAAAAAAAGCGTCTACTTGATTTATTCCAAACTCTATGATATCGCAGTTATTGAACGCCTTGACGAATGGTGTAATCGATCTGTACTCGGCTTTTCGAATCGATTCATCAAATTTCGGTTCCTGGTATATATCGAAAATAGGTGAGATGATCGCTGTATGATGAAAATCTCTGGCGTCGCTAGTGTTACGTGCATACTTCATTTTGGATAATGACAGTCTTTTGTTGAAGACTGATGATGATGTGGTGGGGGAACTGTTTTTATTGTTGTTGTTGTCCAAAAACAACCCCATATTTTCTATACTTCTTGTAAATGTAAATGTAGAATACTTTCTTCACCGCGAAAGTTTATTGGTTTCAAATGCTGATCTAAAGCTAGTACGGTTATGTTGGTAATCTCTCCGATATCGGATACTGGTAGATAGAGAGGATTCTTCGGACGCTCCACAATCCTATAGCCGGGGTCGATGGTGATAGGAAAATCGTAGATCGTATGCGCAGGTCTATTTCGATAGAAGGCTCCCACTGTAATGTTCGACTCGAAACGTATGTTGGTGACTTTTATTATGTTGACAGATAAATCTGACACGTACACCACACCCTTCTTCAATACCCCCGCGAAAATCCTAATATTTTAGCAAGACTATCGTTTTCTTCGAACGAAATATCGTGATTTTTATGGAATATTTCACACTTTAACGTATTGTTTTTCTGTTTCAGCGAGAATATATCTTCTTTAACCTTCAATTTTTCCCTGATAAATTCTTCGATATCGCTTATCTCATAGTTTCCAGCCGGAATTGTTATCGCTTCAAGAGTCTTAGTCTTCGCTTTTGTTTTATCTCCTTCTACGTAATAGTAGAATTTCTCGTTCTCTATATTGGGTATGGAATTGTATGAATTGAATCCCAACAATGCTAAATAATGTTTTTTGTCTCGCCTCAGCACAATCGAATTCTGCGGTGTAAACGAGAATATATGGTTGGTGCTTGTTAACGTGAACAACTGAGACATGATACTATCAAAAATTTATTGAAACATCTCTATTCATATTTTAACATTAATAGATGGAATAAGTATGATCTCATAAAGTATGGATCGTCTTTGCAAACTTCTTCTATCAACACTTGCTTCTCGTGATGAGTTATTTCCTCGTTCTCCATGATGTGAGAAATCTGCTCAGATAAACATTGCGAACATAGTTTGCGTGGGGGTTGTGGACCATCGCAATCTTCATCGACATGTTCCTTACACTGCATATGACGGTAAAAGTAATCAAACATATGTTTCGGAACCTCATTCTGATTGAGAAACACCACATCCAAATGTTTTAGGATGTATTCCATTGGTAGAAACGATAAATTCTTACGTGTAAGTTTGCTCGTAGGTTTATTGATAGCCTCGATCAAATTTCCATAAATAAAATCGATGATTCTCCTCAAACTACTCCCACTACTACTCTCATTTTCGCATATGTATTGTATTACTGCAGAAGTGAAATCCATGATGGTGTGTGGTTGTTACTCTTCGAATAGTCGAGTATGACTGAGAAATTTCAAACACAGCTGTCCACATATCACTTGATTATAGTTCTGATAGGTGTCGTTATTGTAGAAAATCCTAACATTCTCGCCCAAATATCGAACGAGTTCCTTTGGTGGCTTCAAATTTCCAAAAGAATCAAAATATTCTACATCGTTATCGATTTTTCTGAACGCTACCCAATGCGTTCCATTGTTTTTAGTCAAGTCCAAATTTAGAATGATACATTCACGACGTCTAGGTTTGTGCGCTAGCGTATCTCGCATAAAGACACCTTGAAAATTTGGGATTTTCAGAATTCTAGCGAAACGTATCAAATCTCGATCGTACATTGGTCCATCATCGGTTAGCTCAATTAATAGTTTTTTTGCTGCTGCTTTTTCAAAAACAATCCATATCCTCCTTTAGCGTTGCGTTCCAAGTATAAACCTTTTCCCAGCGATTCCATCGCTTTGTTGTGACGTTGATCTTCTTCAAACTTCTTTTGGGCATTTTTAGCGTTAACCACCGTATTTGCGATAGCACCTCCTGCAACCGATCCTAAGGCTCCTAGAGCTCCTAAGATGGGTAATAATAGGGGGAGGAATCCTCCAGACTTTGGTAGTGGTATTACTCTTGGTACTCTGATACGCTTTTTACCTCCAGCTCGTTTAATCGCGATCCGTGCGGCTTTCAACGCGTTCATAGCGGACTTTCTAATGAAGAAGATGGCTCCATTGACTTTGCGATGCTTCCAACGATATCTTTCCGGAAACAACATCCTCGTTGTCGCCTCCGTTTCTTGATACCCATACCTAGTTTTCGTTTAACCTTCATCCCACCGGTAACCAATAAACTAGAGAGTCTTTCACCTGCGCTAGCGTCTCTTGATTCAACTCGTTTCCAAGCAGCGTCCTCTAATATTTTATCAGCCTTATGACGTTCCTCCAGAGATTTGTTTTGTGAATAAGCTATATCGTGTTCGCGACAAGCGGAATCCAAAGGATTGATACCTTTATCACCGCGTGCAAGACGCTTTTCCAATTTAGTTCCAGGACCACAGAATTGATATGAAGGAATGTGTAATTCAAACGGGAGCTTGTTTATGAGTGTATTCAATAAACCTTCACCTTGATGAATCAACATTGTTAATGAGCATACGCTCTGATGATTTTTCCTTTTATACGTTATCATTAAGTAGAAATGTTTCACACGATGAAGACCGTTCAACAAGAACAGACACTTCCAATCGAGAATTTAGATTTAAAAGTTAGAACTAATCGCGTTGGTAAACATGGAAAACTGTTACCAAACTCTTTTCGTGCTTTAATTTGTGGTCCGAGCGAATGCGGAAAAACGAACGTTATGTTATCGTTGTTATTCAATCCAAATGGTGTCAAGTTTGAAAACGTTTACGTATCCTCGAAGTCATTATATCAAGATAAATACATACTGTTGCAGGAGATTTTGGAAGAGTGAAAGGAGTCGGTTATCTCCCTTATAAAGACAATGAATAAATTATAAGTCCGAACGATGCAAAACCAAATTCTATCTTCATTTTTGATGACATATCCTGTGAGACACAACAGAAAATTCGAGAATATTATTCGATGTGTAGACATAGAAACATTGACGCATCATATCTATGTCAGACATACTCTAAAATTCCTAAACAACTGATTCGCGATAATTCTAACCTGATCGTGTTATTCAAACAGGATGAAATAAATCTGAAACACGTGTTTGATGAGCACGTATCCCCAGACGTTACTTTCGATCGATTCAAAAAGATGTGTTCTATGTGTTGGATGGAGAAATTTGGAACATTGATGATTGTTAAAGATTTCGATTTGAACAATGGAAGATACCGCAAAGGTTTCGATGTATATATTAAAGTGTGAACGTAAAATCTATAGCAAATACACAATGGACGCAAAACGGTTAGCACGTAAGCGGAAAATCGCTCAATTGGCACGATCTATACCCAAGAAATATCTCAAATTGGAACTGGGTAAAACGGAAGAGGACGAGTCGATCAATAAATTATTTAAACCTGTATCGGAACCACTTCGGGAAATAATCAGATCCAATAATACACCATTGATTAAACGTGAAATTAAGCATGAAAAGGATGATGCGGATGAAGAGGAGGAGGAGGAGGAGGAGGAGGAGGAGGAGGAGGATGGACAGGAGGAAGATGAAAGAGGAACGGTATTGGATGTAAGCGACGCAAGTATGAAAACTGTTATTGAAGAGTCTGACAACGATGAGATGACTATGACGTATTAGAATCTTACCCAGAGTCACTTCAAAAATATATACTCTCATTTTCGCATATGTATTGTATTACTGCAGAAGTGAAATCCATGATGGTGTGTGGTTGTTACTCTTCGAATAGTCGAGTATGACTGAGAAATTTCAAACACAGCTGTCCACATATCACTTGATTATAGTTCTGATAGGTGTCGTTATTGTAGAAAATCCTAACGTTCTCGCCCAAATATCGAACGAGTTCCTTTGGTGGCTTCAAATTTCCAAAAGAATCAAAATATTCTACATCGTTATCGATTTTTCTGAACGCTACCCAATGCGTTCCATTGTTTTTAGTCAAGTCCAAATTTAGAATGATACATTCACGACGTCTAGGTTTGTGCGCTAGCGTATCTCGCATAAAGACACCTCGAAAATTTGGGATTTTCAGAATTCTAGCGAAACGTATCAAATCTCGATCGTACATTGGTCCATCATCGGTTAGCTCAATTAATAGTTTTTTTGCTGCTGCTTTTTCAAAAACAATCCATATCCTCCTTTAGCGTTGCGTTTCAAGTATAAACCTTTTCCCAGCGATTCCATCGCTTTGTTGTGACGTTGATCTTCTTCAAACTTCTTTTGGGCATTTTTAGCGTTAACCACCGTATTTGCGATAGCACCTCCTGCAACCGATCCTAAGGCTCCTAGAGCTCCTAAGATGGGTAATAATAGTGGGAGGAATCCTCCAGACTTTGGTAGTGGTATTACTCTTGGTACTCTGATACGCTTTTTACCTCCAGCTCGTTTAATCGCGATCCGTGCGGCTTTCAACGCGTTCATAGCGGACTTTCTAATGAAGAAGATGGCTCCATTGAGTTTGCGATGCTTCCAACGATATCTTTCCGGAAACAACATCCTCGTTGTCGCCTCCGTTTCTTGATACCCATACCTAGTTTTCGTTCAACCTTCATCCCACCGGTAACCAATAAACTAGAGAGTCTTTCACCTGCGCTAGCGTCTCTTGATTTAACTCGTTTCCAAGCAGCGTCCTCTAATATTTTATCAGCCTTATGACGTTCCTCCAGAGATTTGTTTTGTGAATAAGCTATATCGTGTTCGCGACAAGCGGAATCCAAAGGATTGATACCTTTATCACCGCGTGCAAGACGCTTTTCCAATTTAGTTCCAGGACCACAGAATTGATATGAAGGAATGTGTAATTCAAACGGGAGCTTGTTTATGAGTGTATTCAATAAACCTTCACCTTGATGAATCAACATTGTTAATGAGCATACGCTCTGATGATTTTTCCTTTTATACGTTATCATTAAGTAGAAATGTTTCACACGATGAAGACCGTTCAACAAGAACAGACACTTCCAATCGAGAATTTAGATTTAAAAGTTAGAACTAATCGCGTTGGTAAACATGGAAAACTGTTACCAAACTCTTTTCGTGCTTTAATTTGTGGTCCGAGCGAATGCGGAAAAACGAACGTTATGTTATCGTTGTTATTCAATCCAAATGGTGTCAAGTTTGAAAACGTTTACGTATCCTCGAAGTCATTATATCAAGATAAATACATACTGTTGCAAGAGATTTTGGAAGAGTAAAAGGAGTCGGTTATCTCCCTTATGAAGACAATGAAGAAATTATAAGTCCGAACGATGCAAAACAAAATTCTATCTTCATTTTTGATGACATATCCTGTGAGACACAACAGAAAATTCGAGAATATTATTCGATGTGTAGACATAGAAACATTGACGCATCATATCTATGTCAGACATACTCTAAAATTCCTAAACAACTGATTCGCGATAATTCTAACCTGATCGTGTTATTCAAACAGGATGAAATAAATCTGAAACACGTGTTTGATGAGCACGTATCCCCAGACGTTACTTTCGATCGATTCAAAAAGATGTGTTCTATGTGTTGGATGGAGAAATTTGGAACATTGATGATTGTTAAAGATTTCGATTTGAACAATGGAAGATACCGCAAAGGTTTCGATGTATATATTAAAGTGTGAAAGTAAAATCTATAGCAAATACACAATGGACGCAAAACAGTTAGCACGTAAACGGAAAATCGCTCAATTGGCACGATCTATACCCAAGAAATATCTCAAATTGGAACTGGGTAAAACGGAAGAGGACGAGTCGATCAATAAATTATTTAAACCTGTATCGGAACCACTTCGGGAAATAATCAGATCCAATAATACACCATTGATTAAACGTGAAATTAAGCATGAAAAGGATGATGCGGATGAAGAGGAGGAGGAGGAGGAGGAGGAGGAGGAGGAGGAGGATGATGGACAGGAGGAAGATGAAAGAGGAACGGTATTGGATGTAAGCGACGCAAGTATGAAAACTGTTATTGAAGAGTCTGACAACGATGAGATGACTATGACGTATTAGAATCTTACCCAGAGTCACTTCAAAAATATATCGGTGATTACTGGTCAGGGAGTAGAAAAATCGATAGAGTTTATGGCCCAGTTTACGATGCTAGTTCGTTGTCATGGTTACTAGGAGGTAAATTAATCGATTTCAAAAATAGAGATACTATCGTGACACAAGGGAGAAAATTCAAAAACACCGTCGGGATGTGTGAACTTATATTCTATGACAAACCTAGAAATTTCACCAAGAAAGATAAGATGAATTATTACAGGATGATTCTGAACTTGACAAATCCCCACAGAAATAGTGCTGGAAACTTGAAAGGTACTCGAAGATACAAGTACATTAAAATAATTCGACCTCTAATTCATGAGGAAGCTCTCGGTAGCGGTATGCGATTGACATATAACAACGAACCAGTGGAGTACGTGTACTGGGACGATCCAAACGAACTTGTGGAACGATTGAGTCTTTTGATGGCATCTCAACAAGCTGGGAATACATCGCACGACAATGAGATAGTCGCTATAATAAATGAGCTACGAGAAGCCGATATCATATATTAGTGTGTGTTCATTACTATTTCATATCATTTACACGATGAGTCTTGATAAGTTTGGACGAAGATCTGTGATTGGTGGTTCAACCAGCATCAACGCTCTTCGACAATCGATGTTTTCACACGTTCTAGCTCGTACACCAGATGGTGATGTAGATATCGAGAACGTGAAAATTTGTAATGTGAAAAGGCCCACATTCAAGAACGATGTTGCAAGCAAAATTTATGTCGATGATGCGAGTGCGAAGATTGGGGAGAACTTGGAGCGCATCTTCAACGATGACTTTTCACATAAGATTCAGAAATTAATTGGAGAGATGAGTAGTTTCTCCATCAACATACAATCGCACAGAAATCAAAGTGATGCTAGCTTTACGAGTTTACATAAAGAATTGGATGAATACAAGAAGAAAAATGATAATGTTCTCAAAACCGTTGGAGCGGATACCGCTTATGTACTCGATATCTTCAAGAAATTCTCTGACAATTTCGAAACATATCATAAGTCAACGTGTTATTTTGCGTGATCATAATGATGAATTGAACAAGATCACTATAGACTATAACATAATGGATGTACATCAGGAGGATTTTGTGAGTAGGCTGCTGGCGTTGGAACAACGTATGACGACACCCTCGAAGAAAAGACCAAATGATGCTACCACCCCATCAACCAACCCGAAACGTATAACTCCGAATCCTATAAACCGATGATTTTTAACTATACAATAATTGAAAAACGATGCAACAAGTTGTCGATGAGATTCATAAGCCAGCCCGAAAAAATTTCAAACGTCGCCGTACGATTTTGAAGGGACTGGATGACTTGTGGCAGATGGATCTAGCCGAAATGGGTAAATATGCTCGTGAAAATCGAGGATTCAAGTATATTTTGGTGATGATCGATTGCTTCTCAAAATTCGTGTGGACTCGTCCATTGAAAACGAAATCAGCCGAAGAGGTTCGGAAAGCAGTTAATTCTATATTGACTGAGGGAGGAGGAAGACGTAAACCTAGGAATCTGCAAAGCGACCAAGGTGAAGAATTCTTTAATAAGCATTTTGACGAGCTGATGAAAAAACACAAAATCAACCATTATAATACGTATAGTGTGAAGAAGGCCGCCATTGCTGAACGTGTTATTCGAACCTTGAATAAAGCGCTCTACAAACAATTTAGTTTGGAAGGAAAATATAGATGGATTGATATACTTCAAGGAATCACGGGAAAATATAATAAACGTAAACATAGAACTATAAATATAGCTCCATTCAAGGTGACAAAACAAAATGAGAGCGTGATATTGATGCGATCCTACTCCTTGGCTTTACCACATAAATTCAACGTGGGCGATGTGGTACGTATAAGCAAAGCCAAACATATTTTTGAAAAATCGTATACGCCTAATTGGTTGGCGGAGCTCTTTAAAATTATAAAAATTAAAATCACTAACCCAGTCACGTATCTACTCGAGGATATGAAGAGCTCCCCAATCAGCGGTTGTTTCTACGAGGAAGAATTGCAGAAGACTATATATTTTTTTGAAACATATTTTGTTAATTAGCAACATCTCAACTCTTAAATGGATCGTCTGTCTTGATAGGTAATTGATTTGAGGATGGTGATGTTGGCATTTGTATATCTTCGCACTTTTGTACAACCTGATGTCTTTTTGATTGAGAAAGTGCTTCGGAAAAAAGGTGATAAAATGTACGTCAAATGGTTGGGAAAAAAGGAGAAAAGTTGGATTGCTAGAAGTGATATTATATGATCTGCGCGTGCGTGTGTGATCTTCAGGCTGTATGTTAGAGAAAATCCAACAATCTGTTCAGTTGTAGTAAAATGTCGTACCAAGATAGTGGTGGTACATCCGAAGATAGTTCCGAGTTAGATCGAATGTTTGAAGAGTTTGAAATGTTAATTCGGGATGAAAAATTTATATTGTTGAATACAACATACCCATTGGAGGGGAGTAAGAGACAGGCCACCAAATCATTCAAAATTTTGAAATCTTCCGTATTAAGTGAAGAAAGCTAGACTTTCGGATAATTCAGAATAAATAACCTGACTCCTATCATTCCAAACATTTGTTACAGACAGGCCAACAGTTTATTAAGAATTTTGGAATGTTTCTTATTAGGTGAAAAGAACTAAACGTTCAGATGATTCAGAATAAAATACCTATCTCCTATCATGTCAAACATTTGTTAGAGACAGGTCACCAATTCAATCAAAACTTTGAAATCTTTCATATTAGGTAAAAAGAACCAGACTTTCAGATAATTCAGAATAAGGAACCTTACTCCCATTATCCCAAACATTTGTTAGCGACGAGCCATCAATTTAATCTGAATTTTGAAATCTTTAGTATTAGGTGAAAGGAACTAGACTTTCAGATAATTCAGAAAAAAAAACCTGACTCCTATTATGCCAAACATTTGTTGGAAACAGGTCATCAGGTTGATCAAAATTTTGAAATATTCCATATCAGGTAAAAAGAATCAGACTTCTAAATAATTGAGAATGGAAAACCTGACTCCTATTATGCCAAGGATTTGTTAGAAGTAGGCCACCAATTCAATCTGAATTCTGAAATCTTCCATATTAGGTAAGAAGGACTAGACTTCCAGATAATTCAGAATAAGAAACCTGACTCCTATTATGCCAAACATTTGTTAGAGACAGACCAGCAATTTGATCAAAATTTTCTATTCATCAATATGAGGCAAGAAGAACTAGACTTTCAGATAATTCAGAATAGGGAACCTGACTACTATTATGCCGCCGACAGGCCACTAATTTAATCAAAATTTTGGAAAGGTAGGTCACCGTACTAGTTAGGCACAATTGTAACAATGAACGAATGAGAAATGAAACAATTTCCAATAGGTATGCTGTTGTTGAATTCAAAAGCTGTGCTCCTACATAATGTGATATACAATTTGTGTTCAGTTCATACGTGAAAAATTTCAAAACTGAAGTTATTGAAATAAGATCTTCGTAAAGTGACGTCTGTAATGTTTTGAACTTAATACTATGACCCTTTTACTGTGTATCATCATGGGTTCTTCTTATGTGATTTGGGTTGGCTAACTGATATAGCGACCGCCTTCCGGAGTATGTTGTTGTGGCTGCAGCCGACTCTTCATTCGTCCATTGCGGTAGCGTTTACGGGAGCCACTGGACAGCAATCCACCGCTGCTCTCAGTAGTGGATTTTCATGGTCTCCTGTACGAATTCTCGAGAAGAAGATGGCGATGCTCTCCTCACGGTTTACTCCGATTCTCTATTTGGAGTATCATTCTTCTAGTTCATCAATAGCAATCTGGAGTTACCGTATGACTAGCCAGGACACCGACATCGTCACCGTATTGTTATTGTTCCGTATGCACTGTCTTCGAGATGTTATGGGTGAACTATGTGAAGAGGTGTGGTGAACTATGTGAAGAGGTATGTGATTCGCGCATCCACACTTCTATCTGATAATCCGAAGTTCTCAATCTTGATTTTATACTCCCTTCCTTTAAAGAACGAAGAAATGAGTTGACAAATCACTACTGGTATGCCCGCTTCAAGCACCTAGAATGTGTATTCAAGATGCTTCAATGACTTATGTTCTTGTGCTCAACTTTGTGGAATACTTTTGTCGTGTCCAGAAAAACAGTCACTGTAACTTCGCTTCTGTTGAAACTTGCCGGTATGTGTTCCTCCACTCTCAAAGTATCCTGTCGTCTTTCGTAAGATCACACCCTCAGCTACATACCCCATGATGAGTAAGAGACAGATAGGCCGGTAATTTTGTAAAAAATAGTGCTTTCCTGATTTAGGGATCGCGACGACATCTGCACGCTTCCATTTCTTTGGTAAATATTTGGGTCTTAGAAACTGTCATTGCGGTCACCGATGTTAGGTGTTCTATCTAGTCCTGGGCCTTATTTCTTGTTCAACTCTCTGATGATTCCATTGATCTCATGAGATGTCGTTGGTTTAATTACATTTTCGTCGATTACATTAAGTGCACTCCTCACGTATCTGTGTTTTCAACCGATTTGTTCAATATCAGCTCAATTGTAGTTTTGCGAATGCAAAAGCTTCTGCTTTCCTATTTGTGGTGAACACCATCCCATTTTCGCATTTCTGCAACTACGCATAGGTCGCCTGTCCTTCCGGTGCGTACGGCAATCGCAGTATCTTCGATCTCCTCTGTTTGCGGCGTATACGGCGCATAGTAATCTATTCTTTTCTTCATGACAATCCCGGTACCCCCTACATTAGGGCGGTTGGTCCGATACAATACATAATACGGTATCTTCGGTATTTGTGCAGCACGTGATTTTGTTCTGCTTGATAATAAGATCTTCACCTCGCTTGACTCAATGAATTCGATGATTTCTCCCATTTTCGATATTATGCCGTCTACGTTCCAGGAGGCTATCTGCAGAGATTTCGCCCTTCATTTGATAATATTCATGGATACATTCTCGGGAGCAGTGAGCAATTCTGGAGTCAGTAATCAAAACGCATGAAGCCCTTCGTTCTTGGACTTCATCAGTGCCATTTTGATCTTCAACAATATGTAGACAGTTCAGTTTGTTTCTGATTGTGGTTTCGGATTCGAGGAATGTTTTTCAACAGTTTCCGCGTAGGATGTGCCACTGGTGACTCGTTTATCGGGGTCCATTCTGATTCTCCGCAGCAGGCTATGTAGTTAACAGTATGTTCACCATCACAATTCGCATATTTCGCTGGAACCGGCTCTGAGCGTGTCCAAATCTTTGACAGCGAAAACACTGCTCAATTCCTGGTTTCCTTTGATTACTAAATCCCAGCAGCTCTTTTTCGTAGAAGATTCTCTTCCCCTATTTTGGTAACTCGGCCAATACCGGTGGCATCACAATTCGTTGTTGCTCGCGCCTCATACGGTGAACTACTGTACAGTGGTAGCCTTTCGCTTACGGCCATCTTGAATTTTCTGGGTTGTGTGAACGAGATTGGAGTATCGAAACTCTCACCTTATTGCGAACAGACAGGCTCTTATGGTTCACAGATGTGTCCAAAGTTGGTCAGGCCTCTGGAGCGGGAGTGTGACTGGAAAGGTCAAACACCACTGTCTCAGTGACTTTGGGCACTCACTGCACGGTTTTTCAGGCGTAGTTGAAGTAGGTAGGCCAAACCCTTCGTCGAAGAACTTGTGCCTAGGCTCTCAAGGAAACTCCTTTCTCTGAACAGAAGGGACATCAGAGAGATAACTGGAATTCTAACCGGTCACTGTCGTCTTAACAAACTTGAATATAATATCGTGGAAGGAACGAATTGGAAGGTGATTCCAATTCAACTCTATATTGACGACCGATGTTGAATAAATGAACTGCTGATCTAAGCTACCCAAGGTTCCTTCAGCTCAGTTCAGATTTCGAAGCACTTCAATTACAACACATTGATCAATATACAAACCTATGATCTATTTGATTTTGTTATTGTGAACTACTGTAATAATCCGGCGGATTATTGATTTTGAGTCCTTCGAATAATTCAACTCAATTCGAATTGAAGTTTTATGAATTACTAAATCTTGAACACGATATACCAGATAGGCCTAGCGACTCTTTCCTGGAGCATCGACTTCTAAGCCATCGTGGAATCATGTTTAACAAACGTTACCACAGTACGAGGTCTATGGTACTTTTTTTCTCTGAGTCAGGAGAAGTCCACGTGGAATTGAGAAGAGCCGTCACCTACGATTCTTTCGCCTAGTCAGATTCCTATAGGTCGTTTCTTTAACATATGACCGGCTCTGCTCCCGGTATTCTAAATTGAACATATTTTCCAAGCTGTGCGCGTGAGGTGGCCCTCGCTCCGGTGGTTTCATGAAAACCAATTACTTTGAAAAAAAAGTGAGTTCTTCACCACCTTCTCGTAAGGTAAGGTAATTTATCTCCTGTTCAGCTAGCCTTCCTCCTTGAGAGATAACTCATTGTTGCATTAATTCAAGTTATAAAGTTTACTTAGATTCCACACTCAATAATAGTCAAGATATTTTCAATTTCTTTTCATTGTTGTTGAGATAATATCTCTATGAAGTGATACATTAATTTCACAGTCAAGTCATGAAGGACCTTAATCCAGATTAATTTGTGTAACAAGGTCATATTTTTTTAAATCAATTAATATTATGTTTGTCAAGATTGTAACAAATCAAATTCAAGTAATGTATAGAGTAATTCATCAATTTATGTTCCTATAACACAACAAAGAAATTATTCAAATTCAACCTACTGTTAAATTTTGCTTGCAGTATTGTGAAAAGGAAGAAACCCGTAGCTGCAGGTAGCTTGCATAGGAGAAGTTTTGGTCATTCATAGTTAGAACTCAGCAGTGTAGCAAAATCAAATGTAGTATTTGTGCAACAAGGGTTATGTTTCCTAAGAGTGAGGCAATGCTGGACGCCTTTCGGGAAAAGTGTTTATTCATTTCAAATCCTTTTGTGACAATTACATAACATGCATTATTCAATCCGACGTAGAACACGATAGACTATGTTTCTGTGCCTCATTTCTACAAGGGATTCGAAAGGGAATTGTGATATCAGACCAACAGGGCAACTGCATTTTGATTGCGAAAGAACAATTGTCATATTGACTACAACCTCTGGATCGGCGATATAATATAAGGTAGTTATTTAACCTTTAGATCGCGCTCCGCCTGCCAATTTTGTTAAAATATTTCTCTAACTATCCAAACAGGCTAGTTAGAGTGATCAATTGTAATTCTCCTCAACGGAGATCACTTAGGGGATATTATTGAAAACAAGAAAGAAGGAATGATGCGAAGAAATATAAAGATAATACTTCCTGTGGAAAGTAACAGATGATAATTATGATTATAGCCCCGTATCTACTATATTTATTCATAGATATATCAATTATTTAATTAAATTGAAGGATAGAGCAAGACTTTATGGATCATCTGTTATTATAGATGCCAAGTACTAGGAAATACTGTAAAATACATGCTCTTGCAAATGTTCATGAAGAGTTAAAGTTAACATTATCCTTCAGAGAATGCGGAAGTTTATTGAACATCTTTATGCCCATACATCGTGGACTTTCTTCATATAGAGACATCTCATGCTGAGGTATCATTAGATCTGCTCGGCCTCTAGTAGGATGAGTATAAATGAAATCATTGCGGGGAAAAGAACCAATATTTATTTTGACATATATCAAAAGTTGCTTTATATTTGTACATGGAAGGGGTAGTAATTGCAATTCTCGGAAGGTGTTTCTACATGAGGCTCTTTTATTTGCTCCTAGTATACTTCTTACTGCAAACTTCTGCATTAGGAAGACACGGTCCGATTTACATGCAGATTCCCTGAATATAATGCCATAAGAACATCTTGAATGAAACTGTGCATAATAATAGGATAG
This sequence comes from Endomychus coccineus, assembly GCA_958510875.1. Taxonomy (NCBI): domain Eukaryota; kingdom Metazoa; phylum Arthropoda; class Insecta; order Coleoptera; family Endomychidae; genus Endomychus; species Endomychus coccineus. The sequence continues at coordinate 78,374,256 of OY294069.1, read as the reverse complement.
TAGTAAGCATCTACTTGTAAGACTCAAAGCATAGCACAGTTGATAATTTGCTACGTAACATATCAATGTGAGCATCCCAATTCAAAGCGTTATCTATACATAGCATACCAGAAAACGTACAGTCTGAACTTGCTCCCAAGAATATCCGACAATTTTCAAGTGGCAACTCTCATTGTAGTTTATTGCACGAGGTGTAAAATAAATGAAAACTGTTTCTGAGGTATTCAGAATGAGTTGATTAGCAGCAAACCATTCTAGGCAGGCATTCAGACTATTTTCGGTATTCTTCATCAGCTCGCGTCTGTTAGATGCGGTGCTTAACATTGAATTATCATCTGCAAACATCGTTAGAATCCCTTGCTTCAGTTACCATCAGTATGAACAACCTGATAACGATCAGAGAAATATGATGATATCCAATCATACAACTTCCCCCTCAATCCATATCCAGACAATTTAGGGAGGAGTAGATTGTGATCAACAAGGTCAAATGCCTTGGTCAGATCCATGAACACTTCATAGCTTTCCCCAAGTTCCTCATATAGATCTTCCATAAAATTCATTATGACGGACTGCGTAGATCTATTCTTCCGAAAACCGTGTTGAAAACATGACATTATTCCATAGCGATTTATGAAGGTCAATATTCTGGAAACTATAATTTTTTCTAGTATCTTGGACGAAGTAGATAACAGGGAGATAGGAGAGACATTGTCAACTTGTTTCATACTTTCATACCCTATTTAAATAATGGTATGACTTTTGCCGTTTTTAAAATATCTGGAAAAATCCCTTCCCGAATAAGTTTACCAGATAAGTAATGGGCACAACTATGAACTCGATCGACCACACACTTTAACATATTACTGGTTATGTTATCGAGACCTACTGAATTTGAGTCTATCAGACTCATAATTGTGTTGAATATTTTATTCTCACATACTGGACTAAGAAATATTGTTGGATAATTTTTGGGCAATCTATCATTGTAAGAGCAACCATCAGCCTGTTCAACAATTTGAATAAAGTTGGATTCATCCTAAGCTGTTTGAGGTATATTGAAAAAGTAGCTGTAAAAGTAACACCGGTCACACGATTTTTGGGTCTAACTTCTACATGTTAAATTTTGGTTTCTCCTACGACAAAAATGAGGAAAAAAATTTATTTTCCGATTAAAGTTTGCTTTTATAGAAACTAGAACAATTTTTCAATTTTTCAATTTTTTATATTTTTTCTACACTTCCACTGTAAATTATAATTAGAAAACATTTTTCTAGATACAAGAGTTCTTCTTCATTCAAGATTTGTGATGAACAATAACATATAGATGTAAAATAACAAGAAATTAATGTCTAAAGTGAATATTTTTCGTATTTCTTCTATGCTAGTATGGGCTCTCTCGTATTAAACCCCAAATTTAATCTCCCATCATATTCTCGTTGTACTGCCCTTTATATCGCAGTTCAAAGTCCATCACGTCTTGGTGAAAACGTTCTCCTTGTTCCTCGGAGTAGGCCCCCCAGGTTGTCTTTAAATTCGTCCAGATGAGAATGTAGCATATGAAGTTTATGAGACATTCTGCAGTCCATAACTTTAAAGCTTTTAAGCATTTTCTCAATCATACTTATCGTCGTAAATCAGACCAAAGCAAACTTTATGAACTAAATATGAATATTCAAGTGTTTTTCAATGTCTAGAATCAGAATTTGAACAAGAGAACAGAAACCCAAAAAAAATATTTTTTTTGTTGACCTGTGTAATTGGAAATTTTATGTTGATTGGTCTCAGAAAGACCATCTATTTTCAGTTCATTTATTGCCTTAGATTTTTTCCTACTACTCTGCAAGCCACTGTTAATAATATCCCAGACTGCTTTACTTTTTTTATCAGCAGTGTAAATACTATCAAAATAATCGCGTTTTGAAGCAGCGATAGCTTTTTGATGTGACTTTTTATATATTTTATAAATAATATCATCTATCATATTGTTGGAAGCCACTTTGTATCTGTATAAATATTTCAGAATGCCTGACGCCTTCCTTATTTCTGATGTGATCCACAGTTTTTCTAAGGAAACGGTCTCAACAGGACGATTTTGGTAAGGGGAGCAAACGTCAATATAATATGCTAAGATTTTTAGAAAAGCATTAAAACCTTCATCAACAGTGACTGTTGCATATACATCCTGCCATGATTCCGTACTGATGTGGCAGTGGAAATTATCGTACGCTGCTCTTGAGTAGTTCCTCCGTTTTACTTTTTTATGATGACTCGCACAATTTTTGGATAAAACCGAATTGAAATTATTGTAGCTGATTAACTGACAGGTATGGTCTGATAAGCCATTCATAATTATGTTGCATTTGGCATTATGATTGCCACTGTTTAGTGTGCTACACATATAATCGATTGCAGTCGCGGATTGACGTGAAAAACGTGTGGGTATACCAATATGAAACTGTATTTTAAATGACATTAGCAGATCAGACAGTTTGTATTTTGCATTTGTATTGAATAGAAAGTCGATGTTCCAATCTCCACAGAGAAGCAAAGACTCATTATCTCTGCAAAGATTGTTTAAAATAGCTTCCATCTCTCTGAAAAATTCACTCAGATCACCAATTTTTAAGGATTGTGTTTCTGAGTACCTGACTTCAATTCCGACGACTTCAATACATTTTTCTTTAGATACTTATTTTATGTCACTTAGTTCTTCAATAATATTACTCATCCCTTTTTACAATATAACTCCACCGTTTTTATATGTCTGTCTACAAAAACCTGCTGATAACGAATAGCCGTGTATTATGTATGTTTCTATCTCAGCTGGCTGCATCCAGTGTTCCCTAAAACATGCTATATCAATTTTACGTGATTCTAATTCTAGCTCGACCATATCGATTCTAATTTGGAGACATTGAATGTTTTGATGCATTATATTGTAACTATGTAAGGTACTATTCTGTGAATTGTAATTATACATTAATGGCTATTCGGAGTAAGACGTATATTTTATCTTCTGTTCCTGAATTTCAGCTTTTTTCATATAAACAGGACAATTAAAATCGAATATGAAATGATCGATATCTAGGTTTAGTTTCATCTTATTGTTGATAGCAATGCAATTATTACACTTACGACTTAACACACTTACATTCATCAGTCTTATGACCATCATCACAACATTTTAGACATCTTACTAAACTAGTACACTCCTTCGCCATGTGCCCAAATCATGCGCATTGGGAACTAGGCAGAGCATTTATGTATTCGAAGACTCTGCACTTTGACCAGTTTATATATAAACAATCCCTATCTAGGACTTTCCGATAAACTAAAGCCTCACACTCAATTATCGTCATAAAATTAGTTTCCATCTTCTTTATTACCTTAATATTCTACCGAGTCTCTTATAAAAATACGTTCTGCTTGCTGATGGTGTCAAGTAAAGAATCTTTATCCATTTCTTCCGCAATGTCGAATACCTTAACACAGGGTTTCATCAAAACTGATGACTCCACTGTTTAATTTTTAGCTAACTTTTTTCAGCAATCTGTTCAATTTTCATGACTTCATCTTTATTCGCACACTTAATTACGACACCTCCATCTCTTACCTTCTTCACTTCAGATATACCAATTTCTAAATCAACTGGACTGACAAATTTCTGGATCGCATCCAAGGTTTTCCTGCTCTCCTGTGCAGTTTTCTTCTTCATCACAACCACTTCACCTGCTACCTTAGCATACGTTTTAGCTTGTACACATTCCGAATTCATCAGCTTTCATCATCGCAGCACAAAACTCATTCAATTGCAAAATGACATCATTTTTGAATATATTCAACTCATTTTTAATTTCCCACATCTGAGATACAATAAAACTGCTGCTCCTACAGAACCAATTCACACCAACAGTTTTATTCAGTATGATCAAATCACTAGATGCTATGCCGACACACTCGATGTAAAAACGTTTACCACAATTGTCATCACATGCAATACTCTGTTCCATATCCTGAATCTTGTCTGAGCAATTTTCACACAGTTCTCCCATCGTGGATAGTCAGTTCAGAGAATAACAGGTCGTTAGGCTTACACCAGGTTACCAGAAAGAGAGGGATCCTCCTTAAACTATGAATATCATCCAGCCATCATCGGCATGTTCGAGCGCGAAATCGATCACTGTTCAGTTTGTGCCAATTATATTTCTCCGATTCCAATTGTCTTAAGAGAACATCAGCATGAATTTGGTCGCTGGCGGAAGAAGTAAGACTAGCGATATTGATAACGTTTCCCAAGGTCCCCACATGGGGTGAACCTGAATGATACGATTCCAAATTCATACCATTCCCATTCCTAGATCTTGAACCAATTTCATAATCGTTTGTTGTGTGTATTTATCAATCAATTTGATTAACGAGTTTAACTGGTAATTGCTAATCACCTGTCAGCGAATAGGACCTTCAGGATTTACGCTTCAATATATATAAATATATAATTGCACGTAATGACAGGCAGTGCCTGAGACAGTATCGAGGCATCGTAGTCAAAAACAGCTTCTAGGTAGGCTGAATTATAGACCTAGTGGTGGCAGCTTAAAAGAACCTCCAGCGTACACGGTTCAACCAAAGTCGCTGATACTCGAGCAGGTTCTAACAAGCAATTCTCGATTCATATAACACGTCTGAAATAATACCCAGCCGACTGTTACAAGTAGTGTATCAGCGATGATATAGGCTTTCAAACCTATCCACTTGCCTGGAACATTCAAATCTGGAGTAATTCCACATTAATAAAACATACGCTCGGCGCACTGTTACACTATTTATACTACATCTTTCCCCTAAGGAGAGAAAAAAAAATCAATTGGTGCACGAAATTGTTTTTTTTTTCTTTTCCTATAATGAATTGATGACTCCTAACTGCTACTGTATAGTTCTACCTTATGTTCACGCACTTCCACTAACTTATTTCCTATCCGCACCAACACGTTTGAGTCTTATCTTCTACCACTGAGTATGGTCCTTATTACTCGAATTATTACTAATCATAATCTCATTGCCTACATCATACTGCTTCTGTTTACAATTTCTTTTATCTAATATATTTTCCTGATAATTTTCGATGCTATCAAATTCTCTTTCGCGTTATTCCAAACTGTTTGAAGTCTGAATTTCAATTCTTTTGGATAACCATCAAATGTATAAGGTGGATATATTGTTCTAGTGATACTGCTGGGAAGATTGCATTTTTCTCAAAACAAGTTAATACGGCGTATATTTAGTTTCCGTATGCACCTAGTTATTTTATAAGAGAAACACCAATAAGGTAACCATGAACTCCAAGCATTCTTATATATGCAGTTAAGTGTTTATGTGAGTTTTCGACAACACCTGAAGTTTGATGGTGATTGCCGTAGAATTTAATTTTTCTGTTTTCAATAGTTCGGAAATATCCTTAAAAACACCTGATATAAACTATGTAACACGGTCACTAACCATTGCTTGTGGTTTGATAAAATTAGTAACAAAAGCGTTTGCAACTGTAACTGCTTCTTCATTCATTGATGTATAACATTCAATGAATCAGCAAACAATCAGCTCACATTGTATTGTGAAAATGTATCTGTTGTTCTCTCCATCTGGTTCTAATGATCAACCCAGGTATAGAAAGTGAGATTCAAAAGCTGATTCTGTTGTTGTGGTGATCATCATAGATAGTTTTGCAATATTGGAATGTTTATACTTCTGACAATCATCACAATTTTTTCAACATTACTATACATACCTTTTCAGGAGTGGTACGTTTGTTTTCAGATTGTTATACATTATATTAACACCGGCATGGCCTCCTGTCGGCAATATGCGAAAATCATTGAGAAGTAATCCTTTCTTTTCTCCATCTAGAATAGGTTCAACACCCCTAATAATTTAAATCTTTATTCATTTTACTGTTGTGGTGATCATCATAGATAGTTTTGCAATATTGGAATGTTTATACTTCTGACAATCATCACAATTTTTCAACATGACTACACATACCTTTTCAGGAGTGGTACCTTCTCAGATTGTTATACATTCTATTAACACCGGCACGGCCTCCTGTCGGTAATATGCGGAAATCGTTGAGAAGTAATCCTTTCTTTTCTCCCTCTAGGATAGTTTCAACACACCTAATCATTTAAATCTTCATTCTCAACTATTCATGTTCCCTGGAAGTTCCTAATATTTTTTCTACTGATAATTTATTTTCCTGATTTCTTATAATAACAAGCTCTTATATTCTGTATCCATGATATAACGAAACGCGACAGTTCTAACCGCACAAATGCTAACGGACAATTCGTAACGCCGATAATTCGTAACGGGGATAACTCGTAACAGCAATACTTCGTAACATCAATAGTTCGTGACCACAACTCTTCGTTACGGTGTATTTCGTAACGCCAACATTTAGTTTTTTAGCAAACTTAGCATTACTGAATTTAGACAAAAATGCATTTTGCATACTCTGTATACTTTCCTACACTAAAAATGGTGGTATTTTTTCCAACACCACTTTTTGCATATATTTTTGTTAATATGACAACTGAAAAATATTTTCCTTTTTTTAATTTTTTATCCTTAATTATCACTTTGAAGTAGTGAAACTAAGTCTGAATAATAATGAATATTTTCATCATAATAATTATAACAATTTATATGTCTTACATCGATAAAATACAATTTTAAAATCATGGTTATCTATTTAATGTAAAAATCAAAACATGTGCGCTATATTCCTCTGAAATGTCAATCGCCGGCCGTTCTACATCATGATCTTGGACGAATCCAACTTATGCGTTCTCTTATTTGTTTATATTTCAAACGTTGCGGCATTCTTTGACCACTTTCATATTGCAAAGAATATGTGTGTTGTAAAGTGACTTCTGGGCACATTGAAATAAAGATTGAAGTGAATAGCCTTCTACGCTGTTGGTAGTCCTGACCAAACCATCTGCTGCATTTTGACGATGATTCCATATGTTTGAAGAAAATGTTGAATCTCGCCTACGGCCATTTCTCAACACACGACCTCTTATATACTTATTTTCAAAGTACTGCAGAAACTCTTCAATTCTGTCATCAAATTCAGAAAAAAATGTCTGCGACTTGTAAATATGCATCAGCATTTTCTTCTATAGAGCGTAATGATATTGAAGTTAGCATCTTAACGTATACTGCAAAATTTTCTACGTTAGAATTAATTTCACGTTTTAAACGAATTTCCCCTAGCTTTCTAATCACTGATTGATTCAAATCATCCTTTTGTTTCAATTCCAGGAAATTCAGCCTTTCCAAAATCAAGTAAGCAAGAATAGGGATTTAAAGTTGGTAATCGGGGTTTTAACATACATAACAATCTTCGATAAGTTTCTTCAGTTTTACTTGGCATTAACGCAAAAACACAAGGAAATGCTATACCATCAAGTTGAACGTGGATAGTATAAAGTTGGAAAAATATTTCAGCCAATATTGATGTGTCAGTAACAAGCATGATAACTGTTCATGTTCAAATATTAGTATTCAATTAGAATCATCAGATCCACTGTCATGTAATAGGAAAATGTTGTATTTTTCAGGTAGTTCAAAATTCATGTTGTTGAGAGTAGCAGGTACAACATCTGTTTCTCTCTGTGTGTAACGCTGAAGTGTTTTCGGAATTGAAGTCTTTTTTGGAACTAGTTATTTAACGCTGTCATTTATTTCAAGAAGTTTTGTACTAGACAATTTTAGGTGTTGCTCCGAAATTTTTCATATTTGCTTTCATCTCATTTACCACCTTTCTTGCATCTGCTTTGAAAGGTTGTACAATAAGTGAATGTTCTTCGTTGCTTCTGTTGATATCGTCACCTTCTGTATGCACAATTGCTTTGCACTGTTCCGACACTTACAATACACAATTCCAGATTCGGTTACCCGATTTTGGACAAACTCGAAATCTTAATATATAAGAGTACGTTTTCCACGCGAACTAAGACCATGCGTAAGTTCATTTGTCGTATTAAATTTCTTACAATTATTATTCAGAGAACTCTAGACACTAGTTAGAAGATCACTAATATTTCTCAATTCATATATTTGAAGACATTCCTCTCATTATCTGTAACCAATCACAAGGCTTATAATGATATTTGATGAACAAAATGTTTACCTAGAAAGTTGGGAATTTCTAAAAACTGTAATCGGCTTAAAGATGGTAATCGGTACGGAAATTTCACTTATAACTTCTTTATTACTTCATCTAGGTATATGGCAAATTAAACAACATTAAAAGGAACAAAATTTAATTACATTCCCTGTTACAGGTAGATTATATTCATTTTGAGACACAATTTAAAAAAAAAATATTTTTCCTCAAAATATGAAACGAGTTAAAAATGTTTATCCTGATATTGGTCCGTTGATGATAAACGTAATTCCAATTGCACTGTGATAAAAGTTGGTTTCCATGTTGTGATCTTAAGTCTCCTATACATCCCTCACGTAGCCAGCGTACGTGATTCTCAAGCGGAGAACCGATAGTAGTGCGATACGTCACTACCGATAAAGCTTCATACCCTATAAAAACAATACTTCTATCTTCTCCAAAAACCAAATAATTGACATCAATATAATTACCATTGGTTCCTTTCCTCAATTTATTTAATATTTTTTTCGATACAGATCGCAATTCAGCAGCGTCTAAGGGGGGTTTCAAAGCCTCGACAATGCCAGGGTGACCAAGCCTGTCATCAGATCTACTATTTCCATAATCCTTCCCTAAACATGCTCTCCTGCTTTGAGCCATTGTCATTACTTCAATTTTTAATCCTCCAGTCATTCTCCTAGACAACGTTTTCTGTTCCTTTTAGGTAAATAACTGTGGAATCGAATTCTTCCTGCGGTAATCTGAATTTTGTTAACCTACTCGACGGCTGATTCATGCCGAATAAATATATAAATGCTTTGAGATCTGAATAAATAACGAATTTTTTTCCATACAAATATGGTCTAGGTCTTTTCACAGTCCACACAATTGCTAAAAGTTTCTCAATAGTGCAATAATTTTTTTCTGAATTGTTCAACATTCTACTGGCAAAGCAACTGGATTATCGTTACTATTACGTGAAACCGATCCAACTGCATACCCAGACGCGTCTGTCCTTACAATAAATTCATTAGTTATGGAAAAATTCGGATATTGCAAAATTGGCGGGCTCAGAAGTATTTTTTTCAATTCAACGCGTGGCGAAGTCCCAATAAACAGTCTGGAACATTTTGATGAAACTTGGCGAATATTAGAAAAGAAAATCTTTATGTTTGTTTATGAAATGCTTTATCTTTACTTATCCGAATCCTGGTGTAACTCGAGGTTCATAATAACGATGAGGTTAAATTGCATTTAACTATGCAATCTCTCAATTTTCTTATAACTTTGACATCGGATTCGTGATCGCCAACGTCGAGAACCCCCGAGTATCTATTTTCAACTGATTTCAGACAATATCGTTACTATTACATGAAACTGATTCAACTGCATACCCAGACGCGTCTGTCCTTACAATAAATTCATTAGTTATGGAAAAATTCGGATATTGCAAAATTGGTGGGCTCAGAAGTATTTTTTTCAATTTTTCAGGAGAAACATCGATATTTTTAGTTTCGATAACTCTTCCCCCAAATCGCCCCTACAGATTTGATGAGACAAAAAAAATATGCGAATATTGTTGGTATTCGTATAAACTACCTTCGCGCAAAATTTGAGGTACCTATAGATAAACGCGTGGCGAAGTCCCAATAAACAGACTGGAACATTTTGATGAAACTTGGCGAATATTAGAAAAGAAAATCTTTATGTTTGTTTATGAAATGCTTTATCTTTACTTATCCGAATCCCGGTGTAACTCGAGGTTCGGTATAACGATGAGGTTAAATTGCATTTAACTATGCAATCTATCAATTTTCTCATAACTTTGACATCGGATTCGTGATCAGCAATCTCGAGAACCCCCGAGTGTCTATTTTCAACTGATTTCAGACAATATTAAAGAAATGAAGGAAAAAGTGCATAATAAAATACTTCCATACTATTGCAAAATAGATATTTTTTTTAATCATTTTGATGTCAGATTCACAATCAGCAACCTTGAAACTCTTTAACTACGAGTTTTCAAGCACTTACAAGCAATATTCAGGAAGTTCATTAAAAAGTGCATCTAAAAACTTGTGCATCGAATCCCCCAGTCAAACATAAGTAACAAAGTTTACAAACACCTCCCTTGAGAGAATGCGGAAAACCGCTGAGCTCTATCAATCCACGTAACGTTTTTCCTAAGTTACTCCTAAATACAACGTACTATGCCAGCCTCTTGAAGTGTTAATAGAAGCTGACATATATGGTAGACTTCCCACTGAATAACAGTCTCAGCTTTCATATGGACTAACAGTACAAAAACAAAATTATGATGAACTGTATTCGTTGTAACGAATGAATCAGGAAAAGAGACTCGATGAGTATACTATCGATGACGTTACAAGATTTCTACATTATGAGACCTTAAACTGATTGCGATTCGTGATAAGACGGATGCTGAGACTGACAAGGTGTTGGAGGAAGAAGATAAACAAAAGTTTCCTCAAGGATTCAGTTGGAATGATGATAGTAGTTATGCAGTGTCTCTTCCATGGAAGGAGTAGCCATCAAGAGACTACATTTACCTGCAATATTCAGGAAGATCATTAAAAAGTGGATCCGAAAACTTGTGCATCGAATCCCCCAGTCAAACATAAGTAACAAAGTTTACAAACACCTCCCTTGAGAAAATGCGGAAAACCGCTGAGCTCTATCAATCCACGTAACGTTTTTCCTAAGTTACTCCTGAATACAACGTACTATGCCAGCCTCTTGGAGTGTTAATAGAAGCTGACATATATGGTAGACTTCCCACTGAATAACAGTCTCAGCTTTCATGTGGACTAACAGTACAAAAACAAAATTATGATTAACTGTATTCGTTGCTACGAATGAATCAGGAAAAGAGACTCGATGAGTATGTTGTCGATGACGTTTCAAGATTTCTACATTATGGGACCTTGAACTGATTGCGATTCGTGATAAGACGGATGCTGAGACTGACAAGGTGTTGGAGGAAGAAGATCAATAAAAGTTTTCTCAAGGATTCAGTCGGAATGATGATAGTAGTTATGCAGCGTCTCTTCCATGGAAGGAGTAGCCATCAAGAGACTACAGTCAGCTGCAAGAATGTTGAGAGAAATTAGTTTATTTGATTCTTACCCAAAACTTTTTGTTCATCGGATTTTGTTGTGAGATTTATCTAGGGATCAACCCTAACAAGTGAGTCAAATGGTAATAAGATCCAGTATGTCCCTCAACGAGCTGTCATCAAGTTGAGCAGTGCCATTACTGTTTGACCTGTTTTTGATGGATCGTGCAAAATAGTCAAGAATTCTCCATTGAATGACAGTTTGAAGGAAGGAAGTGGTTATATACAGATGTTTCCTGCTCTATTATCTCATTTCCGATACAAAATGTTTTATCTCAGATATTGGAATCTCTTCAGATGAGTAAGAAAAGAGGGTCGGAATTATATAAGTATGTAAATTCTAAAGAAAGAAATCATCGAGTATCGTCATGTTCGAGTAATGTTCGGAGCTCTTGAAGTCCCTCTTTTTCAGGAGCTGTGTTGGAACATCATTTGAAGAATGTCCAACCATCAGACAAAAAAATTCCTAACAAACTGTGAAAACTTTATATGTGGATATTGCGTTCGATCGGTCGATACCATGGGGGGATTATTAGCAGTTCAGAGAGAAGTCGACGGAGCTACTATCTTAGGCAAAAATTTACCTTCGAATACGATTGATGTCAAACGTGGACAAGATGAGTTATTCGAATATATACACAGTATCATGTTTATGCTGTCACAATATTTCTGATAGTGGAATTGCCTCGGTAGACATCACTACAACTTTTCAAGTAAAGTCTCTAGGTGTTCCAATAAAGAAAATGGCGATTTCAGAATTGGAACAGACTAGTTGCCTAATTGGTGCTAGGTTGTTTTGAAGAAGTTTAATTCGCCGAGGAAATCTTAATTAAGAAGTCAGAAGGAATCTTTTGAAGATAAGGGATTGGATATATTTGAGGATGAAAAAGGAATTATTCGAATTAAGACCAAAATCTTATATCGAGATGATCATAACTATTTCAGATGTACTTCTATATGAATATAACTTGGTGAAACAGTTCATTTTGATTGAACACTGGAGTCGAATTCATGACGACCAAATAAAGTGGAATGTATTGAATCCTTGAGTTTAGGAAAGCTATCAAATCTATAACAGCGAAATGTATTCGATGTCGGAGGTCAAAAATGTTGTGAGTAGTCCACCTCCTCTGGGGCAGTCGATCGTGTTCGAGATGCGGAACTCTTTGAAGTAAATGGAGTGGCCTTGACATTTATAGAATGAGAAAAATGTTTTCAGTGTTTAGAGCTGTTCGGTTGGGAGTCAGTGATAACGAAACTAATTTCTACGGAGCAGACAATTTGTTCAGATCGTTAAATTGGAATTCCATCCAGAAAGTGGAAAGTGGAAATTGGAAAATCAATGTGACTGGGGTCATGGTGGCGAGGTTTTTATCGACGTCTCATTTTCATATATTGAGGAAACTTTACAGAAAGTTGAGGCTGGACTAGGTTTTCAAAATCAAGGAATCTGCGATGGAGAATTTTTTGCCATTGGTGAGGACATCACGAAAATCCAAGAAATACATACCTACTTCGACGGGAAAAATATGAGTTTCTCAATATTTTAAGAGCTGTGCATATTTATCTGGAGGAAATCTATGTTCCCAATTTGAACTTTCGAACAGAGAGCGTTATGTTATGAAAACATAATATAAGATAACTTTATGAAAAACGAGTACATTTTAAATATGGATGTTGCAATCACATCATTCCAGGCAAGGAGCTTCAAAACTAAAGAGTATTCCCAAATCTCAAAGTGTAATAACAATACGTATGACCATAAATCATGGACAAAGTTTGTCGGTGATATATTGTATCAAATGGGAATTGTAAAGAAAATTCGAAAGAATATAACACATCAGCTCACATTCCATTGTGAACAACAGTCTCACATACAAATCAAAAATTAAATAGATCATACAAGGAGATGACATCCCCAGGACAGCTCTTGCTCAAGTATGAGATCAACTCATAATGCTGTTCTCCTCTCGGCCAATGGTCGGCTCCGGTAGACAACATCTCAAATATCTGAACGCCTACAAGAGACAACATGTTTTTCTATGCGCAAGGCATAAAATCTTCGGAAACGACTCACTTTGTATCCGAGCGTCATATTTTTTATAATAAATCTGAACTGAAATTACTCCAGATTTGATATTTCCAGATGAATGAATAGGTTTGGAAGCCTATCTCACTGCTAGTAATACTTGCACTTGTAACAGTCAGCTGGGTATTATTCCACGTAGCGTTAATACATCATCGACGTGTTATGTGAGAATTGTTTGTTGGAACCTGTTCGGGTATCAGAGATCTAAGTTGATCCGTGTACCTTTGAGGTTCTTTCAAGATGCCACCACTAGGTGTATATTTCAGCTCACCTAGAAGATGTTTTTGACTACGATGCCGCGATCCCTTCCAAGGGGCCGCCTCGTTTAATAACATCTTTATTTATGTTCAAGCGTAAATTCTGAAGGTCGTATTTGCTGAGAGGTGATTGGGAATAATCAGTTAAACACGTTAATCAAAGTAAATAATAAATATATATTGAATTAAATTTGAAAAAATGTAGTAAGTCAAAATCCAACAAATTATCATAAGATTTATCCAAAATTCAGAAACGGGAATGATACATAAATTTAAAGACGTAAAATTCAGGTTCACCCTAAGTGAGAACCTAGGAAACTGTTATCAATGTCGCTATTTCTACCCCTTTCGCCAGCGAGTGAGATCCTGCTCAGGTTCTCTTGAGAGAGATTGAATCAATGAAAGCTAATTAGCACACACGGAACCGTGATCGATTTTGCTCTCGATCACGTCGATGATTGATAGATAATATTTGAAATTGAAGGATTCCTCTCTTCCTGGTAACCTGAGGTAAGCCTAACGACTTCATACTCGATCATATCACCTAAGTGATCTCCGATAAGCGGAATTTGTATAGAAAATAGCCTAAATGGCTGAAAGAACATACATCAACAAAAATAAACATTGGCGGGCGGAGCATGGTCTGAAGGCTAAATAACCACATTATATAATATCGTCGATTCAGAGGTTAAAGTCAATATGACAGTTGTTCTTTGGCAACCAAAATGCACTTACCCTGATGATCTGATATCACAATTCCCTCTCAAACTCCTTGTAGTAATAAAGCACAAAAGATTTGAACACTCGATTTCTACGTCGTATTAGATTATGGATGATATTGAATTGTCACTAAAATGATCTTTAAGGAAACAAACACTTTCCGCGATACGTGAAAGACGCGAACAAGTCCCGCGCTGCTTCAGCCCCACCAGGAACATACCCCTTGTTGCACAAAATCCTACGTTTAATTTTGCTACACAACTGAGTTCTAAATATGAGCCAATTCAATGCTCCAAACCACCCCTACGCAAGCTACCTACAGCTCCGGGTTCCTTCCTTTCACAACACTACAATCAAAATTGACCGTAGGTTGAATTTGAATAATTTCTATGTTTACTTATACGAACACAATTTGGTAAAATGATTTTAATCTCTATAAATTTTTTGCATTCAATTTGTGACAATCTTAACAAACAGGATATTAATTGATTTCGAGAAATATGATCTTTGTAACAACAATTAACCTGGATTAAAATTATACATGACTGGAAAACTACTTCATTACTTTATAGAGACATGATCTCAACAAAAATAAAAAGAAATTAAAGATGTCTTTTGAGTTCTAACTACGAGCCGATTCAATGCTTCAAACTACTTGAACTACCTACTATCTGAAGGGATACTGTATGGATTCAACTTATGGTGATACCACGTGGAATTTAGATTCACTAGGGGCTTGCGAGAGTAATTTAGTATCACTGTACGAAGGGGAAGCTCACCTGGTGAGGAGTAAGCAAGGAGATGTATATGTTGTAGTAGAGCGCGCCGACAAATTGCGCCAGCTGTGATCTCACTTACGGAACACTGTGGTCACGAAGTTTGGCAGACCGAACACGCGAAATTACTAGTTCGAAACATCAGCAGGCTGCCGCCACTAAGGCAACGGAGAATATAGAGGTAGTGAATGTGGATCTGCTATCTTATGTTAACAGCAAGCCCCTCTACATCGAGCAGTGATCTAAAAAGACCTGGGCCAGAATGTATGCCGACACGATTCACCGGAGATGCCTGATACGCTGAGAGATTTGGCAAAATCAGTCAGCCATCGTATTGCATGCCCGCGAAGATGTAAGATGAACAATAAAGAAGGAACCGGGATATCTGAGAAAGGTGCTAGGGAAGGTGATATACCTAGTCCAATGTAAACCCCGACCAGCCCTAGTGCAGAGGACCGAACAGTGCTTCAACGAACCTCCTATTACTGTTAACAACCAGAGTAAATTCATGGCACAGTAGGGATGGCCTCACTTTGGCCCGCCAGACAGAGAGCCTTATCAGATGTAGGCAACCATTCGCGCATGCGCGGTCATGGTGTGGGTAGTTCCAGTCTGTATTACCGGCCGGGTAGGCGGCTAGGGTGTGGTGTCGCTTCTGCCCGTTAAGTGACCCTCTGCCCGCTAAGTGACCTTCTGCTAGGGATCTATGGCTCGTGTCAGAGTCTATAGAGCGAGTAGTGGTAATCATCTTGTATATACAAGGTCGTTCGAAACAGCTTGTAAGCAGGGTGTGAGGTTAGGGAGAATTTCAATGTAAAGCAGCATATAAACATATTGTACTTATCCAGACAAAAGACACGAGAGCAGATAGTTGAGAGGATTCAACCTGTGAATATTTATGGAAAAATAAAACTACATTCTTAATAAGATCAAAATAATATTAATGCACCTTATAATTCTATAGTAACAAACAGTAATCGCGGTTAAACGGCCGGATAAATCATATCTGTTTTGAAACACATCGCTAGCATATTAAGATTGCAACGCGCCGGGCATGACGTGTGTTAGAAGCCGCAAATATTTATATGAGTTAGATAACCAACACTTGTTAATATTTACCAGGCTCGGGCTGGCCCCAGACATTTGTTTTCTTCATCGAGCATCATTATTATAATTATTATTATTATTAACGTTTACAAAGAAAGGCGGCTTTTTCAAGCCGATATCATTCCTCATCATTAATGTGAGAAATGTACATTATCACTCTGTTTGAAATTTCCCTAATAATTAATTACTTAAATTTTATAAAGTAAGGTGAATAAATTATAAAATATTCTAACAGTGTAAACAAAACATTTCTTCTGGATAATTAAAGATAAGTGACTCAAGTTGAACCAGGGAACATCTGTTATGTATTCAGATTATAAAACAAAATATTTCTTCCAGATAAGGATGTTTATCCAATAAGTTTTTAAATTGATTGACATTTGATGAAATAACAATATTATTGGGAAGATTATTCCAAGTGTGCGGCACATTATTACTAATGAAGTTATGTCGTGGCAGATGATTACATTTCTCGAAATATAATGTAAAGGCATGTCCTCGTAAATTGACATTATGACTAAGCATAAAAATTTTAGACATATCACAACAATAATGATTGTTTAAAATTTTACAGGTTTCAATTATGCTACCCCTGTCACGTCGACTCTTCAAAGTAGGAAGTTTTAACACTTTCAATCTGTCTGTGTAGGTTAGGTTTCTAAGAGATGGTATCTTGGTGGCACGACGTTAAACTCGTTCCATCATATCAATATCTTTTATGAAATAAGGAATCGATACGACACAGGCGAATTCTAATATTGGCATGCTTCAAAAATCCCGCGACTGTAGAGCAAATATAAGATATATAAGAGTTTCAGGCTGGAAAGGTATAATGTGTAATGTTATCGAAAGAGCAACGTGTTGTTATTATTATTCATTCTATTCGTCCTCGGAGTCCAGACGAACAAATATCTAGTAAAATATGGGTATATGACGGAAAATTCCAATGGGTTGAGTGAAACAGAGGATGCATTGAGGGTGTTTCAAGAATTCTATAGGCTGCCAATAGATGGCACCCTAAATAATGAGACTTTGAAATTGATGAATACGAAAAGATGTGGAGTAGGCGATGATTCTTCTCAATACAGAATAACGACCAGATGGCTGAAGCAGAAATTGATATGGGGATTCAGATTTGCCCTCACTCAGCTGCTTAGATTGACCACTGAGGTATTTGAAGCATGGAGCAAATATTCGGTGTTGAACTTTGAATATACAGGTGATAACTGGCACGGGGTCTTCAATGAGATGTCTGTCACAAAGGACTTCAACGAGGTGTCTCCTGGGGAGCGCGCCATCTATGAATGAACTCTCATAGTGTCATGGCACATGCCACATGTGTTTTTTCATCGACTTAAGCATCATCATCAGAGTGAAGGGGTCTACACCGAAAGTTTTTTTTTTTGATAGTATATCATTCAGAATTAAAATAATAACATTATGATTCATGACGCGGTTCTTCACACTAAACTTCGAACTGATCCTGTAATCGGGGAATACTCCATTATACGGTCGTTAATGATGATGCAATAAGCCCGGGTGTTTGTAGGGAAATTAGGATACTTTTCATCTCTAGTTTGACGTCAACTGTTGATGAATTCATAGCATCGTTTCATTTTGAACAATCAATCACAAAAATAGCTTTATTTTCGAATGCTATATAATCTAACATCGGCTCGCTTATTATTCCATTTGAAAATGATCTCTGGAAATCATAGTATATCTGGTATGCTTACACGTACTGCTGATCGTTGAAATTCAATTCCATGGCTCCATAGGGATAACACTCTGAATTCAAGTATAATTTTACATTTAGCAAGTTTATATTATCGAAATATATACTGTGTTTAACAGGATTATTTTTTCGATCAGTTTGGGATGCCAGAATCACCTATCTGGGGCGTTCCAAGTTCTTTGATGTTTTAACAGCCCAAATGTCACGAGTGCTCTCCTTCATCAACGGATTTTCATGCGGATCCCAACTGCGGGAGGGAATCAAAATTGGCTTCTCAGCACTCAAATTCTCCAACATTTGAAATTTAACTTTATCATTTGGAAACAAATTTCGCACTTTTAATGCCTTCACATTTATTTTAGCCGTTTTCGTGCCTGTGTTATTATTATAGCAATCGTTATCGGTTCGAGACCTTATCAAGCGCAGCGTATGTTTACCATTCAAAACGTTGTTAGAGTCAATGAATAGGCCTAGCAGAAAATTCAAAGGTATCCATAAATTGATTTCATTATTGTAGACTGAACTCATTGCATCCTGATATGACCATCCAGACATAGCTAGAGGTATAGATTCATGTTCGGTATATGTTAGATAAGCTCTGATGGTGATGACAATACCATAATCACTAACTTTGTCTATCTCTCTTCCATTCAATTCATAACTGATATATTCAAACAGAAACGCTCCGAAATTATACGTTAGGGTACATTCACCATCGCCACCTGCTTCTGGCTGGGATTCTGCCTCGATGAATAAAGCAGACGAGGCCAAATATACCAATACATCTTGTTGATTGATTCATATCTCAATTTCATCGCTGTTGCCGAAAGATGTTTTGTGTGGATAGAAGGTGTAAGTTTCTTCTCGGATGATGTCTTCAATGAAGTTTGGCTCGTTGAATATTTGAAGTTTTTCTGACATTGTAACTAAGAAACTTCAAAAATTTTATATTTTCCAATGATAGTGTTGCAGAAGCAACCTTTTCCCTGTAACGAACAGGTTGCGTTACGGGATTATATATAGAACTCTTTAAAGAACAGAGTAGAATTCTTTTCGGTTAGGAAACTTGTCATATGATATTAAAAGATATCTGCCGGTCAATAAAACATAGATTATTGATACTACCATGCCTGATATGAGATGTCACTAAATATCGCGGACTGGGAATGTAGGATAGCGGAAATCGGAAATTATTCATTGTGTTGTTAACCTTTAATAGGGTAAGTCGAGTTATATTTCATATTCTTTACATTTTCTTAATTTTTGCTTCCGAAATATGATGCACATCAGGCTACAGATGATTTGATTTAGATTGTTATTAAACGTCCGGATGTAAAGTACCTGAATGTAATTATATTTCGGAGGAAGTTTCTCGACTTATCCTAAAACACACAATCAGATTTGCATTTAGCATGATCCCAGGTATATCATTTCCATCATTACCGGGATTGTTGTAGTCGTTGTATGGAATTACTCTGACGAGTCGTGGGCAGTTGATGCAGACAATATTTAATTTCCACCTTTTTACTTGACCCTGCAATTTGTGCACATGGTAGTGGCGCGATTCTGTAGATCGCCATTTTGTTATCCTAGTACAAGATACATAGGGTGGTCTTATTAGACCAACGTGCCGTAAAGGTTGATAAGGGTAAATACGAAACAAATTACCTAATTACTGCTTATTAGGTATACATATATTTATGACACTGTCACGCCGTTTGGGAGTTAATACAGTTTACATTATCAATCCACTTGTACAATTCATTTCAAGCAAACCAGAATTTTTTGCTAACTAGCAAATTTTCAACCTTTCAAATAATATTCTTTCAGATATAATTTTAATTATTATTCTTTCAGTCACATGTTAACTTTTTGCTAATTTTAAAAATCAATTGTAATCGTTTATTTCTTTCAGATTAAATTAAAATTTTGCCTAAATTGATATCTCGTCAAAATATCCATTTTGTACTAGTGTTTTCGCAATTTGGGAAAGATAACATTATCGGTTGTGGAATCACCTGGTTATTCCAACCGACGGTGTTGCTTGTCCTTTTGATCTCAAGTCAGGTACTGTTCGTTCTTTGAATTCACAGGGTTTGAACGTCTGAGGTTCCTCACCCCTTCACTCCAAGGTGGTTTATGACTTTCCTGACAGGACCGACTTCCAGTTCCTACGAGTTCCAAGGAGGGTAACATTTTCTTGTTTGAATGACCATAATTTCATTCTCTGATTTTGTTGTTTATCCGAATTTGTATTCCACTAATTTTTATAGAATCATTCGAGGTCTACTGTAAGTCCTCTTATTGGAAATTTCGTTCTTTTCAATTTAATAATTGATTTAATTTATTAATTGTTTTCTTAAAATTCAATTTATGTTACAAACCAATTTAATTCAATAATTGATTACTTAAAATTTCATTTATGTTACAATTTGATTTAATTTAATAATTGTTACTTAAAATTTCATTTATGTTACAATTTGATTTAATTTAATAATTGTTTTCTACGAATTCAATACTATTTATATTTCCAATTGGTATTCTAAAAATTTGTAATTCAAATTTTGTTTATAATTCAAATTCTGTTGGAATATACGAATTGTTAAGTTCAACTTGTATTGTTTTTCTGAATTTCCATCGACTGTTAAACCATCTCGTAGTGCTTGTATTCTTGACTGTGAATTCATTTAGTTTTATAGTTTTTTTCAAGCAGTTGGCGCTCGGGCAATTCACCAGTCTTGAATCACAAGGCACGTTTCACTACGAGCCCTGAGAGTAACTAATTTAAATTGAGCTAGCTGGTCCAATTAAAACCAACCCAAAGCGGGTCCGTTTCACTGGCGTCCAACGTGGGGCCAGTGAAACGGAAAATCACATGTTAATAGTTTAACCGAATGAGATTTCTTCATAAAGGAAGAATTTATCCATGGGATATAACATAACAGTATCTATTCCCCAACGATATATGATATAATAGTATTATTAGTTTTTAAAGAAAGCATAAGCATCGAATGGTTGAGTGGTAGAAAACAGGAAAATTTCATGAGTTCTCTCTTGTTTACGCTTCATTCAGAGCAGACTAGAAATTAGAGACCGGTATGATGTCTTAGTGGCATTCTTTATTATGAAATAAAGTATTTACTAATCAAATGAAGTTTGAATTCATTTAATATAGTTTCTTTATAATAATCTTGATAACGACGCATATGTATTATAATTGGTTTGGAACTCGAAGAGCACAAGCGGTCTTTTTTTGATGACTCAGAGCTTGCATCGCCCTAAGCACAGAAACTTGGAGACTTTATTATATCCTTTATAGTTATATTTTTAAGTATAATTATACTGATATAACAGAGAATTATCTGTTTACCGGCATGTCTTAGTGGCTTCCGTTATTATGAGAAGAAGCCTCAAAATATCATACCAATGAATATCTTTGTTTACATATTTTTATTTAATTATGAGATTTCAGAATAATCGGAATTTTCAATTATTATTTAATTGAATGTATGAAGGAAAAAAAAAATCTCCCCATTATCCCTAAGGTATTTAGAGACCGGTAGAACGTCATAGTGGCGTGAGAGAAGAGTTTCGTGTGAACAACGTAGCACACAAGTTAATATAGTTATAATTGATAGAAGGAGAGGAAAAAATAGTAGCTGCATGTTAGTGAACTAGGTTCACAATAGTGAATAGATGTTTTCACAAAGTTATCCCAAGCATAAGTGTAGGTCCAATTCAAAGTCCCCTACACTCCGGACCAAATTGATTAACAATCAATACAATTTTACTTGTATATTTAAAAAAAAATGAAATGATAATGAGAGACTAACCAATAATGTCGAATTAATAAAATACTATATCGCAACTCTATGAATAAGAATAAAATTTCAATTCTCAAGAACAATACTGAATTTAATCTAAATAAGTCCAATCTTTGAGTCAAAAGATTCTCTCTAGTTTAAGTTACCTTAAAAAATAAACTATAGATACTTGAGAGCTTATTTCTGAAATTATACGTTTTCCAGACAATAACTCACGGATACATAAGAGCTTATTTCTGAAATTATACGTTTTCCAGACAATAACTCACTCTAAATTAGTCCAATCTTACGTGTTGAAAACACTAAGAGAACAGACTCTAAAAGAAGATGCTAGAGTTAATTTTCAAACATGACATAGCATGGACCAGCGGATCCCAAATTAACATATGCAATTATTGAAAAACAAACTCGTAAAGTGGAAGTCTCAAACTTCCAAATCCACCCACTTTCCAGGGTGATCAAGTCCTAAAAATGGTGGTTTCACTATAACAACTATAAAAAAATAATGTATCCGATAAAGTTAAGGTAACTAATGAAAATAAATTGGACTATACTAAAATAAAGAGTACAAAATTCAGAAATCTGGCAATCAAAGTAAAACAATGATACTTAGCGTCATCCGTGCAGAAGAAAGAGCGAAGCAGATCGGAGCAACAGGGAACCCCCGCAGATCACCAATAATTTGCAGCTTCCTTAACAGTATTTATCTACTGTGGCAATTGAGGGTCTCGACTCCCCAAAACTGACAGTCATAAATGCGAACCTCAAAATCCACCGCAGAATTAGCAACCTGCTAGGAACTCTATCTCTCACCACTGGAACTCTCATCCTCCTGTTCAGAATCGTCATTGCACAGGTCTTCTTTTATATCCTTTACATGCCAATTTTCCAAATTCTGCCTGTCTTCATTCTGTAACTCATATACTAGATTAGAAATTATTTTGGTTACGACACATGGTATATACTTAGGAGCCAGTTTGGCTGAAAAGAAATTCGCTGCGTTGGACTGAACAAAATTTCTTTTCCAAACTTTATCACCCACCTTGAAAGCTACTGGGCGTTTTCTCAGATTATAATGCTTTTTGTATCCCTTATATGCCGTTACAATGTTTTGTCTTACCTCATCGAAGACATTCGGTAATGACTCAATATCTGATTGTCTATGAATCTTGTTAGAAACATTAAGAATGTCGTTATCTCCAACTTTGCCGTAAAAATCGCCAGAAATAGGAATTTGACGTGCAAACATTAAAAATGCAGGGCTGAACCCTGAAGAATCATGCTTTGTTAAGCGTAACGCTTGCGTTAATTGAGAAATGTTTGCATCCCAATCCCTATGATTATCGTGTATAAACGAAGAAATAGCGGTAATTAAAACTCTATTAACTCTTTCGCTATTATTAACTTGTGGGTGATAACGGGCATTCAACCAATGTTTAACTTTGTAGTCAGCAAGGAATTTCAAAAATTGCCTGGATGTAAATTGGCTTGCATTATCTGATAATAAAATCTGGCATACCCCAAAAGTAAGGAAAACTTGATTTTCCAAAAATTCAATAGCCGAACCCGAAGTGGCTTTTGCACAAGGATAGATAAACACATATTTAGTGATCCAATCTACCGCAACCAAAATATATTGATTACCACGTTTAGAACGAGGTAAAGGGCCTTAATAATCTATACTCAATAATTGCATGGGAAAGTCAATATTTTTCATTTGCCCCATTAAGCCGTGTCTTTGTACATTGGGACTCTTTTGAGCAGCGCAAATTTTACAATTCTTTACTAATCGAATTACATCCTGCCTCATTCGAGGCCAATAATGCTGTTCACATATCCTATACATAGTTTTCGAGATCCCAAAATGGGCGGCTGTAGGAACACAATGAAACTGTTCAGAAATTTTAAGTCTGTTTGCCGATGGAACTGCCAATTTCCATTCCGTTAAATTAGAAGATACACACGTAGGAAGTTTGACGTGTTAATATAACCCGTTACCAACTAATTTGAAATCAGGGTACTGATCTGGATTAATGGGTACTTTATTTAACATATCCGTGTACCATTTGTCCGGAATAAGTTCTTGATCACTGATTACATTAATATTAGGTACGTCCCTTGACAAATAATCTGGCACAACCATTTGTGATCCTGGTCTATGGCGTATATTTAAATCAAATTGAGACAATTTTAAAGCCCATCTACCTAAACGACCAATTGGATCTTTCAAATTATGTAACCAAACTAAACTGGCTTGATCAGTGTAACAAACAACCCTTGTACCCTCTATAAAACAACGGAATTTAGACAACGCAAACAGAACAGCTAATAACTCTCTTTCGGAAACTGTATATTTTCTTTCTGCTTTACTTAAAGTTCGACTAGCATAAGCTACTGGATGTTGTAAACCATTATGTTCTTGAAAAAGTACACAACCTAACCCGACGTCGCTAGCGTCGCTTTGTATAGAAAATGATTTAGAAAAATCTGGACTTCTGAGAACTGGAGCCGACGTTAGGCGTCGCTTCAGCTCTTGAAAAGAAGACTCAGCTTCAGGAGTCCAAGTAATCGGTTGGTGCTTTTTCTTACTTTTAATAAGTTCTGTGATAGGAGCTGTTAGAGTAGAACAATCTTTAATAAATCTACGATAAAATGAAATTAATCCCAACAGCCTCCGGACTTGAGTGGATGTTTTTGGTGAAGAAAGAAGAGTAACGGCCTCAACAAGCTCACCACTAGGGCGCAATCCCTCCATATTCACGATAAAACCCAAAAATTTGAGAGAAGGTCTGCAAAAATTACATTTTTCAGCATCAACTGCAAGGTTAGCTAATTTGATCTTTTCATATACTTTATGTAACACTTGAATAAGTTCTTCGAAAGAATTTGTAGCGATGATTATATCATCTAAATAATCTCATCAATTTCTGAATTTAAATGGTTTTGTAAAGCAGGAGAAAAGGGGTATTGTCTTTTTCTAAAAGGTTCTGTTTCCGACACAGTAATTGTATGTTCTATTAAAGAGGTACGTCCTATTTCCGTCAAGGAAAGTTGTTCAAAAAGTTCAATTTTTGCTTGAAGTTCTGTTTTTTGTAACGTATTTAAAGAATCATAGCTATGAATAGCAGTAACATTATTTGACTTAATTGTAGGTTCGATGTTCCAGATAGAATTACCAAAGTCGACCTTAATATTATGATATTTGCAAAATTCTATACCCATTATTACTGCTTGTTGTATAGAAGGAATTACGTTAAATTTAACAGAAGTCTGAATATTATTAAACGAAATAGGAACGTTAACTATTCCCAAGACAGGTTGATGTAAACCATCAGCGGTTGTTACAACGTTGACATTGCTATCCCTATATATTGACAATCTATATTTTTCGATAATGAAATTACCCTTTGAACCTATAACATTAATGTTAGAACCTGTGTCCAACAATGCAGGAAAAGAATCCTCAAAAACTTTAATGTTCAAATAAGGTCTATTGTCATCTGGTAACTTTAAAGAAACCGGGGAAACGATTTTAGGAGAACAATTCTTTTTAATTCTAACCAACCACTTTTCCCATTCAACCCTGTCGAAGGTTCCTTCTACTTTCGTTTGTTTTTATTTGTGAAAGTACCTGGGTTTTGATTTGAAGTCGAAGCTGTAGCCAGGCCTGTAGGCTTCGACGCCACGTTTTTTGACTTACATCTGTTACAAGATGTGCTAACTATGTTAGGTACTCCACATCCAAAACAAAAAGTTTTCCTAGGGGCAGAACAAGAAGTATACTTGTGCCCTTGGGAACGACAATTCCAACAAACAACTGGAGAAAAGGTTTGTAACTCATTGACTGTAGGTCTAAACTTTATTTTAGGTACATTTTCCTGTACTACCTCTTGACTTTTAAAACGAAACTCGAAATCTTCTATTTGTCTACAATTCACTTTTAAATCCTTTATTGATGTTAAATTATGTAATGTAAATTGGTTCAAAATGTGAGGTTGTAAGTTAGACATAATTTGTTCTAATCTCGTTTCTTCATTAGGAGAAACTTTAAGCCTGGAGAATAGTTTTTCTACCGAAGCTATGTACAAACTGCATTTTTGTCCTGAAAGTTGTTTGCGGTTTCTGATCTGATTCCATATTCCAAAGTCAAGGTATTTAGGCAAGAATTCTGCTTTTAGTACCTCAATTAATTCCATCCAAGATGAAACAGAAGATCTCACGGATCTAAACCAATCCAAGGCATCACCCTTGAAAAGATCAACAGCTGAAGAAAAGAGGTATTCCTCTGTCAAACCTCGAGCCTCCCTCAATTCTTCTACTCTATCCAAAAAATCATAAACTTTTTGATGATCTCCCGACCCATCAAAAAATAAGTCCCATTTGAAAACAGTAACTTTGGGACGATACGATGATATTCCTTGGTTAATTGGAGTTCGCGGAGTAGAACTACCTGGAACTTGACCAACAGGCATAATCTCCTTCTAGAGCAAGTACATCAGCTGCTAATTTATCTTTTTGAATCTTATCATTTAAAGTTTCGGGGTTGAGTCTGTCTATGCGAGCAGACAAGTGGTTTAGCCTAGTTTCTATTCTCCTAGCATTATCCACTGGTTCACCCTGATATCTATTAATTGCGTCTTTAATGTCTTTAAGAGATTCTGAAATTTCCACAATACTTTCTTAAAAATCGAATTCAATATTAATTGAAGTTGAACTTCTATCAAGTTGTTCTCTATGCAAACAACCCCTCAAAAGCTTTCGTTTAGTATTAGCGTCACCATCCGTAGATTGACCCCTAATAGCTAATTTATAAGATAATTCTTTAGTTTTCAAAAAATTAGGCTCCATAATCAGAGAACTTTATAAAATCGAATAATATTTCAGAAAATAATTGTCAATAACTTCGTGCAAATTCAAACAGATAAAAAAAAAATGAGATAAGAATAATAGAATGACCAATTTTTCACCTCTAATATATATTTCTCTCAATAACCATCAACTGTGTTCTAGACCACTTTAAAGAAAAGGGCGCCAGTGAAACGGACCCGCTTTGGGCCAAATAAAACCGACCCAAAGCGGGTCCGTTTCATCCCTTGAACTCGTTGTAGATAATGACTGATGGACAATACGGGGATGTCTTTTATTGCTGAAATCCAAACCCATGTTCTCAAGTGACGTCTACTGCAACAACAACCTTCTCAGATGAATTCTTTTCATATAATGAATGCTGGTGAGTATTCGATTATTATTTATTGTTGTGAGCCATAATTCCTAGCGGTCTTTTTCAACTCCAACCGTATAATAATTCCTTCCGCACGAAAATTTACCCATTTCCAATTCTGATCTAAAATATTCTGGGTGATGTTATCGAAGGACGTCTTGTTGATGATCGGAAGATAAATAAGATTCTCCGGCTCTATATCAAAGGAAATCCCAGGTGGTACAAGAGGTGAAAACTCATATATCGTATGAGCTAACTTATTGTTATAATATGCTCCTGCGGTTAAGTTACACTCCACTCTGATAGTTTGAACATTGATTATGTTCATAGGTCGATCAGATACATGTAGTTCACGAGATGTCAATTTCTTTTTGCTGAATCCTAACAGCTCACTTATACAATCTTGAGGAATAAAATTCACAGAGGCCTGCTTTGTAGTTGGTGTAGATGATGAGAGTCTCTTCTTAGAAGGGTCCACAGATGTCATCCGTCGTTCTAACGCCTCCACTTTACTAGTAATGTCATTTAGATGCATGTTCACACTGTTAAATGTGTTATTGATCTCTTTCAATTCATTTCTGTTTTCCCTCACACCATGTCCGATTGTTTTATACTCTGATTTTATATATGCCTCCATTCCATTATATTTATTCTGAATGTCCGTCAGATGTTTATCAATGTTGAGAATAACCTTCTCATTCGTTAATTTATGTTCCATCCAGATCCTTGTTGATATCTTTGATTAAATTATCAACCCTAACATTGAAGGCAACTTTAAGACTGGTTTCCGTTCCAAGGTTCAATTTGTGTTAATTTATCAACATATTCTTTATTTGTAGCGTCTTCATTATCATTCGGTGGTTTTACGTTGCACAATCTACGATTCTCCATATCGTTAGGAATAATCCTTGTCCGTGAACCTGTTTGAAATTATTATTACATATATTTTTATCATATATCCACATGGAAGAGGAGGCTCTGCCAAACTTATCCATTGGAACCATCTTTATAACTGTGATGAATTTGTCCACATTCAACAGTGCGTCTGAATGACATTTCCAGTAAAGTGGAGGCGTTAGAATGACATCTGTGGAACCTTCTAAGAAGAGACCCTCATTATCTACAACAACAACAAAGCAGGCCTCTGTGAAACGTATAGCTCCAAATCCTGGAATATACCCAAAAAATTAATTCTACACTAGATTTCCGCATTGATAAGATGAGTAGAGAACAAGTTTTGCATGAGCTTCATAAGCAGAGAAGAAAGAACTTTTACCAGCGTCGAACATACATAAAAGGACTTCAATATACGTGGAAGGCCGTAAACCTAGGAATTTGCAAAACGAATAGGACGATGAATCAAGAGTCAAGATTGTGATATTTTAAAAATATTTTTGAGGTTATACTAACATTTTTTGTACTGAGAAAATTAATAAAAATATTATTTTGAGATCTTCGGTCTTTCTCATACCCCTCTTTAAATAACAGTGCAATCTTGGATTCTGTATGGGAGCGTACGTAGGAGAAGGTGTTCTCAATACGCTTATAAACAAGCTCCCGTTTGAACTTCATATTCCTGGTTATCAATACTGTGGCTCAGGTGCAAAATTAGAAGAACGGTTGAGAAGAGGAGATCCAAGGTATCAATTCACTCGATAAAGCTTGCGTCAACACGATATTTCATGCAATATAACACTTATAATTGTGGCCAGTTATGTTTGGAATTTATCTCTTACTCTTCAGTTGTGGTCGACCAACCCTGCATTTATTAGTATATGAATAGAATGTTGGTGAAGTTTTCATCAATCATGTCTCAGACGTTCACTATCACGGGTAAGAGCTCGTCTGTAGATTTTCATTCGCCTATAGAACTAGATCCTCATTCATATTATTCTATTGCACTTGTTGGTTTGAATTTGCACAATAGCATCCCGAACATTGAAGAAGGTTTTAATAAATTTTATTATAAATATGTGAAGGCTGATGAAGAAGTAGTAACTATACATATGGGGTCCTACGAGTTGACAGACATCGAGGATTCCATGCGAAGAGCAATTTGTGGAATAGGTGTGAGGCAAGAATAGCGAGACCGGAAATTATCAATAAAATCTAACAACAACACTCTACCCACGGAGTTGAAGAGTGATTTTGAAGTGAATTTTATTCCTCAAGATAGTATAAGCGAGCTGTTGAGATTCAGCAAAAAGAAATTGACATCTCGTGTACTACACGTATCTGATCGACCTATAAGCATAATGAAAGTTCAAACTATTAGAGTGAAGTGTAACTTAACCGCAGGAGCATATTATAACAATAAGTTAGCTCATACGATATATGAGTTTTCACCTCTTGTTCCACCTGGGTTTTCCATTGATATAGAGCCGAAGAATCTTATTCATCTTCCGATCATCAACAAGACGTCCTTCGAAAACATCACACTGAATACTTTAGATCAGAATTGGAAACGGGTGAATTTTCGTGGGGAAGAAATTATCATATGGTTGGAGTTGAAAAAGACCGCTAGGAATTATGGCTCACAACAATAAATAATAATCGAATACTCACCAGCATTCATTTTATGAAAAGAATTCATCTGAGAAGGTTGTTGTTGCAGTAGACGTCACTTGAGAACATTGGTTTGGATTTCAGCAATAAAAGACATCACCGTATTGTCTATCAGTCGTTATCTACAACGAGTTCAAGGGAGAAGGTTGCTTCTGCGCATCATTATCATTGGAAAATATAAAATTTTCGAAGTTTCTTGGTTACAATGTCAGAAAAACTTCAAATATTCAACGAGCCAAACTTCATTGAAGACATCATCCGAGAAGAAACTCACACCTACTATCCACACACAACATCTTTTGGCAACAGCGATGAAATTGAGATATTAATCAATCAACAAGATGTATTGGTAGATTTGGCCTCGTCTGCTTTATTCATCGAGGCAGAATTCCAGCCAGAAGCAGGTGGCGATGGTGAATGTACCCTAACGAATATTTTCGGAGCGTTTCTGTTCGAATATGTCAGTTATGGATTGAATGTAAAAGAGCTATACAGAGTACGTGATTCTGGTATTGTCAGCACTATCAGAGCTTATCTAACATATGCCGAACATACCTCTAGCTATTTCTGGATTTCATATAAGGATGCAATGAGTTCAGTCTACAATAATAGAATCAATTTATGGATACCTTTGAATTGTCTACTAGACCTATTCATTGACTATAACAAAGTTTCCAATGGCAAACATAAGCTGCGCTTGATAAGGTCTCGAACCGATAACGATTGCTATACTAATAGCACAGGCAAGAGAAGAGCTAAAATGAATGTGAAGACGATAGCATTAAAAGTGCGAAATGTGTTTCCAAATGACCAAGTTAAATTTCAAATGTTGGAGAATTTGAGTGCCGAGAAGCCTATTTAGATTCCCTTCCGCAGTTGGGATCTGCATGAAAATCCGTTGATGAAGGAGAGCACTCGTGACATTTGGGCTGGTAAAATAACTCGGAACGCCCCAGATATGTGATTCTAGCTCTCCAAACTGATCAAAAAAATAATCATGTTAAACACAGTACATGTTTCGATAATATAAACTTGCTAAATGTAAAATTATACTTGGATTCAAAGTGTTATCCATATGGAGCAAGGAAATTGAATTTCAACGACCAGCAGTACGTGGAAGCATACCAGATGTACTATGATTTCCAGAGATCATTTTCAAATAAAATAATAAGCGAGCCGATGTTAGAATATATAGCATTCAAAAATAAAGCTATTTTTGTGATTGATTGTTCAAAACACAACAATGCTATAAAGTCATCAACAGTTGACGTCAAACTAGAGATAGGAAGTATCCTGAATTTCCCTAAAAACACCCGGGATTATCGCATCATCATTAACGACCGTATAATGGAGTATTCCCCGATTACAGGATCAGTTTGGAGTTTAGTGTGAACAACCGGGTCATGAATCATAATGTTATCATTTTAATTCTAAATGATATACTATCAAAATGTATTTTTCCAAATAAATGTTGTTACTATTATTTTTGGCATTTTATTTCTCAAACAGGGTAATCATTCAGCGTTCATAGTTGTTCGCTGACTGATAGCAGGTATAATATATTTCACGTGCTTATCACGTATCTGAATGTTGAAACACGTGTCTGAATGTTGAAGCACGAGTCTGAAACACGTGTCTGAATGTTGAAGCATGTGTCTGAATGTTGAAGCACGTGTCTGAATATTGAAGCACGTGTCTGAAGTACGTGTCTGAATGTTGGAGCATGTGTGAATCACGCGATAAAACATGTGCATGGATGTATTATAATCATTATGATTATTCACATTTTATTCCTCATCAGCTCATCATAGTTCGTGAACGATGATGACGTCATCATCGTTCGAAAACTATGGTCGCCGAACTGAATCAGTTACTGTCACCGGTTTGAAGCAGTGACATCATCATCATTCGTAAACTATGATCGCCGGATCTTCAATTCAATAAAACACCAGTTACTCGTCAAAATCATCATGTATTTTGATACACATGAAGCTATAGTTTGATGTTCTCCCCACCCCAATTTGTATGCATCATATTGATTTTCCCCACATCAAAAATATGGAAATTAACATTTTGTACATGACAGCCACAAATGATAGAACACACACACACACACACACACACACACACACCCACACACACACACAAACACACACATACACACACACACACACACACACACACACACACACACACACACACACACACACACACACACACACACACACATATATACATACACACATACATACATACATACATACATACACGCATAAACACATACACACATACACGCATACACACATACACACATACACACATACACACATACACACATACACACATACACACATACACACATACACACATACACACATACACACATACACACATACACACATACACACATAAACACATACACACATACACACATACACACATATTTACACACACACACACACATACATACTGTAACGTGCCGCGTTACGTGATTATATAGAACTATTTAATAAACGGATTAGATTTCTTTTCGTTAGTAATCATGCAACTGATTAATTAAAGACATCTGCTAGTCAATGTTATCGATTTCTGAAACTACCGCTCATGTCATGAGATGTCACTAAATATCGCGAGTGGGGAGATACCTCGGCGGAAATCGAAAAGACGGCATTGTGATTTGTGCTTTGATCCCGGTAAGTCGAGAACATTTGTTTCATTAAACTTTATATATCTTTTCTTAATTTTTCTTCCGAACTATTATCCACAACAGGCTATTTAATTTGATTTAGATTTGTAATTAGCGTCTGGATGTTTTGAGCCTGATTGTGATAATAGTTCAGTAGATTTATCTCGACTTGCTTGGGTGCGTGCAAATCCAATCCTTTGCGGATGGCATATTTTAGAATATCTTTTCCATCGTAACATCGATTGTTGTTATCTCTCGTGGTAGGATAATCTAACGTAACGTATGCAGGTTCCTTGATAATATTTCTGAACTCCTTGTAAATTTAATTCCGTATTGACACATGCTAATTTTTTTGGGACTCGTCCGAGTCACCATTTTGTAACTCTGATACGTAGTATTCAGAGTCGTCTTCGACTGCATCGTGCTATAATTAGATTTGGAATTTTTACAAGGTATTATTCAATTCTTGCTTATTGAATTAAAATTATCAGGATTGCTACGTTAGCGTGATAGCGAAATAGAGTGAAACATCAATCTGTTGCCAAATTAATTCAAGTTCTACTTATGTGCTAGCCGGCAAATTCAACTTATTATTTACTTCCTTTCATTCACAATTTGATTAAATTACGTTATATTTTCTTTGTAGCATTCATTCAATTACCTATTATTTATTGCTTAATTTTAAGTAATTATTGTAACCTTCCTTCAGAAATTATTGTATTCAATATAAATTGATATCTCTTCAAGATATCTATTTGTAATAGTGTTTTACATTTTTGGGAAGATAACCTTATCGGAGGTGGAATCATTTGGTTGTTCCGGCCGATGGTGTTACCTGCCCTTGTTCTCAAGTCAGGTACTGTTCGTTTTTTTTTGACATTACAGGGAATTGAACGCTTGAGGGTCCTCACCCATTCACTCCTAGACGGTTTAGTGACTTTCCTGACAGGACCAGCTTCCAGTTCCTACGAGATCCAAGGAGGGTAACATTTTTTAGTCGATAGACCATTATTTCATGATCTGATTTTGTTGTTTACCAATATTGTATTCACTAATTTCACTGAGCCATTCGTGGACTCCTTATTACTTTCATATTCATTCTATCAAGTAATTAATTGTCTTAATTTTATCAAGTAATACATGTATAAACTGTAAATTCATTTTCTGGTTAAATACCAAATTGTAATTCTTTACTTCGAATTTCACCTTTATTTATAAATTTATACTTTATATAAACTGTAAACTTGTTTCCTGGTTAATACCAAATTCTAACAGGAATAAATCAATTTGTTAAGTTGAATTTATATTGTTTTTCTAATTTTCATCAACTAATAAACCATCTCGTGGTGCTTGTATTCTAGGTTGGGAATTCATTTATTTTTATAGTTATTCAGTAAGCAAGTGGCGCTCAAACAATTCACCAGTCTAGAATTACAAGGCACGTTTCACTACGAGCCCTGAGATTAACTATTTTAAATTGAGCTAGTGGGGTCAATTTAAACCGGCCTAAGCGGGTCCGTTTCACTGGCGCCCAGCATAGATGGGCTGCCGTTTCACACCCGTTTCACTTCCGTTTCACTGGCGCCCAACTCTTAACGTGGTCTCGAACATAGTTGATGGTTATTGAGAAAAATATAAATTAGAGGTGAAAAATTGGTCATTTTAGTATTTTTTTAGTGTGACTTTGATAACTTTACTTGAATTTGCATTTGGATTTTCATATTTTTTACCTGTTAGTAGGTGTATTATTCACCTATTATTACTTTTATCTAGCGATGTTGAGATTTTCTGGAAATATGCGATCAGCTGTTTTCAGCTGTTTAGGTTCAGCATTAAATCCTATATTAGGTATTGCTGTTTTAGTTGTTCTTTATAGTTCATTGTTTTAAACAATGTAGAGTTGTGTTCATATGTGCTATTAATTTTTTTTTTCACTATGGTGAATTTTTAGTCAAATCATTTGGGTCAATTTTCAGTTTTTCAGTATGGGATACTTCCCTAATTTTTGTTTAAACAGTTCTGGACCTCAATTTTGATACATTTTTTTTTCCTTTTATAGCAAATGTCGAAAATCAAAATTTGGAAATTGTTCATTAAGAACTTTATATTGGAAATGATTACTGAGCAAAGGGATGGCAGTTACAGTGATGAGGAATAAGGTCCTAGCAGGTTGCTAATGTTGCGGTGGATTTTGATGTTCGCATTTATGACTGTCAGTTTTGGGAAGGACGCGACCCTTAATTGCCACAGTAGATGAATACTGTTAAGGAAGCTGCAATTATTGGTGATCTGCGGGGGATCCTCTGTTGCTCTGATCTGCATCGGTACCTCTTCTGTTCGGATATCGTTAAGTATCATTATTTATATTTTTTAAATTTACATTTTGATTTGTCGTGCTATTTTACATTTGAATTTTCATCGTATAGGTATCAAAATTTTTTTTTTCCATTTCAGTAACTGTTGTTTAGATTCTTTATATTTTGTTTTTTAGTAACACTCATTTTAGGGTTGATCACCCTTAAAATGTAGTTCAATTTGGAAGTTTGACGAGTTCACTCTTCAAAACCTTATAGTTTATCTTTTGTATAGTTCAAGCTATAGTTTTTTTTTGGATTACCCATTTATAGGTTTTGAATTTAGAAGTGTTACTTCTAAATTGGGTATGCTATTTTTGGTAGGTCTATCTTCTTAGTGTTGCGACACTCAGGAGTAGACTGATTTATAGGAGTTATTGTCTGGGAAACGTATAACTTCAGAAATAAGCTCCAAATTATAGAGTCAATCCTAGAGTAGGCAATTTTTAATTTGGGATCATAGGGTCCAGTTGTTGCTGAAATTGGGGGTGACTATGAGTTTTTTGTGAAAGTAGGGAATATAAATTGGATTTAAGATCCCCTTCCCTAGAGTCTTCATGAATTAAACTCATTATAATAACGAGTTGAATTTTTCCAGTGTTACAACTTTAATTTGGAGTCTGACGGCTCATTGGTTGTAAAGAGTGAAAAAAAAAACTCGGTTATTTTTATAGATTATAGGTAATAGCATATCTTTGGGGTACATCAACTATAGCTGATTCAATTTTTAGTTTTTTTCCAATTATTATCTTACCTTTTTGATTACCAAATGATTGTGATGATTCTCATTCATATTTTTATAGTTTAGCACATATGAGCATATTTTTTTTTCTCTATGATCTTTGTGTCAGTGCCTACGTTTCAAAATGATAGGTTTTGTAAGATTTCTGGTTAGACCAGTTTTCTTTGAATTTTTTTGGATCTTTTGGAAAATTATGAAGCTTCACTTCAAATTTTTAGTAAATTCTTGTTCAGTGTTGTATTCCATTCACTTTTTAGTCCGGAAAGTAGGGGACTTTTAATTGGACCTATTTTTTTGCGTGGGATAATTTAAGTGAAAACATCTATTCACTTTTGTGAACTAAGTTCACTTATGTGCCAGTCTCTTAATTATTTTCTTTCTAGAATCTGTAGAAGGTTAATGTTTGTGTTCCGAAATTTAAATTTGGATTATAGATATAGCTTTGTAATTTAAGTGAAATTACAAATATTTCATTAGTTCCTTCTTTCTGAGATTTTTTTTTTGAGCTGGTACATTATATTTCTTTATTTTTTTGTCAATTTTTGTTCCTATGGATTAAATCTTTATAGTATGTCTATCTAGAATTTGTGGATTAATCCATTTGGGATAGTTTACCGTATATTTTTTTTAATTTTTTCCTGCAGAGGATATATAGAATCACTTTTAGGGCGGTTAGCCACTACAGTGCATTATATTACATTTTTGTTGTTGATTTTTTTAGTTTCTCTTTTGGTGATGTTCACTAAAGTGTGAACAATTCATTATTATAAAATGCATAGAGCATTTTAATTTTCATTTTAATTTTTTTAAATTAACTTTTGAGTACCGTAATATTGGGATTGGTCATCCAATATTTATGTAAGGACCATAAAACTCCTTTTGAGTATCGTGATTCTGGAGTTGGTAAACCAGTCTCTACGTCAAGACCGATTTTTTTTTAGTATTCTCTTAAAAATTGTTGAAGCTTCACTTCAAAATTTTTCTCGTGGTAGAGGGGGAATGTAACGTGCCGCGTTACGTGATTATATAG
This sequence comes from Endomychus coccineus, assembly GCA_958510875.1. Classification (NCBI taxonomy): domain Eukaryota; kingdom Metazoa; phylum Arthropoda; class Insecta; order Coleoptera; family Endomychidae; genus Endomychus; species Endomychus coccineus. The sequence goes on along the minus strand of OY294069.1, from coordinate 78,337,844 downwards.
AACTATTTAATAAACGGATTAGATTTCTTTTCGTTAGTAATCATGCAACTGATTAATTAAAGACATCTGCTAGTCAATGTTATCGATTTCTGAAACTACCGCTCATGTCATGAGATGTCACTAAATATCGCGAGTGGGGAGATACTTCGGCGGAAATCGAAAAGACGGCATTGTGATTTGTGCTTTGATCCCGGTAAGTCGAGAACATTTGTTTCATTAAACTTTATATATCTTTTCTTAATTTTTCTTCCGAACTATTATCCACAACAGGCTATTTAATTTGATTTAGATTTGTAATTAGCGTCTGGATGTTTTGAGCCTGATTGTGATAATAGTTCAGTAGATTTATCTCGACTTGCTTGGGTGCGTGCAAATCCAATCCTTTGCGGATGGCATATTTTAGAATATCTTTTCCATCGTAACATCGATTGTTGTTATCTCTCGTGGTAGGATAATCTAACGTAACGTATGCAGGTTCCTTGATAATATTTCTGAACTCCTTGTAAATTTAATTCCGTATTGACACATGCTAATTTTTTTGGGACTCGTCCGAGTCACCATTTTGTAACTCTGATACGTAGTATTCAGAGTCGTCTTCGACTGCATCGTGCTATAATTAGATTTGGAATTTTTACAAGGTATTATTCAATTCTTGCTTATTGAATTAAAATTATCAGGATTGCTACGTTAGCGTGATAGCGAAATAGAGTGAAACATCAATCTGTTGCCAAATTAATTCAAGTTCTACTTATGTGCTAGCCGGCAAATTCAACTTATTATTTACTTCCTTTCATTCACAATTTGATTAAATTACGTTATATTTTCTTTGTAGCATTCATTCAATTACCTATTATTTATTGCTTAATTTTAAGTAATTATTGTAACCTTCCTTCAGAAATTATTGTATTCAATATAAATTGATATCTCTTCAAGATATCTATTTGTAATAGTGTTTTACATTTTTGGGAAGATAACCTTATCGGAGGTGGAATCATTTGGTTGTTCCGGCCGATGGTGTTACCTGCCCTTGTTCTCAAGTCAGGTACTGTTCGTTTTTTTTGACATTACAGGGAATTGAACGCTTGAGGGTCCTCACCCATTCACTCCTAGACGGTTTAGTGACTTTCCTGACAGGACCAGCTTCCAGTTCCTACGAGATCCAAGGAGGGTAACATTTTTTAGTCGATAGACCATTATTTCATGATCTGATTTTGTTGTTTACCAATATTGTATTCACTAATTTCACTGAGCCATTCGTGGACTCCTTATTACTTTCATATTCATTCTATCAAGTAATTAATTGTCTTAATTTTATCAAGTAATACATGTATAAACTGTTAATTCATTTTCTGGTTAAATACCAAATTGTAATTCTTTACTTCGAATTTCACCTTTATTTATAAATTTATACTTTATATAAACTGTAAACTTGTTTCCTGGTTAATACCAAATTCTAACAGGAATGAATCAATTTGTTAAGTTGAATTTATATTGTTTTTCTAATTTCCATCAACTAATAAACCATCTCGTGGTGCTTGTATTCTAGGTTGGGAATTCATTTATTTTTATAGTTATTCAGTAAGCAAGTGGCGCTCAAACAATTCACCAGTCTAGAATTACAAGGCACGTTTCACTACGAGCCCTGAGATTAACTATTTTAAATTGAGCTAGTGGGGTCAATTTAAACCGGCCTAAGCGGGTCCGTTTCACTGGCGCCCAGCATAGATGGGCTGCCGTTTCACACCCGTTTCACTTCCGTTTCAATACATACACATACACACACAAACACACATACACACATACACACATACACACATACACACATACACACATACACACATACACACATACACACATACACACATACACACATACACACATACACACATACACACATACACACATACACACATACACACATACACACATACACACATACACACAGTTCTTCGAATGTGACGGACGTGTTTTAAAGTAGGTGCGTGTATATGGTTTCAAACACGAGTTTAAATAGACAAATAGACAATAAGTGATTAATGGACTATCTGAATAGCCAATATTAAAGTTAATTGCAATCGGAGAAGTTATTTCTTCTGTTGGACTCCAATAATAACAATTAAATGTAAGTGAATAGTTAATAAAACAGTGTGAGGACATTGAAAACAGCAGTCATTTGGCTGCGTTTATCGCAGTTAGTTTTATTTTATTTGCACCATATGTTTATTCATAAATTTCTTTTTCACAAATGATAATGTGTATTCGACAACTTACTGGAAAGTAAAAACTCAAATATCTGAAATATGAATGAAGGAACAAAACTATCTGGCGGAACTTCTGAATACAGGGGTTCTACCAAACCGCACAATGCATCTTTTTCAAATATTGTTAAGGTATCGTCTTTTCCGAAAAAAGATCAAAAAGGACTACAACTTAGAGATTACGTCTTAGCCACAGGCCAATAAATACCTCCAAAAGATATTTTATTCGCGTCTAAAATGTCGAACAATAGAATATGCATATATCTATCTTCCAAGCAATTAGCTGATGAATTTGTTGAAAATGAAGGCGGAGTAAACATAAATGATACATTCATCACCGTACGTAAATTGATCATGCCTGCAAAGAGGATAATTCTATCGAATGTTTCCCCATGTATCCCTCACCATATCATAGAAGAGGTGTTAAAGGATAATAACGTCAAACTCGTCTAACCTATATCATTCATAGGAGCGGGGATAGGTGTCGATGCGTTCAAACATGTTCTCAGCTTCCGCAGACAGGTTTATATAGCTATCGATGAGACAAATATTGTACCAAATATAATTCTAATAAATTACGATGGAGAAGAGTATCGAATTTTCATAACGGATGATGGTCTAAAGTGTTTCCAATGCAAAGAGCCAGTTCATATTGTTGCGAAGTGCCCCACGCTAGAAGAAACTATGGAAACCGCCACTGCCACTGACATAGAAATCACAAATAACAAGAGACCACCACCAACAATGTCTAATTCATCTGAGACTAGAGAAGATGGTTCAGAAGAAAGTGAAGAAATAGCTACTACCCCTTTTGCCACTAAAAATATATTCTTGGAGCCAAAATAGAAGAAAGGAAAAACAGAAATGAAGACGACTAAATGCAGGAAAACAGAAACACTCTCAACTCAGGACAACTATGAAGGCGTCGAGAAATTATGGACGGAAAATTCAAATCAAATTTCAGACTGTTGCCAATTTATTCAGTTTTTGAGGGACGCAAAATCAAATGATCAACCTTTGCGCATTGCTAATGAGTACACCACGGATATCAATGGATTGATTAGCTTAATTAAAAATGCCAATCCTTATTTTTCTCAGAGATCTTTGAAAGAAAGATGTGAAAGGCTAGCGACTTCTTTGAAGAATACATTCGCTAAAAATGACGGTTTAGTAACCTCCAGAATCACTAAGATCATCCTGTCAATCACTGAATCGAACTTCGTCAAGTGAAAGTATTCACAGCATTTTTTAATATGAACAATACATTCAACATTACAACACTTAATACTAGAAGTATCAAGGGAAATTTCAGATAGTTAGAATTAAATATGTTTTTGAATAATAACAATCCAGATATAATATTATTACAGGAAACCAATATCACTCACGACAAATGCCTCTCTCTCTCTCAATCATTCTGATTACAAATTTTTCATTAATCCTCCTGATATAAATTTTAGTGGTACTGCAATAGCTTTAAAAAACAACAATTCAATAGAAGTCTCAGAACACAGTATTATTTCCAATTCATATCTACAACAACTAAGAGTTGATATAAATAAAACCGTATGGCATATTATCACAATATATATATATACCCCATAATCACCATATTGCAAGAGAGGTTGTCCAATCATTAACGAACCATCTGGAGACGCTTTCTAATCAAAATGTAATCATAGGCGGTGACTTCAACTCCACACTTCTCCCTTCTAGAGATAGATATAGATCGGCAGAAAGACACTCCTCCCTTTCCAAAGACCTTAGAGAAAACTTGATAATTTCGATCTGCAAGATTGTTGGAGCTACTTGCATCAAAACAATCCGGGTTTTACATTCGTTTCACCCACTGCTCCACATTCTGCTTCTAGAATAGACCGAATTCATTGCTCTGCAAACATCATTAATAGACTAAACTCAGTAAACCTTCATCCATCATTTTCTGACCACTTAGCACTAACAATAACAATGAAAATACAAACCCAGTCTAAACCAAAACCCCCTTATTGGAAGTTTGACAACATGCTATTGGATGACGAAGGCTATATTGAAAATATGAACACATTTTTAGAGAATGAGATTTGTCAGATTCCAAGAAGTGGAGATCAGCTGAGGTGGTGGGATGACTTTAAAAGAAATATTATGAATATTACTATTTTATATAATCGTCAAAATCGGAAAAGCAAAGAGTTGCAATTTAAACAACTACAAAAACAATTGAACGATTCCTTATCACCGAATAACTCAACACAAGAAGGTATAAGAAATACTTCTAACACATTGGAAGAATCTCATGAGGCATATAGAAGAGTAACTGGAAAACTATTGACAAAAATGAACTATGAGAATTTGATGGAAGCTGATAAGCCGAAAATGAACAAATACGCATTTACCACTTTCAGACCGTTGTGTAAGCTTAAAGAAGGGAATAATTTGATAACAAAGCCATTGGAACTCTGCACTTTGGCACGAAAACATTTCAGAGGAATTTACTCTAACACAAATCCAACGTCCTTGAACAAAAATAGTGATTTATACAAGCATTTAAACAAGCTTTCCAAAGCCGATAGAGACGTATTAAACCAACCATTCAATGAGGCAGAATTTACAAAAGCGTTACAGTCATTGAACAAATTAAAGCTCCAGGTATTGATGGTCTAACCACCGAGTTTTACCTTAAATTTTGGAATCTACTGAAACATCCTTTTTTTGAAACCCATCGACATAGTATCATTGAGAAAAAAACTTCCAAGGTCATGTTCGAAAGCCGTTATAAGCCTTATGCCGAAAAAAGGTGATATATTAGAAATTGAAAACTGGCGACCCATTTCCTTGTTAAACACGGACTACAAAATTTTTGCTAAGGCCATATCTTCAAGGCTGAGTAATGTTATCCATAATCTAGTTGGACCGAGTCAGAGCTTTTCCATTCCAAATCGATCTATGTATGACTAAATTTACATAGAGATATCATATACAAAGCTAACAAAGAAAACTCACCCTTAGCTATTCTAAGCTTAGACCAAAAAGCAGTCTTCGACAAAATTCAACATAAATACCTTTTTCACATTTTGGAGATAATGGGATGCGGCGATTCTTTTATGAGTTTCATCAAGATCCTTTATAAGAACGCAGAAAGCTACATACGAATAGGTTCACTACTCACTAGCACCATCGAATTTTCAAGGGGCATAAGACAAGGCTGCCCATTATCAGGTCCATTGTTCTCACTTTCAATAAAAGCTTTCCTTAGTTCATGTGAAGAAAAATTGAAAGGCCTTCCACTACCACAACAATTAGGAAAACTCACTACAGCAGCTTATGCAGATGACGTATAGATTTTTATATGTGAAGAGAGTGATTTTAAAGTGTTCCGATATATGTACGAACAATATGGCAGGGAGTCTGGATCTGAGCTAAATATGGAAAAATCTGTTGGCTTCTTCACAGGAAGCTGGGCTTCACGTCTTGACAGACCAGTAGGTTTTACTTGGACTACAGATAGAATCAAAGTTCTCGGGATAACATTATCAGCTGATATTGAAGCTGACACTGAACAGGCCTTCCAAGACTTACTTCAAAGAATTGAATTGTCCCAAACAAAATGGAGGCAAAAAACTCCTTCACTCTCCTTTATCGGAAGAAAAATCATAATAAATCAGTAGATGAACTGGGCTAGTTCTGCCTCAGGATATCCGGTCTCCACTTCCGGTCTAGCTGTCGATGTGCATCCGGTGCATGAGCTCGTCCTTATCAGTTTGAAAGGATGTAGGTGATAAGGATTTTATTTTATTTGTAAAGAGTATACAGGGTGTGTTCAAAAAGTGTGTCACATGTACAGAGTCACGTGACTAACACATGACAGCATGGCGGCCCTAAGATCCAACTGTCATGGCGACCATAAGAACCAGCTGTCATGGCGACCATAAGAACCAGCTGTCATGGTGGGCATAAGGACCAGCTGTCATGGCGACCATAAGGACCAACTGTCATGGCGACCATAAGGACCAGCTGTCATGGTAACCATAAGGACCAGCTGTCATGGCGACCATAAGGACCAGCTGTCATGGCGACCATAAGGACCAGCTGTCAAGGCGACCATAAGGACCAGCTGTCATGGCGACCATAAGAACCAGCTGTCATGGTAGACCTAAGGTACAGATTGCTTCGTAGAGATGTCACCACCACGTGACAGCTGTCATGACGGGCCTAAAGTACAGACTGCTTCCTGGAGGGGGCTCCGCCACCTCTAGGAAGTAATCTGTACCTTCGATCCAAAAGGTACAGACTGCTTCATGAAGATGTCATCACCACTGTCAAACATCATCATCATCAGGGTTAAACCGGAAGTGGGTTATATATTCGACACATTGTTACACCGGAAGTGATCATTTTATTGCGTATTCAGAATCTACGTGATGTGCTGAATAAGAATATACTATTTATATGTCGATCAGTTTGACCGATCTCTCGCGATAAGGATTTAAAATTTTTATTCCTTTTAAGTGGGGCTTCATGGGTATCAAATGAAAGGTCTTAACGCGTAGAATATGAATTTCAAACTTTTTTCCGAAAAACTCTTCTGGGGTACATGTAAATGAGGAAAAACCTGCAAGCGACTCGGAAGCGACTCGCAAGCGACTCGCAAGCGACTCGCATGCGACTCGAAGTCGTTCATGATGTGTGTGTGTGTGTGGGAGGTGTATGAGAAATGAAATATCAAATATTAATAATATTTTTTATTTATTTTTAAGAAAAGTACATTTCATTTAGGTAGTATGATCGTGAGGAACCAATGTTGTAGGTTATCGACATGGTTGACTGCACACATATATTTCCCGCCATCATTGCGATGATTTAGACAGCTCAGTCTGTTTGTAGGCTCGAATTTCCCCGTTTGACATAGGGTGTTGTCGAAACTGCATACATCTACGATTCGTGGAAAGATATCTAGCTCCTTGCACTTATTCGCGAGAAATTCTGCTTTTTGATGACCTCGAACATATATAATGTCTGCTGCACACAGTAGAGTCAATCTTAGGATAGTATCAATTTCTCCATATTCCACATCACCCGATGTATATTCCAAACCATGACAAAAATGTTCCAAATACCAAGCGGATTTTCGGTCCTTCTCACTTAACATCGTTAGCGGTGTGGGCGGCTTAAACAACGAATAATGTCGTTTGAACCCAATTTGTATAGACATTTCTTTGGGGTGAAACACATCATCGATGATGAATCCCTGAATGTCAACCAATGCTATCCTCATGATGGCTCGTACTAAACTGATCGCTCATAGTCGTTAGACAGTAAGTTTTAGATCAGACTCTTCACTATTTCCGAGAGTGGGGAGTACTCCATCAAACAATCGTGAATGATGATACAATATGCTTTCGTATTGGCTGGAAATCCCTTATCTGCCTCGATTTCCAATCGCACATCAACAATTGCAGATTTCACTGCTTCCTCCTGTTTCGAACAATCGATTATGTAGAGGGCGCGCTTTTTGAAACTAGTGTAATCTAACATTGGTTGTTTCACAGCAGTCGACGAGGAATTTGTATAGCTAGAGTAGAACTCTGTGTAGTTATGGTGAGCGAGCGCGAAATCATCCTTGGCAAAGTCCAAGTTCATTCGCTCGTTAGGGTAATATTCGCCGTTTAGAGATAAGCGAATACTTGTTATATCCAGATGATCAAATATTGTGGGGTTAGCCTTCACATTGTTTCGTTTGTCCGTTTGAGAGAATACTATGACATAGCGAGGTTTTTCAACTGCCGCACTAGTCTTGACCGCCCAAATTTCTCGTCGGGCCTCGCTTGTTATGGCAGGAAGCTTATGGCATTCCCACTTCCGGAATAGAATTAGGATGGGCGAATCACTCTTGATTGCTCGCAAGAGCTTTTCTCTAATTATATCGTTAGGATAGATATACTTCACTTTCAATTCCATGCTATCAATTAGGAATTTAACGGTGGTCGTGGCGGTTTCAATGTTAACGCAATCGTTATCGTTTCGAGCACGCACCAGTCGAATAGTCTGCCTACCAAATGTAATCATCGGGTAATCGTTGAAAATGTTGAATATATGCTTCAGCGGAATCAATAGACTGAATGATTTAGTTTCATGCAAAACTACGCTCTCAAGGGGGTACAACCAACTAGCGGTAGCCATATGCGTAGAAGCAGTAGGGGTGTAGCAGGTAAATGCTCGAACAGCGCTGACTATACCAGGATCTCGAACTGTTTCGATCTCCCTACCACTCTCAACGTACGAGCACGAGTCGAAAAGGAAGGCTCCATAATTCGGTAACAATATAACATTACCTCCACCCTTCACTTCGATTTTTCCCTTGATCACCAATAGAGTATCCTTCATAGAAAAAAACGCGTCCACTTGATTTATTCCAAACTCCACGATGTCGCTGTTATTGAATGCTTTAACGAACGGTGTAATCGATCTATACTCGGCTTTCCGAATCGACTCATCGAATTTCGGCTGCTGGTATAAATCGAAAATTGATGAGATAACATTGTTATCTCCGCCATCAACATCTACACCACCAAACTTTCGCTTATTAGGCATTTTTTATTTAAGGCGAAACCCTAAAGATTGTAGAACTAATCGGTTGGCTTTGGTGAGAGTTAGCTCTCGCACTTTCGGTGTTTTGTTGAAGACTGATGGATATGAAGCGTGTGAGGTTCTTTTATTACCCACAGCAACAACTAATCCCATATTCTGTTCTCAGACTTCTTGTAAATGTAGATGTAAAACACTTTCTTCACCTCGAAAATTTATCGGGTTCGAATGTTGATCTAGGGCGAGTACGGTGATGTTGGTAATTTCACCGATATCTGACACTGGTAAATATAGAGGATTCTTTGGACGTTCCACAATTCTATAGCCAGGATCGTCTGTGATGGGGAAGTCGTAGATCGTATGCGCAGGTCTATCTCGGTAGAAGGCTCCCACGGTAATGTTTGATTCGAATCGGATGTTGCTTACTTTTATAATGTTGACTGGTAAATCGGACATGTGGACCGCGCCCTTTTTCAAGACTTTACGCGAGAACCCCAATATTTTGCCTAGGCTATCTTCCTTAACAAACGAAATGTCGTGGTTCTTATAGAATATCTCACACTTTAATGTATTGTTATTGGGCTTCAGCGAGAAGACATCTTCTTTCACGTTCAATCTTTTCCGAATTAATTCTTCAATGTCGGATAGTTCGTAGTTACCCGAAGGTATTTCGATTGTTTTCAAAGTCTTTCCATCGTCCCCCAAATAGTAAAATTTCTCGTTCTCGATATTCGGTATAGAGTTATAAGAAGTGAATCCTAACAAAGCCAAATAGTATCGCTTATCAGGCTTCAAGTAGATCGAATTCTGCGGTGTGAACGAGAATATATGGTTGGTGCTTGTTAGCGTGAATAACTGCGACATGATACTGATACGAATTTATTGTAACATTTCTATTTATATTTGCACATTAATATATGGAATAAGTATGATCGCATAAAGTATGGATCGTCTCTGCACACTTCTTCAATCAACACCTGCTTCTCATGATGCGTTATTCCCTCGGTCTCCATAACCTTCGATATCTGTTCAGATAAACATTGCGAACATAGTTTGCGAGGAGGTGGCAGACAATCGCAATCTTCGTCGATATGTTCCGTACACCTCATATGACGGTAAAGGGTGTTCAACATATATTTCGGAACTTCATTCTGATTGAGAGACACCAAATCCAAATGTTTTAGAATGTATTCCATCGGGAGAAATAATAAGTCTCTTTTGCTTAGTTCGCTCGAAGGTTTTTCCATTGCTTTTATTAGATTATCATATACGTATCGGATGATTGCATGCATTCCAGGTCTTTGAATATCAACAGAAAGTTGTTGCATAATCTTTCCGATAAATTTATCGTATGATTCAGACATGACTGCTCACTCTAGATGTTTACGTAGAACTGAGGAATTTCAAACATAAATGTCCACAAATCACCTGATCATACTTTTGATAAGCGTCGTTATTATAGAAAATTCTAACCCCACCACCACCACCACCCAAATATCGAACTAGTTCCTTGGGTGGTTTTAAATTTCCAAAAGAGTCAAAGTATTCCACTTGGTTATTTATTTTTCTAAAGGCCACCCAATGAGTACCGCTGTTTTTGATCGAATCCAAATTCAAAATGGCACATTCTTGTCTCCAAGGACGTTTCCTAGGTAAATTGTCTCGCATAAAGACACCACGAAAATGAGGTATTTTCATTTTTTTCGCGAAACGCACCAAATCCACATCATACAACGGTCTATTGGGTAGCTCTATTGGAAGTTTTTTTGTTGTTTCTTCAAAAACAACCCAAATCCACCTTTCGCATTCTTCCGCAAGTATAATCCTTTACCTAACGATTCCATAGCTGCATGATGACGCTGATCCTCTTCAAGCTTCTTTTTGGCGTTTCTAGCATTGACTACTGTATTAGCGATGGCACTTGCACCACCAGCCACAGACCCTAAGGCCACCAGCGCCCCCAAAATAGGTAGTAATAACGGGAGGAATCCTCCAGATTTCGGCAGGGGTATTATGCGTGGTACTTTAACACGCTTCTTACCTCCGACTCGCTTAATAGCTATTCGTGCAGCTTTCAATGCATTCATAGCAGACTTTCGCAACGACGCAGATGGTTCCATAGACTTAGAAATATGTCCCACTATATCTTTCCGAAAGCAACATCCTCCACGACGACTAGCACGTTTCTTAAGACCCATTCCTAGTTCACGTTTAACTTTCATTCCCCCAGTAACCAATAGACTAGCTAGTCTTTCGCCGGCCTTAGCGTCCTTAAATTTAACACGCTGCCAAGCTGCATCCTCTAATATTTTATCGGCCTTATGACGATCTTCTAGAGATTTGTGCTGAGAATAAGCTATGTCGTGTTCGCGACAGGCCGAATCCAACGGATTAACACCTTCATCACCACGCGCAAGTCGCTTCTGTAGCTTAGTACCAGGTCCACAGAATTGATACGATGGAATATGTACTTCGAACGGGAGACTGTTTATGAGCGAATTCAACAGACCTTCACCCTGATAGATCAACATTGATACTGAGCTCGCGATCTCCAAACGTTTCTATTTATAAAAGCAATCATCAGATTCAAACTACCTCACAATATGGAGACCGTTCAACAAGAGCAGACACTGCCCATCGAAAATTTAGACCTCGGGTCGGCGACTACTAATCGCATAGGTAAACATGGTAAATTGTTACCCGACTCTTTTCGCGCTATAATTTGTGGACCTAGTGGGTGTGGTAAAACGAACGTGATGTTATCGCTATTATTTAATCCAAATGGGGCAAAGTTCAAAAACGTCTACGTATACTCAAAGTCGTTGTATCAACCCAAGTATCAACTGTTGCAGGAAGTTTTAGATCGAGTTGAAGGTGTCGGCTATTTTCCCTATAAGGACAACGAGGAAATAATAAGCCCGAACGAGGCTAAAGCTAATTCCATATTCCTTTTTGATGACATCGCGTGCGAGGGCCAACAAAAAATTCGGGAATACTATTCCATGTGTAGACATAAGAATATCGATGCGGCATATCTGTGTCAAACGTACTCGAAAATACCAAAACAATTGATTCGCGACAATTGTAATTTGATCGTTCTTTTTAAGCAGGACGAGATCAATTTGAAGCATGTATTTGATGAGCACGTATCGCCCGACGTCGATTTCAATCAGTTCAAGAAGATGTGCGCCATGTGCTGAACGGATAATTTCGGAACTTTGGTCATTGCAAAGGATTTCGACTTGAACGATGGTAGATACCGCAAAGGTTTCGATGTATATATAAAAACGTGAATTGTTAATTTTAGTCCAAATACAAGATGGACGTCGATCAGTTAGCACGTAAGCGAAAAATCTTCGAATTGAGTAAGTCTATAAGGAAGAAATATTTGGCCTTGAAGCTAGGTAAATCTGAAGAAGACGAATCAATAGAACAACTGTTCAAACCTATCGCCACACCATTGAAAGCGATCGTTAAAAAAATTAAACATCCTACTGCGCAGTTAATGAAAAAAGAAATGAAATTAGAACCTAAAGATAACGATTACGAAGAAGAAGAAGAAGAAGAGGGGGGAGAGGAGGATGATGCGTTCGATGATGCTATGACTGAGATTGAACCTTCACTCGCACATTACCCCCCACAAGTTCGTAAATACGTTCAAGAGCATTGGGAAAACAACAAGAAAATCGATAAAGTATATGGACCTGTTTATGATGCGAGCTCTGCCGGTTGGATTCTAGGTGTTAAAAAGATAATATTCGGGGAGAATATCGAAACTGCAGGATATAGCGCAAAGGGAACACCTGGATTGTACGATCTCATATTCTACAAAACACCCACAAAATTCACGAATAACGATCGAGCAGCATACAAAGGAATTTTGAGGTTAACAAATGCACATAAAAATGTTAATGGTCGTTTGAAGGGTACCAGTGCGATAAAGTACATGTCCATAATTAAACCTATGTTTAGACCAGCCTCTGTATCGTCGTCGGAGACGACTTCGACAGCAGCAGCAGCAAGCGGTAGCGGTTTACATTTAACATACAACAAGAAGCCTATGGAATATATTTTTTGGGATGATCCAAACGAGCTGGTGGACCGACTAAAACTACTGATGGCATCACAACAAGCTGGAAATACTTCGCACGATAATGAAATTGTTGCTATAATAAATGAACTAAGAGAGGCAAACATCATATATTAGTACTGGATACTTCAACCCAACACCATTTATATAAGTCTTGATAAGTTCGGTAGACGATCAGCGTTGTCGGGTGATAGCATCGTCGACGTTTTCAAACGCAGATCGATGTTTATGAACATTTTAAGGCATACGCCCGAAGGTGATGTGGATATGGAAAATTTGAAAATTTGTAATGTGAAAATACCTATCTCGGATAATGATGTTGCAAACAAAGCATATGTAGATAACACTATCACCAGAGTGAATGCGAATTTAGGTGAAGTTTTGACGAAGTATGCAGCCATTCATATAAACGTCAATAACATCACGAATTCCTCAATTCCAAGTTTAACACGATTAATAGATGCACTTCGCGAAGATTTGAAGATCCTTTATACCGAAATACAGTCATACAAAAATCAAAGTGATGTCAGATCTACAGCTATAAAACAGAGTATACATAATGAGGGTGGGTACCTTCACATCGAAAATAAAAAATTCACAGACTCTCTGATTGCTTCTACAACACAAAATAGAATTAATATTGAAAAACTTGTAGATGGTATGATAGCATCGTTCAAAACTAATAAAGCAAATGAGGTAAATCTTGAAAAATTATTGAAGAAAATACGTGAAGACTATAAAACACTTGTTAGTAACGATCAAGAAAACAGTTCGAAATATAACGACCTATTCGATAGTATACAGACCATCAATAGTAAACTTTTAACCATAGAATTGGAGTATAAAACGCTTAGTAGTATTGAGCAGACATCTAGATCGAATTATACCACCGTAAACCAAAGTATACAGGGCATTAGAAGCGAAATATCGAAAATTGAACAAATAGACATAGGTACCAGACTGGCTGGCGTAGAAAAAAAACAATCCACATTTCTACAGATACCTACATATCATCCTTATAAAAGAGCTACTACCACCTCCCCACCACCACAAAAGTTATTAGCTCCGACAACACCGATCGACCCCAAAAAATGATGAGGGGTAAAGCGCAGGTGGTTGATGAGCTTCATAAGCCTGTTCGAAAGAATTTTAAACGTCGCAGAACAATCATAAAAGGGTTGGATGACTTGTGGCAAATGGATCTTGTCGAAATGGGTAATTATGCGCGCGAAAATCGTGGATTTAAATACATTTTGGTGGTGATCGATTGCTTCTCGAAATTTCTGTGGACACGCCCGCTGAAAACGAAATCAGCCGAAGAGGTTCGGAAAGCGGTCAGTTCTATATTGCTAGAAGGGTCACATCGTACGCCTAGGAACCTGCAAAGCGATCAGGGAAAAGAATTCTTCAACAGGCACTTTGACGAGCTAATGAAAAAACATAAAATCAACCATTATAATACGTATTCTGTGAAGAAAGCCGCCATTGCTGAACGCGTCATTCGAACGTTGAAAGAAGCGATCTACAAGCAATTCAGTCTGAGTGGGAAATACAAATGGGTGGATACACTCCCTGAAGTCACCGAAAAATATAATCATCGTAAACATAGAACTATAAAAATGGCTCCGTTTAAGGTTACGAAACAGAATGAAAGTCGCATATTGAAGCAATCTTACTCGCACATTAAGTTGGCCCTACCTCACAAATACCACGTAGGGGATGTTGTGCGAATAAGTAAAGCTAAACATATTTTTGAGAAGGGATTTACGCCCAATTGGAGTGCGGAATTATTTAAAATCATCAAAGTTAAAATTACCAACCCGGTCACATATCTACTAGAAGATATGACCAACGCACCAATCAGCGGCTGTTTCTACGAGGAAGAATTACAGAAAACCAAACAGCCAGATGTTTATTTGATCGAGAAGGTGCTTCGAAAAAAGGGTGATAAAATGTATGTAAAATGGTACGGTATAAAAGAGAAAAGTTGGATTGAAAATTCTGATGTTGTATAATGTACTGCTGCTGCGCATGTCTTCCTAATAAAATATTTGACTGGTGGTTCAACCCAGTGGAAGTCAAATAATCGAATCAGTCTGCGTGAAAATGTCTTTGCAATTATACAACAGTTTTGTTCATAATGTACTTACCACCGTGTACGATGCAAAACAATTTATAAGTGTAGCATGTCCTCCAAATTTGATGGAAACCCTTGAAGAATTACAATTACCATCTAAAAATTGGATAATCACCGGAGAATTTGTAACGTTCGTTATTGGGGCTGTGAAGGAATGCGGTTATGTGGATATTTTCTATTTTGGGAGAGATTTCAACCCACCCGAAAACGATTGGAAGATAATTGATATGAATGTTGAAGGCTACTTTATATACGAAAATAGATGGAAGAAATTTATATTACATCAAATTCCTGGTATAACCCCAAAACCTCGGTCCTATATACTTGATTGTTTCAAAGTGCTACATGAAATTGATGTTGACTTTTATCGGATCGCGCTTCTGCCTTACCGCTGTGAAATAATGGATCTACGAGGGATTCGTAGAGGAACTTCTAATAAAACTTTCTTCTTTGACTCATACATAGTCGATGGACTACGCAACCAACACCACAAATTTTCTCCTCCCCCCACACTTCAAGTTTTATGCTTCGATGTTCTCATCCAAACTTCCAATCAAATCAAAGAAATATGCTGCTAATGATCTGCGCATGTGCAAGTAAATATTTTGTGAGCGAGGGTTAGGTTCTGGTGAATCGAACAATCCAGAACAGTTTTAATAAGATGTTGTCCCAGGCTAGTGTTGATGAAGATAGCAGCAGCAGCAGCAGCAACTGTTCTGAGTTGGATCATATTTTAGAAGAGTTCGAGATGAAGGCAAAAGATGAACCATTCCTATTGATGAATACAACGTACCCGTTGGTGAGGGCAAGTTATGAAATCAAATGTGGATTGAGTCCTGTACGAACCTTCTCACCTACAATCTCACTCGTTCAATACGTTCAAAATTGCAAACTCAGCTTTAGCCTGCTAGAATGGATCGATTTAATCGATATTCTTCGAGTGAAAATCATCGAGTTCTTCGCAAGTTTACGATCAGATTTCGATGCTACACCCATATTATCTGATGAATACTGTCAAATAGTCCAACTTGTGTACTTCAATAATGTTAAATTACTTCAAGTTACAAAGCATAATATCCATGTGTGGTTGTGTGAGGAAGATGTTCGAGAAATTATTCGAATCAACGATGGAGTGCTATTGCATCGAGTGTCTTTTCTAGAACATTTTGGATTTTCCACATACTATCATAATGTTATTGATATGATTAAAAGTATGAGAGACCCACAGCAGCAGCAGCAGCCCGATGAAATGGCCCTCTTGTATTGTTTCATCGGTATTTCGCTCGACTGTTTATTAAGCAATACACTTAGAGAAATGTTATTTTTCTATAAGAATAAAGTTCTGTATGATTTAGAACAATAAAAGAATTGATGCTATTATTTTTTGGTTTTATTAAAACATCCAAACTTCCACATAAAATATTTATTTAGATAAAAAAATACTTGGAAAAAAAAAAGTACACATATATGATATAATATAATATAATATAATAATAATAATAATAATAACTTAACCTATAATTTTGAAACAAAAATACATATATCTTTATAATTGAAAAACAAAAAATCTTAATTCGAATCTAAAGAATAATGGCCATAAGGTAGGGTGCTTCTTTTGTCCCCCAATATTACCCTTTTATTATCAAAGGGGCTCAAACAGATTTTATTTTGATCTATGGTGTAAAGCTTTAAGTCGAAAGAGCGGATAGATCTCTGCACGCGATACATTTCGATGTTCTCTTCCAAACATCTAACATAGTCTTCGAACGTTATCGTATTTCGTAAGACATACTCGCGCACCCCTTTGGCTTTCTTTGTGACGTCACTAGCGTCATGATTTTGGACAGTGAAGCTGTACATTTTTGCCCGCAAACCGACGAACTTATCCATGAGGAGGCCTTTATTCTCGTCCTTCATTAAGCCTACAACCTTCTTATTAACCAGGGGAATCTTAAAGAGGTTGTCTAGGGCATAATCACTAGTGTCAAATTTTTCAATATTCTTATTTATAATTGTCTCATAAATGTCATCGTTCGTTATAATGTGGTAAATCAAACTGTCAGTATCAGTGTAACATAATCGCATCAATCCTGGGTCTTTATATAATTTTAACATGAAGCCATAATGAAAATTGTAAACACAGGTTTTGGAAATGTCCAAAATGGACATCCCCACATAAATGGGTTTGTTAAATAGAACTTCTAATTTATTCTGTTCTATGGCTACCAAATTCTCCTCAAATATCTTACTGCTATTGAAATTAGGTTGTGAAATATAATAGCGAGCCCCATAGGGTCCATACCATTCATTAACTAATCTAACTAGTCTATGCTTTCGTACATTTTCCATAGATTTACCGAAAATTGCGTTGATTAGCAACTTGAAGAGAGCTATTTCAAACGCATTCTTAGAAGCTGCCCTCAATCTAGTGTTAAGATCTATGTACGCTTTAAGCCACGGGGCTTGCTTAAATTTTAAAATCCTATGGACTTTTTTCAGCACCATCCCCAGCGCCAAACATTGTTTCAAATTTCGATAGTGAATGATATATTTAGTTTTATTGTGGAGAGTTGTTAATAATTTAGGTAATTTGCTGTTGGGTGGTGCTGTATGTGTCGGACAAAGAGGGAGATCTTTGTGTAGATCATGTAGTTCAGGTGGGTATTCTAAATCGACTTCCAATATGTAACCAATTGGACTTTCGTCTGAGACGTTTCTGACGTCTACATCATCGAGGTTTTCAACCCACTCGAACCCATCATAGGGTAAATATTGAATCATAGCCCACCCATATAGATTGCATACATCGAAATACATGAGATAACTTGTCTCTTTTTCGGGGTCGTGATTATTCATGTATTTATTATTGGCCTTTGCAAATCGATTACTGCATTGGCTTACACCTCCACGAATTCCCTTCTCCACAAATAAGACCATATCGATGTCTTTCAAATATTGTAAAGACACATTTGTATATTTCAACATACAGTCCCACGTGAAGGAGGGAACCGTGAAATAGTTGGCTGGATCTAAGGCAAAAAGATCCATACATTTGCTGCGGAAATTCTCAAATACATCCGCCAATAATAAAACATCTGTTTTCAAATATAAATCAGAATAATCGCCTAAATTTCTGCAATTAAAACTAGTCCAAATTGTTTGAGCATGCCTATAATCATCCTCACTTATCGATTCGTCGCGTAATTTATTAAAAAATTTCTCTATTGGAGGAAGATTTTCCTCGTTCAATTTACCCCAATCATCTAAGTGCTCATAAGGAAATACTCCCTTACGAGTTAATAATTTAAATTTTTCATCGGATAAGTGCGCAAACTCGCTTTTCAGAATACTCAAATCACTCACATTCAAATAAGAAACTAATTTATCTAAACTTGAATCTAAAAACCTACATGAATCTATGAAACGGAATTTAACCACAGAATTTTTGGTGCTTCTAGTGAAACTTATATACTTCTCTTTATTGATGGGGAGTACTTGAATATTCTGCTTGGACGTTTTGGCAATATCTCGAATTAGCAAAAACATATCGTACCCGCTGAGGTTATGAGCCACAACAGGTACCACGAATCGATATTTATAATTTAGGTTGCAATCTTGGTGGGCTAGACCTCGATATTTACCCGTAAAATGACAGTGATCCTTAACCCGAACATCCCCCTCTTCGAACTGTCTCTCGCAAATATGGCATTTCGTTTCCTTCATAATATCAAGTAAACTGATACCATTCAAGTCTATAGGTACAATAGATTTAAGTTTTAGATCAATAAATTCTCCAATTTTATCTAACTGATCTGTCAACCATTTGGCTGGGTCTGATCCTCTATAGCTATCAAATCGTGATAGAGAATTGTTGAATTGACATTTTAAATAATAGCCAACACTATACGCCTCGTGTAGTTGAGTTTTGTTCGTATATGAACTTACATTAGATTGAGGGCAGTTCTGAATAGGTAATAGGAGAGCCTCAAAGTCAAAATAAATAATAAATGGTATGGGTAGTTTGTTTGAGTGATTCTTAAATTTTAAATAATCATCCTGAGGGAATGTTATTTTACACATGTTCATTTTACCACAATCCTCAACGTGATTTTTATACTTATTCTCACTCTTGAAATTATTTAAACATCTATCACACAAATAAGTTTTGTGGTTCCAGCTAATTTGTGAATTTACAAGTCTAGATAAATTTTTAATTAGGCAATAGTGAAATTTAACTGTGGGGTCAATGAAATTTGGGGATTTCGCAGGTTCTACATCTCGATAATATTTATCCTGAATTAATAGTAAATTGAAATGTCTATCTAATTTATTTTTAGTTAAATATGCAGGGAGAACCTTCAATTTCTCCCCCTCACCCTGCTCATTACCTCCACATAATTCCAAAACAAACACATGAATTGAAATATCGTTATTCTTCTCGAAAGTTGGAATTTGAGATATAGGGAGGGGAAAAGTTAGATTTTGTAAATTTAAAACATTACTAAAATGTGGGTATGAAGAAACACGATCGGAATTTGGGTTAGTACTAGGGTGTAGTCCAGCTGTTACTGCCCAGGCAAAACAATATTCATCATAATTTTTAAAATTAATAATAGCATGCTTTCGAAGTATCTCTTTTGGGAGAACTATATAAGAGGACCCAGAATTGATGACTTCATGTTTATTAATATTTATGCCCAAACTGATAACCTCCCTTAGACTCCACCCCGAGTCTCGTTCCAAAAAATCATCCAGCTTTACTTGGAGTTTATCGATAACATGCTCCTTGAACCACTCCAATAAATTTGTAAAAGAATCTATTGGGGCGGATTTTGTGTGGAAATATTTATATTCTGTTTGGATAAGCTCGTCGATCGCATTAAGTCGCATATATTCCCCGCAAAATGTTGTGTTTACCTTGATAAAATTGTAAGTATGTAAAATTTTGGTGATTCTAGGGTGAAACAGATGGAAGGCATCATATAAAAATTTAATGGGTCTAAATGAGAGATGTTTGTTATAAAGCCAGTTCGAATTCGTTGGGAAAATGCACATTTACCATCCTCCCAACGAATTCGCTCACTACGGTTCTTATTAGTTGTAGGGGGTTTATTTCGGATCTCTAATAAAATTTTGAATCTTTTTAAATGACCGATATTACATTGCAATTGATTCTTACACGACAAGTTCAAAGTATCCTTTGTTATATGCTTAGAAAAGGTTCTAATGTACTTAGTACAGAAACCTATCCACTTCGTTATTTCCTGAGGGGATAATTTTGATTTTAACAAATCCTTTTGAGCCTCGTTGATAATATTAACGATCTCCCCACTCATCTTAGCGATTGAAACCATATTTTAAACAATAAACAAGCAGCCTTTCTTATGGAATTTATAAAAGTAGTACACAGGAGGGTTGTTCCCTGGTGGTGGTGCTGGAAGGCTCTCAACTTCTAGGAGGCAATTCGCAGAATTCAAGCTTTGAGCAGGATTTTCCTGTCCCGATGGCTTCTTCCCCCCGATATATTAGAGCTGTGTTCTGCCCTTTATTAATGTCCTCGATAAGGGGGAGAAGCGCTGGTGTTACCCTCTTAGGCAGGAAAACCGATCGCTCTCCTTCCAATTCTGCTAATACAGCCTCCCCAAATTTTGTGTTCACAATTTTTAAATTGAAAATCAAATGGGGCACATTCAATTCTAGCTCGGCAATCTTTGTAGGTGTTGCCCTCTGCAATAACGAGATTTTGTTCAATTTGGAGAAATCCATTTTTTAAATTATTCTTAAATCTAAAACAAATCAGTGGAAGTTAGAAGTGAAGAATTATTTTTGTGTGTTGAATTTACACCACCAAATTGAATAAAAGAAAATTAATAAATACCCCCAAATTATTATTATTAATATTTACTCAATCAAATTGTATAAAAGAAGATCAATAAATACTCCCAAATTATTATTAATATTCACCCAATCAAATTGTATAAAAGAAGATCAATAAATACTTCAAAAAGTTAAAGTTTAGCCTGCACAGTTTTAATAAAAGCAAAATAAATATTCAGTACATAGAAATTAACTCTACATATGAATATAATATTCAAGTCAATAAATAAACTCACCTTGATTTAAACACTCACAAAACACGTCTAGTCACTTCAAAAGCTAGTAGAATAATGATTTGATAATGGTATGAGGTATGCGCACATCGAGTTTTATAGGAACTTCTTATCACTTTCCTGGTATGTTCACACGGTATGCAGGATGTCTCGTCGCCTGTTATATTATGATAATGAGTTAACTGTAACCACAAGCAGGAAGTCTCGGTCGACTGTTATATTCATATTGGTAAGATCTACAACCACAAGCAGGATGTTACATTCTATTTGAAATCGCGTGATTGCAGAAACTTCCTTGAAATATTTATCCGCATACATTTTTTTCCTCAACCGATAACAACTTTATCATTTTTCGTGGGAACTAATTTAATTCGTAGGACTTTGGATTAAATATTGTGTGTATAAAACTCTAGGTACTTCATAGGGAAAAAATAGTATTCTTGTAAGCTGGGTGTGTGACATAGTGAAAATGGGTAAATTTGACGATTATGTTCAAGAGTTGACCAACAGGTTGGATATATTCACAAAAACGCAAGTGCGCCTGTGGATAATTGATAAGTAAGTTGTTCTATTTCATTTCAATCTCACTATATATCATAAGTGCATTAATTTGTTTTTAGTGATTATTCTGAGGAGGAAATTAGGAGAGAATTGATGCATCTCGATCAATTGGCGGTAGCTGATGATGCGGAAGATTCATTCCCAGAATTGGACGAGCCTCAAGAAATAATTGACTTGACGTATGTTTTTTCCCCAATTTATATAATTTTTGATTACTAAAATTACTCTCATTTCCAACAGATGTCCAGAGATTCCATCAGCAGAGTCACTGCCTCCTCCGCTGGATATGCATGATATAGTGTAGGTGGTTTTTTTCTATTGTGAAATATTTGCTACTAATTTTTAATAATTACAGATTAAACGAACTACCTACCCAACTTCCCTATGATACCCCACCGTCTTCAGCGAGCTCCCCAGGCATTTTGTATGTATTCGTATTAAGTCTAGAATTATTTCAATTCTAATTGTACTTTCCCGATAGCTCAATCGATGATTTGGTCACACCAACACCCGCACCTTCACCGACACCTCCTCCACAGCAGCAGCAGATTTACGAGGGATTTTGCATCCATGCTTTCCGCCACTACTTGGCTGAGCTGATGTTTGAAGTATGTTTACCTTATGCTGATGTTTTTTATTATTTAATGAGTACCCTTGTTTTATTCATAATTACAGATGTCACAACTGCGGGTTTTGGAGGGGTGTAGGTATTTGGTTTCACCCCTAGATGGAGAATGTTCCTTGGTGGTGGGGTTACCTCGCGATTTAAATCGCTTGAAAGAAAAAGTGAGTGAATCAAACACACACACACACACACACACACTATTATTATTATTATTATTATTATTATTATTATTATTATTTATCAACTAAAGTTATTTTTCTTTGTTTCGCAGATGGTTGAAATGCGTATAGCTCGGGGTATGGCCTTTTTTGTTGAGTTTTTAGGAAATGATTTTTAGATTTAGGTGTTTATATTGTATGACATTTTAAAAATTGTATATATTTCAAAAATAAAAGTTAAAAGTTACATGTATGTATCTAACTGATTCCCTATCTCCTATTCAAAATCAAACGACAGCAATACCTTTCATTATTCATTATTAATACGTTTCTTTACATTTTTAATGAGGATTTTCAGTAGTAAAACTGATAATGCACTAAGATTGAAACATTGCATAGCATAGATTTCATTTTCTTTCTGTGGTGGTGGTTGGGGTGGTGTTGGTTGGGCTTCAGATACATTGCTTTGACAATTGATTGCTGCTGTCGTCACAGGTGTTGGGACTATAGTTTGATGCCAATTCACTACGTCCCCCTCACTACCATCATGGAATAATAACTTGAGTTTATAGTTGAAAGTTGCTAACATCCTTTTAGGAATAACGTATGAGAATACCTCTAGGTGATTTTCATTAACTAGTTGATGGTCCATAGGCTGCCATTCAGTTCGATTACATTCCTTCTCTGCGAAGGCATCCTTGTTGGGACATATATAAATTCGATTCACTTGAAGTGGTACGTTTGTATATAGGACCCCATTCAATATTGCTGTTAGGATTATGAAATTTGATTTCAGCACAGCCATCTCCTACACTTATACTCAAATTGCCTAGTTGATTTATAGTTAACTTTTTATCTTCGTAAAATTTTATGTCTTTATTCAGTGCTACTAATTTCATATGGAATTCAAGCAGTTTACGTGCGTATTCTTCCGAAGACATATCAATACTGGTCAGTTCGGTGGAGTGCCGCCCATACCCATTTTTTGAAACCCTCGTAATATATCCAGATGGGCATCTTCCTTTGTAACATATTCAAACAATTTCCAGCTGTTTACACTGCAGCACATAGAATTATTGCTGGTAGAGTGATGAAGGCAGATATATCTACAGTTTTCTCGAACAAATTGTGGGCAGCTGCCTTTCAAATTCAACACTTTCACCTGACGATCTAACCCCAATTTTTTTAGAATCTTCACTATGAATTTGGCTTTGCCCACACCACTAACGTATATGATGCTATTCGGATCAATATTTTCCTTGAAAATTTCCTCCATCCGAATATAGTCCTGATATCCAGAGTTGTATGGAATCCCATGATACTTTTCGCAAAACATCACTTGCTTCATTTGATTTTCTGAGAGTTCACTTAGCGGTGTGGGTGGCTTGAATAGAAAATATTTTTCTAGCTTCTTTTCACAATCCAACAAAGCTAGTTCCTTAACTATCATTGTATGGTGAGAGATTTGGAAGCTCTGAATGTCAACCACCACCGACTTCATCTTGAACTAAACTGTTCCGTCGATAATTAAGACCAGCAATGCAAACTAGAACGAGTCTGATGAGTCGTACGAGTCGCACGAAACGTTGCAACCGATGATTCCCGAGTGTAGATCTTTCATTTGCTAAAGTCGCATGAGACGCATGAGTCGGGTGAGTCGAACTGGTAGCGCCACCTCTACGAAGCAGTCTGTACCTTCGATGGCATCTGTCATGGTGACATCTTCATGAAGCAGTCTGTACCTTTTGGACCGAAGGTACAGATTACTTCCTAGAGGTGGCGGAGCCCCCTCCAGGAAGCAGTCTGTACCTTAGGCCCGTCATGACAGCTGTCACGTGGTGGTGACATCTCTACGAAGCAATCTGTACCTTAGGTCTACCATGACAGCTGGTTCTTATGGTCGCCATGACAGCTGGTCCTTATGGTCGCCATGACAGCTGGTCCTTATGGTCGCCATGACAGCTGGTCCTTATGGTCGCCATGACAGCTGGTCCTTATGGTTACCATGACAGCTGGTCCTTATGGTCGCCATGACAGTTGGTCCTTATGGTCGCCATGACAGCTGGTCCTTATGCCCACCATGACAGCTGGTTCTTATGGTCGCCATGACAGCTGGTTCTTATGGTCGCCATGACAGCTGATTCTTATGGTCGCCATGACAGTTGGACCTTAGGGCCGCCATGCTGTCATGTGTTAGTCACGTGACTCTGTACATGTGACACACTTTTTGAACACACCCTGTATACTCTTTACAAATAAAATAAAATCCTTATCACCTACATCCTTTCAAACTGATAAGGACGAGCTCATGCACCGGATGCACATCGACAGCTAGACCGGAAGTGGAGACCGGATATCCTGAGGCAGAACTAGTCCAGTTCATCTACTTAAATCAATTTATCTCACCTAAGCTCTGGCATTCCTTCCACATTTTACCATTTACTGAGAAACAAATTAATAAATTGCAAACTAAACTGACAGAATTTATGTGGACTGGGAAGCACTGGGTGAATCAAAAAGATCTTTGCTTAAGCTCTGCACAAGGAGGACTTGGTCTTGTTCATTTGAAGTCCAAACAATTAACATTTAGAGTATGCCTAGCTCAGCGACTTATCAATTCAAATACCAACCAAAACGGGTCAATAATTATGAATCAACTGATTGAAACTTCTAACGAACTCAAACTATCATGGCCAATATTTTTTACATCCAAACTATCCATAAAAATTAGCACATCACCTTTTATTGCATCATTCATCAAATCTATTCAATCCTCAGATATATTATTGTTCCAATTCCCAAGAACCTTACAAGATATCAAACAGATATCGACCGTCAAGACTACATTGATTAAACCTACTTTACCACCCATATTCAATACCTTCTGGTCTCGGGCTGGTTACAATTCGATAGGAGATTTTATTGATGGAGCAAATTGGCAGTCTGAGGAAAAATTTTTGACAGCTTAAAAGCTCTACCCTCCCAAATACAAGAAGAGTTATGTGTACAATACAAAAGAATAAAAGCAATTTTCAAACTGCACTATAACACCGCTATATCGAATCTAACAATTGACACTGAAATACGATATATTGCATACAATTATAAAGATGAAACACTTCTCCTAACAAAAAGCTCTCGAAAACGTTTACAGGAAAAATAACATCCACATTTTCCAACTTGAGCGATCTGGAAGTCCTCGATGGTAGCTGGTCTGATGACATAATTCAGTGGAAAAGTTTTTTTGCAAAACCTACTCTTGGAATAGAGGGTGAAATTGCTTGGAGGCTTGCCAAGGATAGGCTTGCTGATACCCCTTTCTTAAACCGGGTTGGATTACGAGCTTCACCATCATGCCCGTTCTGCACAAATCATATAGGTACGAGTTGGCATATCATAATTATGTGTGATAAAACAAAACAAATATGGTCGTTCGTGACTCAAGCGGTTAAATCGATACTAGGCATAACACAATTACTAGTGAGAGAACTTTACTGTGGTTTTAAGGGTAATACTATGAAAACTAATTTAGCAAACTATATCATTAATCTTGCAAAGGCTATAATCTATAGAACAGCGACGAGATACTTGAAAGGGGAAATAGAAGAGATTGACTACTTGAGTACATATCTGAAAGCATTGAAATCTGGATTGTTAACTGAGTTCTCATTCTATCTCGGCATCGCGAACTTCGAAAAATTTAAGACTGTATGGTGCGTGAAAAATGTTCTTTGTTCAATAGAAGATGGCAAACTCATATTTCCAGGACAACTCGAAAATCATCTAAGCTAGTCATTTGACGTTTAATAAAAAACAATTTGGTTGTTACATGAATTACTTATTTATTTATTTATTTATTTACTTAAGTATATAATAATAGTCTTAGGAATTAATACTAGTTTTCTGTACATATAAGATATACAAGTAAGCTAACATAATGACATGTATTTCAAAAACTTATTGGTTTAATAAATAATAATAATAATAATAATAACATACACACACACACTATGTGACAGATCCGCCATGACAGTTCACACGGTAGACACCATGACACCTCGTTGGAGACCTACGTGGCAGACGCCATGATGCTCTGCGACTTAGGTTAGCTCTATAACCTTCAGCTCTAAGGTTGTGACAAAGGTTAGCTCTGTAGCCTATAGCTCTATGGTTTCTATGACTACGGTATGCCATGATAACACGTTGAAGACCTACGTGAGAAACATTTCGTTAACCAAATCGTCGATGTAACCCGTGACAGCTGCCGTGACATCTCATTTAAGACCTACATGACAGACACCTCTCTGAAAGCATGTGATGGCCACCTCGTCGCTGTCACACGTGACATCCACAGTGACACCTCCATAAAGCTATAGTTAGAGGTTTTCTCTTCATTTACATGTACCATATGGGATTTTTCGATGAAAAAGTTGAAAATTCACATTCTACGAGTCAAGACCTTTTATTTTATACCCATAAAGCTAAAGGTAGAGGTTTTTCCCGTTTATATCCGCGATATTGGATTTTTCCCAATGTAAATCATAAAATTCATACTCTACTTGCTAAGACTTTTCCTTTGATACCCATGAAGCCATAATTTAAAAAATAAAAATTCCAAATCCTTATCGCGAGAGATCGGTCAAATTGATCACATCACATAGATTCAGAATATGTTATAAAATAACCACTTCCGGTTTCACTTCCGGTGTGACAATGCGTCGAATATATAACCCACTTCCGGTTTAACCTTGATGATGATGCCTGAGTCGATGAAAATCTTGTTCAGCTCATCATGTAGATTCAAAATATGCAATAAAATAACGACTTCCGGTGTAGACCCCTTCACTCTGATGATGATGCTCAAGTCGATGAAAAAACACATGTGGCGTGTGCCGTCACACTATGAGAGTTCATTTTTGTGACAGACATCTCATTGAAGACCCCGTGCCAGTTACCACTTGTATATTCAAAGTTCAACCCCGAATATTTGCTCCATACTTCAAATACCTCAGTGGTCAATCTAAGCAGCTGAGTGAGGGCAAATCTGAATCTCCATGTCAATTTCTGCTTCAGCCATCTGGCCGTTGTTCTGTATCGAGAAGGATCATCGCCTACTCCACATCTTTTCGTATTCATCAATTTCAAAGTCTCATCATTTAGTGTGCCATCTATTGGCAGCCTATAGAATTCTTGCAACACCCTCAATGCATCCTCTATCCCACTGAACCCGTTGGAATTTCCCATCATATACCCATATTTCACTAGATATTCGTTCGCCTGGACTCCGAGGACGAATAAAATGAATAATAATAACAACACGTTGCTCTTTCGATAACATTACATATAATACCTTTCCAGCCTGAAACTCTTATATATCTTATATTTTATCTACAGTCGCGGGATTTTTGAAACATGCTCGATGTTGAGTATGACAGCATCAAATAGAAATTGTTGAACATTTCAACAGGTTTATTTACAATTCACAACTAATTTGAACTGGTACAAATACAAATTTATAATGTAGTAAACAACGCAGACTGTTCGTTATACTAGTTGCCGCCATGATGCTTCCTGTTGCTGAACTACCGACGTTGTCAAACTTAAAACGTTGCACAGAAGAGTAGATAGCGCCAACATGCCCCCCGGCCTTGAAATCACTGGGGAATTTCAAGCATTAACTGGGAGAGGAGCCAAACGATTACAACTTCTCTTAATTTCTCCATTAGCTGTTTTAACGAGAGCTATGCGAGCAATACCATCTTGACCTCGTATAAGTTGGGTAACACGACCTAGTTTCCAATCAGTTGGTCTGGTTTGATCTTCCTTTATCAAAACTAAGGAATCTAGCTTGAGTTCGTTTCTTGAATCCCGCCATTTCGACCTAATTTGTAGTTCTCTTAAATAGTCGGACTGCCAACGTTGCCAAAAATGCTGACTGAGACGTTGCACTAGTTGAAAGCGATCTAGCCGATTCATCTTCAAATCCATCACATTTTCATCTGGTATGGTTACTAATGGTCTTCCAATTAGGAAGTGAGCAGGAGAGAGGGAGAGGAAGTCATTGGGATCGGACGAAAGTGGACACAACGGACGTGAATTAACTACAGCTTCTACCTGTGCTAACGTTGTAGCAAACTCCTCAAATGTAAGGTGTGCATTTGCTGGGACTCGTTTCAAATGATGTTTTATACTTTTTATACCAGCCTCCCATAGTCCCCCAGAATGTGGACTATAGGGTGGTATAAACTGCCAATCAATGTTCTCCGTTATTGAGGTGGAAGTAAGACTATTGCTACTAGATTTTAGGAAATTAAACAACTCTCGTTGGGCACCGACAAAGTTAGTCCCATTATCGGAAAATATCTTGGAGGGTTTTCCTCTTCTAGAAACAAATCGACGCAGAGCTTGTATGAATGCGTCAGTTGTCAAACTTGATATCAACTCCAAATGAATGCATTTTGTGGAAAAACATATAAATAAACCGACCCAGCATTTAGAAACTCTATTACCGCGACCCTTTCTATCACTTATTAAAAATGGTCCAGCATAATCGAGACCAGAAATACTAAAAGGACTGAAAGGCATGACTCTATCGCGAGGTAGATCTCCCATAACAGGTTGTACAAATTGCAGATTAAACCTAAAACATCGAACACAATTTTTAACTGTGAATCTAGCAAGATTGCGACCGTCTATCGGCCAATAGTTGACGTACGGTATATAGTAGTAGCTGAGGACCTCAGTGCAACATAACTTTATGAAGATATTGAAACAATAATTTTGTAAAGATATGTCTAGACGGTAAAATAATAGGGTGTTTTCTCTCTAGAGGATAGTCTGAGTTTCTTAGACGTCCTCCTACTCGTATAATTCGCTGGTTGTCAAGAAATGAACTAAGCATTTGTAACTTGCTTTGTTTGCCTAATGGTATTTTACGTAGTAAATTTTGATACTCCTTGGAAAAAGAATTCTGCTGGACTATCTTAACCATATGAATAGTAGCCTGGTTCAATTCTTTCAAGGTTAAACTGCTAGATTGCCTTTCAGTTCGAGGTTTTAAAGAATTCTGACTAAACCTTAATATGTAAGCCATAACTCGCTGCATTCGAGAATAACTAGAAAATCTGTGAAACGGAAATTCGAAACTAGCATCTTCAACCGCAAAACTTTGATGATTTTTGGATTTTAGTTCTGGAATACTGTCTAGGGCATAGTTAAGTTGAGGCCAATGACTAGGGTCTAGCTTTAACCATGAAGGACCCTGCCACCAGCACTCACTAGTAAGAATTTGACTAGGGTACAACCCTCTCGATACATGATCCGCTGGATTGTCATGTGTTGAGACATATCTCCACTGATGATTCTCAGTTAAATTCTGGATTTCTGATACCCGGTTGGCCACAAATATTTTAATTAGATTGGGACTAGTATTTATCCAAGCAATAGCAATTGTTGAATCGGACCAAAACACGTACTTGTTGAACTCTATATTCAATGACCTTTTGACCTTGTTAATCAAACGAGCTAATAATAGTGCAGCAGATAGTTCCAGCTTAGGTATAGTAAGCAAATTTTTTATAGGAGCCACTTTACTTTTGCTACACAACAAGTTGACAAATACATCACCATTTTTATTGGTGCTACGTATATAGACGCATGCGCCATAGGCACGTTGCGATGCATCTGCAAATCCATGTAATTCAATACAGGCCAAATCCTTACATGACACATGTCTTTTAACTGAAAGGCCATTCGCATTTTGAAGTTCTTCTTTTAATTTATTCCATGAAGACAAAAAATGATCTGGTATACTAGAATCCCAAGATACGCCCTCCATCCAAAGTTCTTGCATCAAGATTTTAGCTATAATTATACAAGGGCTTAGCAATCCCAAAGGATCAAAAACTCTAGCGATTATTGACAAAACACCACGTTTCGTTGAAAGAGCATCTGAAGGAACTTTGATGGAGTAAATGAGAGAGTCAGTTTTGCAACACCAAGTTAGACCCAGTGTTTTGGATTGCTCCTCAGGAGCAAACTCTAGAATTTCGCCACTGGAATCACCTGCAAGGCTTTCTAGAATCTCAGTTTCATTGGACTTCCACTTTCTTAGATTGAAGCAACCCTTTTTCAAAATTTGAGATATTTCCTTGCAAATCGATTGAGCTTCTTCTATAGTAC
Organism: Endomychus coccineus; assembly: GCA_958510875.1. Taxonomy (NCBI): domain Eukaryota; kingdom Metazoa; phylum Arthropoda; class Insecta; order Coleoptera; family Endomychidae; genus Endomychus; species Endomychus coccineus. The sequence goes on along the minus strand of OY294069.1, from coordinate 78,307,142 downwards.
TTGCACCTGTTAACAGATCGTCAACATACATATCGTGTTTGATTATATTGGACACAACTGGATTTGCCTCTTTACACTCTTCTGCTAACGCGAAAAGGCAACGAATAGCTAGAAAGCTTTAAGAAGCCTGGCCGTACGTGACAGTATTCAACACGTAAGCTTTTAATTCCTCAGTGGAATTTTCGCGCCAAAATATTTTTTGTAGATTTCGATGTTCTGGAGCCATGAGAACCATACGGTACATCTTGGCCACATCTGCAGAAAACACAAAGTTGTGAATTCTGAAACGAAGTATGATAGACAGTAAATCGTCCTGCAAGACAGGACCGACCCGTTGAATATTGTTTAAAGACAAGCCGTTACTTGTAGGAGCCGAACAATTGAAAACAACTCTAAGTTTGCTAGTTAAACTATCTTCACGAAGAACTCCATGATGAGTCATGAAATATTCGACCTGAGAAGAGTTAGAAGAATTTTTAACTCCAGACATATGGTTGAGTGCTAGATATTCACTCATGAAGTCCACATATAGTTCTCTCAGAGACTCGTTCTTATTAAGTCTACGCTCTAGGGAATAGAATGCTTTTTTAGCACTATTCATTGAAGTTCCTAAGCACTGAGGAGGTATTTTAAGAGGCATAGTGACGATGAAACGACCCTTGTTATCCCTTGTGGTTGTATCCAAGAAAATTTGCTCGCAATCGGATTCTTCCCTAGAGTATGGTTTTACGACATCACATTCCTCTAATTCCCAAAATTTGGATAAAATAGTATTTATGTTTTGAGACTCTTGAACACTCAAATTGCAAACAGAATTAATTTGAGGAGATGGAGTTCCGCATCTACCGGATACGACCCAACCCAATTGCGTTTCTTGTAAAATTGGTTTGTTCTTACCACAAGATTGTGATCCTGAACAAATCAGCGACCAAAATAGCTCAGCACCCACTAGAATTTGTATGGAACTAGGCTTATAGAAATTTGGATCTGCTAGTTGAATGCTAGCAGGTATATTGAAACTAGAAATATCGACCTCGAAACTAGGCAAAGTGCTAGTTATTTGATCCAAAATAAAGCAAGACAACTTGACTCTAAATGGACTGAACATTGACTGAATTTGAACTTCACATTTGTTTTGAATACTAGATAGCGAATTAGAGATACCTGTAATAGAAACATTGGCTTTTTTCTTATCTAGACCTAACCTAGAACATAGTTCCCCTGTAATAAATGAGCTTTGAGAACCTGAATCTAAAAGCAGGCGTGCATTGAAAGCCGAACCATTTTTAGAGAAAACTTTGACTATAGCTGTGGACAAGAAAACATGACCCTGTCCAATATTGATAAAACCACTGTTACAAGTTAGAACAGCTTCATTTGGTCCTCTAGAATTTTGTTCCTCCAAATGCAAAAGAGTATTGTGAAATGATTTGCATTTCTTGCAAGGACCTAGTTTGCATTGCTTGACTGTGTGTCCCTCGTGTAGACAGTTGTGGCACAAATTGGCTTTTTTGGCAAAGGAAAATCTCTGATGCGCACTTAAACTCAGAAATTCTGCGCAAGAGTAAATGGAATGATCCTTTTTACAATAATTACAAGAATAATTTGTAACGAAAAAGGATTTATGAGGATGTTGCTTACTAGGCGTTTCTAATTTGTTTGAAACTTGTTTGATTTGAACTTGTTTTCCTTTGTCTTTTTTGCAATGTTCTAGCGTTTCTAAATAATTAGCTCTTTCTTTCAAAAATTTTTTAAATTCCTCCAAGTCTAAGAGCTTGGACTGCTTGTTTTGTAAGCTTTCCCATTGTTCATGGGTATGATTGTCTAATTGATTATTAGTTATGAGAAAAATTAACAGACTGTCCCAATTGTCTACGCAATGACCTAACTGCTGTAAAGAACGCATATGTTTTGAAACATTCTCCTCTAGATGTCGAAGTTGAGCTGCAGATTCTCTTTGGATTGGTTCTAACTGAACAAGAGCTTTAATATGATTCCGAATTAGCATTTTATTATTATCAAATCTTCCACAAAGGGTTTGCCATGCATCATGATATTCGGATGCACTAAATGGTATAGAAGCAATGACTTGGGCGGCTTCACCCTCTAGTGCAGATCTAAGATAATGGTATTTCTGTATTGATTTCAAACTATCGCATTGATGAATAAGTGACTGGTAGGTATCACGGAACTCAAGCCACTTGTCATAGTTTCCACTAAATGCTGGGAGCGATATAGTAGGCAATTGTATAACCTCCTGTTTTTGTACCAAACTCGAGACTATATTCGCATCATCGGATTTTGCAGGTATATTGTTTAGTTTAAATTTCTGAATTATTGACTTGGCCTTTGCCATCCAATGATGGAAGACATTTTCAATTGTAACTCGTTCTTCGTATTGTGCCTCAACATCCTTTGCTTCAACTTTTGCCTCGATTTCAGTCTGTATCTCATCGAATTCAATTAAAGACCTCTCCAATCTTGTAAGTCTATCCTCTACCTCAATAATGTTATCATCGTTAACATATTCACTTGCTGGTAAATTCTCTATGAATTTCTTGAAATTCGTGAGGGTGGCTTTTATACCTCCTCTTTTACGATTTAAAGTTTCACCTGCCATTGTTTCAGGCATTAACTAGATTCAGTTAAACAAATTATTGACTTGCTAAATCAAATAAAAATATAGAACGATAGCACAAATATATAGATATAGTTATATAGAAGGAATAACCTTTGTTTACAGGATAGGCAAATATGGACAAATTTTAGAAAAGGATAAGCTCAATTATTTCCTTGTTGGCTTCAAGTTGTTGTTCTTGTACTAAATAACTTGCTTGTATTGTTGCAATCAGTGTCGAATAGGTTGTTTCTGTTGATATGGTACACTGTACTGCGTTTGACTGTATGCCCGCCGATATTGCTTAGATGCACCCAACACACAGGTATTCTTGGTTTTTTCACTGGCTTTTATTGTTTCAATCCGGCTCGAAGGACCACTTGTTGAGTATGACAGCATCAAATAGAAATTGTTGAACATTTTAACAGGTTTATTTACAATTCACAACTAATTTGAACTGGTACAAATACAAATTTATAATGTAGTAAACAACGCAGACTGTTCGTTATGCTAGTTGCCGCCATGATGCTTCCTGTTGCTGAACTACCGACGTTGTCAAACTTAAAACGTTGCACAGAAGAGTAGATAGCGCCAACACTCGATGAAGAAAACAAATGTCTGAGGCCAGCCCGAGCCTGGTAAATATTAACAAATGTTGGTTATCTAACTCATATAAATATTTGCGGCTTCTAACAAACCTCGTGCCCGGCGCGTTGCAATCTTAATATGCTAGCGATGTGTTTCAAAACAGATATGATTCATCCGGCCGTTCAACCGCGATTACTGTTTGTTACTATAGAATGATGAGGTGCACTAATATTATTTTAATCTTATTAAGAATGTAGTTTTATTTTTCCATAAATATTCACAGGTTGAATCCTCTCAACTATCTGCTCTCGTGTCTTTTGTCTGGATAAGTACAATATGTTTATATATATGCTGCTTTACATTGAAATTCTCCCTAACCTCACACCCTGCTTACAAGCTGTTTCGAACGACCTTGTATATACAAGTTGATTACCACTACTCGCTCTGTAGACTCCACCACAAGCCATAGATCCCTAGCAGAAGGTCACCTAGCGGACAGAGGGTCACCCAACGGGCAGAAGCGACACCACACCCTAGCCGCCTACCCGACCGGTAATACAGTACCAATACTAACCTACATAAGGACCTGGAACTACCCACACCATGACCGCGCATGCGCGAATGGTTGCCTCCATCTGATAAGGCTCTCTGTCTGGCGGGCCAAAGTGAGGCCATCCCTACTTGGCACCTTTAACCCACGTCATCCAGAATGTAGCTGTTCAAATATAGTGTAATAGCCTTCCGCCACCATTGAACCAAGTCGAGGGGACCTGGATCGGCCTCTCCTCACTACCACTGACGAATCTTATACCACTGACCATTGAGATTGGAGCGGAGGACCAATTGAAGTTCCAAATCAAGCTGATTAGTGCAGGTGGACTTTACACGTCCGAAGACTTGAGGAAAAGCCAACGGAACCTGATCTTCGGTATGGAAAGAGATGCAGTCCAAACGATGATAGCGCGATGAGTATTCGGTATGGAGTCTCTGGACCAAGGGTACAATACTCTCCAACTGTTCGGCAAGGAAGAAGTTACCAGTCTCGTCACGTCCACCATCCGACAGATATGTGGTTGGTTCGAAAGCATAGGGACCATCATGAACGAGCTGTTGGGCCTGTACTCCATTTTCCGATTGGTGAAGTTCGGCCCAAATGTCGCCTTCCTAGTCAACCGACATCACTCCCATGGAAGCCCAGGGGATGCAGTTCCATCCGCTCCATGAACTGATGTCACCCCCATGGAACCAGAAGCAGCCGCAGATTCCACCGCCGCCCATGCGATGTATCCAACCCTCCACTGGACAGAACGCGAGGGAAGATGATCAGCAGCCGGCTCGTTGTACGGCAGGCCCATGTCCAGTCTCCAGGAGCATCCTGGTATGTGAAACCATCGAGTGACAGTTCGGGTTAGTGCGTAAAAGTCAATCCGAAAATGTGTTGTGACAATATGGAACCGGAAGTAGACTTTCTATGTATGTTTAGCTTATAAGGATTGTATTGTTGCAGTCGATTGGTGACTTCACATGAATATGTTGAATAGAATTTACGTTATTGAGAAGTCAAATCGGACTGATGATCATATAAATGAGCGTGACCCGGTCATTCTTCAAGGTGAGGGTGATGTGATAATCCTGGGAATTACTATTTTTACGATTGAATCAAAGTAGCAGGAAGCAGGGAAAAACTCCCGAAAATAGAGTCGCTCTAAGTAAACCAGCTATACTTGACACAGATTTAATTAATGGAATTCCTGTCTGGCGACGGTAAGTCGACATCCGATACAAGTTGTACGTGATCAGTAGATATACTGGACTAGTTCTACGATCAAGAACCAAGATGGCGGACATAGGGGTGTCGGTGATAAGGAATGAATGTGTGTGATAAGGTGTGAGATGAGGATATGTTGTTTGTAAAGAGTATACAGGGTGCGTACAAAAAGTGTGTCACATGTACAGGGTCACATGACTATCACGAGGCAGCTGCCATCGAGTATACAGGGTGTGTACAAGAAATGTGTCACATGTACAGGGTCACGTGACTATCACATGACAGCTGTCATGGTGGACCTAAGGTACAGACTGCTTCGTGGAGATGTCACCATCACGTGACAGCTGTCATGGTGGACCTAAGGTACAGATTGCTTGGTGGAGGTGTCACCACCACGTGACAGCTGTCATCGAAGGTACAGAATGCTTCGTGGAGATGTCACCACCAAGTGACAGCTGTCATGGCGGGCCCAAGGTACAGACTGCTTCGTGGAGGGGGCTCCGCCACCTCTACGAAGCAGTATGTACCTTTGGTCCAAAAGACACAGCCTGCTTTCATGAGAGGTCGAAGGTACAGACTGCTTCATGTAAGATACGTCACCAGTTCGACTCATGCGACTCGAAAGCGCGTGTGTGTGTGTGTGTGTGTGTGTGTGTGTATGTGTGTGTGTGTGTGTGTGTGTGTGTGTGTGTGTGTGTGTGTGTGTGTGTGTGTGTGTGTATGTGTGTGTGTGTGTGTATGTGTGTGTGTGTGTGTGTATATGTGTGTGTGTGTGTGTGTGTGTGTGTGTGTGTGTGTGTGTGTGTGTGTGTGTGTGTGTGTGTGTGTGTGTGTGTGTGTGTGTGTGTGTGTGTGTGTGTGTGTGTGTGTGTGTGTGTGTGTGTGTGTGTGTGTGTGTGTGTGTGTGTGTGTGTGTGTGTGTGTGTGTGTGAGAGGAGAGGTGTTTGAGAAATGAAATATCAAATATTAATAATATTTTTATTTTGGAGAAAGTACATTCTTATTTTGGTGTATGATGGTGAGGAACCAATGTTGTAGATTTTCGATATGGTTGACTGAACACATATATTTCCCTCCATCATTGCGATGATTTAGGCAGCTCAGTCTGTTTGTAGGCTCGAATTTCCCCGTTTGACATAGGGTGTTGTCGAAACTGCACACATCTACGATTCGTGAAAAGATATCTAGCTCCACACACTTTTTCGAGAGAAATTCGGCTTTTTGATGTCCTCGAACATATATAATGTCGGCTGCACACAGTAGAGTCAATCTTAGAATATTATCAATTTCTTCATATTCCACATCGCCCGATGTATATTCCAAACCATGACAAAAATGTTCCAAATACCAAACAGATTTTCGATCCTTCTCACTTAACATCGTAAGCGGTACGGCTGGCTTAAACAACGAATAATGTCGTTTGAACCCAATTTGTATAGAGATTTCTTTGGGATGGAAGACATCATCGATGATGAACCCCTGAATATCAACCAATGCTATTCTCATGATGACTCGTACTAAACTGATCGGGCGACGTCGTCGTCGTCAGGCAGTATGTTTTAGATTAGACTCTTCACTATTTCCGAGAGGGAGTAGTACTCCATCAAACAATCGTGAATGATGATGCAATATGCTTTCGTATTGGCTGGAAATCCCTTATCTGCCTCGATTTCCAATCGCACATCAACAGTTGCAGATTTCACTGCTTCCTCCTGTTTCGAACAATCGATTATGTAGAGGGCGCGTTTTTTGAAACTGGTGTAATCTAACATTGGTTGTTTCACAGCCGACGAGGAATTTGTATAGCTAGAGTAGAACTCTGTATAGTTATGGTGGGCGAGCGTGAAATCATCCTTGGCAAAGTCCAAGTTCATTCGCTCGTTGGGGTAATATTCACCGTTTAGAGATAAGCGAATACTTGTTATATCCAGATGGTCAAATATTGTGGGGTTAGCCTTCACATTGTTCCGTTTGTCCGTTTGAAAGAATACTATGACATAGCGAGGTTTTTCAACTGCTGCACTAGTCTTGACCGCCCAAATTTCTCGTCGGGCCTCGCTTGTTATGGCAGGAAGCTCATGGCATTCCCACTGCCGGAATATAATTAGGATAGGTGTATCACTCTTGATTGCTCGCTATAGCTTTTCTCTAATTATATCGTTGGGATAGATATACTTCACTTTCAATTCCATGCTATCAATCAGGAATTTAACGGTGGTCGTGGCGGTTTCAATGTTGACGCAATCGTTATCGTTTCGAGCACGTACCAGTCGAATAGTCTGCCTACCAAATGTAATCATCGGGTAATCGTTGAAAATGTTGAATATATGCTTCAGCGGAATCAATAGACTGAATGATTTAGTTTCGTGCAGAACTACGCTCTCAAGGGGATACAACCAACTAGCGGTAGCCATATGCGTAGAAGCTGTAGGAGCGTAGCAGGTAAATGCTCGAACAGCGCTGACTATACCAGGATCTCGAACTGTTACGATGTCCCTGCCACTCTCAATGTACGAGCAAGAGTCGAAAAGGAAGGCTCCATAATTCGGCAACAATATAACATTACCTCCACCCTTCACTTCAATTTTCCCCTTGATCGCCAATAGAGTATCCTTCATGGAAAAAAACGCGTCCACTTGATTTATTCCAAACTCCACGATGTCGCTGTTATTGAAGGCTTTAACGAACGGTGTAATCGACCTATACTCGGCTTTCCGAATCGACTCGTCGAATTTCGGCTGCTGGTATAAATCGAAAATTGAAGAGATAACATTGTTATCTCCGTCATCATCTACACCGCCGAACTTTCGCTTATTAGACATTTTATTTAAGGCGAAACCCTAAAGATTGTAGAACTAATCGGTTGGCTTTGGTGAGTGGTAGTAGCTCTCGCACTTTGAACGTTTTGTTGAAGACTGATGAATATGAAACGTGCGAGGTTCTTTTATTGTCAGCAGCACCAGCAACAACTAGGCCCATATTCTGTTCTCAGACTTCTTGTAAATGTAGATGTAGAACACTTTCTTCACCACGGAAATTTATCGAATTCGAATGCTGATCTAGAGCGAGTACGGTGATGTTGATAATTTCAGCGATATCTGACACTGGTAAATATAGAGGATTCCTCGGACGTTCCACAATTCTATAGCCGGGATCGTCGGTGATGGGAAAGTCGTAGATCGTATGCGCAGGTCTATCTCGGTAGAAGGCTCCTACGGTAATGTTTGATTCGAACAGGATGTTGCTTACTTTTATAATATTGACAGGCAAATCGGACATGTGCACCACGCCCTTTTTCAAGACTTTACGCGAAAACCCTAATATTTTACCCAAGCTATCTTCCTCAACAAACGAAATGTCATGGTTCTGATGAAATATCTCACACTTTAATGTATTGTTATTGGGCTTCAGCGAGAAGACATCTTCTTTTACGTTCAATCTTTTCCGAATCAATTCTTCAATGTCGGATATTTCGTAGTTGCCCGAAGGTATTTCGATTGTTTTCAAAGTCTTTCCATCGCCACCCAAATAGTAAAATTTTTCGTTCTCGATATTCGGTATAGAGTTATAAGAAGTAAATCCCAACAAAGCCAAATAATATGGCTTATCAGGCTTCAACTCTATCGAATTCTGCCGTGTGAACGAGAATATATGGTTGGTGCTTGTTAGCGTGAATAACTGCGACATGATACTGATAAGAATTTATTGCGGCATTTCTATTTATATTTTAACATTAATAGATGGAATAAGTATGATTTTATAAAGTATGGGTCGTCTCTGCACACTTCATCGATCAACACCTGCATCTCGTGCTGCGTTATTCCCCCAGTCTCCATGACCTTAGAAATCTGTTCAGATAAACATTGGGAACATAGTTTGCGTGGAGGTGGTAGATAATCACAATCTTCATCGATATGTTCCGTACACCGCATATGACGGTAAAGGGATTTGAACATATATTTCGGAACCTCATTTTGATTGAGAGACACCAAATCCAAATGTTTTAGAATGTATTCTATCGGCAGAAATAATAAGTCTCTTTTGGTCAGCTCGCTTGAAGGTTTTTCCATTGTCTTTATTAGATTATCATATACGTATCGGATGATTGATGACATTCCAGCTCTCGGAACATCATCAGAAAGTTGTTGCATAATCTTTGCGATAAATTTATCGTAGGGCTCCGACATGACTGCACACGTCAGATGTTTACGTAGAACTGAGGAATTTCAAACATAAATGTCCACAAATCCCCTGATCATACTTTTGATAGGTGTCGTTATTATAGAAAATTCAATCCGAATGGGGCAAAGTTCAAAAACGTCTACGTATACTCAAAGTCGTTGTATCAGCCCGATTATCAACTGTTGCAGGAAGTTTTAGATCGTGTTAAAGGTGTTGGCTATTTTCCCTATAAAGACAACGAGGAAATAATAAGTCCAATCGAGGCTAGAGCTAATTCCATATTTCTTTTTGATGACATCGCGTGCGAAGGCCAACAAAAAATTCGTGAATACTATTCCATGTGTAGACATAAGAATATCGATGCGGCATATCTGTGCCAAACGTACTCGAAAATTCCGAAACAATTGATCCGTGACAATTGTAATTTGATCGTTCTTTTTAAGCAGGAAGAGATCAATTTGAAGCATGTATTTGATGAGCACGTATCACCAGACGTCGATTTCAATCAGTTCAAGAAGATGTGCGCCATGTGCTGGACGGATAATTTTGGAACTTTGGTCATTGCTAAGGATTTCGACTTGAACGATGGCAGATACCGCAAAGGTTTCGATGTATATATAAGAAACGTGAATTGTTAAATTTAGTTCAAATACAAGATGGATGCCGAACAGTTAGCACGTAAGCGAAAAATCTTCGAATTGAGTAAGTCTATAAGAAAGAAATATCTAGCCTTGAAACTAGGTAAATCTGAAGAAGACGAATCAATAGAACAACTGTTCAAACCTATCGCCACACCATTGAAAGCGATCGTTAAAAAAATTAAACATCCTGCTGCTGCTGCGCAGTCGATGAAAAAAAAAGAAATAAAATTAGAACCTAAAGACGATGTTGATGAAGAAGAAGAAGATGAGGGGGAGGTGGAGGAGGATGACGACGCGTTCGATGATGCTATGACTGAGATTGAACCGTCACTTACAAATTATCCGCCACAAGTGCGTAAATACGTTCAAGAACATTGGGAAAACCACAAGGAAATCGATAAAGTATATGGACCTGTTTATGATGCGAGCTCTACCGGTTGGATTCTCGGTTTTAAAAAGATAATATTCGGTGAGAATATCGAAACCGTAGGATATAGCGCAAAGGGAACTCCTGGATTGTACGAGCTCATATTCTACAAAACACCCAGAAAATTCACGAATAAAGATCGAGCAATTTTGAGGTTAACAAATGCACATAAAAATATTAACGGTCGTTTGAAGGGTACCAATGCGCCAAAGTACATGTCCATAATTAAACCTATGTTTCGATCAACCTCGTTGTCGTCGTCGTCAGAGACGACTTCGACAGTAGCAAGAGGTAGCGGTTTACATTTGACATACAACAAGAAGCCTATGGAATATATTTTTTGGGATGATCCAAACGAGCTGGTGGACCGACTAAAACTACTGATGGCTTCGCAACAAGCTGGAAATACTTCGCACGATAATGAAATTGTCGCTATAATAAATGAACTAAGAGAGGCGAACATCATATATTAGTATTGATTACTTCCACCTCACAGCATTTATATAATGAGTCTTGATAAGTTCGGTAGGCGATCTGCGTTGTCGGGCGATAGCATCGTCGATGTTTTCAAACCCAAATCGATGTTGATGAACATTTTAAGGCACACGCCCGAAGGCGATGTGGACATGGAAAATTTGAAAATTTGTAATGTGAAAATACCTATCTCTGCTAATGATGTTACGAACAAAGTATATGTAGATAACGCCATCACTAAAGTGGATACGAATATAAACGAAGAATTGAAGATTCTCCGTACCGAAATACAGTCATACAAAAATCAAAGTTATGTTCACTCTGCAGCCATAAAACAGAGTATACAGGGTGAAAATAAAAAAATCACAGACTCTCTGATTGATTCTACAACACAAAATAGAATTAAAATTGAAAAACTTGTAGATGGTATGATAGCTGCTTCCAAAGCTACTGAAGCGAATGAGGTAAATCTTGAAAAATTATTGAAGAAAATACGTGAAGACTATAAAACACTCGTTAGTAACGATCAAGAAAACACTTCAAAATATGCCAACCTATTCGAAAGTATACAGGCCATCAATAGTAAACTGATAACTATAGAATTAGACTATAAAACGCGCAGTACTAATGATCAGGCCATGATCGCACGTATACAGACCATCGAAAGCAATCTATCACAAATAGAACAAGCGATTATTATCACCAGTTTGGAGATGGCTGCGGAGACGATAACAAAAAAAGCAAAAGGTGAAGCCCCACCACATCATCATCATCCCTATAAAAGAGCTCCTACCACCTCCACACCACCACAAAAGTTATTAGCTCCGTCAACGCAGATCGATCCAAAAAAATGAAGAAGGGTAAAGGGCAGGTGGTTGATGAGCTTCATAAGCCTGTTAGAAAGAATTTTAAACGTCGCAGAACAATCATAAAAGGGTTGGATGACTTGTGGCAAATGGATCTTGCTGAAATGGATAATTATGCGCGCGAGAATCGAGGGTTTAAATACATTTTGGTGGTGATCGATTACTTCTCGAAATTTCTATGAACACGTCCGCTGAAAACGAAATCGGCCGAAGAGGTTCGGAAAGCAGTCAATTCTATATTACTAGAAGTACGTCGTAAGCCTAGGAACCTACAAAGCGATCAAGGTAAAGAAGTCTTCAACAGACACTTTGACGAGCTAATGAAAAAACACAAAATCAACCATAATAATACGTATTCTGTGAAGAAAGCCGCCATTGCTGAACGCGTCATTCGAACGTTGAAAGAAGCGATCTACAAGCGATTCAGTCTGAGTGGGAAATACAAATGGGTGGATACAGTTCAAGAAGTCACCGAAAAATATAATCAACGTAAACATAGAACAATAAAAATGGCTCCGTTTAAGGTTACGAAACAGATTGAAAGTCGCATATTGAAGCAATCTTACTCACACATTAAGTTGGCCCTACCTCACAAATACCACGTGGGGGATACTGTGGGAATAAGTAAAGCTGAACATATTTTTGAGAAGGAATTTACGCCCAATTGGAGTGCGGAATTATTTAAAATCATTAAAGTTAAAATTACCAACCCAGTCACATATCTACTAGAAGATATGACCAACGCACCAATCAGCGGTTGTTTCTACGAGGAAGAATTGCAGAAAACCAAACAGCCAGATATTTATTTGATTGAGAAGGTGCTTCGAAAAAAGGGTGACAAAATGTATGTAAAATGGTACGGTATGAAAGAGAGAAGTTGGATTGAAAATTCCGAAGTTGTATAATGTGCTGCTGCGCATGTCTTCCTAATAAAATATTTGACTGGTGGTTCAACCAAGTGTGGAAGTCAAATAATCGAATCAGTCTGCGTGAAAATGTCTTCGCAATTATACAACAGTTTTGTTCATAATGTACTTTCCACCGTGTACGATGCAAAACAATTCAAAAGTGTATGTCCTCCAAATTTGATGGAAAACATCGAAGAATTACAATTACCATCGAAAAATTGGATAATCGCAGGAGAATTTGTAACGTTCATTATTGGAGCTGTGAAAGAATGCGCGTGTGTAGATATTTTCTATTTCGGAGGAGATTTCGAGCCACCCGAAAACGACTGGGAGATAATTGATATGATGGTTGAAGGTTACTTTAAATACGAAAATAGATGGAAGAATTTCATATTACACCAAGTTCCAGATATAATCTCAAAACCGGGGTCGTATATACTTGATTGTTTCAGAGTGCTACAGAGTGAAATTGATGTTGATTTTTATCGAGTCGCGCTTCTGCCTTACCGAAGTGAAATAATGGATCTACGAGGGATTCGTAGAGGCCCTTCTGATAAAACTTGCTTTTTCGACTCATACATACTCGGTGGGGAACGCAACCAACACCACAAATTTTCTCCTCCCCCCTAACTTCAAGTTTTATGCTTCGATGTTCTCATCCAAACTTCCAATCAAATCAAAGAAATATGCTGCTAATGACCTGCGCATGTGCGTGGTGTAAATATTTAGTGTGGGGTTAGGTTCTAGTGAATCGAGCAATTCAGAACAGTTTTAATAAGATGTTGTCCCAGGATAGTGTTGGTGAAGATAGTAGCAGCAGCAGTTGTTTCGAGTTGGATCTGATTTTAGAAGAGTTTGAGATGAAGGCTGAAACGGACCCGCTTGGGTCGGTTTTAATTGGCCCAACTAGCTCAATTTGAAATACTCTCAGGGCTCGTAGTGAAACGGGCCTTGTAATTCTAGACTGGTGAATTGTCTAGGCGCCAATTGCTTAAAGGAACTATAAAAATAAATGAATTCACAGCCTAGAATACAAGCACCACGAGATGGTTTATTAGTTGATGGAGATTTAAAAAAAACGATATAAATTCAACTTAACAATTTGATTTATTCCTGATGGAATTTGGTATTTAACCAGAAAATAAGTTTACAAATTATATAAGGTATAAATTTATAAATAAAAGTGGATTTTGAATTAAAGAATTACAAATTGGTATTTAACCAGAAAATAAGTTTACCGTTTATATAAGGTATAAATTTATAAATAAAAGTGAATTTTGAAATAAAGAATTACAACTTGGTATTTAACCAGAAAATAAGTTTACAGTTTACATAAGGTATAAATTTATAAATAAAGGTGAATTTTGAAATAAAGAATTACAAATTGGTATTTAACCAGAAAATGGATTTACAGTTTATATTATGTATTATTTGATAAAATTAACTCAATTAATTACTTGATAGAATGATTAGAAAAGTGATAAAGAGTCCACGAATGGCTCAATGAAATTAGTGAATACAATGTTGGTAAACAACAAAATCAGATCATGAAATAATGGTCTATCAACTAAAAAATGTTACCCTCCTTGGATCTCGTAGGAACTGGAAGCTGGTCCTGTCAGGAAAGTCACTAAACCGTCTAGGAGTGAATGGGTGAGGACCCTCAAACGTTCAAATCCCTGTAATGTCAAAAAAACGAACAGCACCTGACTTGAGAACAAGGACAAGTAACACCATCGGCCGGAACAACCAAATGATTCCACCTCCGATAATGTTATCCTCCCAAATATGCAAAACACTATTACAAATGGATATCTTGAAGAGATATCAATTTAGATTGAATACAATTTATTCTGAAGGAATTATAAAGTTACAAGAACTACTTAAAATTAAGCAATAAATAATATGTGACTGAATTAATGATACAGAGAAAATGAGATATAAAGTAATTTAATCAAATTGTGAATGAAAGGAAGTAATTAATAAATTGAATTTGCAGGTCATCACACACTAGAACTTGAATTGATTAGGCAACAAATTGATGTTTCACTCTAGTTCTCAATCACGCGAACGCAGCAGTCCTGATAATTCTAAATTCAATAAGCAATAATTGAATAATACCTTGTGAAATTCCCAATCTAATTATAGCACGATGCATTCGAAGACGGCTCTGCATACTACGTATCAGAGTTATAAAATGGCGACTCAGACGAATCCCAAAAAAAATAGCATGTGCCAATGCGGAATTAAATTTACAAGGAGTACAGAAATATTATCATGAGAACCTGCCTACGTTCTGTTAGATTATCCTACTACAAGAGATACAACAATCGAAGCTACGATGGAAAAGATATTCTGAAATATGCTATCCGCAAATGATTGAGTTTGTACCCAAGCAAGTCGAGATAAATCTTCCGAACTATTATCACAATCAGGCTCTAAACATCCAGACGCTAATTATAAATCTAAATCAAATTAAATAGCCTGTTGTGAATAATAGTCCGGAAGTAAAATTAAGAAAAGTTATATAAAATTCAATGAAGCAAAATTTCTCGACTTACCAGGATCAGAGTACAAACCACAATGCCGTCTTTTCGATTTCCGCCAAGCTATATCCCTACTCTGCGATATTTAGTGACATCTCCCGACATGAACGGTAGTTTCAGAAATCGATATCATTGACTAGCAGATGTCTTTAATTAATCGGTTGGCCTGATTACTAACGAAAAGAAATCTAATCCGTTTATTACATAGTTCTATATAATCACGTAACGACCTGTTCGTTACAAGGCAAAAGATGAGCCATTCCTATTGATGAATACAACGTACCCGTTGGTGAGGGCAAGTTATGAAATCAAATGTGGATTGAGTCCTGTGCGAACACTCTCACCTACAATCTCACTCATTCATCGTTCTCAAAATTGTAAAGTCAGCTTTAGCCTGTTGGAATGGATCGATTTCATCGATATTCTTCGAGTGAAAATCACCGAATTCTTCACAAGTCTACAATCAGATTTCGATGAGGCACCCATATTATCCGATGAATACTGCCAAATAGTTCAACTTGTGTACTTCAATAATGTTAAATTACTTCAAGTTACAAAGCACAATATCCATGTGTGGTTGTGTGAGGAAGATGTTCGAGAGATAATTTGAATCAACGATGAAGTGCTATCACATCGAATGTCTTTTCTGGAACATTTTGGATTTTCCACATACTATCATAATGTTATTGATATGATTAAAAGTACGAGAGACCAACACCGGCAGCAGCCTGATGAAATGGCTCTCTTGTATTGTTTTATCGGTATTTCGCCCGACTGTGTATTGACCAATACACTTAGAGAAATGTTATTTTTCTATAAAAATAAAGTTATGTATGATTTTGAACAATAAAAAAATGATGCTATTATTTTTGGTTTTTATTAAAAACACCCAAACTTCCATATAAAATATATTTATTCAGATGAAAATACCTACATATATCCAAAATGCGAAAAAAAATACATAATATATGATTTAATTACTCAATATACAAAAATCTTAACCTATAATTCATTGAAAAATACATATATTAATTGCCAACAAATATAAAAAATCTTAATTCTAAGGTAGGGTGCTTGTTTTATCCCCCAATATTACCCTTTTATTATCAAAGGGACTCAAACAGATTTTATTTTGCTCGATGGTGTATAGCTTTAAGTCAAAAGAGCGGATAGATCTCTGAACTCGATACATCTCTATGTTCTCTTCCAGACATCTAACATAGTCTTCGAATGTAATGGTGTCTCGTAAGACATACTCGCGCACCCCTTTGGCTTTCTTTGTGACGTCATGATTTTGATTTTGGACAGTGAAGCTGTACATTTTTGCCCTCAAACCAACGAACTTATCCATGAGGAGGCCTTTGTTCTCGTCCTTCATTAAGCCTACTACTTTTTTGTTGACCTGTGGAATCTTAAAAAGGTTGTCTGGAGCATAATCACTCGTATCAAATTTCCCGATATTTCTATTCATAATTGACTCATAAATGTCATCGTTTGTAATAATATGGTAAATCAAACTGTCCGTATCAGTGTAACATAATCGCATCAATCCAGGGTCTTTATATAATTTCAACATGAAGCCATAATGAAAATCGTAAACGCAGGTTTTGGAAATGTCCAAAATAGACATCCCCACATAGATGGGTTTGTTGAATAAAACTTCAAATTTATTCTGTTCTATGGCTACCAAATTCTCCTCAAATATCTTGCTGCTATTGAAATTAGGTTGGGAAATATAATAGCGAGCCCCATAGGGCCCATACCATTTACTAACTAATCTAACTAGTCTATGCTTTCGTACATTCTCCATAGATTTACCGAAAATTGCGTTGATCAGCAGCTTGAAGAGAGCTATTTCAAACGCATTCTTAGAAGCTGCTCTCAATCTAGTGTTGAGATCTATGTATGCTCTATGCCACGGAGCTTGCTTAAATTCCAAAATTCTATGGACTTTTTTCAGCACCATCCCCAGCGCCAAACATTGTTTTAAATTTCGATAGTGAATGATATATTCAGATTTATTGTGGAGAGTTGTAAGTAATTTCGGTAATTTGCTGTCGGGTGGTGCTGTGTGAGTGGGACAAAGAGGGAGATCTCTATGCCGATCATGTAGTTCAGCTGGGTAATCTAAATCGACTTCCAATATGTAGCCAATTGAACTTTCGTCTGAGACGTTTCTTACGTCTACATCATCGAGATTTTCAACCCACTTGAACCCATCATAGGGCAAATATTGTATCATAGCCCATCCGTACAAATTACAAACGTCAAAATACATGAGGTAACTTGTCTCTTTTTCGGGGTCGTGATTATTCATGTATTTATTATTGGCCTTTGCAAATCGATTACTGCATTGGCTCACACCTCCACGAATTCCCTTCTCCACAAATAAGACCATATCGATGTCTTTCAAATATTGTAAAGACACATTCGTATATTTCAACATACAGTCCCACGTGAAGGAGGGAACCGTGAAATAGTGGGCCGGATCCAAAGCAAAAAGATCCATGCATTTGCTGCGAAAATTCTCAAATACATCGGCCAATAATAAAACATCTGTCTTCAAATATAAATCTGAATAATCACCTAAATTTCTACAATTAAAACTAGTCCAAATTGTTTGAGCATGCCTATAATCATCCTCACTTATCGATTCGTTGCGTAATTTATTAAAAAATTTCTCTATTGGAGGAAGATTATCCTCGTTCAATTTACCCCATTCATCTAAGTGTTCATAGGGAAATACTCCCTTACGAGTTAATAATTTAAATTTTTCATCGGATAAGTGCGCAAACTCGCTTTTCAGAATACTCAAGTCACTCACATTCAAATAAGAAACTAATTTGTCCAAGCTTGAATCTAAAAACCTACATGAATCGATGAAACGAAATTTAACCACGGAATTTTTCATACTTCTAGTGAAACTTATATATTTCTCTTTATTGATTGGGAGTACTTGAATATTTTGTTTGGACGATTTGGCTATATCTCGAATCAGCAAAAACATATCGTACCCACTGAGGTTATGAGCCACAACAGGCACTACGAATCGATATTTATAATTAAGATTACAATCTTGATGGGCTAATCCTCGATATTTGCCCGTGAAATGGCAATGATCTCTAACACGAACATCCCCCTCTTCGAACTGTCTCTCGCAAATATGACATTTCGTTTCCTTCATTATATCAAGGAAACTAATACCATTCAAGTCCATAGGTACAATAGATTTAAGTTTTAGATCGATAAATTCCCCAATTTTATCTAGTTCATCTGTCAACCATTTGGCCGGGTCTACTCCTCTATAACTATCAAATCGTGATAGGGAATTGTTAAATTGACATTTTAAATAATACCCAACACTATACGCCTCGTGTAGCTGGGTTTTGTTCGTATATGAACTTACATTAGATTGAGAGCAGTTCTGAATAGGTAATAGGAGAGCTTCAAAGTCAAAATAAATAATAAATGGTATGAGTAGTTTGTTTGAGTGATTCTTAAATTTCAAATAATCATCTTGGGGGAATGTAATTTTACACATGTTCATTTTATCACAATCCTCAATGTGATTTTTATACTTATTCTCGCTCTTGAAATTATTTAAACATCTCTCACACAAGTAAGTTTTGTTGTTCCAGCTAATTTGAGAATTTACAAGTCTTGGTAGATTTTTAACAGACAATAGTGAAATTTAACGGTGGGGTCAATGAAATTTGGAGATTTCTCAGGTTCTACATCCCGATAATATTCATCTTGGATTAATAGTAAATTGAAATGCTTGTCTAATTTATTTTTAGTTAAATATGCAGGGAGAACCTTCAATCTCTCTCCCTGTTCTCCCTGCTCATTACCCCCACATAATTCCAAAACGAATACATGAATTATTATTTTTCTCGAAAGTTGGAATTTGTGATATAGGGAGGGGAAATGTTAGATTTTGCAAATTTAAAACATTACTAAAATGTGGATATGAAGGAACACGAGCTGTATTTGCTGCTGCTGGATGTAGTTCCGCTGTTACTGCCCAGGCAAAACAGTATTCATCGTAATTTTTAATATTAATAACAGCACGCTTCAGGAGTATTTTTTTTGGGAGAACGATATACGAAGAGCCTGAATTGATGGTTTCATGCTTATTTATATTCACCCCCCAACTGATAACCTCCCTAAGGCTCCATCCCGAGCCGCGTTCTAAAAAATCATCCAGCTTTACTTGGAGTTTATCAATTACATTCTCCTTGAACCACTCCAATAAATTTGTGAAAGCATCTATTGGAGCGGATTTGGTGTGGAAATATTTATACTCTGTTTGGATAAGCTCGTCGATCGCATTAGGTCGCATTTATTTCCCGCAAAATGTAGTGTTCACGTTAATGAAATTGTATGTATGTAAAATGTTGGTGATTCTAGAACTGAAAAGACGAAAAGCATCATATAAAAAATGTATAGGGTCTAAATGTGAAATGTTCGTTATAAAGCCAGTTCGAATTCGTTGGGAAAATGCGCATTTACCTTCCTCCCAACGGATTCGCTCACTACGGTTCTTATTAGTTGTAGGGGGTTCATTTCGGATCTCTAATAAAATTTTAAATCTTTTTAAATGCCCAATATTACATTGAAGTTGGTTCTTACATGGTAAATTCAAGGTGTCTTTGGTTAAATGCCTGGAAAAAGTCCTAATGTACTTAGTACAGAAACCTATCCACTTTGTTATTTTCTGAGGGGATAATTTCGATTTTAATAAATCCCGTTGAGCCTCATTGATAATTTTCACAATCTCCCCACTGATTTTAGCGATTGAAACCATAGTTGAAAATAAAACAAGCAGCCTACCTTATGGTATAGATAACAGCAGTACCCAAGAGGGATGTTGTTGGTGGTGGTGGAACTGGAAGGCTCTCAACTTCTAGGAGGCAATTCGCAGAATTCGAGTTTCGAGCAGGATTTTCCTGTCCCTATGGCTTCTTCACCTCGATATATTATTGCGGTGTTCCGCCCTTTATTGATGTCTTCGATGAGGGGGAGAAGCGCTGGTGTTACTCGTTTGGGTAGGAAAACCGATCACTCTCCTCCTTACTCTGCCAAAACGGCCTCCCCAAATTTGGTATTTACAATTTTTAAATTCAAAATCAGATGTGGCACGTCCAATTTTAGCTCTGCAATCTTTGTAGGTGTTGCCCTCTGCAAGAGAGAGATTTGGTTCAGTTTGGCAAAATCCATTTTTAAATTATCTTTAAAAGATCTAAAGCAAATCGATGGAAGTTAGCAGTGAAGAATTATTTTTGTGTGTTGAATTTACCCCACCAAATTGAATAACGGAAGATTAATAAATACACCAAAATATTATTAAATATTTACCAAGCAAATTGTATAAAAGAAGATTAATAAATACTTTCAAAAAGTTAAAGTTCTACTAATATATTTTTAAGAAAAGAAAAATAAATACTCCCTACATATAAATTAACCCTACATAGGAAAATGATGTTTAAGTTAATTAATAAACTCACCTTGATTTTAACACTCACAAAAAACACGTCTGGTTGATTCTAACTCAGATTTAATAATGAATTTAATAATAACTTGAGATACGCATATCGCGTTTTTATAGGAACTTCTTATCAGTTGGCGGCGCCGTCGAGTCGGTCAATAACAACTTTATCATTTTCTTTTTAGGAACTTCTTATCAATTGACGTCATGTATACCGTTCATGCGTGGCGAATAACAACTTTATCAATTTCTTTTTATAGGAACTTCTTATCGATTGACGTCATGTATAGCGTTCATGCTTGGTCAATAACAACTTTATCAATTTCTGCGAATCAGTTTAATTTTAGTTTATCGCATATTCAATGATTAAAGATCGTGTATAAAACCTATGACACTTCATAGGAGGAAAATAGTATTATTCTCAAAGTGTTGTGCTTGGTACATAGAGAAAAATGGGCGCATTCACCGACCACGTAGAGATATTCACTAACCGGTTCGATGTGTTAACTAAAGAGCAGATGCGCAGTTGGATGGAAGACAAGTGAGTTGTTTTTTATTTCATTTCGATCTTACTATATATCTTGAATGCAAAAAATTTTTTTTAGTCATTATTCTGCTGAGGAAATAAGGATTGAGATGAAATATCTCACTCTATTGGAGGCGATGGATAATGACGATTCATTCCCGGAATTAGTGAATCAGCAAGACATAATTGATTTAACGTATGTTTTTCTTTTAATTTTTAAATAATATTTCGATTACTAAGTTACTCTTATTTAAAACAGGTGTCCCGAGATTTCATCAGCGGAGTCGCCTCCCCCACTGAATATGCAGGACATAGTGTATGTGATTTTTCTACTTGTGAAATATTTGCTTACCAATTTCAATTACAGATTGAACGAATTACCGGGCCGCGTTGAATCTAGGGCGTCTCCAGAGGGCTCTCCAGACATTTTGTATGTATCCATATTAACTCTCGAATTATTCCAATTCTAATTCTACTTTCTCAATAGATCATAACCTCATCCTTACCAGTCACCTGCACCTTCGCCGACACCTCCCCCGCAGCAGCAACAGCATTATGAAAAAATGGGTATTCACGGTCTCCGCTACGAGTTGGCGGAGCTAATGTTGGAAGTATGTTTACCTTATGCATACGTTTTTTATTATTTAATGAGTACCCTTGTTTTATTTACAATTACAGATGTCACAACTGCGGGTTTTGGAGGGCTGTCGTTTTTTGGTTGAGCCCCTAGACCCGAAATAGTACCTGGTGGCGGGGCCAGCTCGCGATATGAATCGCTTAAGAGAAAAAGTGAGTGAATCAACAAACACACACACACACACACACACACACATACACATACACATACACATACACATACACATACACATACACATACACATACACATACACATACACATACACATACACATACACATACACATACACATACACATACACATACACATACACATACACATACACATACACATACACATACACATACACATACACATACACATACACATACACATACACATACACATACACATACACATACACATACACATACACATACACATACACATACACATAAACACACACACACACACACACACACACACACACACACACACACACACACACACACACACACACACACACACACACACACACACACACACACACACACACACACACACACACACACACACACACACACACACACACACACACACACACACACACACACACACACACACACACACACACACACACACACACACACACACACACACACACACACACACACACACACACACACACACACACACACACACACACACACACACACACACACACACACACACACACACACACACACACACACACACACACACACACACACACACACACACACACACACACACACACACACACACACACACACACACACACACACACACACACACACACACACACACACACACACACACACACACACACACACACACACACACACACACACACACACACACACACACACACACACACACATATATACACATATACACACACACACACACACATATACTTATATACACACATACACACATACACACACACACACACTATTATTATTATTATTATTATTATTATTATTATTGTATTCATTATTTATCAACTAAAGTTGGAGTCGCGGCATGGTATTTTTACTACAATTAATTTAATATAATATGTTTTTTTGATTTTTTAAGTGTTTATATATTTATATTTTAAGTTTTATATTTCAAAAAATAGAGTTAAAAGTTGAATGTATGTGTCTAACTGATTCCCAATCTCCTATTCAAAATCAAACAACAGTAATACTTTCCTCATTTATTATTATTAATACGTTTCTTTACATTTTTAATGAGGATTTTCACTAGTAAAACTGATAATGCACTAAGATTGAAACATTGCATGGCATAGATTTCATTTTCTTTCTGTGGTGGTGATTGAGCTTCAGATACATTGCTTAGGCAATTGATTGCTGCTGCCATAGGTGTTGAGGCTTCACTTTGCTGCCAATTCACCACGTCTCCTTCACTTCCATTATGGAATAATAACTTGAGTTTATAGTTGAATGTTGGTAACATCGTTTTAGGAATAACGTATTAGAATACCTCCAATTGATTTCCATTAACTGGTTGGTGGTCTAGGGACTGCCATTCAGTTCGATTACATTCCTACTCAACGAAGGCATCCTTGTGGGGACATATATAAATCCGATTCACTCGACGTGGTACGTTTGTATATGGGACCCCATTCAATATTGTGGTTAGGATTATGAAATTTGATTTCAACACAACCATCCCCTCCACTTATACTCAAATTACCTAGTTGGCTTATAGTTAACTTTTTTATCTTCGTAAAATTTTATGTCTTTATTCAGTGCTACTAATTTCACATGGAATTCACGCAGTTTACGTGCGTATTCTTCTGAGGGCATATTAAAACTAATCAGTTTGGTGTTGGTGGTGGAGAGCCTCCTACACACCTACCCATTTTTTGAAACCCTCGTAATATATCTAGATGGGCATCTTCCTTTGTAACATATTCAAACAATTTCCAGCTGTTTACACTGCAACACATAGAATTATCGCCGGCAGTGTGATGAAGGCAGATATATCTACAGTTTCCTCGAACAAATTTTGGGCAGCGGTATTTCAAATTCAACACTTTCACCTGGCGATCTAACCCCAATTTTTTGAGAATTTTCACTATGAATTTGGCTTTGCCCTCACCAATAACGTATATGATGCTATCGGGATCAATATTTCCCTTGAAAATTTCTTCCACCAGAATATGGTCCTGATATCCGGAGTTGTATGGAATTCCATGATACTTTTCACAAAACATTATTTGCTTCATTTGATTTTCTGCGAGTTCACTTAGCGGTGTGGGTGGTTTGAATAGAAAATATTTTTCTAACTTCTTTTCACAATCCACCAAAGCAAGTTCCTTAACTATCATTATATGGTGAGAGATTTGGAAGCTCTGAATGTCGACCACCACACACTTCATCTTGAGCTAAACTGCTTCATCGATATTAACATCAACAATACAAACTAGAACGAACCGGGTGAGTCGGACGAGTCGAACTGGTGGCGTCACCTCCACGAAGCAGTCTGTACCTTGAACCCACCATGACAGCTGTCACGTGGTGGTGACATCTCCACGAAGCATTCTGTACCTTGAATCCACCATGACAGCTGTCACGTGGTGGTGACATCTCCACGAAGCAATCTGTACCTTAGGTCCACCATGACAGCTGTCACGTGGTGGTGACATCTCCACGAAGCAGTCTGTACCTTAGGTCCACCATGACAGCTGTCATGTGATAGTCACGTGACCCTGTACATGTGACACACTTTTTGTACACACCCTGTATACTCGATGGCAGCTGCCTCGTGATAGTCACGTGACCCTGTAAATGTGACACACTTTTTGTACGCACCCTGTATACTCTTTACAAACAACATATCCTTATCTCACACCTTATCACACATATCCATTCCTTATCACCGACACCCCTATGGCCGCCATCTTGGTTCTTGATCGTAGAACTAGTCCAGTATATCTACTGTGATCTTTAAGAATTAGAGCTTTCGAAGTGAAATTCCCGCGGAATTGCACTTCTTCACAAACATCAGCAGGACCGCTGAGCCAGGAGCGTCATTAGAGTTTTTTTTATGGATACTCGTGCCCGTCGATACGGAAAGCAGGCAACTTTAAATACCGATTTGTGAGTTGGGGAAAAGTATACCGTAGAACGGCGAACTCCATTGGTCAATTTGAATTTTCAAGCGGGTGGGAGAGTTAAACCTCTGCCGGAGATTCGATATATGAAAATTAAAACACTTAGAGAGAAGAGAGTTCCCTCGTCGTTTCTTGCTGGGTAAGCATACTACCTTGTTCATACAGCTCCGTCTCTCAAAGCCAGATTGATTATTTTTTTTTAATTTGATTATTTTTGGGTTACAAGTTACAAGATTTCTATTATACAACTGTATTTTTTACTCAAAGTAAATTAATTCATTCAAATCAATTTTTATCCTTCTTATAGTTACTCAAAATCATTCTAAAGCATCAATTTCGAGAACTCACATTTTAATCCAATATTATTGCTTGCAGCCATTTATTTAGTGAATGTAGTTTGGTAACTATAATCTAAGCAAATATAACCAGTAAAAGAATTGTGGAGAAAATCATTGGTAACTAGTTGATAGAAATTTAAAGTAATTTGATATTTTTGAGAATTTCCCTTAACTTTAGACAATTTGATCTGTGTGCGAGAGAGCTTTGGAGTGCATTTTTAACTTAACGTAAAGACGTCGCATAATACATTTTGTGGAGGCCAGTGAGGTGTAAGCTCAAGTGTTAATAGTTTGCTCTGTGAAATAAAGATTAATACTGAGTCAGGGTAAGTGTCTAAGAAAGCTATCAGTCTCAAAGTGTTCAAGTCGAATTCTGAGGTCAGCACGCTACTTCCTCGTTCTTTGTAGGTTCATAGAGGATTGTAATCGTTAATAGAGTATATGATTCATAAGAAGAATATTGATCCATCTGCCGAACTTCTCACAATTTGTAGTGAATATAGGTGTCCTACATAAGATAGGAACAATTGAGGATCCTTCAACAAGGATCATCATTGGGCTGAATTAGGGTTATTGTGGGTGTAGATTAGATTCATAATTATTTAGGGGGCTTTTGGGAAAGATCATTTATTAAAGGTTGTAATAAGGGTATTCTATCAAGACTTCTAAGGACGTAAAATTGAAAGGTTCTTAAAACCCCTATTGAGACCCTGTTCCTCAAGGACAGGGAAAACTAGCTGTATTGTTAGAATTTCACTCGCCAGTCATTAGAGTAGATATTAGTAATCATCGTTCTGTGGAATTTGTGATTTCATAGTGTTATTTCACGTTAACGTGTCATACCCAAATCCAATGTTGATATAACTGTGTAAATTTATCGAATAATAAATCTTATGTTGTTTGTTTATCGTTGATTATTCGAGGAATCATTCATTACTTCTCGTCATTACTATATTCTCAATTTATTATTATTTTTTTTTACACCGAAATGAAAGAACTTCCGCCAGGTTGGACAAGTTGGAAGAATTATGATACTTTGAGCTATTAAGATATGATATTCTAGTAATTTTGTCATCTCCACATCGCCTTGCAATTAATTATAGAAATTTATTGTGGCTAAGTTTTCTTAGGTTACAATTGGCGCCCAGCCATTAATTGTAGGCGAATTTTTCGCTTTATTTGTTCTCTCTCATTAATGTTATAGTAAAAACAGAGAGATTTATGAAACTGAAGCGAACCGAGCGAGTCATTCTGTTACAAATCCATACGAACACGTAACAACCTTATTGTAACTATGCTAGGATAGCTACCCTTTTAGGCAACTCGAGGGTTGCGGAAAGTGTGAATTACAGGGTTACACTACGCGGAGTGCCCTGTAGTTGGTAGAATGGATCAAATTTAGCTGCCACCAGGGAACCAAACTAATATCGAAGGAGTTTCCCCACAGTAGCACTTGGTATAGAATTGTTCAGTAGCAGGCCTTTCCTGACTAATTTCTATATATACAAGCATGCACAAAAAGGAATGTTAGATACTGTACTTGATATAGGGCTCACAAATATAGTAGACACGTTCGTGCTCCTTAGCGTTATTCCACTACTTCACCCAAATCCGATGATCCCCGATCCCAACTCGACAATAATTGTATTCAATCCTTCGTTTTCAGTTGAAGAAAAATAACGTTGTCCAGATGAACGCTGAACACTTCTGGCATGTCGGTTGTTACAAAAAAGCGGGAGGTCAGAGGTTATAGTTATAAGTTGGAAACAATCAACAAATACTGAATATTGTGATATGGTAACGGTACAGGAGATATACTGGAGGGTTTATCTAATATTGGGTATGATAAATGTACGAGAGGTACAGTTCGATTCTAGTACTGAAATTAATAATTACGTTTCAGAATGTTATCAATATGAATTCAAAAAGAAGAGGGTCGAAGTAGTTGTTTGGTTCAGATGATATCTACTATCAATTCAGAATTTCATATAGATGAGATAAATGCTGATACGCTAACGAGAATGTGAGGGATAGAGATATATATATGAAACACATAGAGGGCGTATCATTCAGGCTGGCAACCTGTAATTGAAGTTCCTTCTTCATTGGAAAACGGATGAAATAATGTGTCTCGTATACGACAGGTAGGATATTACATGTAATATATACTCGTATGAGTCAAACAGTGGACAATAGCATTATATGAATTGAGTAGAGTATACCATATATGCAAATTGAATATTAAGTAACTATTATTAAATAAATCTTGAACTCGATAAATCTGAGAAAATAGTAAATAAACTGGAAGAATCCACCTCAGTTGTACCTTGGCCGTACTAAACGAACCTCTAAAATCCAAGTCAACGATATAGTTGGCAACAACGACGGAACAGTTGAGAACTAAATGTTAACAAGTAGTAAACAACGAAACAAATAGGTTAATTCAAACAATAATGCCATAATAATCGTATATGTTGAGTGTCGACCAGAGAAAGTAGGTAACGGTAAGCTATTCATTTATTTTAATGTATCTGGTTGACAATATGGTGATATTTGTTCGAATGACATCAGAATTGTCAACGACAAAGGAAATTATAACAAGGTACTCCGTAGCAAGATTTAATCCCTTGCAAATTGAATATTAATTAACTATTATTAAATAAATCTTGAACTCGATAAATCTGAGGGAATAGTAAATAGACTGGAAGAATCCACCTCAGTTGTACCTTGGCCGTACTAAACGAACGTCTAAAATCCAAGTCAACGATATAGTTGGCAACAACGACGGAACAGTTGAGAACTAGCCTCATTGCTCGGTTGGTGTTGATGACGATATATGAAAAAGGA
Organism: Endomychus coccineus; assembly: GCA_958510875.1. Classification (NCBI taxonomy): domain Eukaryota; kingdom Metazoa; phylum Arthropoda; class Insecta; order Coleoptera; family Endomychidae; genus Endomychus; species Endomychus coccineus. The sequence goes on along the minus strand of OY294069.1, from coordinate 78,279,146 downwards.
TGTTCTCTACGCAAGCCGGCAGTGATAACCCATATCCAAATAATTGATCGTGGCTTCATCCTTTCAAACATACTCCATAAGTACTTATTCAGGTTTCCTTGTATACAAAAGATGTTGGAGTGTGTCCTACCAGTGGAGGTCACGAGATGTTGCAAAAATTCCCGGGAACACATTCCTCGTAGCCGGCACTGCTTTATTTCATAAGTTGGCTTTCTGTCATCTAGCACCTACACGGTTTTCATATCTCGTTATACTATTCATCTATAACTGCTTGTCTCCTATGTATATGTCGCATCCGAACAGTACGCCACTGGAATTCTTATTGACTGATTTCGGAGAAATACTTCCTGTTTCGGCGAATCCAATCACACACTTCATTGATAATAGCTACTTCATCTTGGACTAGAGTCCGTGTCATCGTCTATTTCATATGACAACCAAAATTGAAAATTTCGGTCGGCCACCACTTGCAGTGTTCAATGACGAAGGATCATTCCGGAAATGTTCAACAATGAGTCCTCGAAAAATAAAAAAGTAGTAACTCAAAAATGTTTGCACCCATAATGAAAAACATTTAGTTACACAAAAATAGAACTTCATCCCAAAATTCGGATATCTCAGCTTATCGACTAATCCATAATACCTTGATGATGATCAACGCCAGAACTTCGATAAAAACGTAACTCAAATGTAATATCAACGAGAAACTACCCTCGCGAATAATCGCTTCATCAGTCTAATAATGAAACAGACGGCCATACAATGCTACATCTTAAGACACTTTAAACCAGATCAGCTCTCCTTCTTTGCCATTAGCTATGAGTTGATAACGAAGATATGGTTGACTCAATCAAAGAAAGGAGGGCGTTGAGACACAAATCAACACAAGAGTAACCTCTAGATGGATTCAGAACTCAGTGGCAATCAGAGATCGTGAGGGGTGAGCCTTCCATTCCTGCACATTCTGTGATCTCAATTCTCTGGCTTCCATTTCCTCAGTTTTACCTACCACGTTCTCCATACCTGGTGTTATGACACCAGATCCTCAGCTTATCTCACCAATATCCTGGTCTCACTGAAGACTACACGTCCTGCTTCTCTGCAGATGGCCTATCTGTCCAAATCCCTCATGAATCTTGAACAAACAGAATCCTGCTGGTATCGGCCCAAGTCCCTGGCGCCGACTACCCCTACTGGCGGCAACTACATGCCATGCTCAGAATTGGCCTGTCCATCCTGAATCTACACTTACTCCCCAATTCCGAACTTCCTCCACGTCCTATCTCCAATAGCTCAGCTGGCCTAACTTTCCAACCTGGACTCCTTACACACAAAAAAACTCTTCTGGCATTCCTGGCCTAACCATTTCCCAGGTACATTTGTCTCAATGCCAGACACTTAACTAGCCTATCTGGCCTCTCTGTCCTTATTGAAAACTCTGTGCTTGACCGCCCTTTTGGGCATGACCTCTACTGAGCTAGGATATTTTGGACCTTTCTCAATAGCATCGAACGCATAATTCGATTACAGCCCAATACTTCTCTAGAGATTCATGCTCTACAACCAATTTTGGGATGCTGGTTAGAGGTCCTCCACATCTACCGGCTATCGCCAGTTTTCGCGTTGTTCGGAAAAATGCGACATCTGAATATCTATATGCCTAGGCAATTCGGAGCCTATCCTTGCTTCTCCGTTCCCAGACAAACTCCACATTGACTCGCGTCATACCCAATAACCTAAGCACTCGTTGCTCACCTTCGGAGACATTTCTCGTGTGCGAGAGAAAGATCTCGATAAAATGCGCGAATAACTCCTAGACAAATCATTCGCACACTTTTCACACACTGGAATGAGAAGTCGTTGCACTGAACCACTCCAGAACCGAAATATTAGTTCCCCTAAGTTGCCTTCCATCCCTATCAGGAACTGAGACAGCCTCAATACAATGACCTCGTTTCCCACTACAGGGTTCAACTACCCTTCCAACCTCGTCGATAGGGAGATCCGGTTCCTATTTTAACTAGGGACAACATATTATTGGCCCAGTCGCTCCTTTTTGGGGGGATCTCACTCGTCAGCCATGGTTCCGGCTACAGTTCAATTCTTCTATCGGTTGCCCGGGAATGATACGGGGGTGGGTGCTATGATCTTACAACAACTTTCTGCATTCGGTAAGTTATTATATCGGAAATATTTTTCATGATACGGGACAATTGATATTTTCCATAATAGATAGGCCCAAACACTTACTAACTAGTAGGCCCTCAACTAATTAGCCGTAAGTAACAAAACCAAACTTATATAGGTTGTACATCCAAGTTTCGGTGACTTATCACAGGTGAGCAAACATCTCAATTGAATTCAAATTCACATGATTCTATTTGAATTATCTCTAGTAGGTGAACACAATGGCAATCTGCCGATTGCAATATACGAGAAAAAAATCCGTTCGAATACCTCGGACGTTTCCCTTACCTACTGGCACTAACGTTCTCAACATGGAATCATGAATGCCTATGTTCTGCTCCATTTGAGATTCAATAAGATAAAATTAAGAAAAATAGTGACACACACCCTCTGAATTTCATCAGCCTGTAATCTCCTGACCTCGTACAATCTCATGACACGCTACGCCGCCAGACCTGAATCCGTTTGGATTCTGAATTTCAATCCAAAGAGACGCCACTTGACTGCATCAATAGTCTAAGCAGAGGAGATCTTGAAGCGTTATCCACTCTCAAACCGTACACCTGGATATCAATTTCGTATCCCTCACTAAGACCATGTACCCACTCACAAATCTGAGCACATACACGTCTCTCGTATCTGCAGTGCTTATACTTCCATTAATACCTCAGCCTGACGTCTACTCTCCCTCACCCTGGACCAGGGTATTCAATTTAAAATAATGGGTTTCGTCCGGTTAGATTGAAAATAGTTCCAGCTTATAAGCAGTAATACAATATGAGCAGTCGAACATATAATTTCGAAATCTACTATAAATGACAACCTTTTGCTCTATCAGTGTTTACTATCATGCCTATTGTTAGATGTGCTTCACTTCGTTCTATCTAGGATCAATATAATTGGTATCAACTGGACACCATACGCAAATACACAAAACCCGTACTTCAGTCTTGGCTACATCTACGCCAGCTGAAAAATAAACAAGACAACCTGCAATAACACACTTATCCTTCTGATCCTAGTTCCCACAATTTCGCCTGAATCGTTAGTTCAGTTCAATATACAACAACAAATATTCCCTGTGAAACAGGAACACCACCAAGCAAAACTAAAGCACCTATCTTTGACTTCAACTCGGAATGGTCATTTATTCCACAATTGCAGAGTATCGATAATACAACTTTCATGCATAAATATTCAAGATGTTCCTATATGCAACTGATTGCGCGTATGAAACCTGACGTCAATTTACTTGGGTTCAACAATGCCAGTTTATTGTTCTATATCACCTTTCAGCTTTGCTTGATTATGCTGTATTCACTTTCTCACGCTTGAATAATACAACTTATTTTCCTTTTTTTTTTCGTTCATCAAGCCGGGGACACTTTTTTGTAGACTTATGACAGACCGCCGAGCGCATATTTCATAAATCTGAATTTACTCCAGATTCAATTTTTATAGGCAAGGTTTGAGAACCTATATCACCGCTTCTAACAGTCGGCTGGGTATTATTTCAAGTTTTTCCAAGCTGTCACCACTAGATCTATGATTTATCTCACCTAGAAACTGTTTCTGAATATGATCCTCGATCCCTTTCCAGGGACCACTTCGATCTGCGTACAATTATATGTTTATATCTATTCTAGGGTGAATTCTGAAGGTCGTATTCGCTGACAGGTGATTACAGAAATCATCAGTTATTCAAATTAAATGATAAATATATATTAGATACGAGCTAAAGAAATTCAGCACATCACAACACAAAAAACGGATATAAAGTTTGTGCAAAATGTGGTTACGGGAATTATAGTATATGACTTCAAGGACTGGTCTAATTTTGGTGCACCTCAAGTCAGAAACTGAGAGATCGTTATCATCAATGTTGCTAGTTCTATTCCTTTCTAAAGTGAACGAATTCCTGCTTAGGTTCTCTTGAGAGAATTGGAATCAATGAAAGCTAATTAGCACATACTCCGAACAGTGTTTGATTTCGTGCCATTTTCAACTACGCCGATAATTAATAGATAATATTCAGAATTTAAGGAGGATTCCTCTCTTTCTGGTAACCTGGGGTGAGCTCAACGACCTCATACGCTGTCATATATCCTAAGTGATCTCCGAAAAGTGGAATTACTATTGATCACTAACCAGCCTGAATGGTTGTGAAATACAAAATAAACATTGGCAGGTGGAGCATGATCTGAAGGTTAAACAACCACATTATTCATATTATCGATCCAGAGAATATAACAATTGTTCTTTGGCTATCAGAATGCATTCACTCTGTTGGTGAAGTATCACAATTTCCTTTCGAATTCATCGTAGGAATAAGGCACCCGATTTCTATGTCGGATCAAATAATGGATGTTATGGAATTGTCGCAAAATGATTTTTGAAGGAACAAACACTTGCAAAACGCGAAAGAAGTGCCTAAGTCTAGCACTGCTCTACAACCCCTTCCTCAGGAATACATGACCCTTGTTGCACAAATACTACGTCCAATTTTTCTACACAATTGAGTTCTAACTATGAAACAATTCAATGCTTCAAACTGCCCCTACAGGTTCGGGTTCCTTTCTCTTACAATACGAGCAAAACTTGGCGTAGGTTCAATCTGAATGATTTCTTCATTGATGTATATAAACACTAATTAGATGAATAGAACTTGATATATTACCTCAAACTCAATCTGGTCAATTGAATTTGATCTGTTAATAAACAGGATATTACTTGATTTCGAAAAAATGTGATGTGAGATACAAAAATTAACCTAAATAAAGGTTTTAGATGACTTGACTGGCAAATTACTTCATAGATGTATTCCCTCAACAACAATGAAAACAAAATTGAGAATATTCCAATTACTGTCTGTGTGGAATTTAGATAAAATAATTGCTCAATAACTTGAATTGAGGCTTTTTTATATTAAGGGTAGACGCACGCTGGACAACAAAATCTAGCTTACCGAACGAGTAGGTTGTAAAGAACTCTCCTTCTTTCTGAAAGTAATCAGTTTTTATGGATTCATTGAAGCGGAGGCTATCCGTTTCCGGATATGTTTATTTCCGGAAACAGGGGGCTGACCTCGCACATACATCGGCTCGCTCATTATTTTATTCGAAAATGATTCATGGAAGTCATAGCACATCAGGTATGCTCCCACGTATAGTTGATCATCAAAATTCAATTTCATTCCTCCATATGAATAACACTCTGAATTGAAGTATGATTTTACATTTAGCAAGTTCATGTTACTTTGCTTAACAGGATTATTTTTTCGATCAGTTTGGAGGAGTAGAATCACATATCTGGGACGGTTCAGATTGATTGATGTTCTCACTGCTCAAATATCTCGAGTACTCAGCTCTCAAATTCACCAACATTTGAAATTTAACTTGATAATTTTGAAAGACATGTCGCACTTATATGCTATCGTCCCCACATTTATTCTCGCCCTTGTCCTACCATCTGTTCATCATAGCGATTCTTATCGGTTAGAGATCATATCAATCGCAAACTAGCTTACCGAACAAGTGGACATTGAAGAACGCTTCTTTTTTCTGGAAGTAATTAGTTTTTATGATACCATTGAATCGGAGGCCACCTCACGTGCAAAGCTTAGAAAATATATTAAATTGAGAATACCGGGCAGACCCCGCCCATATGTCATCAAAACGGACCATAAGAATCTGACTAGCGCAAAAATAGTCCGTTCTGGTACTTTTTATCCCCACGTGAATTTCTCCTGACTCCTGAAAGTACCACTGGCATCGTTTTGTCCTTACGTTTGCTAAGCATGATTCCTTGCTGGCCTAAAAGTCGATGCTCCGTGAAGAGAGATCGATAGGCCTGCCTGACTTGTATGTTCTATCAAGATATATCAATTTATAAACTTCAACTCGAAACAAATTGAATAATTCCAAGGACTCAAAAGTATTAATCTCGGATTATTACACTGGATTAGAACCGGGGAAATAAATTTCAAAATCTGGCAAACTCAACCGCTGAACTATGGATGACTAATTTCGATGTAGTATTTATAACCTGAGATATTGCAGGGAGCCTATCTGATGTGATTATGGAGAAAATTCAGGACAGTGATTAGAACGGCTTCAGCGGTTGGTTATGCGTCAGAGAGCTTACTATATTGTGAGATGTTCAAGATAGAATGTGAGGTTGAGGACTCGGAATAAGAATAGCATTTACAGGCGTTTTTGAGAGTTTCCAGTCGGCATTTGAGGAATTTTCTCCCACTCAAAAAGAACTGTTGGAGTCAACAATGCATTTTCTGGTTCACGATGAGACTTTCTTTATAAGCCTCTCTTTTGAACGTAGCACCAAAAGTAAGCACTTTTTCCATGAGCAGTTGCACTAAAATGCCATTCAGCAATAATACCAAAATCCTTTTCATGTTCGATAAGATTGAAAATTTGATACTTGTTTTTAAAGTGCAGCTTGGCTCCGTCTGTCATTTGAATTATTTTGGAAAGATTCTTCACGTGTTTCTTAATTTCTGGGAACAATAATGTTTGCACCGAGAAAACAGCTGCAGTATCGTGTTTTGAACTTTCTGTTGAAAATACATTTGTTTTATGCTTCAGCTCACCATTTTCTTCATAATAGTAAATTACAGGAGAAACAGTACATTGGTCATTGTTGAAGTGAAATGCTTGTGAGGCATCTTGACATACATAAGCATAATTTTCTGGAAAATCGAACATTACATTTGCTTCGCCGTCTTTTAAATTATTTTTTTTCTTTGTGATAAAATCTGCTTGTCGTTTGGAGATGAAAGAGTGAGGTTTCGAATATTCTAATTTACGACATAGTTCATTTACAAATTCATCAATATTCATTTTCTGGTTCACCAGCGTTGAAGACCACATACAACATTGTACGTGCAGAATTGATGAATCCTCTAAAAGTTTAAATAAATTTTCGGAAAACTTAGTTGTCTCAAGGAATTTCTGACATTTATCAAGATAGCAATCAGGACCAGGATTTTCACAGATGACTTAAGCAATCTTCATAATTTGCAATCAGCATGTCCGTATTCTCAGTAAATGTTTTAATATTAATTGCATCCAACTCAAGTTCCACATTTTGATAAATTGTACACACACAAACAGAGTGTGTACCTGAAGCTCTTGGAAGTAGGCAATATTTTGGTCTAAGCTGAGCAAATTTGTTATAGCTAATTGTAAATTCTGGCTCAGCTTCTTTAAATGGAACATATAATTCTTCTAGACTTAATAGCATTAGACTTTTTCTCATTGATATTTGCTCACCGTCAACCCTCAATGAAACGGTATCCTTCATTCCTGACTTTACTCTACTATTTGTGTCATTAGTATAGAATTGAATGACTTCATCAACAGTAGCTTGAGGCAAAATTTTTCCTTGTGTTGCAGTTGTCTCCGCTAATAACCCGAAATTGGCTTTCAGTTCCTTAGATTTCTTTGTAAAGAATCTGCATGCACCGAATTCTTTCACTTCTTTCCTTACACGCCAAGATGATGGCGCAATAGTCAAAATTCGAGCGGGTCCGTACACTTGAGGCTAGAAAATTTCATCTTCAGTTCATTGAACATTTCTTCAGGTTAAATTTCTCTGGGTGATCTATTTTCATTATAACTTGCTGGTATGTTTTCTGGATGATCAATATCCATTTCCGAGGATATTTTATGACTTTCCACAATTTGATTATATGCAAAACTATGATCAGTATCCATGTCCGATGATAATCCGTGATAATGCACGTTTGTATTATCCACAGCACCATTTCCATTTGCCATCTCAACGGCATTTGCAAAGTCTGACTTCCATCTTTTCGTACAGGCATAACAAACTTTGGAATTATACGGCAAACCAGGAAAATTGTCAGATATATCTCTCGGAATAGTTCGTAGACCTTTACCTATGTGACCGTTCTCACCTGGTTTTCTGAATAAATCTTCCCGACCGATAAATATTCTCCATCTTCTTGGAAGTACAAAAATAATTTTGACAAAAAATTATTCAGATTCAATATAATACTTTTAACAACGATTTCTTCTCATCAAAACTTCATTTCTGGCAATATACTACTTTTGATGTTTACCAACTAGATACTCTTCTTGTTTGTAGACAAACAAATATGGCTGCCGGTGTGACGAATGAAACAGTCGAATTCACATACCTAGGTATGGTAACTAACAGCCGTATGTACATACAGCCTTTTTCGCTTGTCAAAGGTTCGTTTTTCACGAAAAGTAAGCAGTATCAGCCTTTTTTAATTAAACTCAAGTACTTTTCCAACAAAATGTCGTTTTTACAATGTATATAGAGTTTTACAAGATTAAAAATAGTTTTTTTTCGATTAGCTACTCAAACAAATAGTGATTTCTGGTCTGAAAGTTGATTTATGAAATCTGAATTTTTTCACAAAGGAGTTTCTATGGTATAATTGACCCTGAAGTAGATGTTACGTTTGACCCCGGAGGCCCAAAAACCCCTGAGTAACAAATTTTAGGTAAATACTGTTTCAAGTTTTTCTATATTTGTAGTCGCCATTTTGTAACTGCCATTTTGAAATTCTGAAATTTTGATAACAGTTTCGTAATTAGTGATCCAAAACCTCTTGAGCAATAAGTTTAAAATCAATTACCCATGTTATTTGCGAATTTTTTTGGGACATTTATGAATTTTTATTAGTCTACTCCTGATACATGGGCCATTTTTAGGGCGCCATTTTGGAATTTCAAAAAACACCGCACGGCATCAAAAAACAGATAGTTCATGAAAAATTTTGAGCCCTTTAGAGACCTTTCATGTCGAAAATTGAGATGTACGGGGGGTTCGCTTTTTTGACAATAATTCCCCATATATACAGCGTGATCAGTCAAGGGCGGATCTCGGCCATAGACAATTTTATATCATTTTGATCCGAAGTTCATTGAGGTATCGATGTTGATAATCGAAAATGAAATTATATTCGCAACAAAAATCTGAAAACTGCACATCGATATCTTTTTTCGTTTCAAAGTTATAGTAAAAAATGTACGTTCGTGACACCTCTAATTCAATTATATCAGAAGAATTATGGGGAAATTGTTCTCGCCATTGCATTTTTCATATGATATAGGCGAATATCCACAATTTCAATTAAAATGAAATTAGTATACCTTCCTGAAGAAAAAGTAGTATCTCAACTAGATTTTAATATAGCCTTCTTCAAAAGATATGTTGATGATTGTATTGCTGCAATCCCTGGAAACAAATGTTATGAATTTTCGAGTTCTATCAATTCCTTTCACCATAGGTTACGATTCACGATCGAAATAGAGAATAATAATGAAATCAATTTTTTAGATTTAACTTTAGTAAGAAAATCAAATGATAACAAAACTCTAACAAAATGGTATACCAAGCCTACTTGGTCAGGAATTTTTTTGGGACATTTGTGAATTTTTATTAGTCTACTCTTGATACATGGGCCATTTGTAGGGCGCCATTTTGGGATTTCAAAAAACACCGCATGGCATCAAAAAACAGATAGTTCATGAAAAATTTTGAGCCCTTTAGAGACCTTTCATGTCGAAAATTGAGATGTACGGGGGGTTTGCTTGTTTGACAATAATTCCCCATATATACAGCGTGATCAGTCAAGGGCGGATCTCGGCCATATCTCAGAAACTACTGGAAATAGAAATGTGGAAAAAAAATTAGAAAGGTTAGACAATTTTATATCATTTTGATCTGAAGTTCATTGAGGTATCGATGTTGATAATCGAAAATGAAATTAAATTCGCAACAAAAATCTGAAAACTGCACATCGATATCTTTTTTCGTTTCAAAGTTATAGTAAAAAATGTACGTTCGTGACACCTCTAATTTAATTATATCAGAAGAATTATGGGGAAATTGTTTTCGCCATTGCATTTTTCATATGATATAGGCGAATATCCACAATTTCAATTAAAATGAAATAAGTATACCTTCCTGAAGAAAAAGTAGTATCTCAACTAGATTTTAATATAGCCTTCTTCAAAAGATATGTTGATGATTGTATTGCTGCAATCCCTGGAAACAAATGTTATGAATTTTTGAGTTCTATCAATTCCTTTCACCATAGGTTACGATTCACGATCAAAATAGAAAATAATAATGAAATCAATTTTTTAGATTTAACTTTAGTAAGAAAATCAAATGATAACAAAACTCTAACAAAATGGTATACCAAGCCTACTTGGTCAGGAAGGTATACTAATTTCAATTCTAATATACCTAAAAAATATAGCAAAAATGTTATTATAAATCTGATAGATAGAGCTATTCGACTAAGTTCTCCTGGAATAAGAATTACGTCTATTACAAAAACAAATTAAACTTTAATAAAAAATGATTATCTCATTGATTTAGACAATTCCATAACTAAAGAAAAAATTCGTAAATCTTATAACTCATCTGGGGAAATCAATACCAATAATGAGAAATCAAATGATAAGCATTACGTATCACTACCATATATTAATGGTCTCTCAGGAAAAACATGTAATATATTGAAACCTTATGACCTAGATGTATGTCATACGAGTTATTTAGATCAGGGAAATCTCTTTACTAAATCAAAAAGCAGCGTAGCTTTCAAAAAATTATGGTCTTTCAGAGAAAATATGTGATATATTGAAACCTTATGACCTACATCTTGCAAAGATTGCGAAAAGGTATACATTGGCCAATTTTCACAATACCTCGAAAAAAGATTGAATGGGCACAAATATACAGAAAATTCATCAACTGCGCTCAATAAACATATAACTGCTTAATCAACATTTAACACCAACCATACATTCGACTACAACAATACAAAAATTTTAAATATTGAAACGAACGACAACAAACGTTTGATATTAGAATGTATTCAAATTGAAAAGAACAATTGTGTAAATGACAACATAAATTCCAATCTTTCGAAACTTTACAATAATCTAATTCAAACTTAACAAAATTTTATTAGTTTGAAGTGCCACTTTCCACTTGTCTATCAAAAATTCAACCTGAAAAAGAAAACGTATTTAACTATGACACTATGAGTAACAATTTTGAGGTTAAATTCCATAGAATTATCTTAAACTTGATTAGTTGTTTATGATAGATGTGAAGTGTTTATCATAGAATAACTAATTCATACAATAATCATAGATATTCAGAATTGTACAATCTTAAAATGTCTTATATTTGATCAGATTCAAATTGTAATTAGCCATACTCATCACTCTTTCACACACAACCGATCCAATGTTTTCTGCAGTTTTAATTGGATTTTAAGACACAAGTCGGCTGTGGACGCATTTCATTAATCGAAATCATATATGCTTTTCTAAATTACATGGAAACACTAATTCACAATTCACAAGATGATAAACATTATCGAAACGTCAAAACAAATTTTCATTTTAATTTGAGTATATCTACGAGCCAATATACCAAGAAAGCATATATTTGTATATATATATATATATATATATATATATATTTACATCCCGCTATCTCCAGGGCGTCCTTTCACTATTCCTACTCTGAGCGTCCACTGCGTATTTCTCATGCATACCCCACTATAACGTATGAATATATTCCATCTTTGAACAGTAGAGGTCGTAATAAGTTCATAGCTTCCATATTATGGGAAACAATTTTTAAAATTTGCGTTCCACTGATTTCAGAGCGTCCGTTCATAAAGCCGCTCCTGAGCGTCCAAAATATACAGTAAAGCTTTCAAATTTCGGGTCCTCGGCGTCCCCGGAGTATAGTTTGCTTTCATACACCACATTTCTGAGCGTCCAGCGATGTTGCCAGTTCAGAAGGCTCATAATCGATATGAAGGATTTTACAAATCAAAAGATAATGGTAATCCTTTCGGACCGTTGTTGAATAAAACTGTTTTGTGGGTCCTCTATAACAGTCCCAAAATTTATATTGCATATCATATTCTTTCTTGAATAACTGATGAACATTTCAGTTATATTTAAAGTTCAAAATTGAAAATATTCAATATGTAATGTATTTTTTATAAGAAAATGTATAGATAAATTTATTACTTAACTTGAAATTGCGTTATTTTTCTAACCAAACGAAATTTTCTGTGGGAATTGATGTGATCATACATAAATTTTCAATAAAATTTAAAGGCAATGACAATGAAAAATTCCTTAACTAAAAACGCACTTTATTCAACATAATCATACTTAAAAACAAACGAAACCTTCCCTTATTCTATATAGACAGAAAAATAGAAAACTATAAGAAATAGACAGAAAAATATATAACTAAATAATAATCGTTCTATAACCCAACGGCAGTAATTGTCCACATAAGTGAAAAATTGTCCACATAGGTAAAAGGTATTAACTTCTTAAAAACCTCTTTTGAGCTATAAAATCTTTTTTGAAATTGATTTGAAGAGCAGTTTTGAAAATCCGTATCCAAGATCATCATTCATAAAACGATTGCAAACATGTTCAAGCTTGAAAGAGGATACTGAATACATTTATTCAATCTACAGGTAATGACAGATTTAAACAAATGAAATAATAATTTTTCCTTGTTATATACAGGAGTTGGGTCAAGGAATATTTAAATAAATAAATCATTCAAAGCATCTCTCTACGATTCACTGAATAACTGTAACTGGTAGTATAACGTAAAATGTAAAAAATAAGAACCGGCGTTTTGGGACGCCCACAAATCGACGGCCTGAAAGTACTATATACAAACACCTTTCCCATCTCCTACTCTGAGCGTTCACCACATGTTTCTACCGCTAAAGCTAAATAATATTTACAATCTACCGATTTCAAAGCATCCAAAACATATTTCTAAATGTCTATATCGGAAAGTACGCGTATAGTGGCTTTCATTCTGCACATTTCTGAGCGCCCATCAATCTTTTTTAAGGTAGCTGAATTCATAGGAAGGATTTTACGAGTCAAAAGTAATGAAATTTTAAAAAATACCACGATAATCTGTTCTTAATTCATGAAGACTTTCATTATCGGCGATTAAAAATCCGAAACAGAATTCTACGGTTGAGTTGATTAGAGAAGCACGTTTCACATAAGATATGTTGTGATTAACTGACCTCATGTTGTAGAATTGGAATATCTGGTTGATTGAGAATTTTCTCAACCTTGTTGTTATGAACTATCGTCAATAAGCAATTTGAATAAGGAATAATGACCCTTCAAAAATTCAATTGTGGATGCCGTTACTTTGTGATAGTTTATCATTTTAAGGAAATAATAAATAAAACTACTTTGTTATACTATAACTGATATTTAATATAGTCGTTACTATAGTTTCAACACTAAACGTGTCATCTTCAGACGAAAACGAAGGTATGAATTTAACAAGTATTATATCTACTAAATATAGGTTGAAGAAGGAATACAAACGAATTTTATGGCTATGGGAAATAGTTCTAGGTAAAACCAGAGAGGTGTAAAGTGATTAGGTAGTTCCGTGAGAACCTTAGTGGTGCGGGTATATTTACTAACGGACTTTAAATACGAAAATCAGGTCATTAATACATTGAAGAGATTACTGTAATATAAATCTAGTTGATCGTTCAGGATCTTATTATCATACATCTTCATTGCTTTGAAAATTCCCATTGATTCTAATATATTTAGTTTTGAAATTTTATCCTGACTGTAAAATTTAGACATTATTCAAAATAGGAAAGGTATGGCCTGCTTCTAAAATATGATTTGCAAATGAAGAATCGGTCTTATTATTTTTAGGGGAACGAAAATGTTCTTTATATCTAACTGCTATATTACGGTAAGATCTACCTATGTAAAAACTATCACACTCTGAACAAGTTAGTTTATAAACTCCGGGCCTTTCAAATTTGTCAGTTTTATCTTTCGCATTGAATAGAATATGAGATAATTCGTTTGGGGGCTTAAAGCTGATGGTCAGGTTATGATGGGATAACATGTCTGCAATTTTTTCGCTTATAGGACCAAAATAAGTTAAAGAAACATATTTTAATGAGTTATCTTTGTCTTCCATAAAGGGATAAGTGCTATTGTAAATTAATTTTTGTCTTTTTCTATTTATTAATTTAGAAATTATTTCAGGAACGAAACCGTTATTTGTAGCAATAACTTTAATTGTATCTAATTCTTTACTAAGAGATTTTCTTGAGATAAGGGAAGGGCTCTATGTATCATTGAATGAAAAGCAGCTAGATTATGACTATAGGGGCTATGTAAAGAGGTACAAATTACTGTATCTGTGAAAATAGGTTTTCTGTAAATGTCGAATGAGATGCTATTATTATGATGTAATAATGTTAAGTCAACTCGTCATAGAATCTTCTATGTGGGAAATAAAAATATCTGCGAGAAGTGGACTTAATGGAGAACCGATAGCTAATCCGTTATTTTGAGTATAAAATTTGTTATTAAACTGACAGTACTTTTGACTGAGACATAAATCGGCCTGTTCTATTTCTGATTTTATCGAAGGATTAATATGTGACTTTTCTAAGATATTTGTGATTAAATTCCGACATTCAATGGGAGGGATATTTGAAAACATATTAGAAACATCAAAGGATACCAAAATACCGTAGTTAGGTATAATTTTTGGTTTCAATTTGTTTGTATTCCTTCTTCAACCTATATAATAGTAGATATAGTACTTGTAAATTCATATCTTCGTTTTCGTCTGAAGATGACATGTTTAATGTTGAAACTATAGTAACGACTATATTCAATATCAGTGATAGTATAACAAAGTAGTTATATTTATTATTTCGTTAAAATAATCACCATTATTCACTATAATTATTTCTTATCTATAGTGCTATCCACAGTAACTCTTTTATAGTTTATCAGTCAACAAGCAATATTAAGGTCTACAACAGAGGATTTTTTCGGAATGACTTGATTTTCAACTATGATTGAAAATATTCCTTTCTAACAAGCTGGGAACATGGAATGGTATCTCCGCTTAGTTGGTCTTAATTTCCAGTTCCACAAGATAGATGACTTTCACCCATAGATGACAACATAGTCTTCACAAAATCATCAAAGTCTGATGCAGACACAATAACATTTGAAAATATTCAATCTCCAGATTGAAGATCGAAAATAATTTTAATTTTTTATATCCAGAAATAGACGCTCAAGATGAGTCGATAACTTTATCTTCGAATTGGATAGAAATTTCAATAATGCTTTGCAAAAATATTCTCTGACTAATCGGCTGTGTTTAATTCAGCAAAACTAATAATATTCCTGGAAATGATTTAAAAGATTGTTCTCATTACCAGCTGTTGAATGCACTGATATTGTTTTTCCAGACATATAGATATGTCGAAGATCACCTCTTGCGAGTACGGAAACATAATCAGTAATGATTTCATACTTGTAGGGTTCACTATCATTATCTGTATGATGGGAAGATGACGATAAGTGCCTCCTAATAATGTGTTTGGGCCTCTAGAAGGCCCAATTTTGGCCTATGGACAAAGTCTTAGAGCAAACAGAGAAATACATCGGCTATTCAGATTTGAAACAACGTACGGAAATTCGTTCACTATTCCAAGTTATAACGAATTTCATCATAAAAAACTAGCGCGGAATTTCATTTAGCGACAATAAACGAGGGTCGGTACAATGGATTCCGCGCGAGAAACTATACTTTTTTAATTGTTTTAAAATGCACCTGAATGCTTATGATTGTTTTGTGTGAATGTGAGTATATGTAAACGTGTGGTGTATATGTGACCGTGACATGATGTCGTTATAGGGTGTTACATATCAAAATCATCATCATCTGATATACTGATTTCTGACTCGGGGAAATTAGAACATTCTTCAACTTCACAATGCTCACATATGAGCTACAAGGTAATCCTAAATTTTTCACAAACATTCACCCATACAATTTTATTCACAATCACGAGGGATTATTTTGCATTTTTATTGTTTGTATAGAAGTAAGTTCGTTCGGACTATTCCTCCAACCCCATTTCTTCGGATCAATGGTTTGATTACCGAACACGCAAACAATATGTTGCTTTGCAGCATTATCGTAAGTTTCTTATGGTTACCTTGTTGAAATCTTATGTAGAGTATGGAAGATCGGGAATTGTAATTTGCTGATAAATGTGTTAAACAAAGAGCTCCCAATTTTTCATGCCAGCAAACGATTACATTATGCCAAGGCATCACGAGGTAACCATATGAAAATACGATGATGCTGCAAAGCAACAAATTTTTAGGATTATTACCAAGTTCAGGTTTGGATCGGTAATAAAACCATTGATCTAACGGAATGAGGTTGGAGAAATAGTCCGAATGGACTTACAAACAGTAAAAATGTACATTCCAATGAGTTGATCAAAATGATCTCTTGTGGTTGTATAAAAAATTGTACTGGTAAATGTTCGTGCTTAAAAATAGGACCACCTTGTAGCTCATAATGTAAGCATTGTGAAGGTAAAGAATGTTCTAATTGCCCCGAGCCAGAAATCAGTATATTAGGTGATGATGATTTTGATAAGTGTATGGATGAAAATAAACACGATGATGAAGATGATGACGATAGCAATGATGTTATCAATGACAATTGCGACGATCAAATTTTATCAAACTTAGATGATGAAGCGGATCACGATGATCCATATATCAATAATGATCATATTACATCATTAGCAATATATGCTGACAGTGATAACGAAAACTTGGGCTATTTGTGAATAATTAGACATACAGATAATTTTCCAATGAATATGAAATGTAAAAGAGAAAAAAATATAAATGTGAAAAAAGAAAAATTATTTATTAATCTTAGTTTTTTTTTGTCTAAATATTGAAATTTGTTATGTAACACCCTATAATGACATCATGTCACGGTCACATATACACGTTCACACGTCTACATACACTCACACATTCACACAAAATGATTATAAGCATTCAGGTGCATTTTAAAACATTTAAAAAGTATTATTTCGCGTGAGGAATCTATTGCCCTCGCTTATTGCCGCTAAATGAAATTCCGCGCTAGTTTTTATCATGAAATTCGTTATAACTTGAAATTGTGAACGAATTCCCGTACGCTGTTTCATATCTAAATAGCCGATGTATTTCTCTGTAGTTTGCTCCAAGACTTTGTTGATAGACTCAAAATTGGGCCCTTCAGAGGTCCAAACATATTTATTAGGATAGCTTCATTTCTACTCGACTCAAATCGATCTGCTTGGATTCAAAATAGTCGCTAGGAAAATCTCTTAAAGAACGTAGAATTTGAATTCCGTGAAAAATTTCTAACCCCAAAAGATTTGAATTTTTAAGCTGTCTAAAATTTTCAAAATGGCTCAAAAGTTATGCCTTCAAACCAAAAAGATTGAATTTCGAACATTGAGTGCAGAATAGTAGAATATTTCGAATCAATTTGGTTTCAGATCGAGAACTTAAGTATTTCGTCTGGAATTCGTAAAATACAGATTTTTCAAAAAGGCCTTTTTTGGCCCAAAAAAATGAGGTAGGTCAAAATACCAGGAACCGAAAGAATAGAAATTGAAATATGTTTCCACCGAAACCGAATATGAAATAAACAAAAACTCTTTGACATATACTCCATTTTTCAATGTGCTAAAAAACAGAGTAAATGGACCCTATCTTGGCCCACGCCCTCTAATCGATTTCGGACCAGAGCCAAAAATCGCATATTAATTTTTCCTAAAACTTTTGTTCAAACATTTTTCCATACAACTCAAAGCTTTGTCTCAAAATGCAAAAAAAATTGAGAAAAGGCCATTTTTGCTTCCAAAATATGGCCGTAGCTTTTTGAGCACAGGGTTAATGCAAATTCAAACTACCCCATCGTTTTCAGCGTGTCAAAATACGTAGAATAGACCGCAATTAGACCTCGCGGAAATTAGGACAAAAATCGTCGATTTTCCTCCTTAAATGCCTGGACTATTGACAGAACGGGCTATCCCTTTATTCGGTGCCGCACCTGCTGGTGTGATCGGCAGTGAACGTGTCATAATATTTCTCTCTACAATCGGCAATCGGCCAGATGATTAGCGCTTCAAATGACGCGCGAAACAGAGCGAATAGTGTCGAGTATTTCGACAATCCCTACTACTCAATATCTCAAAAACGGTCGTATCTCTTTTGAACTTTCAAGCCAGTAAGTTTCGAGAATCATTCCATAATTTGTGTTGAGATTTCTGATAAGCGATGAAAGAGTTCACACTTCACCACTATAAATAAGAAACAATCGCTCTTATCCACTAACAATACTGTTCTGTTTACTCTGATGATGGCTACTTGGTAGCTGAAAGGTCCTAAGTACTTGACAGTATTTCAATTTTATAAGTATGATAGTTCCTTATTCATAGTGTCCAAATTTTGATTGGATTGCATTTATCATTTGGCCGCTACACGAGAACATACTTCATGCCATATAACTCGTTTCAAGATTAAATGGCAAAAATTAACAAATATAACATGTGTTGACAATGTCCGTCTTTCTAGTCGATTCCTCATGGATGATCTCTCTCAAATAAGCCTTCCTTATTTCGAATTATCTCGTATTGCTCTATTACTATTTGTTCAAGATTTCTCTCATTTTCAATTTGCACCTAGTACATTTAAATAACTCCATGGAACAGAATCTGAGGATTGTTTTTTCTGAAAAAAAATGTAAGAATGCTTTTTTGAAGCAAAATTTTCCCAAAACCTATAATTAGTTTCAGAATAAAATAAAACGATGCGATCCAAAATAAAGCAGAAAATGTGTTGCAAGTTCCCCGTACCGTCGCTTCTGTTAAGAAGCTTCGTCGACCGGTACCTACCATATAAAAAATTTTGCATCGATAATTACTAAAACCAAATTACCAAAATTGAAAGCTTGGCATGTTATGGTTCCTGAGTCATAAAACGAAAAACATCTTTCAGTCTTCATCTTTAAAGCTTCGTAGGCTCTTTATTGGAACATTTCCGGACTTGATTTGATATAAATTTTTCTTATTTTTTTAGTTTGGCATATGAAATTCCGGATATGCTATATAGACATCTAGATATATATCACCTTCCGCTTAAAAGAAAACAAAATCAGTAATGATTTAATTCCTATGGGCCTCATTATCATTATCTGGATGAAGGGAAGGAAACGGGCAGACGATAAGCTCCCCGAATAACCGTTTTTTGGATAACTGGGGAATTTCCTACTCGGGACATTTTTGTTTTCCAGAATTACAGCTGCTGTCCTGATTCACAACAGTTTCAATAAAATGGAGAAGGGCATACAGTAGATTTGTTGTAGGAATCGGTTGGAATGTATAAATGAGGGTGATGGCAATATATAAAGGAATATTAAAAAATTAATCAATAACTGAAGAAATATAATAAACTATTTAACAAGCTTGATATGGAACAACTTGTTCTATCGAAAATAATTTTAAAGTAAAGAAGCAACTCTAGAGCACAAACAATTAAAATCAATCTAGAAATTAATATTGAAATTAAACCTTTAAATATCATTTATAGATAAATTCACTTACAGATTCTAAATCTACTATGCGAATCGGACATAATAACATATTACTCCATCTATACATTTTGACCAATAATAATAAAGATTCTTGACCCAGTATGAATTATATATGAAAATTCTCGGGAAATATGTCACATTACACTCTGTTTTACCACCCTGTTTTTGAGACGAAAATTTAAAAAACAGAGTGTAATGTGACCTATTTCCCGAGAATTTTTATGTATAATTTTGACCAATCTTATATTCTGTTCTTTCATAGTAAAATGCAATAATATTCATGATATGAAGATAGAAATCAACCTAGCTTTCACCGGCTTAAACTAAAAAATTTTGCTGATCGAATTTGATTCAATAGACTCTACAACAAAAGTTTAATTAGATGGATTCACCATATAGATGTCGCAACTCTTTTTTTCGATTAAAACTCTAAAGAAAAATTACGCTGCTAAGTTTATCAAAACTTATAATCTCAACCAAATGATCCAATTATCATTTATCTGAACCTATATTTACGGACTCGCCGATCATCGAACACCTTCAAGTTGCGGAATTTATCATTTGGTTTTTCAGCAATACACGAAAATATATTATGTAAAATTATCTCTTGATTGCGATGATGAGACGACACAGAATTAATGTCGTTGGGAATAACGATGAATACAAAGTTTATTGACCCCGATAACGACAAAGTTTATTGACCCCCACGTATACCCTGATCTTACCCAACAAGCCGCGCGCCGACTCGCCAATTCGTTACAAATAATGAAAATCATGTGGTGAACTGCTTACGCTCAGTTTGAAATGCAAGAAAAATGAGAATAATGCGGAATAACTATCAGAATACAGCGTTGTCATTTCTCCTCGACGTCGAGGACGCCTACAAATCGACAGGCTGAAAGTACTACATACACCTGACGTATACACAGGAATGGTAGCGAACGCCTCTAACGGCAGTCACGTTGTACTATCAGTATACTTTTAATACACAAAACGACAGGTTGCACTAGCATCTGAGCGTCCAGACAAATTTTTGCCAACGGGTTCAGCGAACAAGTATGGATGATTTACTACGGGGAAACTTCCAAGCGTCCGTATACGGACGCTCTGTAGGAACCGGACGCTTGGAAGATAGCAATCCGTCAATGTACGGACGCTCGGAAAGTGGTAGGATAATATATATATATATATATATATATATATATATATATATATATATATATATATATATATATATATATATATATATATATATATATATATATATAATATATATATATATATATATATATATATATATATATATATATATATATATATATATATATATATATATATATTATATATATATATATATGTTTCTTCTTAGGTTCTCGCGGACGTAATGTGTAGAACTGGATTCTCGGGTATTGATCCGCGTTGTGCGGTTTCGGTCCTCAAAAGGACCAATTTCACGACGTTTCGGCAAAGTCGCATTTGCCATCTTCAGGTGATTCGACCGTAGAGTCTGGAAAATTTAGGCGAACAGTTCGCCTAGATTTTCCAGACTTCGATATTCTTTCCATGATCGTGTATGGTCCAATTCTTAGCTCTTCGAGTTTTTTCCTGTTTAGTTTGTTGCCGTTCTCGACGGAAACTATATTACCAACCTTCAAATCAATATCTTTTCGTCCTTTATCGTAGATCTTTTTATTATAATTATGAGATCTTATAGAGTTTTTTAAGGCCATCTCTCTATCATTAATCCAGTCTTGTCCTGTGACTACTTTCTTCAATTCTTCTGGTAAAATTGAGTCGTTTGTACCATCCATAAGGTAGGCTGGTGCGTATCCAGTAACATTGTGTTTTGTCAAGTTATACTTTTGAACGCACTCGTGTGCTATAGTAGTCCAGGCCCCTTTCTTATCACCTTCATTGATTTTACATCTGATTTTATTGACCAGTGTTTGGTTCAGACGCTCATTCATTCCATTTGAGAACGGGGAGTCTGCTGCCGTGAATATTAATGGTATTTTTCTCTCATCCAGAAAATTTTTAAAATCTTTTGAATTTATGCCTGGATATTGGTCCGAGAGAATAGTGTTTATTTTTTCTGATTCTGTGTTTTGATCCAGTAGCTTTATAAAATCTGTTGCGTTTTGCGTTTTTGAAGTTTGGATGTAAGCGTATCTTGTAAAATGGTCAATTAACAAATGAAGGTACTTCTTCGTCGATCGGGAACCGCCAAAACCTCCCACAGTGTCAATTGACATGATGT
The DNA here is from genome assembly GCA_958510875.1 of Endomychus coccineus. Taxonomy (NCBI): domain Eukaryota; kingdom Metazoa; phylum Arthropoda; class Insecta; order Coleoptera; family Endomychidae; genus Endomychus; species Endomychus coccineus. The sequence continues at coordinate 78,257,143 of OY294069.1, read as the reverse complement.
CAAAAGGAGTTGTGGCTGGACCTAGGTGAGACAATAATCCATATTTAGGTTTCCCTCTGGTTTTATTTTTTAAACATACTATGCAATTTCCACATATCACTTTAATATTTTTTATTAAGTTTTTTGCCGTGTAGTGTGGGCATATGTTTTTTATCATCTGTTGAATACCTAGGTGGCACATCTCCTCATGAAAAGTGTTTAAGAATTTTAGGCTAAATTCTTCTGTTAGGATTATTTTTTCTTTTTTTCTAACTTTTTTATAAAAATGTCACGTTTTGAGATCAAATTTCTCTTACTTATTTGTATCTCTTGATTTTTATTCTGATCTTCGATTACGTCTATTAATTTTATCAGATTTACAACTTTAAGTTGTTCTTGTACATCGTAATCTGGATCGAGGACTGGATTTCTGCTCAGGCAATCGGCTTCAAGATTGTATTTTCCTGGCTCGTATTTTATCTTGATGTTATACTGTGACAGATAGTAAGCCGAGTCTCCCAGTTCTTCATCAGGCCTTGATTTTATATTTAAATCTTTCAGCGGCTTGTGATCTGTGTAGAGTGTGAATTCTTTTCCTATTAATAAGTGCTACCAATATTTTACACATTCTTTAATTAATAAGCATTCCAGGTAAATGGCCTTTTTTCGTTTTTGATATTCATTAAGCTTTTTTGAAAAGTAGGCCACAGGCTTTTCGTTTCCGTATTTTTGCGGTTGTTTAAAAACGGCACCAAGTCCGAGTAAGCTAGCGTCTGTATAAATATTTATTGGTCGATGTTGGTCGAAAATCGCCAGTACAGGCTGCGTGCATAGGATGTGTTTCATTTCATCAAAAGGATCTTGGCATTCTTTTGACCAATTGAATATTTGGCCTTTTCTCAACAAATTAAGTAGAGGATTTAATTTTATTGCTATTTCCGGTACGTATTTGTGATAAAAATTAATTTTTCCTAAGAACTGACGTACATTTTTTTGTGTCTTTGGAACTGGAAAGTTTTTTATCGAGATTAAATTATCTTTTAATGGCCTCACTGTATTTTTTTGTATTACATGACCTAAATAAGTGACTGAATCTTCAGCAAAGCTGCATTTTGAAAACTTCAGTCTAAAGCCTTCTTTTTTTATGGCTTCGAATAGTCTAGACAAATGTGTGACATGATCTGAAAAAGATTTAGAAAATATTAAGAGATCATCGATATAGCAAACCGTAAAATCCGCTAGGTTATGTTTCCTAATTATATTGCACATAATTCTTTGGAAAATTGCTGGTGCAGTTTTGAGGCCGAATGGTAAACAAGTCCACTGGAATTGTCCTTCTTGCGTAACGAAGCCAGTTCAAAATCCGCAGGGGGATTGACCAAAAAGCCGAGTTAATATCCTGTTTCGAAAAAAATGTGCAGTCCCTTGTTCTTACCACGAGGTCCTCGATGAGAGGAAAAGGTTGCAACTGAGGAATGACAATTTTGTTGAGGTCTCGAAAATCACAGCACAGTCTATTTTTTTTTTTCTTCTCTCTTAAATGCCAAAGTTACTGGGGCAGCGACCGAGCTATGAGATTCTTCAATCAGTTTTTTTTTCGAGTAATTTCGCAACTTGTGACTCTATTTCCTTTCTATCATCGATTGAGCATCGATACGGTCTTTTGCTGCAATATTTATCCAATAATAAATCTATATGTGCTTCGTAGTCTGCTACCCGGCCCACATCATACTTGTCTTTTGCAAAAATGCTTGCATGTTTGTTTATCAATTCATCAATTTCATTCTTTTTTGTATAATCTAAATGATTTATGTGTATCTTAAAATTTTCCTCTTGAAAATACGTATTGAAATTCACCATGTGATCAGTGTTTTCAATTTTTGATTTATTCAGTAATTCTATTTCTAAAAATTTTTGCTTATTTTTTTCATTTTTTTTTATAGTTTCCTGTTCAGAGTCCACTAGATTACTTTTCTCTAAAATGTTGTTTTGGCTTTTCTGACTTATTTCTAGGTTTTCATTTTGAATTAATTGAAATTCCTTTATACAGTCTAAGCCCAACAAAAAGTCAGAAGGTCCTCTATAACAAAAACATCAATTTGTTTTTCAGTATCAAAGATTTTTATGTTTAGACTAACTCTGCCACTAGTTTTTTAACGCCATTAATCGTTTTTAAATTAGTATTATTAATGTTTCCTGGTAAATTATTGTTTAACTTCAATAATTTTGAGTTAACCAATGAAACGTTTGAGCCGGAATCGTAAATACCAAATATCTCCGTGCTTCCATTCAATACTAATTTTAATTTAATTAATGGCGGAATAATTAGTTTTTTTGATCGTCGGATTTCAATTCACACTCTAATTGTGAGTTATTAACTATTTTTTTTTCGTCTTTGTTTGGAAAATTTGGAAAATTTGGGTTTGTTTTAAACCAACATACATCTTCAGAGTGAACTTTATTTTTTTAACCATTTTTTCACATATTTTACATGTTTGTTTCTTTTCTTGTTTGGTTTTTTATGTCAGGGTTGTTTTTTTTTCATTGCCAGCAGCATAGTTTTTAACTAGGTACTCTAAACTAAGAATTTCATTAAACAAGTCTTTTGTTTCTTTCATTTTTGTTTCGTTTATTTTATCTGTAATGAAGTCTGGCAACCCTGCAACTATTAATTTTATCAACATACCGGAGCTTGTTTGTTTGTCCATCTCCAATAATAGCTTTTCCGTTTTCAAAGCATAGTCTAGTAATGATCCATTGATATACTTGAAATTAATTGCATATTTCACTGGTAACCATCCTTTATCAATATAAGTTTCACAAAAATTATCTTTCCAATTATTCCATTCAGAATCAATTGTCAGTTTCATTAGCATGGAACTATACCAGTCAAGGCAGGATCCTTCCAAAAACAATTTGAAAATCTCTATCTTTTGTTTTTCTTCTGCCAGCTGCAAGCGTTCGCACTCACTTTCAAATAGTTCCATCCATTGAGTAACATTTCTGTTTTTATTCGTAAATTTTTCCAACATAAATTTTTCTGCGATTCTGTTCAGATTTTTCTCTTTTGAAACTTCTTCTTTTTTTGATATTGCTTCTAGGATCTTAGTTAAATCCTCTGTCATAATGCTACTATTGATATTAGTGTTTGGAACTTCTTCTAATAAGTAATCGTCAAATTGTATGTTGTCCTCACTATCAGTGTACACATATTTTAGGGTTCCCTCTAACTTTATCCACACTTTTCTTTTTTCATGTCTTTTCATATTTGTTTTTTTTATTTTCTTTTAAGTTTATGTCTCAATCAGCTCTGTGTGCATTTCTGCTGGTTGAAGATTTGTTGGTAGAGTGAAAATTTCACCAATCGGCGTTGTAATTGAGGTTATGCACAGCACGTTTGCTTTTTCATTACTTGCTTTCGCTTTCATCGTAAATTCGAACCTTAATTTGTCCATGTTCAATTTTTTTGTGAATTCGCTAGAAATGTCGTTTTATAAGATACTTAGTTGATCGGGGTTTATTACACCAATAAATAAACACAGCTGAGTTTCTGTAATAAACGTTTTAAAGTTTTATTAATTCTAACAACAAAAATACTATTTACAAAACCATTACCTGTAATAAACGAAACGACATTTAATGTTCATTCACTATTAATGTCAGATCCTAACCACAAGTATTTATTAAGCAATTCACCTTATTTACTTTATTATTAAAAAGTACGTGTTTTTAGCAGCAACGATCTTTTCCTTCTCCTCTCCCGGTTATGTCTGCGCACTCGTGCTCTACCACACCGGCGCTCGACAGAGCGCGGGAATATTTGAAGAAAATGTATATATATATATATATATATATATGTTTTTTTCGTATGTTCGTTCTTAGATAGAATGAAAATAGAATAAAAATTCTCTTTTCCGACGTTTCGACAATAGTTCCTTATCTTGGTCAAAATTGAGAGTTAAAATGATAATATTATATTGATATATTCAATCATTACCCTTTCTGGAGGAAATGAATATAATTTTCTCATTCTCTTAAGATAAACAAATTCAATTTGTGATTTTGTCTAGAACGAATTTTCGATTCCCTTTATCATTTACGACTTTGATTACAATCCTCGTCTATAACCGGACGACAATAGTTCCTTATCTTGGTCAAAATTGAGAGTTAAAATGATAATATTATATTGATATATTCAATAATTACCCTTTCTGGAGGAAATGAATATAATTTTCTCATTCTCTTAAGATAGACAAATTCAATTTGTGATTTTGTCTAGAACGAATTTTCGATTCCCTTTATCATTTACGACTTTGATTACAATCCTCGTCTATAACCGGATTTATGCTTGACCTTCAGTCGATCAGAATTATGGAATTCATGCAACAGACATTGGTTTAGAGGTTCAAAGAGACACTGCAGTTCTGTATTGAAATGACATACGCCTACTATAGGAACGCTGTATTGTTAAATCTTCTCATTGCCAGTATTGTCGTTCATAATAATAAGTCCGATGTCTCTTATTAATGAGTTATATGTTGTAATATTTCTTGTTGTATTAATATTTTGGTGGGTGATGAAATTTGAAAAAAAAGTGAAAAATAAGTTGCAGAATGTACCCGGTCCTCCTCCCAAATTTTTCTTCGGAAATGCTTTAGAAGTGAACTCAACAAAAGGTGAGGAAAGATATGTGTAATTTGAAGATTGTAAAGTTAAAATACTAATATTATAGTTTCTTCAAAATTAGTGAAACATACGCATACAATAGGCACGATACATTTTACGTCTATATAGTAGGCGCCCCCCCCCACTTGCTCCAAAAAAAAATAAATTGAATATTTTGTACTTTTTATGTGCTAATTTGGTCCCAAACTTAAACATTTCGTGCTACAAAAACATATCAAAAAACACGGGTTTGAAGAGTGGGGGCGCTAGGAAGAAGCCTTTTTAGCGCCCCCTTAACTAAAAACATAAACAAAATAATTAACAATATGCGTATAATTTTGTGCTATCTATGTGCTCTATGGAGAGCATAATCAAAAGTGTCCTGGACCATTTAGAAATGGATTTTCGCAGTGTTTCATTGCGGACGCACTTGTTTCAAACTTAATAAACATATCTTTGGTTTTTTAAACAAAAAAAGAAACATGTCATTAAATGCTCATCAAAATTTACATGTTAATCATTTTTACATGTTTAATATGTACTCAAAAAGTACCCCAGTCAAAATAGATGTTGAAAATGTTAAATACAAGTACAAAAATCTCGTTCTGCATAAAAGTCGAGTACATAATAAGCACATAAATCTGATATTATTCAAAAGCATTTTTTTATACATCTCGAGGGAAAAGTACATCGACTAGACCGTCTTACCAGCGCGCCTCCCAGTTAAAATAGATTTCGAAAATGTTAATTGCAAGTACGAAATTCTCCTTATGCATATAAGTCGAGTACATAATCAGCACATAAATATAGTGTTATTCAAAAGTACTTATTGATGCTTATCAAGTGAAAAGTACATTGACTAGACGTCTTACGAGAGCGCCCCCATTCAAAATACAATCAGAAAATGTTAATTGCAAATACAGAATTCTCCTTTTGGATATAAGTCGAGCACATAATTAGCACATAAATCTGGTGCTATGTAAAATTACATTTTGATACATCTCGAAGGAAAAGTACATTGACTAGACGTCTTATAAGCGCGCCCCCAGTTACAATGAATTCCGAAAATGTTAATTGCAAGTATACAATTATATTTATGCATGTAGGTCAAGTACATAATTAGCACATAAATCTGGTGTTATGTAAAAGTAATTTTGATACATATCAATTAAAATTACATTGACTAGACGTCTTACCACCGCGCCCCCCAGTAAAAATGAATTTCGAAAATGTTAATTGCAAGTACAGAATTCTCCTTATGCATATAATTCGAGTACATAATTAGCACATAAATCTGGTGTTATATAAAAGTACTTTTTGATACATCTCGAGGAAAAAGTACATTGACTAGACGTCTTATCAATGCGCTCCCCAGTTGAAACAGATTTTTTTGAATTAATTGCAAGTACGAAATTCTCCTTATGCATATAATTCGAGTACATAATTAGCACATAAATCTGGTGTTATCTAAAAGTACTTTTCGATACGTCTCGAGGGAAAAGTACATTGACTAGACATCTTTTAAGTGCACCTCCCCCCCCCCCCCCAGTTGAATTGAATTTCGAAAATGTTAATTGCAAGTATACAATTATTCTTATGCATATGAGTCGAGTACATAATTAGCACGTAAATCTGATAGTGTTCAAAATTACTTCCTGAGCCATATCAAGCAAAAACTACATTGACGAGACATCTTACCAGCGCGCCCTTCAGTTAAAATAGATTGTACTTTAAGATAACACCAGATTTATGTGCTAATTATGTACTCGACTTATATGCATAAGGATAATTGTATACTTGCAATTAACATTTTCGAAATTCAATTCAACTGGGGGGCGCGCTAATAAGACGTCCAGTCAATGTACTTTTCCGTCGAGATGTATCAGAAAGTACTTTTACATAGCACCAGATTTATGTGCTAATTATGTGCTCGACTCATAAGGAGAATTCTGTACTTGCAATTAACATCTTCTAATTGTATTTTAACTGGGGGGCGCGCTCTTAAGACGTCCAGTCAACGTACTTTTTACTTGATTTGCATCAAAAAGTACTTTTGAATAACACTATATTTATGTGCTAATTGTGTACTCGACTTATAAGCATGAGGAGAATTTCGTGCTTGCAATTAACATTTTCGAAATCTATTTTAACTGGGAGGCGCGCTGGTAAGACGTCTAGTCGATGTACTTTTCCTTCGAGATGTATAAAAAAATACTTTTGAATAATATCAGATTTATGTGCTTATTATGTACTCGACTTATATGCAATAGGAGATTTTTGTACTTGCATTTAACATTTTCAATATCTATTTTAACTGGGGTACTTTTTGAGTACATATTAAACATGTTAAAATGATTAACATGTAAATTTTGATGAGCATTTAATGACATGTTTCTTTTTTTGTTTAAAAAACCAAAGATATGTTTATTAAGTTTAAAAGAAGTGCGTCCGCAATGAAACACTGCGAAAATCAATTTCTAAATGGTCCAGGACACTGCGTCTATCTAGCGCCTCCACTCTTCAAACCCGTGTTTTTTGATATTTTTTGTAACACGAAGTGTTTAAGTTTGGGACCAAATTAGCACATAAGGAATAAAAAATATTCAGCTATTTTTTTTTTAATTTGGAGCAAGTGGGGGCGGCGCCTACTATATAGATGTATACATTTTTGTTCCATTGAGGATTTCATAATAGGTTCAATTATTGATTGAAAGATATGAGTAAGTTTTATTCCTTTAAAATCAACAAATCCAATTTGTGGGATTCTAACTCACATTGCTGGTTGTCTAGTTTAGTGTATCAAACAATTGCATGACTTTGGTCCCGTCGAATTCTTACGTTTTCGTAAAAATGAACCTCATTATCGGTATTGAAGCTTCGCCGTAGATCAATTATTCTCGCACATTCATCGAATGTATGGGAAAAAATGGCTGAAAGATTTCCACAAGAAGAAGGTAAATTGATTCTTATTTAAATTGATATCACGTACAATGCGGTTGAAATTGATATTTTTTGGAAACTTGGAAAAAATTTAATATCTAATTGCGATAATTTATGAAAATCAGTAGGCTGATTCTGTGGAGAACATATTTAGGTTGATCTTTCTAATGTTCATAACGTTTCGAAAGTGTATATATGCTTCCTTTTTGCAAAATGTAAAGAAGAAATTCTTCTACTATTCGTGAAGTTATTATTATCATCGATCCATCTGCAACTCCCAGTGACACAATGAAACTTGACCTAGTAGATTTTCCTTCCTATAAACCTAAATATATTCCTAATTTGAGTCGATACACTTTTTCAAAGCACCGTTTTAAAATCTTTAATAATGCCTTATCATAGCATATCGTCATGAAACTTCAAATTTATATCCACTAATTGCAGAGCGAATCGTATCTTCTGACATATAGAATTGAGTCTTCATATCGATTCATGTGTATAAGAATGTCAATTTCGTCTTGTTCTTAAATAAAAACCAATTGTTACTGAAAATGTGAATTTCTTGGCTTCAAGGTAAACTTCCCATTGTTTGCTACTTTGAAATTATACATAATTAACGCTAGCAGACTCATTATCCAGTTCGACTAGTTATATATTGGTTGGTTACCTTGTTATTTACTTGTTATTTATCATTGTGTGCATTTCGAAACAATATACGCGGACCATAGACAGATACTTAATTATGGAGACGGATTCGAAAATTATGAATTCTTTCATCGGTCCCCTGTGGTGGTACAATAACATTTTCCTTCACCAAATTGTACGGTAAATTTGACAATAGCGTCTCCCTATTTCAAATTGTTTATTAAAATCGACATTCAAACTACTTACTGATATACATTTTTGTTAAGTATTTAATTACAATATTAATAAACACTTTGGCTATAAATAACAATCACGCCTATTAACTAAAAATAAAAAATAACTGAGGATCCTTCAGCTACCAGTAGCTCACTCTGATGAAGACTACTTGATAGACTGAAGGTCCGGTGTTTTTAGTAGATGAGGGTGATCAATAATGTAATAACAATATAATTCATATTTATTTTGAACCTTGTCTGTGCATTCCATTTTATATAGGAATAAATTCTTAAAACTTTTAGTATGTGTACTATTAGAATGAGTAAAGGTGAAGGCATAATATATCGTGTATCATATGATATAAAAACTTGTCAAATATAAAGTTCACAAAGAAAATTTCGCAATCGCTATTCTGAAAGTGTATTACGATATCCCTATAATAATAATCTAATATCTTTCCCCTCAAACATATTGACATGGAACTCCCCCCTTATATAATCATTCAATTTTACGTATGCAGCAAAGAATTTACACATTTGATAAGGTTGTTCAATGTATTTGATCTAATATGGTGAAGTCAAAGTCTTCACGGATCACTAACCTATGGTTCCAAAGTAAACGATTCAATTGTGAAGGCTTTCTTTTTATAACATAAGACTTATAATATTCAATTTTGAAGGTGAAACCTGAGTTTACAAATATGCACAAGGAATTCAAGAATTCTTTTGTTATCAGTACATTCTCAAGTTCTGTCTGAACTCCCTCCGTTTCAGCAGAATAATATGTAATAATCCATGAGCGGAAGCCTATATCACCTTTATTTTATTTCTTTATCTGATTAAGTCACAAATAGTGATGAAGGGAGGTTACTTCTTTCCGTTAATAGTAACATTAGAAAATGCAACCAAGGAAGTTTCCAATTCATTGAAACATTAACAATGTTAGAAAACTTCAGACTCTTGGATAGTAATTTTGGAGAATTTTTATATCATAGATAATCACGACGCCAGGGCTATCCAAAAAATGTAATCCTATTATTACAGCAAATTTCACGGACCTCTGGGAAATCAACGGGGCCGTGTATAGTGCCGCAACGCTACTCGTTCCGGAAGGGGCCGCACAACCGGATCGAGAAAGCCGAACGGCACCTACACAAAGTCGATGCCAAAATACAATCGGCGAGGCAGCAAGCGTCTCGAATTCAGTGTGTGATGAATTTTATTTCCAGCGGCAAGGCTTTCACGCCAAAGATTGGACGTTTAGCCGCCAAACTGCACCGCCATCATCACACACTGAAACGTACAGTGTTGCAGATCATCAAGCAGCATTGTGCAGATAGAATTCAAGCTCTTGACGTGGTAAGGAGGAATCTGGCCAGACGGGTTAGACGCATCAGGGAGAATTCCTTGCTTGGCAGTAGCCCGTTTTGGCGTTCCGAATCTCCACCGCTCACAATTGATGCACCCCTCCACGACTGTGTAGGAGGTCGAACAGTTCTGGAAGGGAGTTTATGAATCATCGCGTTCAATTCACCTAAACACACCAACCCTAGCACTCTTTGGAATGTTTTGCGCTAAACATCAACTTCCGCAAACAGAAGTGTGCGGCGCAGTCAGCGAGGATGATCTCCGCCAAGCTTTTGTCAGTACCAGAAACTTCACAGTTCCCGGCCATGATGCCATTAACATATGGCGTTGGGAAAAATTTGGTTTCACTCACCGCCGTCTGGCCAGGGGCTCTGATTCTTGGCTTAAAGAGGCGCGGCAAATTCCGAATTGGGCTGTAGAGGGGTACACTGTGCTGCTTCCAAAGAATGGAGACTTGTCTGAACCCAAGAACTATCGGCTGATCGCTTACCTCAACACATGGTTATATACACGAATCTTGTATGCTACGTTGTTGATATCGATCGGTTCGGTAATCAATAACATCAGCGATCAGCGTGTTGCCGGGAGAATTTGGTGGTAGATGGATCTATCACTCACGACTCCATACACTACTAGCGCAACCCTTTCCAGGGCTCCGATTGCTCCGTGAGGGATTTGATTGAACATAACATGACCTATTATTATACTTGCTTCAATGCCTTGCGGTACCAACCACGATAGAGAGATGCATAGAACATCTGTCGCCACTCTGGAAGACCCGTTTTGCCACCACAGAAGGCACACGACGAGTTGTGACAGAATCAGTAACTTTCAAGAGGGTTATCTTCCAAGGGAACTCCTTGTGTCCACTCTTGTTCAACATCTCTCTGCTGCTGATCTCCATTGCATTGAGACCGAGTCGTGGATATTACTGAGGACCACGGAACGACCAAAGATATCAGATCAGCCATTTATTCTTCATGGTGAATCTGAAACTGTATGCCTCTGGGGAGAAAACCGTCAACTAAGCTCTCAGGTTGGTTCAAGATCATACACGAGTCGTAGGCATGGAGTCAAGAATCGACAAGTGTGCAGTAATTCACCTCCATTCATCTTAAAACATCTAATCACTGGAGAGACTTATCGATACCTGAGAATTGAACAGCGTCCTAATTATGACGCTTTCCAGGCAGAGGGAGCTCTCAGCGGCAAGTGCAGAAACCTTATTCGAAGGATTTCATCTTCCGAACTTTCCAGTAAGAATAAGGCGTCTGCTACAAATATGCTTGCCATTCATTCCAATCCTGCTTCACCCTTCTGAAGTGGTGAAGTGGACGGTCGATGACACGGCAAGGACACCACAAGAATCTATATTCATCATAGTTTGAATTCTTGGTCGTCCGTTTCCCGCATCTATCTCTCACGTCACCGGAGAGGTAGGGAACTCTTAAGTCTGGAGTGTCTGCATCGAAGTGTGCTCGTTAAAAGTCACGAATTAGCCGGAGTGGAACCATTTGTCGTTAAGGAAGCAATAAGAGCTGCGAAAGAACTTGAATCGAATTCCAGATCAGTCAAGAAGGCCAAATAGAGTGCAACCTCAAGCTCTAACTTTTAGCTTGAAAGCTCAGATAAATGCTGCAGAGAAAGATCCTATGCTCAGGCGGCATGTTGACAAGCCGATACACGGTGTTTTCTATCGGAACATCGAAACGTTCGGTTTGTCAACCAGGCAAAATATCAAGCATAAGCTCGTGATAGTTTCCGAGATATCGAGTTTTCAAAAATTCTATGAAAAATGTATTCCTTCATTTTGTACAGTTTGTCAATAGGTGTTATACAGTCGTAATGTAAGAGTAGGATGAGGAGATTTATGCTTCAAAATTTCATGAACAAGCTCACCGTAGTTTCGAAGATATCGATTTTATAAGAATTCTACAAGACTTATTTCCTTCTTTTGTACGGTTGCCAAGGGTTGTAATGATTTTTCATGTAAGAGTAACCTAAGGAGATTTACAATCATAAAATCGATTCTTTCGAATATTTCGAAAAACATTATTTCCTCCTTTTGTACGGTTCGTCAAAGGGTGTAATATAACTGGCATGTAAAAGAAACATAGGGAAATGCGTTCACCAAAATTTTATAAACAAGCTATGTTTTTTTAAATAAAAAAAAATATTTACTTCTTCTGTACGGGTTGACAAGAGGTGTGATACAGATTTCCTGAAGAGTAGCATGAGGGAATCCGTTACCCAAAATTTCATGAAAAAGCTCGTCATAGTTTCAGAGAAATCGATTTATCAAAAATTTCATGTTTTATACAGTTTGTCAAGGGGTGTGATATGATTGTCATGTGAGTGTAGTATGAGGGAATTTATCAGCCAAAATTTAATGAACAAACTTGCTTACTGTCAAAGATATCTATTTTGAAAAAAATTTCAAATAAAATTATTTTCCTTGTTTGTACGATTTATCAAGGGTTATGTGAGAGTAACATAAAAAGATTCATGTACAAGCTTGTCGTAGTTACAGTGATATCGATCTTCAAAAATTCAAAAACGAAATAATTCTCCTTTTTCCTCACGAACTGTCAAGGGGTGTTATACAGTCGTTATGTGATAGTGATATAACGATTCATAACCCTTTTTTAAACCTATTTCCGGCAAAAAATACAATATTTACAATTGAATTGGAAATTGAACTTGAATTTCAAATGTGCAAAATTTCATCAAGATTTATAATCGCTCTCGGAATACATCATTCATTGATTCGGCACTGCTTAATGGAGATAAATCTTAACATTCGTTCTAGTTATACTTCACAAATTGAAAGAGTACCACGAAGAGTATGGAAGCATTTTCAAAGCAAAGCTTGGCCCGCTGCGTCAATATTTGATCATTGCTGATCACAATTTCTTGGAATTTATTTTTAATAACAACAAAATGATTGGCAAATCTTTGGAATACAGATTTTTCAGTGATTGGCTGGGGAATGGATTATTGACAAGCAAAGGTGAGTGTCAGTTTTTTACTCCATCCCTAGATCGAATGCTCCAAATTATCTTCATATTCAGACTCATTCGAATGGATTGAATTTAGTATGAACGAATATCGATAATATTTGAACTTGACAGGCCTAGGTCTAAGAACTATCTACTACTCACATTACAGTTATAGAGAAATTATTGATTTGAACTCTAAAAGCATTGACATCATGATAGTCCTATGTTAAACATTCGGCTCTTTCCATTGACATTATCGCAAAATACCAAAATCGGGAGGGTGTATTAGGAAATTCCGGTTGAACTTGCACATGTCTTCAATAGTTAATGCCCTTCACCAAAAATGAGCTGTATCACTCATCATACTCTGATTGCCTCCCTTCAAAATTCCATAGTTCATGAATATTATGAAAATTTTGTCAATACTATCCATGAGGCGTGAAAAGAATTCGGTTGATAAAAAGATACATTCTAGCCAATATTGGAATCAACTATTTCTAATTATTTTTCACTCCAAACCTGATCATTTATACATTACAGGAACTAAATGGAAGAAACATAGGAGAATGATCACTCCCGCATTTCACTTTCAGATAACAGAACAATTCATAGATGCCTTCGAAAGGTCAACCAATATTTTAATAAGAAAATTGAAATCAGAAGTTGGAAGCGATACTTTCAATGTCTACTCCTACATAACACTGAATTCGTTGGACATCATTTGTGGTAAGTGCAACACTATCAATATCAAATTTACAAATCTTACGATCAAAAATCATTTGTCAAATAGCTGGAATGAATGAGTTCAAGAAAGACGCAATATTCAAAATGTTAAATAGAAAACTATATCCAACATTTCAAAATTAATAAGGACATTATTTGTGGTGAGTACACCACTATCAGTATCAAATTTTCAAATCTGACGATTAAAATTCATTTATCAAATAGCTGGAAGGAAAATGCAATATACAAAATGTTACATGGAAAACTATATCCGAAATTTCAAAATTCATTATATATAAGATTTCAAATAATAATAAATATTCGAGCTTCTCATCCTACAATTGATGTAAATTCAGACAATAAACTACCATTTGAATCTTTGGAAAATTTGTTAGGTTTAGCAAAAATATCATCAAATTCAATAAGCAATTTACTCTTGAATAGCAAAGATACAATTGATAAGATGGAAAAAAATGACATCTATAATTAACTTCATTCTAGTCAAGCTTTGTATGTAGGAATAGAACAAATTATGTGAATTCCAAAATTCTAATAAAAAAACAGACTTTTCAACTTTCGCTGACCAACTTTTAGAAATATTGAAATCTTTCAAAAATCAAGGAAATAAAAACAATAAAGGCACAAATTACCCCAAATTATAATCCAACTTTTGGTGCTATGATTCAATTTATTATAGTATTAACAGTAGATATGTCAGATAGCACCCACCATCTATAATAAATTTCAGGAAACTATGTACTTCTATCGGAAGCTCATAGTAAGTTCACTCTAGTTTGAATATGGCTACAAAATTTTACCACTAGATGTCACTAATCTTGCGTAAACCTCTAAATTCAAATTATTCACTATTTTTCAGATTATCGTGTAGAGTTAAATCTTCTTAGCTATTAGAGTGACTACCTTGAGGCTTCCTTAATTTCTAACGATCAACAGTATCCAATAATTTACCTCAAATAAATGATTATCTACAAACTGTTCAAACATCTACTGGAAAACCATATGATGTGGAACAATAATATTCAGTGAAAGTGTGAAAATTTAAGCAAATACAATATTATACAAATTTTCTTATTACCTGAAGATGAGGTGCTACCTTCCACTTTGAAACTGGTAGTAACAATCGAAATATGTAGTGAGATCAAACCATATCCAAAATTAATGATTATTTTTAAAATTTATTTTATTTCGTTTTGACTGTGTTTTCTCTCTGAATAAGTTGGCGACTTTCTAGGTTCATTCGAGCTTATTGGGAACTTGCTATTACATCAGTTGCAAGTATCTGACGTTTTAAATTATGAGTAGGTATCATATAATCAATATATCGACTGTTTTCAGAAAGTACTATGGGCACGAGTGTTAATGCCCAAGAGGAAGAAGAATCTGATTACGTATATTCAGTTAAACAAATGTGTAGAATTATGATGGAACGTGCAACATCCCCTCTCAAAATGTTTGATTTCCTGTTCCGTTTCAGCAGAGACTATTACAAACAGAAAAGAGCACTGAGAGTTCTACACAATTTCTCGAGGTCTGTGATAGTATCGCGAAGGAAAGAATTGTCAAATCTTAGTTCTGACATCGAAGATCATGATGCAACTGGTATTAAAAGAAGAGCAGCTTTTTTAGATACACTAATAGGAGCTGAAGATATTGATGGTACCAAACTAACAGATGAAGAGATAAGAGAAGAAGTCGATACTTTTATGTTCGAGGTAAATCTATTTATTCATGGATAAAAATCATTCTATATAATCATAAGCCTTAACGAACAATCGAAGCAGGGGGTCGATTCTGTTGATGAGACTACCAGATTGCTTCAGGCATAGTCTATTCCGTAGATAAAGAGAACTCTATAATGGTTTCAGAGTTCTCGTAATCAAGAAAATGCACTGAAGTTGAAACGTTCTGATAGTATGTTCAACTGGATCGACCACCCAGAAGATTGAAGGATATTGTGAGTAATGAAGATTATTTTGAATAGTTTTTCAATATTGTCAATAATTATTCCATTCAATAAGCAAACGCACATTATATTCATGGAAACTATGATGAACAAAATCAATTTCTGATAAAGATATAATGGAGATTAATTTTATTCCTGTAAAAGTAAAGAACCTCAACAAGATCTACTATTCTTAACGAAGCACATAATATAATATGAACATAGTTCCCATCTTTCATTGTATTGAAATCAAGGCGTTTTCAGAAAAGTTTGTTGGGAAAATCGAAAAATTTTATGGAAAGCAAATTAAAGTATAGAATAAAATCTTAGAAAATCTCATGAGTTCATAACTGGCAACGTCTAACTGAACATTTTAGCAAACATAATTGATTCACACTATTTCTAATATAAATTGCAGCATCCTGGTATCTCTTAGATAGTGAAGTCGGGTTGATTAATATGGTCTTGGAATAGAACATTCGTTGAGAATCCATTTATTTGGTAAATGAGTATGCAACGGTAACTTGTTTTCCTCGATAACGTGGGGCCTCCTTATCGGATGGTACCACCGATTTTTGAAAAAGGTTTTCCCGGAAACTGCCATCCGAATTAATATCAACGCCTCATTATCTTCCCACTGCAGGACATGCGGGAGTCTATAGAATAATTGATAGATTGCCCGAATGCTACTATTGACGGCAGATGATTTGGGACCTTGCTGGGATCGCGCCCGGAAGTAGAAAAACATTGAGAGTTGATTTCGATTGATCTCATGGGACCTTTGACCAGATTTAAAAAGTATAATAAGTTTGTATTGGGGTCGCTGATCATTGGAGTGAAGTCTTTGTTATATTCTCGTTGAAGCAATCTCCTGATGATGTTCGTCTGAAGCTATGTCCTCTTCATCACCCACGCAGTAATCTTGATGAGAGAGTAAGCCTTCCGATCAATAGCAGCTTACGTGTCAGATAATTGTCGTATGTAGGACGTGCTTGCATCAGAACGGCAAGACACAAAGCTGCCAAACTATCACCATATTTCACAAAATATGGTTTGGATTACGAGGATGTACACTCATCAGAAGAAGAAGGTTCCCAACAAATTGTAGATATGACTAGGAACGAGACATTTAGTCGAATTTATTGGATGTGTAGAACATATAAGAGAAAACGTCCAAACAAAATTATGACGTGATTTTTCACGTAGAAAGTATGAGAAATATTCACCCAACCTGGTGATATGAAAAAAATTAAATTTGTCGGATAGGCTTGATCGCGAGTTTGTAGAAACGTGTTGTGTAAATGAGAGAGTAGAAAATGAATTACCTAATCGACGTTGCGTATTTGTTGCCACAACCAAAAATGGAAATAACTCGCTTGCTATCAAATTTGGACCATCAGTGCATGTGAACGTTTGAAAAGAGAATTTAATAATTGACGAATTTTTTCAAAAATATGATCGATGCTACTTCAAAAAAAATTGATAATACGATTTTCAATTACTTTTTGATTTCACCATTGTAATCAGCAAAAAAAGTGTCACTAGTTTGCTAATTTGAACGACTTTGTAGCTCCAATTATGACGTAGTTACCAATGGTGCATACTTCATTTGTAACACTGTGTACCTGGGTAAGTTTTGATCCAACTTTCTATTGAACATTATGAATGAGAAATAATCACTCTCATCCACTAGAAATAATGTTGAAGTACTGAGGACATTTCGGCTAAGCTAAATTAAAATTCAAAAAGTGCCTGCCCAAATGCTATTTAGGGATAATAATGCAAACAAGGGATTACCTCTGCTGGAGATAAATCGGAATGTAATGGATTGCTTCATCGTTTCTACATTTCCATCCCTTTCAAGTTACCTAGATATTTGTCCATACTGTGTTTTGAAGTGATAATAAACTTTCAAAACGCAGTGCGGACAAATATCTAGGTAATTTAGAATTCCTATCCCTCCTAAATTACATAGATATTTGTCTGCATTATGTTTCAAAACTGATATAAGCTACTAAAACTTGACAAGGACGAATATAGGTAATTTAAGATTTCCGTCCCTATTAAATAACCTAGTGTAACATGGTACTCTTTCTGACAAAATCTATAAAACTTCACTTAAGGAATTTACATCATTCCTATTCACTAATGTTTATTTATTTGAGGTGTGTTCATTTAATTTAGAGAACCATGACACGTTGGAGTTTGATCTCAATCATTTATCAGCCAGAACAAACGTGAAGAATATCTTTGACACTTAGATACCCCTTTTTATTTCACTAGACACTTATGGATTCAAACACGGGTGAATGAAGGGATGAACGCTAGTTTTGATCAGAGAAACTCGAACTAACGTTATTGCTGATATTATAAAATTAATAATAAGAATAATCTAATAATGAATCCAAAAGTTAAATAAAATAACCCAGAGAATCTAAATTAACTGAACTGAAGAAATGAAACTAAAATTATCAAAATGATATCCCAACCAGGATTAACCTAGGGAATCGGAAAGCTATGAATCAATTAAATGTATCATTAACTTTAACTTGAATACAACTGATTTGAATCAAACTGGATCTAATAAGACTAATTCAATCAAAAACGACAAAGTGTTACGTGATTTTCCAAGAGACTAATTCAAGTTCGAAAATATAACTGAAGGTTTTAGGCATTATCCCTAGTATTTGTAATGCGTCCTTTTCCTGCAATTAGGGAAGGATCCCCGAATTATTTAACCAATGATTTTACTTAGTGATCCTGATTTTAATTTTGTACCAATAATAGTAAATTTGGAAGAATGGTTAAACCAATAAGCAGTAAGATAACTTATAATTCTTTTCCTCTTTCTTAAGATCTCTCATTCAGATTGTTTCTAGGGTGGGGATTCCTAAACTTATCTGTCCTTACAGTAAGATAACTTATAATTCTTTTCCTCTTTCTTAAGATCTCTCATTCAGATTGTTTCTAGGGTGGGGATTCCTAAACTTATCTGTCCTTTTGTAAATATCGCTAATTGATTTGAATATACATATTATTTCAACTATATTCAAGACTACATTTGAGTTTATTTTCGATGATCTCCAGGTGGGTCACATTAGATTTATGATGTAGCCATTAGTTTCTTGTCCTATATCGGTTAACGGTTTGACAGGTTTATTATATCCTTTACAAACAAACTTTTGTGAATTTATTGCAACCCTCGACCCCATCAGCTATGGTATCAAACCACCCTTGTTGGAGTGAGTGTGAAACTAATTTTGTGTTCATTTTAGAAACCCCTTTACATTTCTCAAGCTAAATTTGTTATTGAAAGCATCTGGCAACCCTTAGATGTTTTCTACTTCTAGATATTTTAATTTTACATCAAACTTTAATTTTCTAAATATGAATCTGCTTTTTTATAATATTTGAAACAACCTATACTAAACCCTTATTAGACTAGATATTTGACCATATAGTGGTTTAAAAGTGAAAACAAACATTTGAAACATAATATGTTCTAATGTCTAGATAATTCAGTGGGGACGAAAATGTATAAACCAGAAAGCAATTCATTGAATTCCGTTTTAGGTATCTTCAGCTTCAGCATTATCATTTCCAAATAGCATGTAAACAGGCACATTTTGATTTGTAATTTAGTTTATTCTGATGATGGCTACTTGGTAGATGAAATGTTCTCAATACTTTATGTAAGTGGATATAGGTGATTATTTCTTATTTATTATGTCATAGTGTATCCACAGTGTGAACTCTGAAAGTTCATTTCCATTAAATCATATAGATACCTATATGCTTATACAGCGTGTACAAGTTACGTTTGGCACTATTGTTAACTTTGTTATAGTAAGAGCTTCAAGGTTATTTATATAAGCAGACGAATTTCTTTGTTCGGATTGAGATGATATTTTCATTGGAGAGTCGAACATCAGGATCTCTTGGTATGAATGAAAAATGGTGTAACAATGAATACGTAATATAAATTTTATAAGATTCTTGATATCTGCATGTAATTCTAACGTTTTTCTTTGTGTATCATATAATGACTCTTAAGTGAACGGCTTTGGAACAATCGTCAATAAAATATGTTATTATTTTACAAAACCCGTTTACTTTAGGTAAATTACACGATAAACAACAAATCTTAGAATCGTATGTAGAATACAAGTACTTTATGAAATATGGAATATCCCATTTCTGTTCTCGATTGTCTTTTCTAAATTAACATCTTACAATATTGACGTTAGGCCATAGCGTCGACTTAAGTTTTAATATCCTGTATAATTAAATTGAAGGTCAGAACTTGTACATATTGATAAAATATTAGAAAGATGCATATTTACCCATATCGAAATCGAAAAAAATGATTTCGAAAAGTCTGACACATCGATTATCAAGTGAAACCTTAAGTCATGTACAAGTAGATATATATGAAATCAACGGAAAATATATTCACCTCATCGTGTGAAAGTTATGTTATGCTCATATACGTGATCTTAAGATTCTAATAGCACTGCTCACATTTTGAAGAACAATATATGCATATTTGGTTGTATCTACATATCATGTGAAATACTATAACGATAGGCTTCATAGATGATGAAAGTATTTGGTTACCTTATTTTCACAATAGATCTTTAAAGACGTTTTCATTATAATTCAAGCAACACCGCAAGACTTCGGAAAAGCTGCGAGATATCTATTTTATCTCACATTGTATCCATTCTAGATATGACTTGATTCTTTTATTTATGATAATGATAATTTCCTTTCATAGGGACATGATACAACGTCTTCAGGAGTTAGTTTTGCGCTATATTGTCTGTCAAACTATCCAGATGAACAAGTGAGTAATAACTATTTTGATCTAAATATGCTAGTTGAATAAGATATGCGAATTGGTAAACAGATGCCTTGGTTTATTGTGTTTTGCAGCATATTGTGCTGTGAGACAGTGATATTCTATCAAGAATATAACTGTTTTGATCTGACTCTAGAGGCTAACTGGACATTTGATTAGACGGATCTTGTAGAAAAAGCTTTTTGCCTTTGATATAATCCTGACTCTAGCTTTGTTGAAGTATAAACGTTAAATCTCAGTGGTGTGAAATACGATAATGATAAATGTAACTTTTTCGGCTCAAATTTCTTGTGAATAAAAGGTTGCTTAACAGCAATTAATCGTCCACATCACTATAATGAAAGATGTTCACATCATATATACATATTACTTACAACTGAAAGATGAACATAATATTGTATGTACTCGTAGGTATGAAACGTAATTCAACATTCATTTTTATATAACTATTCCATTATGTAGTCAGTCAAAGCAAAATACTAAACTGGCGTAATCAGTGTAACAAACAACCCTTGTACCCTCTACAAAACAACGAAATTTTGATAATGCAAACAGAACTACTGTTAATTTTTTTTCAGAAACTGCATATCTTCGGTTATATAATATGATTCACTAACGACTGAAACATTGTCGATAATAGAAACTTCATTAGATGCTCACTTTCGTAGATTGAATTAATATCATATCTGAATCGTTTTATAATTTCTTTGGTAAATCAATTGTATTTGATCCGGTCAACGTTGAAATCATTCAGTATGAGGCTTGCAGTCTGTGCATTGTTCATTTGTAACTGGATACGTCGTATCGATAATGATAGTTGTTCTGGTTGAAGGTATTTCAATGTTAAATTTGTATGTGATACATGCGATACAACGCTAATAATAAAAATGTTTTACTGACAACCCAAAATACTTGAGCAAAAAAAGAGAAATGAGAACCGTATTTTTTTTTCCTAGATAAAATTCCAACACACAACGGTTTAATAACAAGGAGTCCACTTACCTGACGGTCTTGTGTGTTAGATGCTGTTCGCAGGGCCCTGTCTTCCCACTGGTACTAGTTTCGCAATACGTTCTCAGCAAAAATTAGTTTTACTTATTGATCCACCAACGTTGAATTCACTTATCGTATTTTGTATATTCGCGAGCTCTTGGTTAACTCTTCTGTCGCTGAATCGCTGGACAATTCTTATCAAACAAGCAAAAACGCATCAACGCTTGCACTCTGCGTGCAATGAACATAAGCACGTCACCAAAATATATGTTTTCCAACCAACCATAAGATATACCTGAATAAAATCTGATGAAAACAAAATTAATTATTACCAGAAGATATTCCAACTTACCCACTAGATACTTGAAATGAAAATAGAAACATTTCTTAAAAATTAACTTGTAGTTATTGTTTTGCTAGGGGATACAGTTCCACAATCGGTCGACGAAATTGTTCCGCTGCATTTTTCACGGTCGCTATGCGGACATGCTTATCGCGTCCCGGGTATATCTCAAGTACTCGTCGAGAGGCCATTTCAACGGTGAAACGGAATCACATTTAATCACAACCAAATCTTTCAATTCAACTTCCACTACAGGTTTAATCCATTTCGTAAGCAGTTGCAGTATTAAGATACTCGGAGGAATATCTTTTCCAAAAATCAGTAATTAATTTTTGAATAAGCTGTCGGGTATATTTTTATTACCGACATCTCAGGTGCAGGAGTAACAGGAATTTATTTCTTTAGTTTGATGAATTTTGCAGATGTCAGAGGGATCAAATCGTTGGGTCCTGACGATTGGGAATATAAAGGGCGACTAATCAGCACTACTTTAATTTCACATACGAGTGTGTGAATTCCGTCATAACAAAACATTTGCACGCCAACTACACGGAGAAAGTATGTTTTGAAACTTTCAACGCCAGCTCTCGCTAGTTCGTTAAAATGGGGTCCAGTAGGTGGGGAAAAGTTCCACTTGATGGAAAGTTTCTCTGAATTTCCGTTGGCAAGCTCAAGAAGCTGCCGATATCACTTTGGCAAAAAACAACTGTGCCACGTCTGGCAATAATTTGATGGGAGCACGCGATAAAGCTCTTCTTTTATAGGATCAACGTCAAGCTCTAGATAAATTGCAGTTGTTAACGTACATGCAAATACGCAAACATATGACTTGAATTTTTTATTGAAGTTTATTATTGCAAATTTGGAAAACTAATTATGGAAGTTATTGTTTAATGCAGAATGATGAGTGAAACTTCATAATACTATGTTGAATCTGAGTTATCTTCATAAGATCTAGAAAAAGAACCATCCACAAAACAAACTGATCAATATCAAGTTTGTTTTTTGGATCATTATTTCAATTTCATGAGTTGGAAGATACTATTCTCTGTATATATCCTGCTGATCATGAAAAACGAATAGTTTTGATCAAGTGATACATTCAAGGTTATTCCATAATTCATCAAAACGAATAGTAATAATCAAGTGAAACATTCGAAGTTATTCCATAACGCATTAAACATTTTCTTTTAGAATAAAGTCATCCAAGAACAGAGAGGTTTATTCGGTAATGAAAAGGATCCTCGAGTTACACTTCAAGATCTTCAAGATATGAAGTATTTGGAAATGGTGATTAAAGAAACGTTACGTTTGTACCCTTCTGTTCCACTCTATGGTAGGATGATAGAAGAAGATATAGAATATGGTAAGTTCTCTAGTCAACACCATTTTAGCAGTAGTGTGGAGGATTTTTTTAGGAAACTATTCGCTACCAAAAGGTTTAACACTTATTGTTAATACATATGCTATACAAAGAAGTTGCACATATTTCCATAACCCGGAAAAGTTTGATCCAGAAAGACATGCTGATTCCGCTGGAAGACCTCTTTACTCATACGTTCCTTTCAGTGCTGGATCTAGAAATTGTATTGGTGAGTTTTTAAGCTATGAATGTACGAGGATATTATTTTTATGGAAGGAGTTTTCTACTTCAGCAATAAAGCAACAGATATCATCGGTGTATAGTCAGCTGGAAGTTGTAGGATTGAATGTTCTCAATTCCAAACTTATTTTGTACTCTAATGAAAGTTTGTTTTCTTTTGAATGTTGTTGCAGTAACGAATGATACCGAGGGGATGAAATCTCTGAAGAACGTTGCTTGTCATATTAATATATGAACATGTCATTCTTCGAATAAACTGTTTCAACCATTTCGTCATATCCTATTGACTGCATGCTTCGTTAGAATTGTTTTGCCCTTTATAGACTCAAATATAGCTAAAAATATTTAATCGCAGAATGATAGGTATTCTCATCAACAGATGGGAATATTTTGATTTTATTCTCATTGTATTCAGCCAACAAAACAGACCCATAAATCACCAATTGAAAAATATGCATTTTTTGCAGAATGAGAATTCAACAATTTTTTCAATTTGCAGGTCAAAAATTTGCCATGCTGGAAATGAAGTATGTCATCTCTAAAATACTACGAAACTTCGAATTGCTACCGGCGATACCGGAGCATAAAGTAATATTAATGTCAGAGACTATACTGAAGTCTGAGAATGGGATTCACATCAAAATTGAAAACAGAATTTGACCAACGTGAAGACTTATTGCTTATGTGGAGGATTCATCTGATGAAAAAACTAACAACAAAGGAACTATCAGAAGGATAGTTCAATTGATGCTCAATTGATGATATATTACAATTATAAAAATAAAAGTGATAGGTGACATTTGAAAACATTATAGAGAATGACGAATTTTCAACAGTGTTTCTTCTTGGTGAGTAATAAAGAGAAATAGATCGAGAGTTCTTGAAAGGAATATTAGCCCCCCTCGAGGGGGTTATGAAAAGCCACAACATCTTCAGCCAAAACCAGAACGTGACGAATTTGTATTTTTTTTCATATAATATTTGCAAGTTTTACAATTCCCTTCCGGCCAATATCAAATCTTTAACTTCAACTCCATTCAAAACTTTTTTAAAAATTCAAACTTTACAAAAACAAAATATTATTTAGATTATGATACCTCCCACTTCAAGTGTATGCAGTAGTGGTGTATATTCATAGTTCTGAACATTTTTTCTTTTCTTTTTGCTTGTTATTCTTATTGTTATTGTTAATTAAATGACAAAAATTATTATTTTGATATATTATAGGTACATTTAATCAACTAATATGTAACGAAATATAAACTCTAGGGATAGTGGAAGAACGACTTTGTCGAACTAATCCCTTTTTTTTCTCAGGTTTCTCTTATAATGTAAATTTGATGTATTTATGGAATGTATATTTGAGAAAAAATAAATTTACTATTATTATCACGATTATTATCAATACCTGACTAAGGATATTCACCACATAGACTTAAATAACACGACTTTGCTTACTATTCTAGCAAATTATAGATAGTAGATATCAAGTTCTCCAGAAGCTTATTGAAAATTAGTAACATCAAGTGATGGATGGTTTCAGGACGAATGAGATCAATATTGAGAATGCCCCACATGCGACAATATTATCAGATACTGAGAACATGTTATGAATAACGTCGCTAATCATGCCTACAAAAATATTCATACTACTTTTCGATTGAATCGTAAAATCTTCAGATTTTTAAGAGCATTTTTTAAGTTGCTATTTCCTATGCATGGGTTTCTTAATCTCTCCCTTGTGCTTTCAGTATGTAATTCCTTTTTCACCACCTTCAATTCTTATCACTCATTTGTGCTCTTTATTGCAGGTTAGTTTGTTCTCATCAAGGAATGTGATTGACGAAATTCAGCACAACTTTTATCTGAAATAAGCTATTGCACATAACAACTCTTATGACTTTTGTGGACCTAGCTAACACAATTCATACGTCGCATCATTGGCGAATTTTTTCAACATTAAAAGTCTGATCTGATTGTCTGTTGAATGTGAATCATCTTTTTATGAAGTCATGAGGGCATTATGTGGATTATTCGCTGACAGATGCTGCCCTGTAGTTTTTTCGAAGGAACGGGTATAGAACAGTCAAGATATAATAGGAACTGTAGCAAAATCTAACATTGTTACAGATCGGCCCTACTGAAAAAATATAAACTTTGGGCCAGGTTTGGTCTTACGCACCTGATATTTCAATAAACCTATATATTACCACCTATTTCAAGCAAACTGTCTTTTGTTGTTCGGAGTGGCTCATATTTTCGAGGATATTGAATTTCACAATGCGCAATTGTAGCAAAAACGTTGCATCAAACATTGTGCCTGAAGAAAATCTCTTGGGAAGAGCCACTTTCCGAAAGTTCGCAAATCAACTGGAAGAGTTTTAGAAATGAGTTGATTTATCCCAATCCACTCAAAATGGAGGGGCTTGTGGTATGTGAATCCATCCAAGTTCTTGACTGTTGAACTGATTTCGGTAAATGGGCAAAGTCCACAGTTGCACCCTTGAAGATGTTCACGATACCGAAATTATGATTATGTTACTGGACTCTTGATTTGTGAATTGTTCTGGGTGAGATGGGATGCTAATTTGAAGAATAGCATCCAACATGATATGAGGCTCTCAAGTACGTACCATGATGATGCACTCCTGCTAAAACTACTTGGAGTCACTACTGATTGAGAATGTTTTGATTGAATTTTTGAAAATATTTATATCTGCTACATGGATGGCAAGAAATTGAAATTATATTTAATACCTTTCCTATTCATCATAAAACTGATCTGGCGTTTCATTTCATAACTGCCCCAGATTATTAAGATCACTGATATTTCTATTCAATTACTCTTTTTTCTTGAATATTATCAGTACAACTAATATTGATAACTTCTCTTGAAGGACCTTTCGATTTGATTACTTTAATTGGAGAAGAATTCAATTCTATATTCGATTTGATTTCAGGAGAATTGCTATGATTTTCTATCAGAGGAAATTTGTCAAGCTACCAGATAAATTACTTATTTCGAACTCAAGATTATCTTCTTGTTCACTGAATAATGAGGAAGATCCAAAAGAATCTGACATAAAAAAGTAGGAACTTATAGAACGATCATCGTATTCCTCTAATTCGGCTGGTGGTCCTTGCGGACTGATATCACCTGGTACGGCCTGATATCCACGGTTATCTTCGTCGAAACGTAGGAACTTCTGGATAGTCACTTAACTTTTGGAATAGAATAAAGTGGTTCACGGCGGAATATCTATCCTACCAACTGCAACAATATATTCGTCATAAGACGAATACAAAAAATATATATACTACTACTATCCTCCGAGCGTCCATACATTGACGAATTGCTATCTTCCAAACTTCCTGTTCCTACAGAGCGTCCGTATACGGACGCTCGGGAATTTCCCCTTGGTAAATCATTCATACTGGTTCACAAATAGTTTTGGCAAAAATTTGTCTGGATGCTCAGATGATAGTGCTACCTGTCGTTTTGAATACCACATAGTACAACATGTCTGCCGTCAGAGGCATCAGCTGCAACTCTTGTATATTTGTCAGGTGTATGCATCACTTCCAGCTTGTCGATTTGTAGGCGCTCTTGTAACGGGTTGCGTTACGAGATAGTATAGAACTTTCTAATAAACAGATTAGATTTCTTTTCGGCTAGGAAATTTGTCATATGATATTTAAAGATATCTGCCGGTCAATAAAACTTAGATTATTGATACTACCATTCCTGATGTGAGATGTCACTAAATATCTCGGAGTGGGAATGTAGGATAGCGGAAATCGGAAAGTAGGATTGTGGTGCGTACCTTTACTTGGGTAAGTCGAGATTTCGTAATTCATTGTCGTTAAATACATTTTCTTAATTTTGCCTCCGAAATATTATTCACATCAGGCTATTTAATTTGATTTAGATATATAATTAACTTCTGGATGTACAAAGCCTGATTGTGATAGTATTTCGGCGGATTTTTCATCTCGATTTGCCTGGGGGCACACCCGATCATTTTGCAGATAGCATATTTCAAAGAATATCATTTCCATCACGGCATTATTGTTGTAACTCTTGTAGGAGGATAATCTATCGGAACGTAGGCAGGT
Organism: Endomychus coccineus; assembly: GCA_958510875.1. Taxonomy (NCBI): domain Eukaryota; kingdom Metazoa; phylum Arthropoda; class Insecta; order Coleoptera; family Endomychidae; genus Endomychus; species Endomychus coccineus. The sequence goes on along the minus strand of OY294069.1, from coordinate 78,229,730 downwards.
TCTAATGATAATATTCCTGTATTCCTTGTCAGTTTAATTCCGCATTGGCACATGCTATTTTTTCGTGATTCGTGAGAGTCGCCATTTTGTAAATCTGATACGTAGTATTCAGAGCTGTCTTCAACTGCATCGTGCTATAAATAGTATTTGGAATTATCACAAGGTATTATTCAATTATTGCTTATTGAATTATTAATTATCAGGACTGCTGCTTTCGCGTGATTGCAGAGTAGAGTAATACATCAATTTGATGCAAATCAATTCAAGTTTATAGATTTGTGCTACTAGCAAATTCAACGTCTTGGTTATTTCCTTCAATCACAATTTGATTATTTTCCTTTCTATCTCATTTTTTGTATCGTTAATTCAGTCACATATTATTTATTGTTTAAATTTGAGTAATTCTTGTAATTATATAATTCTAGCAGATTAAATTATATTTTTGTCTAAATTGATATCTCTCCAAGATATCGAATTTGTAATAGTGGTTTATATATTGGGGAAGATAACATTATCGGAGGTGGAATTGTTTGGTTATTCCGGCCGACGGTGTTACTTGTCCTTTGATCTCAAGTAAGGTACTGTTCGTTCTTTGACATTACAGGGTTTGAACGTCTGAGGATCCTCACCCCTTCACTCCAAGACGGTTTAGTGACTTTCCTGACAGGACCAGCTTCCAGTTCCTACGAGTTCCAAGGAGGGTAATATTTTATTGTTGAGTGACCATTATTTAATTTTCTGGTTTTGTTGTTCACCAAAATTGTCATTCGTGGTCTCTTTACTATTTAACTATCCATTCTTTCAATTGAGAAATTGAGTTAATTTTATAATTATTTACTCTAAATTCTATATATACAAATTGATTTAATTTTGTAATTGTTTTACTTCAAAATTCATTTTATTTATAAATTAATTCATTATATAAACTGTAAATTTATTTTTGTTAAATACCAAATTCCATCTGGAATAAATCAAATTGTTAAGTTGAACTTGTATTGTTTTTCTAATTTCCATCAACTAATAAACCATCTCGTGGTGCTTGTATTCTAGGCTGTGAATTCATTTATTTTTATAGTTTTTTTTTAAGCAATTGGCGCTCAGGCAATTCACCCGTCTAGAATCACAAGGCACGTTTCACTACGATCCCTGAGATTAATTAATTCAAATTGAGCTAGTTGGGACAATATAAACTGACCCAAGCGGGTCCGTTTCACTGGCGCCCAGCATAGATGGGCTGCCGTTTTACATCCGTTTCACTCTCGACGTCGAGAAAAAATGACAACGCCGCATTCTGATAGCTATTCCGCATCATACTCGGTTCTCTCGCATTCCAAGCTAATTGTAAGCAGTTGTTCTGATTGAGGAAGTTCATAAAGCTGTGACACTGGAGAAAATATGTCCGATATATAGAGGTGGCGTTTTTTTGAATGATCAGTTAGCTATTGGAAAACTGAATTAAGTTGTTCACAGGTCGCATCAACATCAGTTTCATTTCGAAAAGATCAAGGCTTTGTTCCTCCGCGGAATCCGTATTGGAGTTTCAACTGAGCCCAAATAATTACGAGCCCACAATATAATGTTGAGCGGGTAAGACCGGGGTAGATATACATAGGGAGGCAATGAACTTTCTTGTAATGCCAAGACATCGTTATTCCGAACGATATCAGTAGTGTAATAGGGGGGATACTGTGACACTTCGATGGCATGTCCATCCACATGAGTCCACCGACTGTAATTTCTTGTGGTATGTTTTCAATGACCAGAGGGTATGGAAAAGAGTACATATCAATGTCCAGAGGCTGTTGAAGAAGAGATTTATGGTAACCTGTACTTCAGGTGTTCACCGACTGTAATTTCTTGTGGTGTGTTGTCAATGACCAGAGGGTATGGGAAAAAGAGTATATACCAATGTCCAGAGGCTGTTGAAGAAGAGGTTTAAGGTAACCTGTACTTAGAGTTTGATTACCTATAGTTTTTACATAGGTAGACAAGTCTCGACAAGAAATAAATTTGATTATGCAAACTTTGTTTATTTTTGTATAACTTGTTTTTATGAAGAGGTCAAGAGATCAAGATTTATGTTTATCGATAAGCTTGTTATGAGAAACTAAACAGGCCATCGTAGATTAGATTTATTTTGAAAGTTTAACATAATCTTCACGTTATCATATCATGCTAATGTAATTAAACAGTCAGTTTGTTGTGAAATACCATTTATTTTTAAAATTTGTTATTCATAATAAATTCATATTTTGTTTAACGTCATCTTCATGTGTTCACGTCATGTTCCTACAATTAAATACTTAGTTTGTTGAGATATATCATTTATTTGCCAAATTTTATTATTGTTTATAATGCATCCAATAAGATCAGTTCCACCTCTACATTTTGGACAGGTATACTCTACAGGGATGGGCATTATTTTTCACTGATCAATATATTTTGATTTACACTTTCAAATAGACAACATCATGGATAATTTTATTTCACAACCAATATAATATCTACCTACAACAAGCGAGTGTTGTGTGGCATCAATACTAACCAAAATATATGTACATTTAATTGAGGCTATCACCAAATCGGCAGATCAATTCACTCGAGAAAATCTGGTGTTCCTACCGAAGGAATATGTGCTGAAACATTTGAATTATCGTGAACTGCGATGGGGTGAGGTACCTGAACACATAAAAGAATATTTATACAGTCATATGCCATGTTATAAACATCATAATCAACCATGGCAAACAACTCATGTTGATGGCCCAGCCTCACCCAAGAACCAATGCACAGACTGTCTTCTAAATGAAATAATGTATATTATGGATGATGAAGAAATAAGTCGCCATGAAAAACATACCTTGATCGTTAAAGTGTGTGAAGCCGATCCATATTTTATGGATTCATTCTTATACAAGAAATTTATGTTGCAATATTCACATATTTTATGAACTTATCTGTATCACCTTTGAAACTGTTAATCAGAATTAGAATTCATCTTTATCTTCACGTTTTCATATAGTGTTATTTTAATTAATGAGAAGTAGGTTAAGTAATAATCAGTTTTGTTAAGAAATATCATTTATTTTCAAGTTTTGAAGACTTAAAATTAAATCTAACCAAATAATATCATTTTTTAATAAGATAACTTTAGAGGTCCATTCCATGATTTGTCTCCTGTCTTCACTACAACCAGAAAATGTGGATGCGATTTCCTTTTCCAACATCAACAATGTTGATAAACAATTCATTAGTTCTTCTTGGGGTGTAATCTTCTTCAGGATTTTTTCATTATCTGTTATGAAAGAAAAATTAGTTTGATTTCTTGAAAGAGAATAAGTTTCACCTTTTAGTTTTCCATTATTTGCATAATTTCTAGATGATGTGAGAATCATTCCAGTATTCTTCCTCCTTTTAGTTTTTTGATTATTTGCATACTTTCTAGATGATATGTGAACCATTGCATTATTCTTTCATGAGAATTTTAATACACATTGGAGTTATGAACCGAGAAATATTTTATAGTTCATTAATAATAATAATAATTAACAATTTTGATACCCCCAAGGGAAAGTGTCGGTACTGATATAATTAACAATTCTTTTATCGTCATAAGGACTGAGACAGACTTTTTTCTGGGCTACTGTAAATACTTTATGTTTTTCTGATCTTATTAAATTTTGTGTGGTTAACGTAATAACATTATTAAATAAGCATTGATAGTAATCATTAAAAGTTATTAACTTGAGTGATGAACTTTTAATACCTTTTGCTTTCTTTATTACACCTAAATCCAATAGTATGTTATCTATATCATCATAATTATTATCAACTTTCATTGTAAATTGTTCAATTTTATTCATTTCATCATTAGATTTCAATAGTTTTAGAGCATACATTTTTGATTTTAAACCGATAAATTCAGTCATAACTTTCCGTTATTTTCATCCTTCATGATTCCTAGAACTTTCTTATTTTTTAATGGAATTTGATATGCATTATCAATGGGGTATTCAGATGTATCAAATTTATGTATGTCTTCTTTTATATGTTTATAAATATCTTCAACCTGGAAATGGTATAATAAAGAGTCCGTATCAGTATATAAAAGTTTTGCATTTTCCTTAAATTTTTCATAAATGTAATTGTGGTGGAAATCGTATAAAAATAATTTTCTCAAATTCATTTTTACTTAATTTACGTAAGTTTGTATTTAAATCTATATAGCTTTTCATCCAACAGGATTGTTTAAATTTCAGAATCCTATGAGTTTTTACGAGTAATAATCCATTTTTCAAAGCTTGTTTTGAATTTCGATAATGAATAACATACATCTGTATATTAAAAAGTGTTGTCATCAATCTCTTGTTTGGGGATTTGGATCCTGGTGGTACTAAGTGTTCAGGGCAAAAAGGTAAATCTTCATGTTTCTTGTGAAGGTCACTAGGATAATGCAAATCAACTTCCAAAATGTATCCAAATTCGTTATCATCAGGGGTGTTGTTGATGTTTATTGAATAAGGATCAACCCATCCAAAACGTCCAGTGGGTAAGGGCATACTCATGGCAGCACCATATAAATTATTTACATCAAAATACATGAGATATGAAGATGGATCGTCAGGATTATATTCACCCCCCATGTATTTATTGTTTGCTTTACCATATCGGTTTGAGCATTGTGGAACACCACCTCTAACACCTTTCTCAATAAACATCAACATTTCCACATCCTGTGATAATTCTAATTCTACACCTGTCATTTTTAACATACTATCGAATGCAAGTCCTGGGGCTGTATAGTATGATAAAGGATCAAGGTCATATGTTGTCATGCATGCCTTTCTAAAATTTTCAAAAATATCAATCAAAAGCAAAACATCAGTCTTTAAATATAATTCTGCATATTGTTGCAAAGTTTTTATTTTAAACTTTTCCCAAACTTGACATGCATGATTATAATTTTTTAAGCTAACTCCTTCATTATTTAGTCTATTAAAAAATTTATCTCTTGTTGGTAAACAAACATCCTGTAGTTTCTCCCAAGAATCTAAGTAGTCATAAGGAAATACGCCTTTACGTTGCATTAAATCAAACTCATCAGAATTTTGATAAAAACTCCTTGTAATAATTTTTTGATCTTTTGCTAAATAGGAAGAAAGTTTATCAAGGCTGGAGGCCATGAAGCGATAGGAATCTATAAACCTAAAATTAATTTTAATATTCAAAATATATTTTGTAAATGAAATATATTTCTCCTTATCAATTGGGAGTAAAGATATATTCCCCTTAATTTCAGTTGCTAATTTTTGTATTATGAAATGATTATCGTATGATGATAAGTTGTGAAAAACTACAGCAACCGCATGACTATCTTGATAATTTAAATTGCAGCTGTTGTGAGCGGCACCTCTATACTTACCAGTATGACAATGATCTTGTACTTTTAGATCAGAGGTGTTAAAATTTTGTTTACATATATAACATAACTGAGAATGTTGAAAATTTTGTATTTGATCATAGGAAAGTTTTTCTATAGGAATTGGATTTGCAAAAATGTTATTTATTTCAAAAGCTAAATTTTGAAGTTCCATTATAAATTGCTGGATGCAATCTTCCCCTGTAAATAAATTGAATTTTGAAAGAGAATCATCATAGGAACATTTTAGAAAATAAGCAACGCTGAATGGTATATGTTCTTGATACCTTTCCATGGTAATAGTTGATTTTAAATCTGAATGTTTTTTCAAAATCCTTTCTATATCAGCATATATAACAAAAGGTACTTTAATTTTATTCTTATAATTTTTGAACTTTAACATTTTCTCCTTATCTGTTGGCATTGTAATTTTTGATTTATTAACATTCATACATTCAGCAATATGTCTGGTAAGCTTACTTTCCGATTTAAAATTATTTAAACATTGGTTACAAAACCAAGATTTATTTTTTAAACCTGGCATTCGAGAATGTAACAGGCGTGATAAATCTTTAATAAGTGCAAAATGAAAAGTTCCTTTTTTTAGAGAAAAATCATCAATTTCCATATCCTCATCCTCCTCTTTTTCATTCTTTACTAAATTCTCATCATCATTTTGATAGGTATAGGTTGGTATCATAAGTAAATTTATATGAGTTTGAAAATCATTTTTACTAATACGTAATGGTGATACTAATTTCTTTTCGATTGTGAAAATATTAATTGATAAATTGTTCATTAACTCAAATTTTCCAACGTCTTTTAAGGTGATCGGGAAATTAATCCCATCGTATTTTGAAAATCGATTAAAATGTGGATAAGAAGATGTTCGTGTTGGATTTTTATTTAATGGTGCTGGATGTAAAGCAGCTGTAATAGCCCAAAGAAAACGAAATTGATCATTACTTTTTATATTAAGAGCAAATCTGCTTTTCATAACAAATTTAGATAGAGCAACATAAGTTCCTATGCTTATAGGTGTATAATTATTAATATTTACTTTAAGTTTTAATATTTCATACAACGCCCACCCCGAATTTCGCTCTTGGAAACTTTCTAATTTAGTTAATATATTATTTTTTACATATTCAGAAAACCACTCTTTCAAATTTGTACTCCTATCAATTACTTGATTTTTTGTATTGAAATAATTTATATCTGTCTCACCTGTTTGTGGTTTAATGAAATTTGCAGAAAATATTACATTTACTTTTAATAAAGGTTTGTTTAATTCTTTTTTAATTTTAATTGAAGAACTCCTAAATGCTTTATCGAAGAATAAACTTGGTTCTTTAATACACAAATTTATTAAATCTCCAGTCCTTATTCTACATTTGAAACATGATTCTAGATCTTGCCAAATTAACTTTTGATTATTATAAGACTTATTAAATTTGATTTTTGATTTATATTTGAAATGTTCTCTATGATATTTCAATAATGCTAGAGCTGATTCTAATTTAGAATGATTTTCTACGGTTTTATTTTATGAGTCTTTTGATTCTACTAATATTTTTCTTTAAAAATTCATCCCACTTAATAAAATCTTTCTCGGTTTTTATTAACTTACCAACTGTATTAATTTTTTGTATCATCTGACTCACAATGCAATCAACGGTTTCTTTGGTTTTCGTGTGAACGTTCTGGTAATCTATCGTACTCATCGTGCATTTATCTCTTAAACGAACAAAGGTATGAATGTAACTGTAACTGTTAACATGTGTTATGTATATGAACACTTATTACGTTTCCATAAATTGACTGCGCAATCTTATTAACTTGTTATTTCACGATAACAAAATTTTAAATGACGAATAATAAATTTGTGTTGACCTTAATTTTTGAATCGTATTAAAAATCTGTTTACTGTCCTTTAACTACGTTATCTATATGGATGAGATGTTTCAACAACAATGTTGCATCATATTAACTTGTTATTCGATATTAAAAATTTTAATGGGCTAATTATAAATTTATTATTCATCACATTAACCTTCTTAATTTTAAACCGTGCGCACAAAGCCAAAGTTAAACGTGTCAATCTCTACTATATATAGCAAGCTGCATTTAATAGAAGCATTCAAACATTAACAAGAAGTATCAACAAGTATCATGGCAGCTACACCATCTACAATTATCATTGATGTACTCGATGAAAAGAGTCTACCAATGCCAATGGCAGTAGTTGTAATGAAACAGTTATTCAGGTAAGATTATATTATAGAAATGTATTTGTTCAATTCTTTTGATTGAAGAAACTCTTAAATGTTTGTCTCTATGAATCTGAATACTTGAGAGTTCTTTTTAATTTTAATTGAAAACTCCTAAAAGCTTACCTCTATAAATTGAGGTACTTTGAATATCAACCAACCCACAACTTTCACTTTTTTATTCTTTGTCTTTTTCCAGGTATGGTGTTAAAAAAATTGAAGCCAGAAGAACGCACATAATGATTTATCTAACATATTCACCGCGGCAGGTAACGCTTCAAAAAAAATTTGGAAATCTTCCAATTACCTTTACGAGAACAACACTGGAATCACAGGGGGATCTCAACCTATATGAGAAAGCATTGAGAAGATTCAAATTGAACGTTGGAAGTGATGATGATGATGAACCAAAATCATCCAAAATCATCATCAATTCTTCCGATGAGGATGGTGAGGATCAATTAAGACAAATACCACCCCTAAAAAAGTTCAAGCCAAGCTTTAGTGGTGATGATGGGATAAAGGAAGCCATAAGCATCAGAATAAAATGAAGAAAAAGATGGAAGTTACTTCTTCTGATGAGGAGGATGATAGGCAACAACCGACAAAAAAGGAGGTTATAAATAAAAATATTATCGAATGTAAGATTGGACAAAGAATGGGAAACCCAAAGATTATTTTAATAAAAATGATTAAACATAAAATTTATTATTTATTAAAACCCTCACCCAATTTTCTTTTCTCTAACAATGATATAGAATCAGAATAGAATGTTGAAACTCAAGTAAACGTAATTTAGATTTTCATTAGAAACAACTAGAAAAATTTGAATAATGACTGAAGCTGATGAGTTTAAAAGTGAATTAGAAAAAATTGAAAATGAGTTAAAAACATTACAACATCATGAACAATTGCAAGCTATGGTGGATGGTAACAAACTATTTTCTTATGAAGAGTGTAAGAAATTTGAAGCATTGTACAAGGATGGTATACAATTGCGTGATGAGTTATTAAACAGTGAAATTGAAGTTTATTATTTTGTTGAAAAAATGATAAATCTAGACCTACAATTTTTTTTAACTGGTATAAAACAATACTTACCTGATAAGCTACAAGAACTGTTGAATTATACAGAAAAACATAACAATAATGATGATAGCTCTAATATAGAATTGATGTTTGATATTGATTTATAATAAGAATAAGGAAATAAATTATTTTTATCACCAACCACTTGTTTTATTCAGACCCTTCTTATATCAATAAATATAATATTCAAACAATTAAAGTAGTTAGTTTGATGTTCGAGGTTGTTAGATAAAGTATATAAGAATGCCTAAACCAAAATTAAAATCAGTTGGAAGAGCAACTTCTAAGGGTGCTGGTTTATTGAACAAAGTAATCGAAAATTTACCTTTTGAGGTTCATTTACCTTCATATAGATTTTGTGGGCCAGGTACAAGATTAAAAAAAGATTACAACGAGGAGATATTGGTATCAACGAATTAGATGAGGCTTGTAAGGAACACGATATAGCTTATTCTGAAAACAAAGATTTATTAGAACGTCATAAAGCAGATAAAATTTTGCAAAATAAAGCATTAAGCCGTGTATTTTCAAAGAATTCCTCGTTAGGTGAAAAAGCTGCATCCTCAGCTGTTGCCACTGTAATGAAAGCTAAAGTTAAAATGGGTATGGGTTGCCGTACAAGCATGCGTAAAGAAAAAATTAAACGTGGTGGTGCGATGAGTTTCAAACAAGTTACTCAGAAAGTACGTAGTGCAATAAAAAATAAGAACTTCGATGATGCATTGAAAATAGCAGCTAGAACTGTTAATAAAATCAAGAAAAAGAAAGGTAGAATCAATTCAGCGAGAGTAATAAAACTACCTAAAATTGGAGGATTTCTACCATTAATTCCAATATTTGTGGGACTTAGTGCTTTAGGGGCTGTTGCTGGTGGTCCTTCAGGCATTGCGAAAGCTGTGAATGATAACGAAGCAGCAGCCAAACAACTAGAGGAGGCCAAACGGCACAACCTCAAAATGGAATCTGTAGCTGTCGGTGGTAAAGGGCTCTTTCAGAAACCTTACAAAAATGGTATGGGCCTTTTTTTTAAAGCCAGCAAAGTCTCGAAAAAATTTCCGATAAAGCTACCAAACAGACCTGTCAATAATATAGAGTTACTCAAGTATGCACGTGAATTGAAAATTCAAAATTTTCTAGGTATTTTCATGCGTGACAATCTCCCAGGAAAAATCTCGAAAAATAAGGAAGCTGCAATTTTAAATCTGGATGATAATAAGGGGTGTGGAACACACTGGGTAGCATTTAAGAAAGAAGGAAAGTTGAATAACTACTTTGATAGCTTTGGAAATCTAAGACCTCCTGTAGAATTAATTAGATACTTTAATTCAAGCGGTCTTTGTACTATTAAATATAACCATGAAAATTTTCAAAATTATAATTCTTTTCGGTGTGGCCATTTTTGTTTACGTTTTTCATATACATAACTCAAAAGATTATTTCAAACCATTCCAAATTAGAATTTAGTGTAATAAAGATGTCATCATTCACATTCACATTAAGCGGTGATACATCAACTTTAAGCGCCAACTTTTATCCTCCTATAACATTGAAAGATGACGTTGACTATGAGTTAGGTTTGATTAATTTTGAGAGTTACAATTCTATTCCAAACCTTCAAAAAGGCATTAACAAGTTTTATTTTGGTAATGATGTCATCACAATACCAACCGGATCTTATGAAATTAGAGATCTTCAAACTATAATACGCAAATGCTTAAACAAAATTAGGAAGGATGCAAACGGAAGTAATACAGAGAAGAAACACAAGGTAGTAATAATCGCAAATAATAATACCCTGGAATGTTATATTAAGGGAAGTGAACAAATTGATTTTTCAAAATCAGATTCAATAGGATCTTTATTAGGTTTTAAAAAATCTATTCTCAAACCTGATAAGTCGCACGAATCTGATTTTCCTATTAATATAACAACTGTGAACGCAATATGTATTGACTGAAATTTAACAGCTGGTGCATACATCAATAACAATCCTGGTCATATTGTTTATGAATTTTTTCCGAACGTTCCACCAGGTTTCAAAATAATTGAATGCCCCATTAACGTAGTTTATCTACCAATCAACTCGGAGGAAATCACCAATATAACTCTGAAAATAACCGATCAAAGTGGTAGATTGATCAATTTTAGAGGTGAAACTGTGACGTTAAGACTTCATTTAAAAAGAGCTTAGTGAAAATGGTAATCAGATATAATTGCTCAAATTTAAAAAATATAAATACCACTCCTCAACGCAACAACAATAACAGTACAACGAAACCTTTGAAGCCACTCACATCTGATAATCATACATTTTTGAAAAGTATTGGATTAAAACTGAAATATTAGAGAGAAAAAGAAATCTTCATTCTCCCATCGATTCAAACTGAATTTTACATTCAAATTTAGGAAATTTTTATTATTTTGTAAACTGAACTGTATATGTAAAAATGAGTTTTGAAATTTTGAATGTAAATGAGAAGGCGTTATTCGACGGACGCACCGGAATTCGGTCCCGCTACCTGCGGAAGGGACTACCTGTAACGGATTAAATTCGAAGTCTGGTCCCACCAGCGAAAATTCGATTTCGGAATTGGGTCCCATGTACCTACTATTTGTTTAATTTGACTTTTATTTTCCTTCACATTTTTTTGGGCTTAGGACCAACAGTACACACTTATTGTTGTTGTACTGGCATGTTTAAAAATTTACGCTAAAAGCGTATCGTCAAAAATAAAAACAGTACGTGAAATAGTAATTAAATGGCATATTTACAAATGTACGCTAAACGCGTATCGTCGTATATTATGTACATATATATATTTAAAAATCTTAACACAAAATGGGGCCGAATTTTTTCGCAACATGTCGAATGAACGTATAACGGTCAATTATACCATTTTGAAATGAAAAATTTTGTTCAGAAAGAAAGGCCTCTTTTTCTTGCGAAATTTTGGTTTTTGACGCAGTGCTACGCATTTTTACGTAAATTTCACATTGAACATCTGTAAGTGCTTTTATAAATACGTGGATGTTGGGATGGGGAGCATCAAACATTGCATTAAATTTTGCGTGGAATGATTCGCAGTTATTGGTGGTTCGCGTTACAGATGACGAAAATTCAGCCCAAACGTGCGGAGGAAATAAAGAATCAGACTTGATATAAGTATTCAGGACAAAGTCACAAAATTTCTCAACATTAATATTATTTGGTTGAATTGACATTAAATCATCGGTAAAGCAATTATCTACGTCAGTTGGATTTGAAAACGGTAAACCAGAAAAATTTTTTTTAAAATTACCAACTTCAGAATGATTATCTCTATATTCTCCACTTAGTCCTAACTCGTGAATTTTTTTCCACCAGCTTTGCGCCAAATGAAATCGACAACCCACCATTTTAGTGGTGAGTAAAGTTGTCTTAACCGCAGAGTGTATAGCCATTTCAAAATCTGCGCGAATGGTTGAAGGAGAAAAATTTAAGTGGAATTCACTGCTCTTACTAATTAAATGTCGAAATGCATGTTTGTACGTGATTTGTGATTTATCGGGTAAAAGAAAAAAAGCCATTTCAACAGAACATAAAAACTTCAAATTAGAAACCGTTGAGAAGCAAACTATTTTATTTTCTTGTTCATTAATTAATATAAAATTTTCATTTGCGTTAGTCTTTATGTCGATGGTATTAAGTGTATTGTAAATACCATCAAATGTTTTTGTCACTTTTGGAAAAGTTTTCAACCTATTGTGGCTAATGTTTTTTCTCACTAACAGTAAGTCCCTACTTGTTACTGGAATGTCCCCTTTCTGTAATTCTGTATGAATTAGCTTAGATGGTCGACTTGAAATGTCGTCTATCGCCTTTCTTTTCAAGTTATTATTCATTTTTTGTCTCTCTAACTGATTTGGTAAGTCTACTTCATGTGTATGATTAATTACAGAACCTACGATAATATCAGATTCATTTAATTTGATGTAGCTTTGACATTTTGTTTTGTTAATGCAAATGTATCGCTTGACATTATGAGATAATGATTTTTGAAAACAAAATTTAAACCCATCTATTATTGATAAACTCTTACCCTTTTCACTCGTCATAGAGGTGAAATTAATATTTTCCATGTCAAACAAACAAACAAAATCACAATAACGGACACAAATAAACACGTCTTACACTCTGCACTTCAGAAGAAGAATTGCTAAAAATAATCCTTAATACCCACATGAAATCTACCTGCTTCGACAGCGGACCTAATTACGAAATCACCCTTTCGGATTTGGACAAGGTCCCTGTGAGCAGGTAGTCCCTTCCACAGGTAGCGGGACCGAATTCCGAAACACCGTATTCGACAACTCAATAGTGAATATCGAGAAGCATTCCCATCAACCTTTTGCATCCTCAACTTTCCATAATAACGATGAAATACAACAACAGGATGTGTACACCTTACCTTCCCAGAGTTATCTGTATATAGAAGGTAGAATGACTTAATCTGATGGGACTGTTACAAAAACGGCAAAATTCATCGATAATGGAATTGCATTCTTATTTGATGAAATTCGTCATGGAATGGGTCGTGTTGTAATTGATCGAGTAAGAAATCCAGGTATAACTTCAACCTTGAAAGGTTATGCATCATATAATAAACATGAAATTATGAGACTGAGCAACGGAGGTTGGACCGATTCATCCGATTCACACAATATAGTTGATGATAAGGGTTATTTCAACGTTTGTGTACCACTATGTAGTTTGTTGGGATTCGCTGAAGATTTCAAAAAAATTATTCTAAACTTACGTCAGGAGTTGGTGTTGATACGCAGCAGAATTGATACAAATGCAATTATTAACACGGTGGAAAATGAGAATGTAAAAGTTGAATTAACAAGATTATTATGGAAAATACCACACGTTTCGGTGGCTGATGTTGAAAGACTTCGACTGATGAACTATGTGGAAAAAAGCATAGACTTTGACGTTCCTTTCCGCGGTTTGGAACTGCATGAAAATCCGCTTTTACAAGAGACTCAACGTCAAACGTGGGCGATAAAAACAGCTACACAATTGGAAAAACCACGTTTCATTTTGTTTGGATTTCAAAGGGAACGCAAAAATAAAACTAGAACTGATATGAGTAAATTTGATCATTGCAATCTGAGCAACATAAAAGTTTATCTCAACTCTGAAATGTATCCGTATGATAATTTGAATTTGAATTTTGATCACAATCAGTGGGCAATACTTTATGAAATGTATGGACAGTTTCAACAGTCTTATTATGAAAAAGATAATGAACCTTTATTCAGCCCTATAAATTTCAAAAACATCGCTCCAATTGCAGTTATTGATTGCTCTCGACAGAACGAAGTTCTAAAAGCTGGTCCTGTAGATATTCGTTTGGAATTTGAAACTACTAAGAACATCCCCGCAAATACATCTGAATATTGTCTTATTCTACACGATCGTTTAATTCGATACAATTCGTTAACCAGTGCTGTAAGAGCTCTATAATTATGTTCATTGTTAATGTTCAAGGTTTTCAATTTTGCAGAAGCAAGTTTCTTTGCAAGGAAATAGCTATAATAAATACTTTAAAGGGAGTGTGTGTTCACGCTATAATTTCAGCACCCTATGAATATAATAAGTTTAAGAAGGATTTCAAATATCAAGTGAACTTGATTACAAATAATTTACATGGATTCGGTTGGAATTCACAATTTGAAAGTTTGCATTACAACGGGCTTGGTGACTTTATCGCAAAAATAAATAATTGGTGATAATGATGTCATGGTTAAAGGGTTGGAGAAGAAGAAATGGTTGGAACAATTTCTACTGGAAAACTATATTGTTGATATGTTAGATATAGGTGTATGTAATATTAAAATTTTAAAGGATAACTCATCAGCATCACATCACTGTCTAAAACATAAATTTAATCATTTACAGTGTGCAAGAAAAAATGTATATTTATTATACAGTTGGTATGTTAAAAATGAAAAGGAAAATTTTTTGTAATAAATGATATAAAAACATATTTCACTTGTCTTTCTGTTCTTCTATATATTCGAATGTTTGATAAGTTACAATCTAGTATGAGCCAAGTATGTGAATTGTTGAACAAGCTGATAGTTTAACTATAAACAATTATGATTACCTAATGTCAGATATGAATAAACCTAACATACATGCACCACTTCTACCATCGAGTATTCGTGGAATTTTAGTTGGGCCGTCTAATTCAGGGAAGACAAATGTAATGATTGGACTATTGGAGCATCCAAACGGTTTAAAGTTTGAAAATACCTACATTTATTCGAAATTGTTGATTGGTTTAATCAAATTTTCCAAATACTCATATTTGGGTTGATAAATATGAGTATTTGGAAAATTTGATTAAACCAATCAAGGGTATTGAATATAAAACATTCAAGGATTCCGGAACTATACAACCCCCCAATCTAGCTAAGGAAAATACTATATTTATTTTTGATGATGTAGCTTGCGATAAACAGGATTCTATTAGAGAACATTTTAGCATGGGTTGACACAAAAAAGTAGATTGTTTCATATTCTCGTATTCCAAAACAACTAATTCGCGATAATGCTAATATGTTAATTTTATTCAAGCAAGATGATCTCAACCTTTAACATGTATATGATGATCACGTGAACACTGATATGAAATATGTAGTATTCAAGGAGATGTGTTCAAAATGTTGGTTAGATAATTATGGATTTCTCGTTATTTCTAAAGATAATGACATTGATAAAGGTCGATATAGGAAGGCATTTGATCAATACATACACTTATAATAAACAGACTGTTGAACGGGTCCGTTTAAAAGCTATTCAACTGATCAACGGGTCTGTTCAAAAGCTGTTCAATCTGATTAACAGGTCGGTTCAACAGCTGTTAGTTTTCGAATAAATACTTATGAAACAATCATAATATTTTAATTAGGGTTCTACTCTGCAAATAGGTGTATCGTTATGGAAGTTACTAGTAAGGATTTAACTAAAAAAATTATTGAAAAACTTAAAGTTATCAAACGCAAACTTGATCAGTTGAAGCATGGGGAAATCATAAAGGAAAAAAATATGAACCTATCACGATCACGAAGCAATTGCAAACTATTGCTACTTCTTTAGGTGATAATAAATTTAAAATAAAACAAGAGGGGGTTGAGGAATTAGTTAAACCAGAAAACATCAACGCTTCCATTAAAACATCACCACAAATTGCTTCATCTAGTAAAAAAAAACTTTTTGAATCGTATTCTGATATTGATAGTGGGGAAGAGGATGAGGAGGATGAAGATGTTAATCTTTCTACAGCTAAACCAGCTGGAGCAGACACATTTTTTCGTGATTATTATGAAAAATTGGATCCCTTACCGAGAAAATATGTTAGAGGAATGTTTCAAGATGTTAAAGGGGAATTTGATAACAAGTATGGAGTATACAATGTCGGTGAGGGAATATTGAAAATTGGAAATAAGGAAATCGATTTTAAGAAGTCTGATATTTATATAGATGGATCTAAATATATAGGTACACCAGGACTTTACGAACTGATATTTAATAATAAGCCAGATTCTAATGTATAAAAAAAAGCTGATTTGGATGCATATCACAGTATAGTTGATAAGACTAGTGCAGATAGAAGAAATTATGATCAGCAACAACAACGTACGGGAAGTAGATCATATAAATATTCATTAATAGCAGGAGTAAAACCAAAAAACACTCCAACTAAGAAGATTGGTAAGGGTATGTTAATGGATGTAACTAACAATCCGATTGAGTACACATATTGGGACGATTCCAATGAGTTAGTTCAACGTCTTAAACTATTAGTTGCATCTCAAACTGCTGGCCATACAGGTCATACCAACGAAATTAATTCTATAATTGAAGAACTACGTGAAGCGAACATTATTGAATAATAATCATGGCTATAGATAAATTTGGAAGATCTGCAGATAGTATTGTAACACTTTCAAGTGAACTCGATCTAAATGTAAATAAACTTATTGATGTAGGTGATCCTGAAGATGATGATGATGATGTTAATAAAAAATATGTTGATAAGCTGATGAAAATAGAAAAATGGGGGTTTATGAATATTTGTTTTGAGGGTGATACGATATCAAATAATGGTATTCCATTTAAAAATTGATGATAACTCCACCTACTCATTTCCTCTTGAGTCTGCAATTGTGGTAGATGTTCGCATTTCTCATCGGCTTTTGCTAATCTTAATCAATAATAATGAGTACATAAAAAGGACTCTGATAGGATATAGATTACAACTTAAAGATACCATTTCATTCAAGGGAATTTCACCATTAAAAGTTGATAGTTTTATTTGTCATATGTTAATTAAACATAAAATCTAGATATGTCTAAAGTTGAAAGATTGTTGAAGAATTGCATAAGCCTGCAAGAATTAATTTCAAAAGACGTAGAGTAATAATTAAAGGATTGTATGATCTATTTCAAGCTGATTTAGTAGAAATGATCCCCTATTCTAAGGAAAATCGTGGCTTCCGTTATATTTTGGTTGTTATCGATTGTTTTTCAAAATATGTGTGGGCACTACCAGTTAAATCAGAATCAGCCTCAGATGTGACCACAGCTATGAGTAAAATACTTAAGCAACAGTCAAATACAAATTTGCAAACTGACATGGGTAAAGAATTTCTCAACTCTGAATTTAAGAAGTTAATGTTGAAACATAACATAAATCATTATCATGTATACAGCATCAAAAAAGCTTGTATAGTTGAACGGGTGAATAGAAATTTGAAAAATTTAATGTATAAAGAATTCAGCTTACAGGGATCATATAAATGGTTAAAACTATTGGATTCAATCGTTCAAACATACAACAACAGAAAACATCGAACAATTGGAATGAAACCCTCTGAAGTTAACATTAGCAATGAGAAACATCTATTGAATAAAGTAAGAATTAGCAAATTTCGAGGTGCATTTACAAAGGGTTACACCCCAAACTGGTCAAATGAGGTTTTTTCTGTTAAAGATGTTAAGCTCACCAACCCAACAACCTACATTTTACAAGATGAAAAAGGTGAAACAATCAGTGGAGGTTTTTATGGAATGGAAATGCAGAAAGTTAAATATCCTGAAGTTTATTTAGTTGAGAATGTGTTAAGACACAAGGGTGATCAGATATTTGTAAAGTGGTTAGGTTTTGATAATAAGCATAATAGTTGGATAAATAAAAACGATGTAAATTAAACTTTTATTAAAACACAATTAACTTTTTTTCCTATTCTTTTTATTTAAAACGTATTTCAGAATAGGTGAACAGTCTATGTTTCATATTCAACACTTCCCCTAAAATACATTCAAGGTTGCTAATTCTCCTTCGAAACCGTGATCGATCTACAGCAGCCTGACACCAATCTGATTTTCGTGCAAGTCTGTATGCAAATTCCCAAACTATCATTTTATGAACTTTATTATAGTCTACCTACATTTATTCGAAATTGTTGATTGGTTTAATCAAATTTTCCAAATACTCATATTTGGGTTGATAAATATGAGTATTTGGAAAATTTGATTAAACCAATCAAGGGTATTGAATATAAAACATTCAAGGATTCCGGAACTATACAACCCCCCAATCTAGCTAAGGAAAATACTATATTTATTTTTGATGATGTAGCTTGCGATAAACAGGATTCTATTAGAGAACATTTTAGCATGGGTTGACACAAAAAAGTAGATTGTTTCATATTCTCGTATTCCAAAACAACTAATTCGCGATAATGCTAATATGTTAATTTTATTCAAGCAAGATGATCTCAACCTTTAACATGTATATGATGATCACGTGAACACTGATATGAAATATGTAGTATTCAAGGAGATGTGTTCAAAATGTTGGTTAGATAATTATGGATTTCTCGTTATTTCTAAAGATAATGACATTGATAAAGGTCGATATAGGAAGGCATTTGATCAATACATACACTTATAATAAACAGACTGTTGAACGGGTCCGTTTAAAAGCTATTCAACTGATCAACGGGTCTGTTCAAAAGCTGTTCAATCTGATTAACAGGTCGGTTCAACAGCTGTTAGTTTTCGAATAAATACTTATGAAACAATCATAATATTTTAATTAGGGTTCTACTCTGCAAATAGGTGTATCGTTATGGAAGTTACTAGTAAGGATTTAACTAAAAAAATTATTGAAAAACTTAAAGTTATCAAACGCAAACTTGATCAGTTGAAGCATGGGGAAATCATAAAGGAAAAAAATATGAACCTATCACGATCACGAAGCAATTGCAAACTATTGCTACTTCTTTAGGTGATAATAAATTTAAAATAAAACAAGAGGGGGTTGAGGAATTAGTTAAACCAGAAAACATCAACGCTTCCATTAAAACATCACCACAAATTGCTTCATCTAGTAAAAAAAAACTTTTTGAATCGTATTCTGATATTGATAGTGGGGAAGAGGATGAGGAGGATGAAGATGTTAATCTTTCTACAGCTAAACCAGCTGGAGCAGACACATTTTTTCGTGATTATTATGAAAAATTGGATCCCTTACCGAGAAAATATGTTAGAGGAATGTTTCAAGATGTTAAAGGGGAATTTGATAACAAGTATGGAGTATACAATGTCGGTGAGGGAATATTGAAAATTGGAAATAAGGAAATCGATTTTAAGAAGTCTGATATTTATATAGATGGATCTAAATATATAGGTACACCAGGACTTTACGAACTGATATTTAATAATAAGCCAGATTCTAATGTATAAAAAAAAGCTGATTTGGATGCATATCACAGTATAGTTGATAAGACTAGTGCAGATAGAAGAAATTATGATCAGCAACAACAACGTACGGGAAGTAGATCATATAAATATTCATTAATAGCAGGAGTAAAACCAAAAAACACTCCAACTAAAAAGATTGGTAAGGGTATGTTAATGGATGTAACTAACAATCCGATTGAGTACACATATTGGGACGATTCCAATGAGTTAGTTCAACGTCTTAAACTATTAGTTGCATCTCAAACTGCTGGCCATACAGGTCATACCAACGAAATTAATTCTATAATTGAAGAACTACGTGAAGCGAACATTATTGAATAATAATCATGGCTATAGATAAATTTGGAAGATCTGCAGATAGTATTGTAACACTTTCAAGTGAACTCGATCTAAATGTAAATAAACTTATTGATGTAGGTGATCCTGAAGATGATGATGATGATGTTAATAAAAAATATGTTGATAAGCTGATGAAAATAGAAAAATGGGGGTTTATGAATATTTGTTTTGAGGGTGATACGATATCAAATAATGGTATTCCATTTAAAAATTGATGATAACTCCACCTACTCATTTCCTCTTGAGTCTGCAATTGTGGTAGATGTTCGCATTTCTCATCGGCTTTTGCTAATCTTAATCAATAATAATGAGTACACAAAAAGGACTCTGATAGGATATAGATTACAACTTAAAGATACCATTTCATTCAAGGGAATTTCACCATTAAAAGTTGATAGTTTTATTTGTCATATGTTAATTAAACATAAAATCTAGATATGTCTAAAGTTGAAAGATTGTTGAAGAATTGCATAAGCCTGCAAGAATTAATTTCAAAAGACGTAGAGTAATAATTAAAGGATTGTATGATCTATTTCAAGCTGATTTAGTAGAAATGATCCCCTATTCTAAGGAAAATCGTGGCTTCCGTTATATTTTGGTTGTTATCGATTGTTTTTCAAAATATGTGTGGGCACTACCAGTTAAATCAGAATCAGCCTCAGATGTGACCACAGCTATGAGTAAAATACTTAAGCAACAGTCAAATACAAATTTGCAAACTGACATGGGTAAAGAATTTCTCAACTCTGAATTTAAGAAGTTAATGTTGAAACATAACATAAATCATTATCATGTATACAGCATCAAAAAAGCTTGTATAGTTGAACGGGTGAATAGAAATTTGAAAAATTTAATGTATAAAGAATTCAGCTTACAGGGATCATATAAATGGTTAAAACTATTGGATTCAATCGTTCAAACATACAACAACAGAAAACATCGAACAATTGGAATGAAACCCTCTGAAGTTAACATTAGCAATGAGAAACATCTATTGAATAAAGTAAGAATTAGCAAATTTCGAGGTGCATTTACAAAGGGTTACACCCCAAACTGGTCAAATGAGGTTTTTTCTGTTAAAGATGTTAAGCTCACCAACCCAACAACCTACATTTTACAAGATGAAAAAGGTGAAACAATCAGTGGAGGTTTTTATGGAATGGAAATGCAGAAAGTTAAATATCCTGAAGTTTATTTAGTTGAGAAAGTGTTAAGACACAAGGGTGATCAGATATTTGTAAAGTGGTTAGGTTTTGATAATAAGCATAATAGTTGGATAAATAAAAACGATGTAAATTAAACTTTTAATAAAACACAATTAACTTTTTTTCCTATTCTTTTTATTTAAAACGTATTTCAGAATAGGTGAACAGTCTATGTTTCATATTCAACACTTCCCCTAAAATACATTCAAGGTTGCTAATTCTCCTTTGAAACCGTGATCGATCTACAGCAGCCTGACACCAATCTGATTTTCGTGCAAGTCTGTATGCAAATTCCCAAACTATCATTTTATGAACTTTATTATAGTCTTCACGTATAGACACCTTTTTCATTTTTACACTTTAACTTTAAATTATAAAGAAATTATTTATCAGCTTTTAAAATGATAACACATCCCCGCCATTTCTACTTGATTTTTTTTCTTATCAAAAATTTATATAAACTTAAGATTCTAATTAATTTGTTATTCATTCGAAAACGATGTTGCTTTTTACATTGATTATTTTTCTCTCTCGTAACTAATATCTGATGCAAGAAGATGTATTTTTTTCTAATTACGTTCCATCAAATGGAAGCGCTATGATATCGCATGAATTATCTAGTAGAAATAGAACAGTTCATATAGCATATAATAATCTGTTAGAAAAATATCCAGATTTTAGTATTTATGCACACTGTAATTCAAACAATCGGTTGCTAATTCTCCTTTGAATCCGTGATCGATCTACAGCAGCCTGACACCAATCTGATTTTCGTGCAAGTCTGTATGCAAATTCCCAAACTATCATTTTATGAACTTTATTATAGTATTCACGTATAGACACCTCCTTCATTTTTACACTTTAACTTTAAATTATAAAGAAATTATTTATCAGCTTTTAAAATGATTACACATCCCCGCCATTTCTACTTGATTTTTTTTCTTATCAAAAATTTATATAAACTTAAAATTCTAATTAATTTGTTATTCATTCGAAAACGATGTTGCTTTTTACATTGATTATTTTTCTCTCTCTTAACCAATATCTGATGCAAGAAGATGTATTTTTTTCTAATTACGTTCCATCAAATGGAAGCGCTATGATATCGCATGAATTATCTAGTAGAAATAGAACAGTTCATATAGCATATAATAATCTGTTAGAAAAATATCCAGATTTTAGTATTTATGCACACTGTAATTCAAACAATCGCAACAATATAGAAACTAATAATCAAAATCTGAATGTAGAACATAACCATCATCCAACTCAACAGTCTACAACATGTGATGTTGATCTATCACTATGCAAAAATGGAAAAAATCAGCTTCTAGATCACCTCCATAAAAGTGAATCATCGATATTGCTTTGTAAAAACGAGAAAAATTAGCTCCTAGGTGACCTTCATAGAAGTGAATCATTGGAAAATCAATTAAATAACGCTACAAAAGAATTAAAAGGTGTGCGTTCTGATTTAAAAACGTGCATGACAATTATTACAGGTTTGAAGTATGAAGTTGAGGTATATGAAAATAAATGTACTTCTGGTGTTATATCAAAACCTGAATATTTACATAATACCAATGATTCAAGAGGTTCAGAGTTGCAAAATTGGCAACTGCATAGACCTCAAGAGAAGAAAAATGTTACTCTAAAAAATAAATGATATATCTCAACAAACTGAGTATTAAATTGTAGGAACATGACGTCAACACGTGAAGATGACGTAAAACAAAATATGAATTTATTATGAATAACAAATTTTAAAAATAAATGGTATTTCACAACAAACTGACTGTTTAATTACATTAGCATGATATGATAACGTGAAGATTATGTTTAACTTTCAAAATAAATCTAATCTACGCTGGCCTGTTTAGTTTCTCATAACAAGCTTATCGATAAACATAAATCTTGATCTCTTGACCTTTTCATAAAAACAAGTTATACAAAAATATGCAAAGTTTGCATAATCAAATTTATTTCTTGTCGAGACTTGTCTACCTATGTAAAAACTATAGGTAATCAAACTCTAAGTACAGGTTACCTTAAACCTCTTCTTCAATAGCCTCTGGACATTGGTATATACATTTTTTTCCATACCCTCTGGTCATTGACAACATACCACAAGAAATTACAGTCGGTGAACACCTGAAGTACAGGTTACCATAAATCTCTTCTTCAACAGCCTCTGGACATTGATATGTACTCTTTTCCATACCCTCTGGTCATTGAAAATATACCACAAGAAATTACAGTCGGTGGACACATGTGGATGAACATGCCATCGAAGTGTCATAGAATCCCCCCTATTACACTACTGATATCAATCTGGTGCCGTCTCATCTTTTCGCAATTAAGATATAATATAACATACTAAATTCTCATATATTGGTGAAAACCGAATGTCCGCGTTCGTTAAGAGGTGAAAATATCGAGAACCCTAATTATAAATTCCGTAATAGTGAACTTCTCCGCAATTTGGAGGTATTCCATATTCGGAGGTGTTCGTAAATAGAATTTCGAATAAATCATAATGAGATTATTCGATGGAGATTATAAGATTCAATTACTTCAGAGATATCAGCGTAATCTTTCTTGAGAGTTCCAATTGTTAAAAAAGGTTCCTATCTCAATGATGTTGTTGTGAAGCTATTGAATTGGGTCTGTTCGATCTCCAAAATTTTGAAAGCCATTAAATTGGGTCCGTTCGATCTCCAAAATTTCGAAAGTTCAAACCAGTGAGAGCCAGGTTGGTTTCTATCTTCACAATATCATTGTATTTTAGTACGAAAAAATGCAATATACTCATATTCGTGTTCAGCACTCTTGAAAGTCACAGTTTTGAGATAATTTGGTTTCAATGAACTATGTCAGCGAAGAATATATTGAGAGGCATTGAAACTGATACCATTGTGGAAGCGTCGCGGGAATCCAAGCAAACGTTGGTTTACTGTCAAGTGGTGGTTTTTCGAAACCCATACTCAAACCAAATTCACTGTACTTCTTCCTCTAGAAACACTGTTTCTAATTATTGTCTGTTTATTGATACCAATACTTTAATTATAAAACATTCTACAACCTCACATTTTACTATGCGGAAGGAAATTTTATCTGTGATGGTAAAAATACTACATACACGTTATCAATCACGTGTTTAATTTTCAAAGGGCAGTGTTACCAGATTGTCATATTGTTATTGAATATTGAAAAACTAATATTAATGGTAATGCTAGCATCTGCCTGAACCAAGAAATCATCAACAGTTAAAAAGTGAAAGACTAAAAAAATCCGAATAGACAATTTTATTCGCTAATCGCTATCGTCCCCTGTATTTATCACCAAAGTAAGAACTCTGAGGATTAATAGTAGGGGTGCTTTGTACCACAAGTTGTTTTGTTCTTCAATAGCATCTCTGCCCATGTGTTCATTTTAATGAGATTCTGCTGACTAAAACAAAATGTTTTAGATTTGTGAACATTCATAGAAAGAGTAATATGTTATTTTGTCCGATTCGCATAGTTGATTTAGAATCTATAAGTGGATTCATTCATGAATGATATTCAATAATGTAGTTTCAATATTGAACTTTAATTTAATCTTAATCATTTGCAATATATAATTGCTTTTACTGCAACCTAATAAGGTAGGCTTTATAGAGTTATTACAACCTTTTAGAGACGCTAAAAACTATTTTCTATAGAACAATTTGTAAACTTAAATGAAATAACTATTATGAGTTTGATTTTCACTAGTGTAATGAGGTCTTCAAACAAATAGTACTAACGTAATAAATATAAGAAGTCCGATATCCTACTGAACGATAGACTAATCTTTCCTTGTGGAATTTGTATAATTACAGTTATCATTTGCTATCAGCTTATAGTTCAATCTCTCAATGGGTTAAACTTCATTAGGTAAAACTCCAATAACCATATATGCTAGGATTATCATTAAAGTTATATATTAGGTAGCTCTTTTGCAGTAAGTTGGTCATCTATAAATTCTTGGGAAATAGGTCACAATAACACATATGCATTCTATTTTCGTCTCAGGACCACCATCAGGAAACATTTCGATGTCTGAAACGTGATTTACATGCCCAAAACGAACAAAAACACGAGTAATCGAAATTGTTACACATTAATGTTTTTAGTATATGAATCAAGAAAAAATTGCTTAGCAATTTTCTTATGAACTTGGTCATATCAAAGCAAGTTTGTTATACGACTGAAGGACAGAACCAAAATATAACAAACACTCATCCACTTTCGAATCAGATGTTGAAGAGATTTATGAGGTAATAGGAAAAGGTAAGACCTTATTAGGAATATTGCTATTTGAGCATTCCACCTAAAATATACCTTTAACATTATAAAGAAGCATGTAAGAATTCGCACGGGTTTCAATTAATTGAATTAGTATAAATCTGGCTTTCTGACTAAATATCTGTTCTAGACAAAAGTTTATATATAATTCATACCAGGGTCAAGAATCGTGTTCCTCCATTTTGTTCGGTTTGTCACAGGTTGTAATGATATTATCATGTAAGAGTAGGCCGACGAGATTTATAACAAGGTCATCGCACTTACGGAGATATCGATTTTTCAAAAATTCCACAAAAAAAGTATTTCCTCCTTTTGTACGGTTTGTCACAGGTTGTAATGATATTATCATGTAAGAGTAGCCCGACGAGATTTATTATCAAAAATTCCATGAACGAGCTCATCGTACTTACGGCGATATCGATTTTTCAAAGATTCTACAAAAAATGTGTTTCTCCCTTTTGTTCGGTTGTTACTGGTTGTAATGATATTAACATGTGAGAGTAAGGCGACGAGATTTATAACAAGCTCATCTTACTTACGGAGATATCGATTTTTCAAAAATTCCACAAGAAAAGTATTTCCTCCTTTTGTACGATTTGTCACAGGTTGTGATGTGTATCATGTAAGTCTGATCAGATTTATTAGCCAAGATTTTATAAAAAAGCTCGCCGTACTTTCGGAGATATCGATATTTCAAAAAATGTTATGGAAAATTATTTCCTCCTTTGTACGGTTTGTCAAGGTGTGTGATATAGTTCTAATGTAAGAGTAGCATAAGGTGATTGATGCGCCAAAATTTATGAGCTCGTCATGGGTTCCGAGATATCGAATTTTCAAAAATTTTGTGATAAAATTATTTCCTTATTTTGCACGGTTTGTCAAGAAATGTAATACAGTTGTAATGTGGAAGTAACATGAGGAGATTCATGCTCCAAAATTTCATGAACAAGCTGACCGTACTGTCGGAGATATCAATTTTCCAAAAATTCTGTAAAAAAAACTATTTCTTTCTCCCAAAAAGTAATGATATTAATTTCTCTATTCATACCGTTTGTAAAGAAATGAAATATTGGCACTCTGTATGTGCAACCCATGTGGAGTATTTGGAGGATATTATTTGATTTGTTCTCAATAATCAATATAAATAATTTGTTATCATAATAAGTTACGTCAATCAGGTAGAAAAAATAATTCCTGAAAATGGACGTGGTAGCAGATTGTCTGATAAATCTGGCAACATTGCTTGCAAATTCTCCTCTATCCCATCTACAGTACACACGTCATAAAGTGTGGATGGAAAAGTGTTGGTAACTTCACACTAATAGTCATATCCTACAGAAGGAAATATTGATGATGAAAACATTTATTCGCAAGATTAACTTGAAAAATTCAAAATGTCAATTTGATTTCGTTGTTTCCTATTTTTTTTTTGCTTCACAAACATTTTGGATCATAGTCACAGTGGCATTGGTAATTAAATTTCAAAATCTTGAGAGATTAAATATCTCAAATTTCAAAAGATTAAAATATAATATTAATGTATCTCATTGAATAAATTATTCAACTAAGGCTTAGTAAAAATCACATTTGTATATGAGATAAGAGAAAAGATACATTGAGTAACTGGCGAATTCATAGTTGAGTACAAAGATTCAGTATAAGCAAGTTTGAACCAATGAAAAATACACTAGAACTGGAAAGCACTTCTTTTTTGTTGAGTCCCATTTAGGCGAGCGGCCTTTGGAGCTAACACAGAGACAAATAACAGTTAGTGCCCGGAAAAGTGTGGACTTGAACGGACGCTCGTAAACTATAGGTATACGGTTGTGGGGTGGAAAGCTAATCCTAGGAAAAGTAACTTGCAACTACCTACCTTTATAGACTTCAGTAAAGATTCTGACGAAAGAATTTTGATAAATGTCGGAATTCAACTAGCAAAACAATAGACCAAATAATTAATTCTATGTTTACTATCAAGATTCTAATAGAACTGTTCCTGAATTTATTAAATTGTGTAAAATGTCAAATAGGGGAGTCTCACAAGTTTGAATAACTCTGGTAAACATTCAGTAAATAACCTTAGGTACCAGGTTAATGGCTACAAAGTAGGGAATATCACTTTTCCAAAGGTTGCGGTTCTTGTATACTAATCCTGCAAACCTTTTTAATGAATCACATTCTGATCTACTTATTGCAAAATTAGTAATAAATATTTTAGAAGATGAAAAAGATCATGTAGTCATAAAAATTTAAATATAAAATACAATAACTCAAACCATTTCTCTATACATGATACAATTTTGAATTTAACACTTGTTACTATAAAAAGGATGTCGTCCGTCTACTTCTCCTAGTAAGTATGAGTATAGGGAAGGAGGCAAGAGATGAGGCATGCACCTAAAACTCGGTGCATGTAAAACGTTATGTGAAAAGTTATAATAATCATGAATTTGAGTATATTATTGTCTAAACAGTGTCAAACAAGGTCAGAGTTCACTTCGAGCAGCACAACAATGGTAAATAAGATAGAAAAAGAGGTAGTAGCCAGGAATATGTACTATAATATAGTACATATACGTTTTCCCAGCGGTTAGTAGAGAGAAATAGTGGGCAAGTTGTACATATATAGATAGACAAATAATTCATTCACAATGAAAAAAAATAAATACAGTCGAGAATAAGGGAATCAATTACACTCAATAGCCTATCAAATCATCAAAAAGTAAATCAAAGTTTTACGTAAAAAGAAAGTCAATATTTGTTGGTAACAATGCGTTGAAATCAAATCAATACAAATAAGTGACGAGAATTCAGAATGTATATGCTCTATTTTGTTTCAAATTATATTATAGGAAGTAACGTTTATTCAGAATTAGAACCGATATAGTCAAGATTTGGAATTAAAAGACCCAGTTGTAAAAATGAGTATATTATATCTAGTATTTTCGAAACAACGAATCTAGTTATCCTGATTTTCTAATGAAGAAAGAGTATTTTTTTGAACGTAGTGAATGATACAAAAGGTAATATGCACTAGAAAAACCAATACAAATCATGTAGAATTCAAAATATATCAAATATTCATTACAATATGAATTAATTCATCGAAAGTAACGACATGTATTTCCTTTAAGCACTCTACAAGAATAAACCCAATATTTTCTTCATTCGATAGAAATGTTGAATATTCATACTGTGATTCATCTGAGCCTTTTGAATTGGTCACATATGAATAAATTATTGAAAGCATCAAGTGTATTGAAATAGTTCACAGAAATACTAGCAAAACTTTAAATTGAATATAGAAAGGATACAAATTCAATAGATGCAAATTCAATCTGGTTGAGTATCAATTTAAAAATCTTCGTTTATTTCTCTTTTAGTAAATTTAGATTATCTGAGTTTGTTTCATTTGAATTCAGATTTTGATCTTAAATTCTATCCTTTTTAGTAATAAAGGTAATTTTGTATGATTTGTCATAATTATCATTATTGATTTAATTGTTATTTTTATTATTGAATTTTATTGTTGTTGTTGAGTACGAGTTTATCCGATTAATATCAGCGTTTACTCCTTTCCCATACCTTCCAGTGTGTTGAAATCTCAAGTGTCTTGTGGAAGAAAATAGTAAGTGTCAATGCTATTTTTCACGTTTGTTCAATGATTGGAATCAAACTCCAACGTGTGATGGTTCTCTGAATCAAATGACCACACTGTTTATAAATAAATAAATAGATTGAGGATTAGGAATAATATGAATTCCTTGAGTGAAGTTTTATAGAGATTCATCAATAGAGTACCATGTAATAATAAGTCTGCAGTTTTGATCTGCATCAGTAAGAAGATGAATGTAGGCGCAGTATTAATATTTAACAGAAACAATAATGGAGGTTAAATAATGATGAATTGTGACACACGTAAGTTTGCAGCTTTTATCCGCATATGACTTGGGTACATTGTGGAAAAATATGACAACAGTTATATGAGTTACAAAGTATTTTGAATGATTTTTTTGACGTAAGAATGAATCTTTGATCCACATACGGCTTAGGTACAATGTGGAGATGTCTCACAGCAGTAGGATGACAATTTCTATTCTTATTAGTAATGAAGTTAATTTTTTATGATCTTCAATTGTCCTAATTTGTAAGCTACGTAATCTCCACCTTCCCTTGATTCTAAATTAATCAAAATGATGAATTTACCCAAGCTAGCTCAAATTTATGGTTGTTCGTCCCTGATGATGATACCGTGAAACGCGAAAGACACGCACAAATTCAGCACTGCCTAACTCTTAGGAAACATAACCCTTGTTGCATAAATATAACGTTCAACTCAGCTTCACAACTGAGTTCTATGTATGAGACAATTCAATGCTTCAAACTACCCTACGCGAGCAACCTCAACCTCCAGGTTTCTTTCTTTTACAATACTACAAGCAAAATTTAACGTAGGTTGAATTCGGATAATTCTTTCGTTGATTTATATGAGCTCAAATTAGTTGAAAAGAACTTCGTAAATTAATTCAAACTCAATCTGGTTACTCAATTTAATCAGCTAATAAGAGGATATTAATTGATTTCGAAAAAATATGATCTTTGGGACACAAATTATAATGGATTAAGATTCTACATGACTTGACTGGGA
Source organism: Endomychus coccineus (assembly GCA_958510875.1). Taxonomy (NCBI): domain Eukaryota; kingdom Metazoa; phylum Arthropoda; class Insecta; order Coleoptera; family Endomychidae; genus Endomychus; species Endomychus coccineus. The sequence goes on along the minus strand of OY294069.1, from coordinate 78,199,613 downwards.
AATTACATCGTAAGAGACATTATTTCAACATTAATTAAAAGAAATTGAACATAGTTCAATTATTTTGAGTGTGAAATCTAAATAAAATGTATGACTTGAATAAATGCAACCTCCGCTCATACATTGTAAAAACGAACTATAGGAATCTTACTAAGCGCGTGACAGCTCTTTTCAACTTCACGTGGACTTCTCCTGACTCTGGGAAAAAATTAATCAATTTATTTTATGTTATCTTTGAATTATTGTAGCATCCGAAATTACAATTTTATTATTCTCAAATGAATATATTCTTCAGTTTTCACAACTGCCAGCATTTCAATCAACCATCATATACATTTTTGAATTTTATAATAAAAAACGTATAATGGGCGATACAATCCCTGTAAAGTAACCCGATAGCCATCATAATAAATACACATTATTTTATTTTCAAAACATGATGTTCATTGATACTTACATCGATGTAAATGGAAGTAATGTTAAACAGTATGTAGTATAGGAATCTTCCATCCCAATACGAGGACACCCAAAATCCCTAAATTATAGAATGCGACCTTATTTCTATTAGTAATGTTATTAAGTATAAGTTTATATTTCATAGCTGACCCACAAACAATATGTTCACTGAATACGTTACAATGAACACATTGTTTAGCACAAGCTAACCTTGACATAGAGAGCAGGGTATCTTGAGGTAGTTATTGATAAATCGATGAATATGCTAAGACTAGATTGACTAGAACATAATAACAATAACATCACATCACATTATTATATTTATGATAAGTGGAGCATAAGCATATCATAATAATTAGAACAATGAAAGATATCATATTGAGAGATTGATAATGATCACTCATCATGTACATTGGTATTTGTACTTTTATTATTTCGTAGAGCAAGACATTAAGTCGTAATGACGTCAAGCTCTACATTAAGTAAAGTATAGCTTTTATAAGTGTGTGTTTCAATTACTATGCCCCTACCAGGACCACGGGTCAGCTTAGAGCAAAGCGCCCCGACTTTGAGAGCTGATCTTCACAAGCATTTTCTTCATTTGCGTCGTCATTAGCGGTAACTTCGACGATACTTGAATCATCAGATTAGATCCAACCATGAAACCTGACGCCTGACCAAGTGACCAAGTAGTTGCGCTGGCGGCAGTATAGATAATACCTTATATATATGGCTGCAGCGTGACTGCTCGTGATGGACCCATAGTTTTACTCCCCATTCAAAATAGCTCTACGCGCCTAAAGAAGTTTTCAGCCCAGGAATAAAACCGTGCAGGTAATACAAGCTGCCACACCAGAAACAAAAATGCAACATTACTGATATGAACATTATGTAAGATACAACTGCTCCTCTCTAGAGTGGGGTCCTTGGCAGGCACTTCTTACTGAGACTACGCGCCGATATTTCCAGCTATAAGCTTGCCTACTGTGAGCCTAGCCATTCCCGTCACTAGCTTTGGACGGTCTCCAAAAGTAGAGCGGGTCTCCAAATTCTTGTCTCCGGAGAGCTACTCGAGGGTATCCAACTGGATTCTATCGGCATCGGCCAGAATGGGGTCGTCGCTCAAGACATTCGGGGGTAGCTGCCATCGAAAACATAGAGCCACTTGAAATACTCAAATAAAACACACAACCGCCATGAATAATTTCTGTCCTGAACTCTGCTACTTGTATGAACGAATTTCCTTGGAAAATTCTGAAATTTCGTATTCGGACATAACGACAACACCAGAAAAAAAAACTCTACGAGGAACTACCACTTGAACATGTTCATCCAGATCACCTCCCCTTCTCTTTGCGCGAACCAAGTGCTCGAGGGCACCATTCTAACTCATAATCGCCTATACTATCTCGCGTCCTGGAGGTGAAACGTCTTTCTCGGTCTCGACTGCCATCCGCTCGTCCTTACCTTTTTACCCCGGCATCTCTCTATATTCGTGACTCGAGGGTGAGGTGTAGTATAGGAATCTTTCAACCCTATACGAGATTACCTGAAATCCCCAAATCATAGAATGCGACGTTATTTCTATTGGTAATGTTATTAAGCATATGTTGATAACTCATAACTGACACACTAACAATATGTTTACTGTTACATATTGTTTAGCACAAGATAACCTTGACATACAGAACAGGGTATCTCGAGGTAGTTATTGATGAATTGATGTATATGCTAAGACTAGATTAACTAGGACTTAATTACAATAACATCACACTAGATTATTATATATCAGTAGAGTGACATGAAATTGTTATAAATTAACTTACTAATATGACTTACATCTTTGATGAGAATGTTTACAGAGATGTTAAATGGAAACGTTCACAACGATGATGAGTGATAATTTATATTTGATTCATTTGTATTGAAGAATAACAATATTTTATAAAATTATTTTTTTCTCCAATTACGACAGATTTAACAACGAGCACGCGGTAGTAGTCGTGACAACAGAATATTAACCTAACCATAGAAATGATAAGTCACACTGAAACAATACGTCAAGAACAAAGCAATTAATTAAAGGAGGATGTCATCTTCTATGATTCTATTATTCCTGTCAACGTTATTATATGATGGATTTATGTCTAAGGTCAATAAATAAGAATAAATTTCACGTAACGGAGAGGAATTTTATTTACTCAAAATAAAATTTTAATCTAAATTATTGGTACTAAAATTCATACTTAATTTATCAACCTACGTAAATACCAATTATTTACCAGGAATTCAAATAACATAAATCAATCAAGCCGTAAAATAGTCTTACTTGCCAGTATATATGCTCGCGGGATAGCTCAGTGAGGCTGTAGGTCGTGGATAAAAACTCTATACTTCCATTTTTGTGATAACAAGTCAGAATAAAATGCAGACTACGTTAATACATCATTGTTTATTTTCCAAACAAAACAAATATAACCCATTACACCACAATCGACTACCCTGTAGTCGAGCAGTAAAACAGATATCAATTACAAAATTGTATCTACATGGACTACTTTATATCCAATGCAAGGAATAAACTTTAAATACTAAAAGGTTATAATGAATTTAAATGTCAAATGTCACAATAATAATATGAAATACGATCATTCATTTACGAATGCAACATTCAAATAAAATTTAACATATCATGGCAACATACCCAATATTCAATTATTATGAAACTTATTAATGACACAAATAGAATATTCTAAAATGACCAAAGAAAGGTTGGGTGGTTTGATTCAAATGAAGTGAAAATTAAAAAATATTACAAATCGAACTAGGCAACACAGATAACCAGACTTGTGGGGATCAGCTCTTAATGTTGTGCGGTTTGCCCTAAGCTGACTGTCAGCCAATGTGTTGATATACTAAACACATTGCTTGGTGCCCCAGATTCAAGATCTAGACATACATGTACAATGAACATCAATATGAATAAGATATTCTTCTATAATTCGGGGATTTGAGGTAAACTCGGGATGGAAGATTCCTATACTACACCTCCCTACGCGGGGTAAAAAAATGTTCAATTGACAGATTAACATTTTTTTTCCATTGACGTACCTTATTTTCATAATACCTTATCACCTATCTTGAAAATAACTATATTAGAATTTTCCCTAGATTTTTGCACACGTTCCAATTTCGATACTATCAGATTATCCCTAGCATCTTTACATGCTTGTTGAAGTCGATACTCCAACTCAACCGGATAATTCTCGAAGTTGTACACAGGTTCTACCTGTTCCGTTATGTTGGAAGGTAAATTACATGATTTCCCGAACACTAGGTCGTGCGGTTTGTACTTTGTTACCGTATGAACTGTGTTGTTGAATGCAAAAGTTCAAAATGGTACCCATTCGGTCCATGAATCTTAAAATTTTGCCACTTGAATTCTTAAATAAGCGCCTAGGTGCTTATGAGAGGGCTCTCATCGTTTCATGATGGTAAGCTGTTGAATTGAGCTGTTTTATTCCTTACACATTACAAGATTGCTTGAACACTTCCGACAAAAATTTTGTACCCTGGTCGTGAGCTATTTCCCTGGGAATCTCATACCTCAGTACAAAATCAGTGACGAATGCTTTTGCAACTGTGCTAGCTCCTTCATTAGGTATTGGATAAGCTTCGACAAATTCACTTAATTCACTTTGAAGAGTAAGTATATATCGATCGTCACCGATTTCGTTGCCTATCGGACCTACTAAATCAAGAAACACCTTCTCGAAAGACGCTGATGCTGTGGTAGTCACTGTTAGTGGTTTTTTGGTAGGTCTAGAGTGTTTATATCGCTGACAATCGTCACAACGTTTAACAAACTTCTCTATATCTGACCTTAGACTTGACCAAGTATATTTTGATTTTATGTTATTGAACATGCGGTTTATACCTGCGTGTCCTCCTGTTTTTGAGGTATGAAAATCATTTAAGATTAATTGTCTACATTCTTTTCCATTAATTGTTAATACATCTGGTATAACATTTATTTTCAATCCTATTTCAAAACCGGCAGATTTTATTTCTATTATTTCTTCATTTAGCGCGCTTATTAATTATTCATTCTTGGAATTTTTCATGATGCATATTTCAGCAATATTGGAATCCTTACATAAATTTTCTACACTTCTCAACAATGCCCTTAGGTACAATGCCGATCGAAATTGTATTTTAATGTGAATCACTTTTCTTTCTTCATCATAATATAATGAATTGTTAAAATTTTTCTCTAGATGTTTTTCCTTGTTTAATTCATTAAATTCTTCCTGAGATAACACTTCTAGTAACAAACAATCGGTAGGACTCGACTACTCCCGGGTGATCAATCCTATTAGTGTCGTAATCGTTCTTATTAATTTGTGCTTCCTTTTCTGCTTTTACCTTTTGTGCTCTTGTGATTGCAAATATTTCCTCCGATGTTTCATTACACATCGTTTTAAGTTCTGATGATTCAATACGAATCCTTGATAAAGCATCGGCTGTAACATTATCCGTGCCTTTCATATAATTTATAGTAAAATCGTACTCTTCTAGAGTCAGTCTAAATGTAGTCAATCTACTAGATGGGTTTGTCATGCCAAAAAGATATACCAGCGGTCTGTGATCAGTGTATATATCAAAGGTTCGACCATATAGATAGGGTCTGAAATGCTTTACGGCCCAAACTATTGCCAAAAGTTCTTTTTCGATGTTGCAGTAATTTTGTTCTGCCTTGTTTAATGTTGTGCTGGCATATGCGACAGGTCGGTCGTCACTGTTGGATAACACTGTTCCTATCGAACATCCCGATGCGTCACATTTTAAAATGAATCTATTTTTCTTTTCAAAATTTGGGTATTGCAGGACTGGTGTGCTCATGAAAGCTAGTTCCAGGGTTTCGAAAGATTTTTGACACTTATCGTCCCAATTGAAAGGTGCATTTTTTTTGTGCAATGTGAAAAACATACTACTCCTGATAATGAATCTAGAATTTCTGATATGGAGGGAAGTGGAAACCTATCATCTTCTATCTGTTTATTGAGTAAACGATAGTCTATTACTACTCTCCATTTTTCACTCCATTTTTGTCTACTTGCTTCTACAAGTACAATTAGAAGCGGGGAAGACCATTCAGAGATGGTTTCCTCAATTATGCCATCTTGCAGCATCTTATCTATGTGCTTATGAATTTCATCTTTCTGTGCGTTCGGCAACCTATACGGTCTCACGAACACTGGACTAGAGTCCTTATTCAGATGAATTCCTTGTTTTGTGATATTTGTTACCGTGAGAGGGTCGTTTTCTAAATGAAAAACATCGGCATATTTTGCACAGATTTTTTCAATAGTCTTTCTCTAAAAATTTCTCTACTCGTTCAACTGACATGTAATCTTTCTTGAATTTACATGTATTATAATTTGATAATTTATCAGTAGTAGGGATAAAATTCCTAATTTTCACTTCTCTTTCATTCGAGTTCAAAATACGTACAGGAACTTGACCTTGTACTGGTTTTACAATTGTGCCTGCAATGAGAACACCATTGCATACTTCCTCATTCAAAACAATGCATTCTTCGTTCTTTCTTACATCGAAGTATCGTACAATTTCACACCTTGCAGAAATTGTTGTATAACATTCATACCTTGAATGAATTGACATTGAAATTTTTTCATTATTCAGCATGAAGGAAACGTAAACGTTTCATAATTTATTATTGCTTTATGTTTTGAAAAGAAATTTGACCCCAGTATTCCTTGAATTTCGTTAGTAAATTGATTTAAAACTATAAATTCTTATTCTAATGTTATATTGTTTACTTTTAAATTTATGTTGACGGAGCCTTGTGACATTACGGAACTAGCGATTCCTTGTATGTTTACTTTTTTGTTTTCGTTTATCCTCTCTGAATTTTGAATAACTTCCTTGAAGATGACACTGACTGAAGATCCTGTGTCGATAAGAAAATTTAATTCATTCATCCCATATCTCATTTTCACACAATTCATTCCATTCGTACTTAGATTTTCATTCACTCTATTCGGAACGAAAAAACTGATTCTTAAGTGAACTTTTCATCTCTTCTTCTGAAGTGCTACTACTATTTTGATTACCTGCCATTTGAGCTGTAAAGCAACCTTGATTTTTAGGTTTGAACTCATTATTATTTTGAAAATTATTTCCAAAAGGTTTGTGTTGGCGTTCAACACTCTGTCTTGTTTGATTTAGTTGAAAATTGTTATTGTAACATTGGTTGTTCCCTCTGAAGGGCTTGTATTGTTTCCTATAATTTTGATGCCTTGCGCCAAAATTGTTACCTTGCTTGACTTCATAGTCTCTCATGTGGAATGTTCACTTTGGTTTTCTCTGTATGCAGAGATCCATTTTCTTCCACTGCTCCACAAATAGCGTCGGCCAAATTGTCGTAATTCCTAGCCTTTAATATAGAGCGTAGGTCGTTATTGTTTAGACCATTTGCGCAAATGTTTACAGCTAATCTTTCGTTAACCGAATTCAAGATATTTGCTGTTTCTTCGTTTCCTTTCGCTTGTGCTATTGTCAGATCTACCAATGAACCTTCAACAGTTCCTCCAAAGCTATCAATGCTTTTGATTCCTTGCTTTGCGCCATGGAATTCATTTGCGAGGGAAGCCTCCGATTTTCTCGTAAGCAGTTCATCTTTTATGTCCTGAACCAATGCCTCAACTGAGTCGTATGCTTTCTTGACTCTCAGTTTTGCATTTTGGCTCGGCCTAGTTTTTAAAACGAAATTTATCAAAAATATCCTTCCAGAATTATCCAGCATGTCGCTGTATAATTCGATAGCATCGATTAACTGTTTCGTGACGTCATTATTTCCATTCATTACTGGGAGTAAAGAGGTCGCGGTGCGTAAATCAAACTTGTCAGACATATTTGACGCCTATTTTCTAACACTATTGTCCTTGCTTATATTCCTATTGAAAACTCTTAATTCTTCTGAAATGTACTTAAAATTGTCCAAAACGATCATTACTCACATGATGTTCGAAGCACTACACCAATGTTGGTTGACTTCTTCTGATCTCCTCTCTGATTCTCCTAACCATCCTGTGAACTAGGTACACTATGATGATTATCACCAGCATCAGCGTTATTATCCCCAGTATCTCTGTTGTAGAGAGAGAAATTCCTGTTTTGTCCCTGGTGCCCATTTTCAGCCCATCGCTGTTTGCAGCCTGGACGTTGAAACGTTGGGTGGTTTGATTCAATGAAGTGAAAATTATAAGTTATTACAGATCGAACTAGGCAACACAGATTACCATAGTGAATATAATTCAGTGTTGGAATTTGATGGTTTTCGATTTAAACATAACCTATTGTGACAGTTCTGACAAAACTCTGAAAGAACAGTAAAAATTTACACTTGAATGAAATTGAGCTATTTCCAAATTTAGTTAACTCAAAAGTAATGGAGGATTTTAACAAAAACTGAAACTGTAGGCCAATAAGCAAGCTTATGCAAACTTATGCAAACAGATGATGTTACGCCGGATGGGCCTTACGCTCGTATAGAACGGAGCTATTGTCCTATAGCTCGTTAAATAGTTGGCTATCACTACCCTCTACACGAACGTGAATGAATTTAACAATTACTTGTCTTACGACAAGAAAAACAAATTCAAACTTCAGGCAAGCAAATGAAGAATTTACGAAAGTTCGACTGACTAAACTTTCACTGGCAATACAAAGAAATATATCTGGCTCAGGTCGACATATCTCATCCCTGAGGATAGGTCAATCTAAGATCACCATCACCACGCTAGCTACCGAATGCACTCGGTACACGAGGCAATCAATACACAATGAATCAGATACAATATTAATATGACAAGAAATTACTTATCTGTCATGTCTCGAAAAAAACCAGACTCCGTTCAGCACTCAAGCAACAAATCTTCCAAACGAACATCATCTCCAGTGACAGACAGCTGGTTCAGTGTGACAATTCCTCCAATGTGGTAGGCTCATATATTCTGTACTGGTCGAAGTATATGCCTTGCCTTGCGTTCAGCAACTATCTTGAGTGGGCCACAACAGCAAACAACTTAATTTTCCCCCTACACGGGTCGTATAAAACTTGAATTCTCCAAAACCAGTCGTATGATACCGACTAAATTGTTCCAAAACTGGTCGCTGCAAATAACATTACGACTGAATCATAGCAACTACGAATTAGTTGTTCCACAAATTGATTTTAATTACAACAAAAAATATGATTAACACGTCGGCCATGCTAAGAAGACTAACCAACGATCGAATACAGCGAAGTGGAAATTACTCCAAATCCATCGCACCGAATATCCCGTTTACACGGTTGAATGATTTTTCACATAAATCTTTACTGAATTGCAAAATTGTTGAATCTGGTATTGAACCAATAAATCACTAAATTATTTTCAAACAAATTCTACAACTGTACGACTTGGAGCACGAATCAAAAATGGAATCCGTTGTCAGACGTATCCGGCTAACACGTATCTCTACCTCTTAGCATAACTACCGACATGGAACAATTTAAAACCCGATGCTAAACTAAATCAAAGAAACGCGATACCACAGATGAACTTCGTCACACACTGAACCACTGACGTCACTGAAACAATAGATACATATATTATGATTACCTGTGTCATGGATTATAGTCGTTTCTTAAATCGGGTCACATTCACCACGTAACATCCACTCAAATGGTTAATGTCTGTTTTTTTATTTATGCAATTCTTTTCATCAAAGATGTGTGCCATTTTTAGAGGGGATCTTTTATTAGAGAGGGTCTCAGTGGAGGTTTTAACTAGTGAAGGCGCGCGGAGCATGAGAAGCGCGGCAACTTCAAATTAAAGAAAGCATATTTTCTTTACATCTCCCCCCATTGCCATTTTCGATATATACCATGTCTTCTGCACTATAATCATGATGTTTTCTATTTTTATCATAGAGTTTTTTATTCTAATCATGTGATTTTATTGACCTCTCCAATGCCAATTTTCCATCATTGATCCAATCATCTTTGTTTTTAACTTTTTTAAATTCTTCCGGTATGACACTTGTGTTCGTGCCATTTAATAAGTACTCTGGTGCAAAACCAGTGACTGAGTGTTCTATTTTATTATATCTAACCACACATTATCTAGCAACCGTTGTCCAAGCTATTTTTTCTTCACTCATTCTACATCTTATTTTATTGACTGGAGTCTGATTCAGTCTCTCGTTTAAACCATTCGAAAATGGTGCATTAGCTGCTGTAAATTTAACGTTCCTCTCTTTCTAGGAATTCTTTGAATTCCTTTGAGCTTATCCTCGGATATTGATTCGTTAGTATCATTCCAATTTTATTCGTTCCTAACACGTTTTGAACTAGCTTGATGAGAGCTGTGACGTTCTGTGTCTTAGCGGTTGAATGAAATAAATGCGTATCTCGTGTAGTGGTCGACCAATAAGTGGAGGTATTTTTTGTTGATCTTTGTCCTCGAAATCCTCCAATGGTGTCTATAGACATTATTCCATATGGTTCAGTAGCTGGTCCTGAGTGAGACATTAATCCAAATTTGCTTTGGCCTCTTGTTTTATTTTTTATGCATATGTCACAATTTTTACATATTTTTTAAATGTTTTCTATTAGATTCTTTGAAGTAGGGACATATTCTATCCATAGTTTGTCTAATGGCCGTATGGCACCATTTCTTGTGTATGTTTCTTATTAATTTGATGCTCAATTCTTCTGATTAGATTATTCTCTCCTTATTTCTAACTTTCTTATGAAATATTCCGTTTTTTGATATTAATTTTGATTTTATTTTCCGTATTATTTCGTTCTTTTCGTTCTTATTTCATCTGTTTGTGTCAGGTTTACTATTGTTAGAGCCTCTCCAGAGTTTTCTATCGATTCTAGTACTGGATTTAATTTGGAAATTTCATTGTGAGAGCTAATTCTTCATCTGTTCTCGCTTTTATGTTCAAGTTTTCAAGCGGTTTGTGATCTGAATATGCCTATACGTGGGAATGAGCTTGTGGAACCAATATTCTTGTTTAGATCTCTAAAATCAATGCATAGGCGATTTTTCTTCACTTTATCTCTTTTATATGCCAGTGTTACAGGTTCAGGAAACGGACTGTAGGATTCTTCAATTAAATTTTTTTCTAATAGCTTCGCCACTTGTGTTTCTATTTCCTTTTCATCTTTTATTGTACACCTGTATGGTCTTTTATTACAATATTTGTCTACTATTAATTCAATTCTTGCCTCGTTTACTGTGCCAATATCGTATTTGTCTTTTGCAAATACAGTTTTATATTCTCCAATTAATCTTTTCAGCTTAATTTCTTTACATTATCTAGCTTTATCTCAAGATCATCTTTCTCTATGTGTTCATTAAAATTTACTGAGTATTGTTCAATTTTTTATTATCTTCATTATCTGTTGTAACGAAGCTTAAATTTTGAAAGATCATTTAATTTTGGATCAGGCAGTAAATACGGATATTACATGTAATCTTAATTTGAATAGTTCATTATTCCGATAGATATGCGTGAACTCCGAATGTGTATTCCGTGATTGTCACTTTTCTAAATCTCCGTAATTTCAAATAGATGAATCAAATTCATGCCCGTTCAAAATTGCATTTCATTCCGATAAAATATGTTGCAAAAACAGGGGTCTGGCCAAATTAACGCATCAAACTTTGTGCAACCTCATGTATAAAAAGGGCGAACAACCAAAAAAACTCCGATAACACTTGCTTACTGCGCCGAGCGAAACTACTGGAGCATCATGAACGCGAATTTCAGATCTAAAAAGTAGCGTCACTTTTAAGCATTGTTCGGGACATAAGTAAAAAACCCTCGGCACAAAATAAGGAATTGGTGGAGGAGACCTGTCCAGAACCTCGGAAAACGTATAAAAGCCGTGACAGATAACAGATCGCTCTTTTGTGATTTTGATTTTCAATCAGTACAGTTGCTCTTTTGTGATTTTGATTAGCAATCAATACAGTTGCTTTTTTGTGCTCTTTTGTGATTTTGAATTTCAATAAGTACATTTGCTCTTTTGTGATTATAAATCAGTATCGTTGAAGTGAAAATAAGATAAGAATCGAGGTGAATTAAAAATCCGAGTTTAAGTCAGAATTAAACTGTGAATTAACAATAGTTTACAGTTCAAGTGAATTGTTATATAAGGTAAATGATAGCAAATAGTTTATATTTTTGGGCATTGCGATATATTGATTTCCGTAGTTTATGATTATTATTGTGATTGGTGAACGTTTGTACGATATCTGAGTTCCGTAGCGTTCAGTAATTTGAATTGTCATATTTGAGTTAATCCCGTCATAGGTCGGACCTCGCTCGATGAATTGAAATATTCAAGTAATTGTATAGTGTGTACAGAGTGTATATGTTGGAACGACAGGGGCGTCTTTGATATATTTGTACACGCTGTGTCTACAGGGAAGTATAAGTATATCCTAGACGACCAAACCGCCAACGGCTTGTGCACGCTGTGTCCACCCAGAAGTATAAGCTGGGGGTGGTTGTGTGATTGAGAATCGTAATAATTCCCTTAATACTATGAGAAGTCCTCGGCCGTGGTTATAGGGGTTATTGCATATACATTAATCAGGACTTGTGCACGCTGTGTCTACCCGGAAGTGTAAGTCTTAATTGTTTAGATTCTGAATTTGCCAGTATATCAAATCTAACACTGTCATACAATTACCGGGAACGCCGTTGATAGCTAATTCCAGGGTGGGTGTTATGATAGAATAAACTCAATTAGAGTAATCAACCGAAAAATCGTAAAATCTCCCGATCCGACCGAAATTTTAAGCGTTTAATATATCGTAGTGTGATTTGAACATTTCACGTATCATTGCTACCTAAATATTTACCGAATGCCGCTCATTATGCTAGGACCGGTTTGATTTGTATTTTCCGCAAATTGACAAATGTGAATCATTTATCAACCGATTCCGTACCGCTGAATTGGATTTAAATACCGAACACATTGTAAAGTAGATATGTTGAAAGAGTTTTCATATACCGTTTGAGCTTCATTGCATTTTCCGTCTGGGTAAAATCTTATAATAATCAATATATGTTTTAATATTTGGAATCCCCTGTTTTATTGAATTATTTCTGCTCCATCTTCAAACGAGCTAAGTTTTAACCAGGTATCGATTGTAATTAAAGCCCACAATTTTGGTACTGTTTTCTGCCCATTGAACTATGGTTATACTTCACTGTAGCTACCCTAGGGACGAGGCTATCTATGGGTAGCAGAGTGACAAGCCTTGTGGTGAAGACCCTAGCAGAAGTCTTCAAAGAGGAATTAACCTTTAGATAATCTGGCACCCGAGGATTTGAAGCTTACGCAGTAAGCAATTTACCGAAAGTCTCAAGGACACGTCATACTATTAATTTATTGTTTTTTGTGATATTTGTAGATTCTCTTAATCCAAATTTATTTATAATATCTTATTCTATGAGGAAATCTTCAACAGCATCTTTCCCTACAATGAATACATCAATGTATTCCTCTATGTCAAAGATTTTAACTAGTTACTAAACTTTTTGTATGTGTAACACCATTGACTGTTTTAAAAAAAATTTTATTCACATATTCTGTCTTCTTCTTTATCTTAACTAATTTTGAATTTATTAGGGAGACTTGGAAACCTGGATCAAATGTTCCATTTACCTCTAATTTATCTTCTAATAATATATTTTGTCCCTCGTACATAAAGTAAGTATTGGCTACACAGTGTTTGGCCGAGTCTATAACGTATCCTTCCGGTTTGTATTCATGTTGGATGATCTTTAGGGTTTTGTTTATGGGTACTTGTGTATACAAGGATGCTACGTCAAAGCTTACTAATAAGTCGTCAGGTCCTACTGTCTGCATATCTAGGAGTGGGATAAAGTGATCCGCGTTCCTCACATACGATGATCCTGTCTCAACATGCGGTTGTAACTTCTTGGATAAGAATCTTGCTAATGCATACGATGGTGAGCAGATAGAGCTCACTATTGGTCTCAATGGTACTGCTGGCTTATGTATTTTTGGAAGATCATACAGTTTCGGATATCTGGAATATTTTTCTCTCGGAATGAGATGTACCTGTAACTCAGGGTCGATAGAAGATGCCTTGATTCTCTGTTTCTGGTTCATTTGTGTTCATGATAGCGGTTGCATTTCCTCTATCTGCTGGTAGGATGATGATGCTTTCGTTCTCTCGAAGTGCTTTCAGTGCTAGGAACTCGTCGTGTAAAGTGTTCCTTTTTGGTGACTTCAAGATTCGTAGAATACGCAACACATCTTGACGAATAATCTCTGCTTCACTTTCATCCTGCAGGTTAGTTATAGCAGATTTCAGGTTGCAAATTATGTCTTCCAATGAAATGCGTGCCGGTGCAATAGCGAAGTTGGAACCTTCAGCAAGAACATTTATGGAGGTCTTATTCAAAGAATGGTCGGATAAGTTATGGACAACTTTCACAGGATCTATGGTTGTGCTGTCTTTCTCAAGTTTCTGGGTGTCTTTCAGTTGATTGAACTTTTTCTTCTGTTTCTCGATGGGGATTCCGGTGTTTTTCTCTGCTCTGAATTCGGCCAGCTGGTCTATTCTTTCCCATGGGGAGGGATTGATTTTATTGCTGAGATAGAGGTGATCTCGTAGTAGCTTGCTGTCAGTATCATCCAGAATTCTTCTGTTTTGGTGAATGACATCCTCGAAGCAGTGCAGAACTCGTTCTTCTCAAGATGTTCCTCGTACCAGTTGTCTTTGTGTGATACGAAAGGTTCATACAGGTTGGAATAATCTTCTGGTTCCGGCAGCGGCGTAGAAAGGTAAGGTCGCACAAAAGTTTCGATCTTTTTGTTCTCAAACTCTCGAAATTTCTTGTTTGATGGAAAACCTCCTCCCCGTGGAGCTTCTTAGGTTCTCGCTGACGTAATGTGTAGAACTGGATTCTCGAGTATTGCTCCGCGCTATGTGGTTTCGGTCCTCAAAAGGACCAATCTCACGACGTTTCGGCGAAGTCGCATTTGCCATGTTCAGGTGATTCGATCGTAGAGTCTGAAAGATCCAGGCCAACTGACGCTTACTTTCGAGGGACAGGTATTCATGTTCCCCGTTACGCTTGACCTTTGGACTGTTGACCTAATTTCACGCTTGGTTGATTTCTACGTGTTTGGCTTCGAGTGACACGTTTGGATGACGTCATTGCGACGCTGAAATCAGCTGGAAAGTTTCCGTGACCCGTTGTACGTGCACTGGATACCTCGTTCTCTCTTGTTCTTGGTTGGATCATTTGAGTTGCTAAAGCGGGTTTCCATGTTGCTGATAATATCAGTCCGTCATATCGTTTGTTAAGACAATGGATAGGTTTCTCGATCTCTATTGCTTCCCTGGTTATTCTGGTGAAGAATTGTTCAATGTTGGCTAGAGTGTTTGGGTTGTTGAAGTTGATTATATGGCCATTATTTCCTACATGTTCAGCTAGTGAAGACGTGATTCCGTTTCCCGAAAAAATTTAACTCAAATAATTATACATTAAAACTAGACATGTGTTGCCGCTTGGAGAATAGATGAATTGTAAGTGTGACAAAGTTACTCTCCACAAATCATTTGATTTGGCTATGATTTTTATACAATTGCTCCATATTCTATAAGATTCTCTTCACATCAATTTGTGTAAAGATAGTGACATTAATAAATTATTCGTAAATTATCCATTGTACTTACACAAATAAATATTGTTCAATATAATATTGTTTTGAAAAAAATTTACAAAAACACAATTTCCCCGCTTTTAGGAATCGACCCCCGTGTGTCCGCCGCATGACAGTCAGCTAATTGGAGTACAATCTAAGTTGAAGTTTACTTCGGTAATCATTTGTCTTCGTGATTTTGTTGAAATTTGGTTGAAAGCAGTCTTAAAGTTACTCTCCACAAGTCATTTGATTTGGCTATGATTTTTATACAATTGCTCCATATTCTATAAGATTCTCTTCACATCAATTTGTGTAAAGATAGTGACATTAATAAATTATTCGTAAATTATCCATTGTACTTACACAAATAAATATTGTTCAATATAATATTGTTTTGAAAAAAATTTACAAAAACACAATTTCCCCGCTTTTAGGAATCGACCCCCGTGTGTCCGCCGCATGACAGTCAGCTAATTGGAGTACAATCTAAGTTGAAGTTTACTTCGGTAATCATTTGTCTTCGTAATTTTGTTGAAATTTGGTTGAAAGCAGTCTTAAATTAACTCAAATCTACTGTGGAAGTTTTGAATCAGTTCAATGTATACTTTGAGAGTTATGATTTTCGTAAATTTTTAACCGTCCAGAAAAGTGTGGGTTTATTACATGGTTTCTCTGGAAAACAATCTGGTTAGTCTCCAAGTATCCAATTTTTTCTCAAAATTTGGACAGTTAGAAAGTTTTTAAAGTTGCACAAAATTCGATGAATAATACTATGGTTCGAAAGTTTTTGTTCTTGAATTTTTTTAATGATTTTAGAAATAGCTTGAGTAAATGCAATATATTTTTCTGACTTCGTCTAAGAAAAGTATAATAATACACTAGCCAAAACTCAAGTTTCATTATTTGAGATCTTGAAATCTTGTTTGAAATGACATTTCCTGATTATTATTCGAAGAACGGTTGATAGTTCAGAATCGTGTACATGCTTCAGTTAATTTGAAAAAGTGACAAGGTATTCTGCGACATCATTAACTATTTGAATTTGTAACACTTGTAATTTTGTTTCACTGTGATATTTTCAGTTTAATATTAAATAGAAACATGAAAGAATAACCCAGTACCTGACCCTTTAAAATCGACCTTAGTTAACTTGTAAGCCTAGTGTAGCTGCTACACTAACTAAAGACAAAATTCATAAATTTTATAACTCATCTGGTGAGATCAATACCAATAATGAGAAATCAAATGATAAGCATTACATATCACCACCATATATCAATGGTATTTCAGAAAAATTATGTAATATAGTAAGACCTTATATGACCTACATATGTCATAAGAGTTATTTAACTCAGAAAAGTCTCTTTACTAAACTAAAAAGCAGCGTACTTTTCAAAAAGATAACCCATACTGTTTATTCCATCCCTTGCAAAGATTGCGAAAAGGTATACATTGGCCAATCTTCACAATACCTCGAAAAAAGATTTAATGGGCACAAATGTACCAAAAATTCATCAACTGCGCCTAATAAACATGTAAAAGACCTTAACCATACATTCGACTACAACAATACAAAAATTTTAAATATTGGAACGAACGACAACAAACGTTTAATATTAGAATGTATACAAATTAAAAAGAACAATTGTGTAAATGACAGAATAGATTCCAATCTTTCGAAACTTTACAATAATCTAATTCAAACTTAACAAAATTCTATTAGTTTGAAGTGCCATTCTCCACTTGTGTATTCAAAATTCAACCTAAAAAAGATAACATATTATTCAACTATGACACTATGACTAACAATTTTGAGGTTAAATTCCATAGAATTATCTTGAACTTGATTGGATGTTTATAATAGATGTGAAGTGCTTATCATAGAATAACTAATTCATACAATGATCATAGATAGATATTTAGAATTGTATAATCTTAAAATGTCTTATGTTTAACTAGATTCAATGCATTTCCAATTGTAATTAGCTATACACTACTCTTCACACACAACCGATCCAATGTTTTCTGCAGTTTCAATATCAGTAATTTCGACATCAAAATTGCACACTATGATCTAATGTGGGTTTCATGACCTGTTTATTATAAATACTTTTATTTCCGACACGTAATTTGTTGAAAATAGTTAATGTCGGAGATTCTGTAATAGAGGCATTTTTGTTCCCATTCATTCCTCCCAACAAGAACTGACAGGGAGTAATATATTTCGAATAAGAACTAATTTTTATTTTAAATATTTATCGATTATGCTCGATCTTTTTCTGTCAATTCTAGGTTATCTCTTATAATGATAAAGGTGAGATTGCCTTTTTTGTGATTTGTTTCATTGATCACATATTTTCCGAATATTGTGCATTCTTATGACTTCGTAGTTTGAGTTGTAATAGGATGAATAGAAATAGAATATTCTGAAGCAATCATTATTCAGATTTGGGAATCTCTTATACGTACTATATAGTTATTTAGTGAATATTTCTAGTTTCTCCCCTATCAGCAGAAAAATTCAATACTTCAAGATCAGGTTATTTATTAATCGGAAAGAAAAGATTCATGTATCAAAAACAAAAATTAGTTAACAAGCGAAACGTGAATCATAGTAATGAAGAAATTCAACATGATTTCATACGGTAAGTATCAAATATTAGCGTTCTGACTCTAGACCAATCAGACTCCTGCTAACCGGGTATGCTCTTGGCTCGACACTTCATTTTTTTGAGTCCTGTCATCTTTAGGATGTGATTTAAAAAAAACCGGTCTGGAATCCATTTCACCCTTTTTGAACCTTTATTTTCTTTTATTCCATCAATTTCTTCAGGAACTGCCACCTCTTCTATTATGTCAATGTTTTTCCTTTTATTACCTGGAATTTGATAATATCGAATATTCATCTGTCATTGATATCAACGTCAACAAGTCCTAAGCCCTCAAAATTAATTTAGTTTCTCAGTTTCTCGGTATAGTTTCATGTGATTAATGTCTTCATTTCTTAGTATGAATCAAAACTATTCAATATTCCAGGCTTCAACACTCACTATAGCAATGGTAAATTCAATCAAAATGATGGTTTATTGGTATATGTTAGGTCACATTATATTACAGAAGTCACGAATATTGTATTAACAAAATCACAGATAACAATGATGGAAGTCAAGATTACAATGAATGAATGAAGTATAAATATTCATGCTATATACAAACCAAACCCAGCCCAGACTGATAATTTTATAGAGGAATTAGAAGCATTTATTAGCGATAATCAGAAGCAGGACATAGAAATACTACTAGGTGATTTGAATATTGACATTCTTGACAAAAACGATGCAAATGTAAGTAAATATCTCTCTTCTTTAGCACAGTCTGAATTGAAAAAAATGGTGTCTAATTTCAAATTCACATAATGTCAACGACGCAACAATGTTTGTTGAAGAATTCCTGGAAACGGTTAAAAAATCTGAAATGGTAACCTTTTATAAAAAGAAGAAAGTTAAAAAGATTAAACCATGGATCACGTCTGGAATTATTAACTCTATCAAGACAAGAGACAAACTTGAGCAAAATTTCTTAAAAAACTATAACATCGAATCACACAAGATACACAAGAACTACAGAAATAGATTAGATAAATCAGTAGAATATACACAACATAATTATTATAAAAACATCATTGAAAATAGCAAAAATGATTCGAGAAAGATATATAGACTAATATCCGAATCTAAAAATGAAAACATACGAAAAGAAAATGTTTTACTCTACTTAAAAGATGAAAATAATACACCCTTGAAAGATGCGTAACAAATCGCTGACTATTGCAATAACCATCTTGTGAATGTGAGTCTCCATATGGCGAATCTTGTGATTGTGCTAAAGATGAGTTTAAATACATAGAAAACAGGCAATCATTGTTCCTAAGCCCAGTGACTGAAAACGAAATAATAAAACATGTAAACTCATTAAAAAATAATACTGCTCCTGGCGTGGATGGTATAACTACAGAAATTATTAAACATATTCATCAATACATCCTACAACCTATTACACATATTACAAATTTAATATATTCAACCGGTATTGTACCAGATCATTCCAAACTTAGTATAATGAAACCTATTTATAAATCCGGGATAAAATCAGATATCAACAACAGGCAATCATTGTTCCTAAGCCCAATGACTGAAAATGAAATAATAAAACATATAAACTCATTAAAAAATAATACTGCTCCTGGCGTGGATGGTATAACTACAGAAATTATTAAACATATTCATCAATACATCCTAAACCCTATTACACATATTATAAATTTAATATATTCAACCGGTATTGTACCAGATCATTTCAAACTTAGTATTATAAAACCTATTTATAAATCCGGGATAAAATCAGATATCAACAACTTTAGACCTATAAGTTTATTAAGTAACTTAACAAAAATATTTGAGAAATCTTTGAAGCAACGATTAGTCACTTTTTTTGATAACTACGACCTTGTTTCTTCCAATCAATTTGGATTTCGATCTAAATAAGTACAAATGTTGCTGTATATGAGGTAGTAAAAAACATAACCAATAATCTTAATAACAAAAAAAAATGTATAGTAGTATTTTTAGATCTTGTAATTTGATACTATTCCACATGAACGACTCTTAGATACACTTGAACGCTATGGAATTAGGGGAATTGTCAAAAATGTCTCAGAAAGTTACTTGGAAAATAGGTTACAAATGTTCAAAGTTGGAAATCATTTTAGCGAAAAGAAATCAGTCAAAATCGGAACACCTCATGGCACTGTATTGAGACCTGTTTTATTTCTAGCATATATAAATTCATTAACTAATCTAAATACTAATGGTCTTACCATATCATATGCAGATGATACAGATTTAATTTTCTCTGATATTACTTGGAGTGAGGTAAAAAATAAAGTTTCGGTAGGTATGAAACAAGTAAAGGAATGGTTGAATTTTTATAAATTGTCTCTTAACATAAAACATTGGGGGCTTTAGAATCAGTTAAAACGTTAAGTTGAATTTGTGATAGAGCATCAGCGTTTTTATTCAGAGTACCTTCTTTGTAAATTACTTCGTAATCGAATTCTTCGAGTTTTAATCGCCATCGAACTAATTTTGAATTTGGTTCTTTTAAAGAGAACAACCATTGTAGTGGTTTGTGATCTGTGACTATGTATATTTTTCTACCAAAAAGATAAGGTCTGGAATATTTTATTGCATAAATTATCGCCAATAGTTCCTTTTCAATAGTAGAATAGTTTATTTCCGAAGCGTTTAGCATTCTACTGGCATAAGCTACTGGTAAATCAGAGCCAATTTTTCCTTGAGAAAGTATAGCGCCAATTGCAAAATTGCTAGCGTCAGTGGTTACGTTGAAAGGCTTGGAAAAATCAGGGGGTACTGTAGAATAGGTTCGTTGATCAATAAGTTCTTACATAAATCGAAACATTTCACATAATCGGGATCTTTAATATTTATTTCTGCGTCCTTTTTTAAGCAATTTGTAAGGGGTTTGGTAATTTTGGCAAAATCTTTGATAAATTTTCGATACTAACCTAACAGACCTAGAAATGCTTTAATTTGTTTAATAGTTTTTGATACTGGATAACTTTCAATTGCCTTGATTTTTTCCGGATTTGGTTTTACTCCATCGGGTGTAACAATGTGCCCTAAATAAATTACTTCTTTTCGTAAAAGTTCCGATTTATCGAGTTGTATCTTAAAATTTGATTGTCTCAGCCTTTCAAACACTTCTCTTGATCGAGTGACGTGTTCCTGTAAACTGGTACTGAAAACTATAATGTCGTCAATGTATACAAGGCATTTCTCGTTTTGTATACCGCGTAATATATTGTCCATGACACGTTGGAACGTCGCGGGAGAATTTTTCAAGACAAACGGCATACGTAAGTATTCGTAGTGCTCGTTTTCCATATTAAAGGCTGTTTTTGGAATGTCTTCTTCAGACATTTCGATTTGATCAAAGCCAGAGGCTAAATCCAATGTCGTGAAGTACTGACACCTTGCTAATTTGTCTAATAAATCCGTTATAATTGGTAGAGGGTACCGGTCATCAATCGATTTCTCATTCAGTTTTCGATAGTCCACTACAATACGCCATTTGGGTTTACCAGATGCGTCCAATTTTTTTGGGACCACCCAAATAGGGAAAGACCAGGGAGAAGGTCGTATTATATTTTGGTGTAACATACTTTGAATTTGTTTCTGTACCTCTAGT
The DNA here is from genome assembly GCA_958510875.1 of Endomychus coccineus. Lineage (NCBI taxonomy): Eukaryota > Metazoa > Arthropoda > Insecta > Coleoptera > Endomychidae > Endomychus > Endomychus coccineus. The sequence continues at coordinate 78,178,114 of OY294069.1, read as the reverse complement.
CTGTGTATCTGAGGGTATCTATAAGATTTTGTATAAACTGGCAATTCGTCCTTATGTTATGTTTAATTTGACTAGTAAATGTTAATTTATTGTCATTCATGTGAAATATGTCAGCGTATTCTTTGATCAAGTCAGTAATAATTTTCTTTTCCTCTGAATTCATATGTTCAGTTCGGACGTTAGTAATATCAAATTTTATATTTTCAGTATGTATACTGTTACAATTTGGATAGAAACTTTGTTCACATTCGTCAAATGTTTCTGCTAGTAAAGGTTTTGTAATGTCTATACTTATTTCTTGTTCATGTGGATTCAGAATGGTGCATAGAGCTCCGTAATTTTTTACTGTTGTAAGGCATTCAGCTATTTCTAAATTATTAATTTTTGTATAGGGTATTATTATTCCACCTTCTTCGATAATTTCCACATTAACTTTTATGACTTGTTCTGATCTTGGTGCAACTACAATGCAATTAGTTTGAAAGGGTAGTTCATGATAATTTATTTTTATTTTGCAAGTTGGTGTTATAAGTAAATCGTTCTTAAGATCTACTGTAGCGTTCAATTTTTTCAGATTGTCTAGTCCTAGTAAACAATGAAAATAGTTGTGAAAATTAAATAAGTGAAATTTTGAAGAAAGATTTTCTATCTTAAATAGTTTTGAACATTTTATGAGAGTACTATACTTCTCTATTGAGGTACCATGAGCGGTAGAAATTTGGAATGGGTCATTTTTGATTGAATCGTTAAAGAATTTTTTTGCGATTTCAGGATTAACGAATGATTTTGTTCTACCGGTATCCAGTAAGAATTTCAAATTATACTCTGGAAATATTATGTATGGTAGTTCACTTTGATTATTTGTTAAATTCATGAGTTCAAAATTTGTTCCGAGGCATCTTCCTCTAAAAAAGAATTATCTACTTCTTCTTGTTCTTCAGGAAAATCTACAGCGGGTTCATCATCAACATTATATAATTCTTCAACCACATAGCTTAATCTATTTTTATTGAAATTTCCATATTGATTTTGATTTTGTAATTGATTAGGTCTATAAGTATTTCTAGTTGACATACTCATTGGTGTTTGTTTTGGGAAATTTTGATTATGATTATATTTGTTAGTGATTGAATTTTTAATTTGATTGGGAGTATCATTAACATGATTAAATTGTCGCTAGTTATTGGTATAAGTACCTGGTTTTGGGACAAATCGAGAATTATGAGCATAATTAGTTATTGGTAAAGTTTGATGTCTTACGATCGGTTTATTTTGATAATTTTGGGTATTAGGTTTCAAATTAAATTTCTTCTGATCAATTTTTTGGTGAGATATTTCCAATTGGAAATCGTTTGTTAGCATATTCAAAGCAAGATTTAAATCTGTTGGATTTTTTGTTCGCATATGTGATCCAATAGGTTGTTTTAAGCCACGCAATAATATTCTTTATGCATAATTCCTAAAGTAGGCTGTTAATACTGCTGCTTCATTTGCGGTGGTATGTGTGGATAAATAAGAAGTTTGCAGATTCAATAAATGTTGAACTCGATTGTAAGAATCGAAAGGACTTTCGTTTCCTTGTTTTAATTCTGTCATTTCAATATTGAGAGTGTAACAATCTCTTTTATCAGCATAAGTAGAGATTAAAGCATTTTTTAACTGTAGACAATTCGTAATGATACAAGACGAGATGTTGAGAGCAGCATCTCCTTTAATTTTTGCTAGAATACTTGACATCAGATATTCATTCTGAAAATCATTTACATCTTGAGCATTATAAAATTTGTTAACTAATTTTTCACTAATCTCTATGAATCTCGGTGATGATTCAGTTTACCCATGGAAATCTGGAATCATGTTTAAGTATTCTTGTTTAAGAGTTGGGATGGCCATATTCGTTGGAGTCCTACTTATTGGAGATCGAGATCGAAAATAGTTTACTTTTTGTGAGGTTGAGTTAGAATCAGAATTTGAACTGTCGGAGTCGATTGAATATTTTGAATAAGAGCCTCTAATTGACATTAGTACAGTAAAATAATGGTAATTATCCTTTCCATGTGGTTTGTCTTGATATGCGTTCAGGACAGCGAAGACTTCCTCGATATGCACTCGGGTATTTCTTCTCGTTGAGCTACTCAATCCACCTAACTGGTTACGAATGTTCCAAATAGCCGTTAAATCGTTAACACGAACCGAAAATTATGTTCACTAATTTTCGTTTGGCTATCCTACAACGACTGCGCCGAATAACTTTCGAACTACCGAAAAATAGTTTTTAAAAAATGAATTATGTTTATTAGAGCTTTATTACAAAGTGATTCAATCTTTCAAGTCCAATTCTTAACTAACTACATTATAATATATTAGTCGCATAGATATTTTGTGTTGTCTGCATTATTGTCTTGTCACTTGGTGTCGTATGTTGCTGATGTAGGAATTCTCTAAAACGTAATCCAGGACAGGCTGCCATATAATTTTCATATATTTAAATATATATATATATATATATATATATGTATATATGTATATATATATATATATACATATATATATATATATATATATATATATATATATATATATATATATATATATATATATATATATATATATATATTTATTTATTTGTATGTTTTCTTGGTATATTGGTTCGTATATATACTGAAAATGAAATAAAAATTCTGTTTGACGTTTCGACAATGTTTATTGTCTTTATCAGAATGTGAATTAGTGTTTCCATGTAATTTAGAAAAGAATAGATGATTTCGATTAATGAAATGCGTCTGCAGCCGACTTGTGTTTCAAGATCCAATTAAAACTGCAGAAAACATTGGATCGATTGTGTATGAAAGAGTAATGTATGGCTAATTACAATTTGAAATGGATTGAATCTGATTAAATTAGATTGTACAATTATAAATATCTATGATTATTGTATGAATTAGTTATTCTATGATAAACACTTCGGATCTATCATAATCAACTATTCAAGTATAAGATAATTCTGTGGAATTTAACCTCAAAATTGTTACTCGTAATGTCATAATTGAATAATACTTTATCTTTTTTAGGTTGAATTTTAAATAGACAAGTGGAAAGTGGCACTTCAAACTAATAAAATTTTGTTAAGTTTGAATTAGATTATTATTATGTATTTAATCAAATTCAATCCATTTCAAATTGTAATTAGCCATACATCACTCTTTCACACACAACCGATCCAATGTTTTCTGCAGTTTTAATTGGATCTTAAAACACAAGTCGGCTGCAGACGCATTTCATTAATCGAAATCATCTATTCTTTTCTAAATTACATGGAAACACTAATTCACATTTTGATAAAGACAATAAACATTGTCGAAACGTCAAACAGAATTTTCATTTCATTTTCACGTCTTTCGTATGATGCGAGGCCCAGCACGTACCGCAGGCAAGTCGAAGCCCGGGTTTAGGGGAAAGGAAATTTATTATTTAGATTCTACGTATGATGCGTAGTCCAGCTCATACCACAGACCAGTCGAAGCCCGGTTTTATGGGATTGTGAATTCATTATTTCTTTTAAATATTTGGATATTTTAAATTATTTGTTAGCGTCTGAATTGCATTAGAACTTACGTACAATACGAAGCCAAAGTAGAGGGGTGAGCGATTTCGTTATTTCTTTACAATATTTGGAGAATATCTTGTTAGTTCAGTGGGTAGTGTGTAAATCGATATAGAGTTTATGATTTTTAAGAAGCCCTGCTGTATTGACATAACAATAAACGGTAAGTATAATTTGTTAAAGTACCAATTTAGATGAATATGTATTGCTGTTTCCCCTATTCCAATGAGTGGAACAAATTTCAAAGAATTATTGGAAAATTTTGATAGTCTTCTAGATTTGATCTGAATCTTTTCGATTAAGAAACAAACAGTGCATTTTCGAAAATCACTGGTATATTCGTAAGTGAGCATAATTTTGACTTGCACTGTATGATTCTCTTTTATTACGCTTTTAGTAGATTGAATTGTAAGTACGTAACGTAAGTCGGAATAATTTGAACCGGTGACAATACAATAATTTCATTACGTTGAACTGATGACCTGACAAGTTTATCAGAATAAAAAATACTCAGGACGTCTGAATAATTCAAAATTTTGTACTGTATTCTTCGACGCTAACCGTTAGTATTTGCCTGGTAGCTTATCAGGCTAGTTTATTCAGAAGATCTTGAAGTGAGGATAATTTTTCTTTCTGAAATCCCATTTCAAATGAAATTAAGCCACCTTCGAAAACCGTATTGAAATCCGTCTAGTAATTTCAGAGGTATCTGCGAACAAACAGACACACAAACAAAGAATTTGAATATCGTTGTTTTGTGTTCTAATACCTTCCTCCTATAGGTTCCTCTACGTTTTTGATACATACCTTCACAGACATACAGGGTTCTTCTGGTTTATTATATGTATAGTTTTGGAATATTGGTGATGTCATGTTTAAATGAGATATGAGAACAGACGTATTACTCGAAGTGATGCGTGGTTGAAAATAAAAATCGACCTGTTTGAACATTTTTAGAAAATGTTTTTGATTTTGAAAAGCAAAGATGTATTCCGTATCTTAACCACACTGTGTACTGTGTATAAAAAGCATTGAAATACTTGCTACCATGGTATAACAACGAAAATAGCAATATATACTCATCAGTGGAATTCGGATATAGTATAGTAACATTAATCACTTTACAAAATTAAATTAACTTAAAAATCACAAATGCGTATCTTCTATAACAAATTAATTGTTTTTTTAGCTAATAAATCAAGTGGTTAAGAAAATGTTTCGATATAACTATTTTAATTTCAGTTTCTATATTGAAAATCCATCATACTTAAACATGGAAAAAGTAAATCGTAAATATTCCAGTCCTTTAAGGTGACATATTGATTTTTATATACAAATAAAATTACAGTTATTGTAAAAAAAATAGATTTTTAATATTTTTCAATAATTTCAGTATAGCTTAATCATTGATTTTTTTATATTGTTTTACATAATTGGAGATGAACCGTAACAAATATATATTACAATTAGCTGTTCAGAAGAAAATTGCGTATGTATCAGAAAATGTGAGTGTTACCAGTACTTTTACGTCTCCGAGTTGTGAAAAGTCTCTCTCACCTCTTCCAGAAGAAAACGATATTTGTAACAATGAATTCAGTAAATCACCGTCGCAGAAAAAAATTTGTATTCAATCAAATGTTCTGATACCTTCTAACTCACTGGCATCTTTATCAACTAAACACGAATTAGTAGGGAAAACTGATGAGATCGATTTGGAAAATAATGTAAAGCTCCCTGGGTTCTCAAAAATAATGTCCAAAATCTCTGCTGAATCAGGATCAAGCAACACTAAAGAATGTTTAACAAACTACAAAAGTTCAGAGCTTTGCAATAGTAACGACGCTATTCAGGAAACTGGTTTGATCCAAGAAAATATTTATAATGACGTTACTTTTGAAAAGTCCTTGCAAGATTATTTTGGTAAACCAAATTCAAATAGATCTAAATTTCCTTCTGAATCTATTCCTGAGAACCACCACAGACTTACGCAAATGAATAATTATCAGGAGAGTAATACAAAATGACTTGAATATACCACTCTCAAAAATTCTAATTGTTTTGAAGCCCCGGTCACAAAATCAGACTCCATTTTGAAACCAGATATTCATGACGGCTTAAAAGATTCGGTATTTGCATTTGATGAAACCGATTCAGAAGGAAATGAACCTAATTTTCATGATTTTCAAGACTCAAGCTCAGAGTCTATCTACATTCCTTCTGAAGACTTCAAGCTCGTCTTCGAATATAGGAGAAAAAAAAAGATTTAACGTTGTGGAAGTTCAAAAAGACCTATGCAAAAAAGGAATCAGTTGAGCAGCCAATTATATCTGGTAATGAATTAGTGGCAGATGATAAGGTAAAATCAATTTTAGCTTATAGCTGTATTTACTTGTCACCCAAAAATAACTCACACAACAGAGCACATACACTTAGTTTATTATATTTATAAGACCTCAAACGGTATTTTGAGATTATACGCCTTTTGTGGAGTTGCCCATTTATCAATCATGCGATCTTAACCTGATTTCAACGCCATGTTGGCTTCACAGTTTTAATAATTGTACACTGTATATGAATAAGTATTTAGCACTTCTAATAAGTAGATTAAGTTTTTATATAGGCAAAACACAATAACATATTGCCATAAATTTCAAATTTTAACATTTGCTAATTTAAATTTCATATTTGTTAGTTGATATTTAGTTGAACTGCTGCCATCTATCATAGGGCGGTGACAATAGGCAGTGGGGACTCCCCGAGTTGAAGGGTATTCCCCGAGTGGTGTTCAGCGCAAAGCTGGTAGGCTCGTAGCTGTGGTGCGGCAGTACGAAGTTAGAAATTAAGAGGTGCGGATGTACTTTTTAAGAGCTCGGTGTGGTGGTTGGGAGGAACGAGCCCTATAGGCGGTAATTTACGCGATAATTCGAATAAAAAACGAATGATAAACTAACCAAACAGTTTATGAACTAACATCAGAAGTGGGATTAACTCAGAGCGGCCTAGTTTGTGTTAATTTTTTTTCCTAGCTTTGTGAATGGGATAAATAGACTTCAACATGGAAGAAATCCAAAGCTATGATAGTGAAAATGAAAGTGTGGAATCGGATCGCGATTTTGAGAGTCGTGAAAATGGATCGCTTCATAATATTGATGCGTTAATTAATAGCGATAGTGTACAGCCGCCCCCGTCTGAAGCTGTGCCATATGTTCGAGTGTTACAACAAACAATGCAGTTGTTTTTAAAACATCTGGAGCGACGTGACAAAATCAAAACTGCCGTGTCGGCAAATACCAATAGTTCAAGGGATGCTGAACCAACTAATCTTCCGTTTATGAAATCTGATGTGAGATTTCGCTTAACCGCATTTGACCCGGATGACGATGTACGTACAACGTTGGAATGGTTAGTCGACGTCAGCAAAATAAAAGATAAGTTAGGTATTGATGAAAATTGGATGATTGTGCGATGTGCAGATGCTTTGAAAGGTAAGGCATTAGTTTATTATAATCATTGGCGTGCTGTCGAACGAAATTGGACAAATTTTGTTACTGATTTTACGAACGCGTTTCCTGACGGAGAAACCCATGGAACGCGGATGATTCGTGCCGCTAATTTGAAGAGCAGCCAATTCGAAAGTTTAACAGATTATGCTTTAACTAAAATTAGGTACCTGAAACGCTTTTTGAACACGTTTACATGGGAATACATCTTAAGCTGTGTCGTAACGGGACTAGAAAGTCAGAGCGCTCGTGATCTGATCCAAGCACGACTGCCAAAGGATCAACCGGCCTTGCTTCAACTTTTAGGACAATACGAAGCCGAAAGAACGTTGTCCAAAGATCATTGTGATTACAGATTTCGGGCAGATAAACGTTCGAGTTCGATGTTATTATACCGTGATTCAAAACAGGGACGCTGGAGCAGACAAAAATTATTACGTGACAGAGCTTCAACTTCGTCAAATAATTATTCCCGTAAATTTGTTGGAAAATGTTTTTGTTGCGGCAGGGAAGGTCATCGGGAAAGAGATTGTTTTTCTCGAAACCAGTCATTATCTAAGCAACAAAGCACTAGATAGGAATGTTCCTATTGTAAAAAATCGGGACATGTTGAAAATGATTGCTTCAGCAAAAAGCTCGGAAAACCTAAGGTTGTGCAATGTATATTACCGACACGAAATACGTTCAGGACCCCGATAGCAACCATTCTTTCGGAAGGTACAGCAATTTCCCTTACTTATTTGATTGATACTGGCTCCGAAGTTTCACTTTTGAGAGAAGGTGCTGCCAAACTACTAAATGTTAAGGTTGCGTATGATGAAACTTTGTTGGATACAGTGGGTACCACCGTACTTACTAGAGGTCGTTGTATTCTGTTTGTCAACTTTCGCCAAGCGCTTTTGGAAATACAATTCTCTATAATATCCGACAACGCGTTACCAGGTACAGCAGACATGCTAATTGGTTTAGATGTCATTCAAAAACCTGGGTTGGAGCTAATAAAATGTGATGGTTTCATCGACTTGCGATATAATGCCGCATTGTTCCGATTGTTGCAAGGGCGAAAATAAGCGAAGACTTTGGGGCAGATATGTCAGGACTGGCCGAAAAGGACCTAAAGCGTGTGTATTCAATATTAAAGCAACATCGCGATACAGTAGCTCCATTTATTTCTACTAGTGAATTGATTGTCAAGTTAATTGATTCGACGCCTGTGGTCCATCGACCCCGTCATTTGGCCTATGCGGAAAGAATTAGAGTAAAATCACTGATCGAAGAAATGATCGAAAGTGGCATTGCACGGGAAAGTTATTCCGAATACGCAAGTCCTATTGTCTTGGTGACAAAAAAGGATGGATCGCTGAGATTATGCGTTGATTATCGGGATTTAAATAAACGAGTAGCTAAAGACAGGTATCCACTACCAAGAATTCAAGATCAAATAGATGCACTACAAAAATATCGTTATTTTTCAACTCTTGATATGAAGGCGGGGTTCTACCAAATGAAAATAGAGGAAAATTCGATACATTTGTTTGCGTTTGTTACACCCGACGGACATTATGAATTTAATGTGATGCCTTTCGGATTTGTTAATGCTCCGTCGTGTTACCAACGGGCAATTGATAGAGCGCTAGGAGATTTGAAAAACAGGGCCGCATTTGTCTATATTGACGATGTGCTGTGTCCAGGAGAAACAGTTGAAGAAGCATGTGAAAAATTGTCATTGGTTCTACAATCACTCGCTAGAGGTGGTTTTTCTTTAAACTACAAAAAATGTCAATTTTTGAAACAAGAGATTCAGTATTTGGGTTTCATCATTAGCGATGGATGTGTTAAGCCTAGCTCATCTAAAATTGATGCCTTAGTAAAATCCTTACCACCAGAAGATACTCGAGGTGTCCGGCAATTTCTAGGATTGGCTAGTTATTTCCGGAGATTTATAAAAAATTTTGCTGTGTTATCAGCACCTATTACGGCGCTTTTGAGAAAAGAAGTCTTATTTGAATGGACATATGTGCATGAACAAGCTCGCCAAGACATTATTAAGTTATTAACGGCTGATCCTATTCTGGCAATTTATAATCCAGATATTGATGTGGAACTTCATACCGACGCCTGTTCCGTTGGTCTTGGTGGAATGATCCTCCAAAAATATGGAGATAAGATGCACCCAGTGGCCTATTTCAGTCGTAGAACAACTGAATCGGAGGCGAAATATCATTCTTTTGATTTGGAGACACTGGCCATAGTGGAAGCAACTCAGTATTTTAGAGTCTATTTGTACGGCTGACATTTCAAAATTTTCACCGACTGTAATGCTGTTCGTGCTACGGCGGTAAAAAAGGAATTACATCCCCGAATAGCTCGTTGATGGATTAAACTACAGGATTACAATTTCGACATAGAATATGGTCCCGGTGTTAAAATGGCTCACGTCGATTACTTAAGCCGAAACCCTGTTGTCTGTCGAACATCCACCAGATCGAATTTGAATGAGCCGCTTCAACCTGTAGAAAGTTATCAAGCAACAGATAATGTATGTAAGAGTGTTATTCAAAGAGTTCTACCAAATTCTGAATTGCGTCAATATCAAGTGAGAAACGGAATAGTGTATCGTTTGATAGGGTCACCAAAAACTCTGCGTTGCCATGTTCCCGAACAAGCCAGATTGAGACTTTTAAAAGCATTCCACGACGAGTCAACACATATTGGTGCTGGTAAGATGTTAGCCAAACTACGAGAAACTCTTTATTGGCCTAAGATGCAAAAATGTGTACGAAAATATGTTGACTACTGTCGTGCGTGTGCAATTGGCAAATCTCATACAGGAAAACGTCCAGGTTTATATCAATTAGGAGAAAAGCCTAATGAACCATTTCATGTATGGCATGTAGACCACGCTGGACCGTTGGTTAAGTCTAAAGGTTCCACGCAAGTTTTCGTTATCATAGATGCGTTTTCGAAGTATTGCAAGCTGATTCCAGTTGGGGGAAAGACTTCCCATGATGCTATTGTTGCTTTAGATCGAGTTTTTGATGAAATTGGCACGCCTAAGAAAATTGTGGTGGATAGAGGAACCGCTTTTACGTCTAGAGATTTTTCAGAATATTTGGCAGCGTTCGGCATTGATATTCATTTAGTGGCGACTGGAGTACCGCGTGGTAATGGCGTTGTTGAAAGGCTTATGAGGACTATCTTTAATATGATGCGATCGACTTTGACCGCCGAAAAAGAAAATACATGGATTAATGTGTTACCACACATTGAAAACAACATTATGAACACTATCAGTGCTTCGACATGTACGACTCCCGCAGTACTTATGTTTGGCGTTAACTCGCCTCTGAAGGCTTCGCAGCACTTGTTACAGAATATTGCTCAGCCAGCTATTGATTTGAATATTGTCACTGAAACGGTTAAACAGCGTGCCGCTAAGACTTGCCGTTGTGGATAATTCGTAAGCCTGCTATTGCTTTTGTTGAAGAGGATCGTGTTTTAATTGAAGATACTCAAGCCCCTGGAAGAGGTAAATTAGGACCTCGATATAAAGGTCCCTATACAGTGAAGCGGGTACTGCCAAATGATCGGTATTGCCTAAGTAAGGGAGGTAAACGAGAAACTGTTGCTTCCAGAGACCAGTTACGTGCATGGCCAGCAAAATAAAATAAAATTAGTTTTGTTCATATAAAAAGAAGAAGAAAATTTGCTCCGTTCACTTTTGTTTGAGTTGGTTATTCAACAGTTTCATTGCATCAATTTTTATTACGATCGAAAGTCTACAATGTAAAAGGTGCTTTGCCTGTATTGAGTGGTCTCGATCAAAAGTCTACAATGTAAAAGGTGCTCTGCCTGTATTGAGTGGTCTCGATCAAAAGTCTACAATGTAAAAGGTGCTCTGCCTGTATTGAGTGGTCTCGATCAAAAGTCTACAATGTGAAAGGTGCTCTGCCTGTATTGAGTGGTCTCGATCAAAAGTCTACAATGTAAAAGGTGCTCTGCCTGTATTGAGTGGTCTCGATCAAAAGTCTACAATGTAAAAGGTGCTCTGCCTGTATTGAGTGGTCTCGATCAAAAGTCTACAATGTAAAAAGGGCTCTGCCTGTATTGAGTGGTCTCGATCAAAAGTCTACAATGTAAAAGGTGCTCTGCCTGTATTGAGTGGTCTCGATCAAAAGTCCACAACGTAAAAGGTGCTCTGCCTGTATTGAGTGGTCTCGATCAAAAGTCTACAATGTAAAAGGTGCTCTGCCTGTATTGAGTGGTCTCGATCAAAAGTCTACAATGTAAAAGGTGCTCTGCCTGTATTGAGTGGTCTCGATCAAAAGTCTACAATGTAAAAGGTGCTCTGCCTGTATTGAGTGGTCTCGATCAAAAGTCTACAATGTAAAAGGTGCTCTGCCTTATTGAGGGTCTCAATTAAAAGTCAACTGATTTGTATTTGTAAGCAAGAGGTGCACTGCCTCATTGAGGGTCTCAATTAAAAGTCAACTGATTTGTGTTTGTAAGCCAGAGGTGCACTGCCTTGTTGAGAGTCTCAACGAAAAGATCAGTGTTGGTCTCTATTGCGTTTTTTTTTCTCAGTGTTTTAGCCATGAGGACATGGCATGGGTCAGAATGGCCGGTGTTAGTTGATATTTAGTTGATCTGCTGCCATCTATCATAGGGCGGTGACAATAGGCAGTGGGGACTCCCCGAGTTGAAGGGTATTCCCCGAGTGGTGTTCAGCGCAAAGCTGGTAGGCTCGTAGCTGTGGAGCGGCAGTACGAAGTTAGAAATTAAGAGGTGCGGATGTACTTTTTAAGAGCTCGGTGTGGTGGTTGGGAGGAACGAGCCCTATAGGCGGTAATTTACGCGATAATTCGTATAAAAAACGAATGATAAACTAACCAAACAGTTTATGAACTAACATATTTAAGACAACTGCACACAGCCGAGTATATAGGCTTGCCCTATAGACATTATAGACGTAGAATAAAAATGAATAATTGAATTAATTTGTGTTCTGTATGGGCTTGTTTTTTTTTTCGAGTGAAACCTGACTGGCAGTTATCCTATTAATTTATTTCCAAGTAAACATTGGTAATGCTGAAGACAAAGGAATGGTGAATTGGCGTAACCAAATTCGAACTGTTTATTTTTCAATGAATCAATTTTTTCAACGGCTGAATGAGAAACGTAGACGATTATTTCAAATTCGTCAGCTAACTGAACTAATGTGTACTTCTTTCTAGTTTCTAGCGCGTAATATAGTAATATTTATAACAATAAACAATTTTCAGTAACGCCTACAAAAAGTATTTCTTGAGAAACGATAAACTATGCATGGACATCTGTGTTTATGAGATTATGCTATAAACATGGTTCATTGATAACTCTTCTGCGTCAGCTGATGACAAAACTGGCTGATTGACGGCAGGCTATTATTTACGGTTTTACAATTTATGGTGTAAAAACATTTAATAATAATAATATAATATCAGATTTTAGAAAATGGTGGTATTATTTGAAACTCCTATTTCAGGAAGCTATGCCAATGAAAATAAATGGAAGTGACAGTCAAAGTCTTAAACATGTCAGTTCAAACCTAATTTTTAATAATGGATCGACATCTCCGGTACGTACCTGGTAGAAGTCTTTTCTATACGCACTTCAAGATGCGTGTGAGAATTTGTTTTTGTCGTTTTAAAATTTAAGGATGTTGTTTTAGGATATCAACAACAAATTTAAAAAAAACCTATGGCTAGAGAAAGACCAACGTTATGTCCAATTTGTTACCAAGATGTAGTTACTCATTTTCCGAGGCATCTCTTCAGGCATCATAAAGATCATAAAGATGTCAAATTAATACAAAGTCTTGAAGCTGGAAGTTCAGAGCGCCTAGCCTTAATTTCTGCTCTTCGAAAACAAGGGTATTTTCATTTAACTACCGAAAAAAATGTTATGAATCCAGTAAGATCTTTTAAGCACCCAAATATTGAAAATTTTGTTTGCACTTTCTGTCTGGGTCACTATAGTAAGGAATGTTTGTATAAGCACGTAAAGATATTTAAAAATAAGCCCATTAATCTGAAAAATGCTGGCAGAAGCTGCTTATCTCTATCTCAAACGTACATGGCATCAGTCAGGTCGAAAAATCAAGAGTATCTTAGAACTTCTCGAATAAAAAAGAGGTTTCTAATATGATGAGAGCAGATGCCATTAGTGAGATAGCAGAGAATGACCCGTTAATTTGTCTGTATGGTGAGAGCCTTTTGGCAAAGCATAAAAGGCAACAAATTGCCAACGATATATCCAATAAAGTGAGAGAAATGGCTAGAATGCTCATGGCAGTCAAGTCAATGGATGATAAAATAACTTCTTTCTTTGACTTGCTTAGACCTGAGATGTTTGGGACACTTTTATCAGCTGCCAAGATCATAAGTGGCTATGATGACATGAATAAGAGCTTCAAGGCTCCTTCCTTAGCATTACACATGAGAACAAATTTAAAATAGATTTGTTATGTTGCATTTAAAATTGTGTTGGAAAACAAAAATATTCATAATATAACGTGGGCCAATAGAAATCAAAAGAAAAGTGAAATCAAAGATCTACGGAAGTTAATAGAAGGGCATTGGTGCAAGGAGATATCAAGTCTAGCTTTGAAAACGCTGAAAGAAAGACAGTGGGTGGAACCAGTTAGGTTACCATTAACTAGTGATATACTTTTATTTCAAACATACATTAATGACCTTGCCAGCAAAGCTTACGAACAACTGAAGAATGAGAGAGAAGTTAAAAAGAACTATAAAATTTTAACTGAATGTGTACTTGCTCATACCGTTATATTCAACAGGAAACGGGTAGGTGATGTACAATATTTAAAGATAGAAACTTATGAAATAGAAAACCAAATAATCGATCAAGAAGCTATCGCTGAGTCACTTACTACAATTGAAAAAATATTGAGCAAGAAATTCAAAAGAGTCGTAACAGGCGGGAAGAGATCAAAACCGGTACCAATACTATTTTCTCCTAGAGCTCAAAAACGTATAACCTGTTTGCTAAATATTAGGAGAACTACTGATGTGGTGCCTAACACGAACCCATACTTATTCGCTAATCCGAATTCAGGAAATAAATGGATGACAGGAACAAATATTATCAGATGTCTGGCTGACAATTGTGGCGCCAAAGAACCCAATTTATTGAGATCAGGAAGCACATGGCGACCACCCTTTAATTAAAGACAATGGGATCAGATGAGATGGAACAAATTGTTCATGGGCAATACAAAAAAGACACATTCTGAATTTTGCAGGCACGTTTTTATCATATTTGTTACCCACCTAAAACTTCTGATTACTTAAAAAAACTGAATTACGAAAAGTAATTATTTTAGTCTAAAGAGGGAGCTTTGCTTTTTTATTGTATATCTTGTGAGTTATTTGAATTATTTTATTATTCTCAGATTACCACAGGACTTATACCAAACGGCCAAGGTAGCAAAAGTGCTTCTTCTATTAGAGAAGGGTAGGGGAAAAGAATTTCGGGGCAAGAGCTTAGCTGAAATTGAACTTGACAATGATGTTTATTATAGTTCTGAATCAGAAGAACACCTGGTTGAGAATATCTTGGATGAAAAACTAAATCTGAAGAGATTGGATCAAAAAGTGAAATTGACTATAGAAGGGTCGAACGAAACGGAAATGTTGAGAGGTGAAGGCAATTGCGCGAAAGAGGACCAGAAGAAATAAAATAGATCAGAACATGATGAAACATCCGCGATGAGGATGATAAGATAACCGATAAGGAGGATCATAAAGCCGATGACGCAGAAGATCAAAAAATGGTATCATCAACATCTAAAAAAGCATTCAAAAAAATACAGGGCCGTGCTCGGTGGAGTACGAAAGAAAAAGAGCTTGTTCGTGAATATTTTGCCGTACATGTAAAAAATAAAGTAGCATCTAGAAAATATGAATGCGATGAATTCTTAAAAAGATATGGAGAATTGGTACAAGGCAAAAATAAAAACATTTGTTTATAATTGTTTTAGATGAGTTTCTTCATTAAATATTTTATATTCACACAACGCTGTTATCCTTTTTTCCTACGAGGATTTTCACAACAATTTTTCTTTTTCTGCACACTTCTAATTTTCCGCCCGCCGTGTGAAAAAGTACCTCACCGCACGCTAAATAATTACGCTAGAATATATTTATATTTGCATATCAATAAAATTCAACACCAAATAACTAGAATTTATCTTCTCTGTTGGCATCGGCTATGTTAAATGCATCTGATTGTACATTTAATATTGACATTGCCAATAACCAGTGTAACTAATAAACGGGTTCGTTAGTGTCTAATTAAATATTTTTTTTATTTTCCGCATGCTCGTAGAAAAAATATTGTTCCTAACACATGCGTAAAGTATCTTTTCTCCACTCTACCGCATGTCACGTGCGGAGAAGTGTTATATTCCGCATCTGTTAGAAAATAACTAATGTTGACCCTTTATTTTTCTGTTTCTTTCAAGTTTATTTTATATTTTATCA
Source organism: Endomychus coccineus (assembly GCA_958510875.1). Taxonomy (NCBI): domain Eukaryota; kingdom Metazoa; phylum Arthropoda; class Insecta; order Coleoptera; family Endomychidae; genus Endomychus; species Endomychus coccineus. The sequence continues at coordinate 78,162,467 of OY294069.1, read as the reverse complement.
ACTTTGTTTCGGAGTGATAGTTTTAGTTTGAAGCAATCAGCAAAAGCCATAGCATAAGAATTTTTGATATCAACACTTGGTATACGACTAAGAGTTATATATTTTTTTATTATATATAAAAATTCTTGGGAAATTGGTCACAATAATACTCTGTTTTGAAATTTTTTTGTCTTTACGTACGTTTCGGTAAGCAGAGTGTTATTGTGACATATTTCCCAGGAATTTTTATATATAATTCATACTGGGTCAAGAATCTTTATTAATATTTTTTTATTGAATGTTTGTTGTGATAGGAATTTTATTTGTCCTATTAAAGTATTTACAAAATACATACATAATATTTTACTTGTTTTAAATACAGATGAGACATTGCGAGTATTTTAGAAGGAATATTTTGGTTATTTGCGTAATTGAATGTATTACACTTTTTAAAAATATCATAATCCATGTGCCAGAGCAAAAAAAGTATGTTCATGATGCAATTTTCTACTGAACCGATTTTCTGGTTGGAATATGTTCAGGGGTATCCATTGAATATAAATTCAAGTTGGCGAGACGAGGGGGGGGGGGGGTGAGCGTCAGCCGCCATCTTGGGAAATGCGTTTTATCGAATATCTCGTAAAATGTGCATAGTGCGATAAGAATAGCGGACATCAATTTCGTAGCTAATAACATTTTCTATCTCGGACAGTGATATTCGTTCATAGCTTAGCTAGATATATTTGTTCCCTTTTGTCTATCCCAGTGTTAAAGGACCTATCCTACCTGGCTTGCCTGTCTATGTCTCTATTAATGCTCTTATCGGCCAAGAGCGAGAAGCGTGTGACCCAGTATTCTATCCCATTGCTATATTCATTCTTGTATTAGGTACTCTAGGGCATAGGCCATTATGAAATTGTTTAACTCCATCATTTATTGTGACTGGCTGATTGGCAGTTCTGCCTAATGCCAAAAAAAAAACCATTTTCTATCACTTTTATCCGAAACTTTTTTCTGTATAATTGATAGGCTTTTATTTATAGCACTCCGAACTTATTATTTCAATACGGTTATTGCTAAATATATTATATAGTTACGGTTGATGATACATACAAGTTTGGAGTGCCATAAATATAAACCTATCAATTATACAGAAAAAAATCTTGAATAAAAGCTATAGAAAATGTGACTATTTACCAAAATGATGTTCACTATTTTTGCGCACGATGCACGGTATACGAGATATTCGCTAGAACGAGTTTCTCAGGATGGCAGCTGATGCTCGCAACCCCCAGTCCCGCCAACTTGGATTTACATTCGGATAAGACCCCTGAACATCTTCAACAAGAGAATCAGTTCAGTTGAAAATTGCAGAAAAGAAGTACCCGGCTCTTGATCTATTATAATAATTATTAGGGTAGATCACATCTACTTACCTTCAAAATCGATATTTTAGAACCAACCATTTAACGGTTATTGAGATCCGTATGTTTCATTTACTGCATAAGTGAATTTATATTCTGTAGAAGTATGGCTTCGTATCATGCGTGAAATATATCAAATAGCGTGGTATGCTCTCTGGTGGCAACCGCATTGAAATAAAGGTGTATAAGTTGCGATAATACAACAACTTTACGAAGCCTTTTTAGTTTCTTCAAAATAACTACATATGGAATTGTATGGCATTAATAAACTTATATACGCAAGAAATTTTTAGGAAGCCCGAACCGGGCTTCGTAAAATTTTCGTGGGCTTCGTATCATCCATGATGTGTACCAAGTTGGGCTTGGTAATGCTTGTATAATAACAGAAACAATAACAACAAATACATCAAAATACCTAAAAGCACAAATAACCTCCATCTAAGATTCCTAGACTCCACAGCTTCAAAAATTTACAACTTACTAACTACATTCCTGAAACAATTAACATTGTCTCAAAATTATCTAAACAATACATATTTGGAAATGAAACTAAACTCAATTCATTTCTTTCATTTTCAAATAATCCAAAACTATAAACTAAACTGAATAAAAAATCACATCATTATACGTTATTAGATAAATGTCGGGTAGATATCATATGAACAATATCATTTATTGAAAAGTGATGCAGACAAGTAACTAGAGAAATTCTAGCTACTTAGGCTTTACTATTCCATAGTATTCAATGTGACCTATCATATAGGCTACAGTTATATAATAATAATTGTTACTATTCATGCTTTTGAGTAACACTAACATGGTGGTTCATTTCAGTTTGTATCGGCTGTCATTTGGTTGTCTAACACAGTGAAAATTGCAAAATAAATTTTGAGCTTGTGCATAGCGGCGAACATAGTGCCAAAGACGTGTATTAGTGTAGATTTGCCCTACGGGGTAGCTGTTGTGCCTGCTGGAGGGTTGTTTCCCATATTAGTCGGTACATAAGGTCCACAGTTGCATACCGCAGAACACATTGAGGTATCGTTTCTATCATTTTTGTTCTGATTGATAATATATCATACTGCGACAGGTACAAGCTCACTGGTGGGTCAAGAACGCAACCAGATATTTCGATATGTTGTATTGCTTGTTTTGTACCCTCAGAATATAAACGAAGGTGATATTATGGATACCAATACCGCGACTGCTTGCGTCTGTAACGAACAGGTAGTTACGTGATTATATAGAACTATTTATTAAACGGATTAGATTTCTTTTCGTTAGTAATCATGCAACTGATTAATTAAAGACATCTGCTAGTCAATGATATCGATTTCTGAAACTACCTCTCATGTCATGAGATGTCACTAAATATCGCGGAGTGGGAATGTAGGATAGCGGAAATCGAAGAGACCCCATTGTGTTGTTAATCTTTGATAGGGTAAGTCGAGTATTTCATATTCTTTGCATACATTCTTAATTTTTTGAACTTCTGAAATATGATGCACACCGGGCTACAGATAATTTGATTTAGTTTGTTATTCAACGCCTGGATGTAAAGTACCCGCGTGTGGTTATATTTCAGAGGAATTTCTCGACTTGCTCTAATAAATAACACAATCAAATTTGCATCTAGCATGAACCCAGGTTTATCTTTTCAATCACTACCGGGATTGTTTTAGTCACTGTCTAGAATTACTCTGACGAGTCGTGAGCAGCTGTTACAGCCAATATTTAATTTTCACCTTTACTTTAACCTGTAATTTGAGCACATGTTGGTTGCGCGATCCTGAAGATCGCCATTTTGTTAACCTAGTACTTGATACATAGGGTGGTCTTATTAGACCCACGTGCCGTAAAGGTTGTTAATGGTGAATTAACCTAATTACTGCTTATTAGGTATAAGTATATATTTTTGACACTGTCACGCCGTTAGGGAGTGATCACAGTTTACAGTATCAATCCACGTGTATAATTCTTTTCAAGCAAACCAGAATTTTATGCTAACTAGCAAATTTTCAACAGTTCAAATGATATTTTTCCAGATATAAATATAATCATTATTCTTTTAGTCACATGTTAACTTTTTGCTAATTTTAAAAATCAATTGTAATTGTTTATTCCTTTCAGATTAAATTAAAATTTTGTCTAAATTGATATCTCATCAAGATATCCATTTTGTACTAGTGTCTTCGCAATTTGGGAAAGATAACATTATCGGTTGTGGAATCACTTGGTTATTCCAACCGACGGTGTTGCTTGTCCTTTTGATCTCAAGTCAGGTACTGTTCGTTCTTCGAATTTACAGGGTTTGAACGTCTGAGGTTCCTCACCCCTTCACTCCCAGGCGGTATAGTGACTTTCCTGACAGGACCGACTTCCAGTTCCTACGAGTTCCAAGGAGGGTAACATTTTCTTGTTTGAATGACCATAATTTCATTCTCTGATTTTGTTGTTTATCCGAAGTTGTATTCCACTAATTTTTTATAGAACTATTCGAGGTATTCTGTTAGTCCTCTTTGATTGGAAAATTAGTTCTTTTAAATTTAATAATTGAGTTAATTTATTAATTGTTTTATATTAATTCACTTTATGTTCCAAACCAATTTAATTTAATAATCGTTTACTCAAATTTCATTTATGTTATGATTTGATTTAATTTTCTTATTGTTTCTACGAATTCAATACTATTTTTATTCCCAATTGGAATTCTAAAAATTTGTAATTTATATTATGTTATAATTCAAATTCTGTGGAATATACGAATTGTTAAGTTGAACTTGTATTGTTTTCTGAATTTACATCAACTGTGTAACCACCTCGTAGTGCTTGTATTCTTGACTGTGGATTCATTCAGTTTTATAGTTTTTTTTTAAGCAGTTGGCGCTCGGGCAATTCACAGTCTTGAAACACAAGGCACGTTTCACTACGAGCCCTGAGAATAATCGATTTAAATTGAGCTAACTGGGCCAATTAAAACCGACCCAAGCGGGTCCGTTTCACGTCTACACGAGCAGTCAAAATGATAATCACACAGAGTTACAAACCCCAATTCAAACTGAAACACAAGTCAGACATACCAATCGGTCGGTCAGCCGCAGAGTTCACCACAAACAAGAATACCGTAACATTCAGTGCTCGAGATGTAAACCAACACAGTAACACACCTCTGAACTCACACATTACTGAAGAAGAATTGTCAGATGCACTATCATCATGCACTAATTTCGCTCCTGAACCGTATAATATCCTGTTTGAGTTCATAAAGAACCTTTCAGCTCCAGCGTTAGAAACATTACTGGAGTTGTATAATATCGTGTGGACAAAGCAAATTTTTCCAAAATTAATCTCGGGTGCATTTAGATCAAGCCTTCTAGAAGCTCTATATCGTGAAGCTGAAGAACCTCCATTATGGATCAGAAGAAATCAACTCTCACTGACATATGTCTCGAGGATTACGGAAGACGCTGACAACCCGGTTTACAAGCTGCTCACTAGAAATACACTCGACATGTATAAAAAACTAAACCTCCTGAAAATCCTAACTCATCATCACTGGGGAGCACAAGAGGGAACACTATTAAAAATATACAGGGCACTTATACGATCGAAACTAGAATATGAAAGCATTGTATACTCTATGGCTTGCAAAACAGATCTCAAATCACTTGACATTGTCCAGAATTCAGCTCTAAAATTAATATCAGGTGCATTTAGATCGAGCCCTCTAGAAGCTCTATATCGTGAAGCTGAAGAACTTCCATTATGGATCAGAAGAAATCAACTCTCACTGACATATGTCTCGAGGATTACGAACGACGCTGACAACCCGGTTTACAAGCTGCTCACTAGAAATATACTCGATACCATATATGAGGCTCATCCAAGAACTCATAAACCTCTAGACCAGCACATTAGAACATTTTTGGGTAGCATCAACATCAGAGCTATGCTAAAAATCAACAAGCCTACGATCTCTCGAAATTCAAAAGATCAGAGACTCTAAATGAGTTATCAAAGCAACTGTTTCAGGAAATACTACGGAAGTGAATATGACAACATACTCTACACTGACGCCAGTGAAGATTAACAACCAAACTGAACATGATAGAACCGACGATCCAGTATACGCCATTACCAAACCTACCCAGAAGACTAGAAATAGTCCTTAGAAGACTTAGAATAGGCCACACTCGTATCACTCATGGCTACTTGATGGCTTCCTAAGACCGACCAATGTGTGGAACATGTAGTACCCAGATTATAGTGAAGCATATTGCCACGCGCCAGTATTTTGGTAGAGCTGAATGTTTCAAATGTATATTGGTTTGGGGGCGAGAGGCATGGCGTATCCCTGAGGATTCTTGTTTTTGAGATATTTTAAATGTAATTTGGAATAAACAACATTGGTAAAACTAACTCAATAGAATTTATTAAAACAAATTAACAAATAAAAATAAGAGACGACGCTATGTAAAATGAGTACGTTAAATAATTTGATTAATGAAATACAAATAGTTCGAATATTAGCTTAGTTAATTTAAAAGACATGGTAATGAATAGTTTTGAAAACAGTTTGATTGAATCATTAATTCTCCATTCAATGTGAATTGAAAACATTACTTACATTATTAACATCGATGCGTACACACGCGAGAAGAAAGTCCGAATATCCCAATTTTCCTATGTCGGTGACTTATATAAACTTTTGATGAAATGCAGCAATTCAGGATTCGCACGGTGAATGAACTTGTCCGGCAGAGGGATGGACCCTAATGCTGACATTACAGTTTTACTTATTATTTGCAATATAAAAGTATCTTTGAATGAAATTAACACCGACTGACAGGAAATGGTTTTGAAGTAAGTTTTGTAATAAGATAAATTGAAATAAGTTATCTGAAAGATTATAATAGGAATAAAAATTATTTACAATATTGAAGAAAAATAAAGATTGGTATTAACTGAATTTGGTAAAATCGGAAACGTGACATGTCCCTCCCTTCAGAGGAAGCACCAGACCTCTGGTGTATAGTGTAAGTATGAGAAAAATTGTAGGAGGATTTGTGTCAATATTTTTAAATAGAAATTGAATATATCAATGGAGAATTAATGATACAAGTTTATAACATACAATAAAATGATATAATTTGTGCGAACAGAAGTGATTCCATATGAACCCATTTTCCATTTGTTGTACTCCAGCCAATTTGCGATGTGTAGGCCCATAGTGCTAGTGCTGACCTGTGCATTAATATAATGAGATGCAGATTGCAATTGCACATTAAGCAAAATCCTAGGTAGTAGTAATATGTTTCATTCCGTGACCTTGCAAACTTCGGCGTGCGTGTAGGTGTATCATAACGTCTTCTTGACCGCGTGGTCCATGATCTTGTTTTTCTTGATTTTTTCGGTGAGTTGAATTGTACCATGACCAAAATGTTCCGATCGTATGTTGAAATTGTTGTCCGAATAGTGTAGTGAAGTTCGTTGTACGTTTGTTTGTGGTATAATGGAGCTAGTAGACTGGATACTCAGTATTCCACCATGGCAACCATGTTTTCGGTGAGTATAATTTGTGGAATAATTGCTCCAATTTTAAATCTTCTAAAGTTGAATTAATTCAATTTTGTATGTCTTCAATCATCAGGAAAATAATTCTTGTAGCTGGTGTGAGGTATACCATTTAGATGATAGATTTTTTGACCTCTAAACTTCGATGACCTTGAGGGAACGGAATGACAGTTGCTTTTTACATTGTTGTGATTTTTGATGTAGGACAGAACCAGTACTATGGCGGAGGTTTTGGATGTATTGCTCTTGGATGTTGTCGTTGGTATCAGAGCTCCAACGTGTGGTTGGGTGTTTATATGGAACTATTCTGTTGCTTCCATTGACTTCGACTCAAATGCATGGTTACATGTAAGAATGAAAATAAAAGTAAGTATTGTATATATAAAGGTTTTAATAATATTCTGCAGAATTATTTATATTTTAAAAATAGCGATATAATCATGAATACATTCTACTATTTCTGAATTAGAATTATTTGTATTGGTAAATAATTATTATTAAATGGAAAAATTATATAACTAAATTTACTGTTTTAGTAAAACATGATAATAATCTAACTTAATATGTTCATTCTAAAAATCTAATTAAAAGTAGTTCAGTTCAGATAGAAAAAAAAATATCATCGATCTATTCTAATAGGTTGATAATACTATCTATAAAATATACAAAATATGTTTATCACTGAACGAAAAAATATTTGAATATTTTCTAATTAGTTATTATATCAATATGTTTAGTCACTGTTAGTGGTTGGTTAATTTCAAAACATGTAAAATAAGTAGTAACCATTAAGTATTAGTTATTCTAAAAGTAAGTGTTATTTATTTTGTTGATTAGTAGATACAGTTGGCTACCTTTGGGACAGGAAGTGTGACGTCACTTCCGGTCTGTGCTCCGATGTTTGTAATTATCAGGTCTCCACTTCCGGTCTGCGCTGGCGATGTGTGTTATCGGGTAGATAACGTTATCGGGTAGATAGCGTTATCAGTGATTGTGAGTCACCCGGATGGGCATCCAGTGTGTGTAATTAGTGTTATCGGGTAGATAACGTTATCGGGTAGATAGCGTTATCAGTGATTGTGAGTCACCCGGTCTGGCGATCAACATCCAATGTGTTTAATTAGTATTATCGAGTAGATAGCGTTATCAGTGATTGCGAGTTACTCAGTTTATGCTGACGATTGGCATTCGGTGTTTGTGATTATTGTTTGAATGTATATACAGGGGGTTTGTAAAGAGTATGTTATGTTGTATATACAGGTTGTTTGTAAGAGAGGTCCCAGACACGTGGTTTCGAACAAGGTGTCATGGCAGCTATCACGTGAGGTGGTCAACGAGGTAACATGGCGGTTGTGAATCGATCATAACGTCTACGACGTGTACATCTTGTATATACAGGTTGTTTGTAAGAGAGGTCCCAAACACGTGGTGTCATGACAGCTACCACGTGATCCTTCGGTGGTCAACGAGGTATCATGGCGGTTGTGAATCGATCGATGTTGTAGCTACATCGCCGCCATCTTTTAATGAACCGATGAACTATCATACTTAAATGTCGATGTCAGACCAGTTAACTTCAAACGACTACATCTATGAATGAACCGATCAACCGTCATGCATACCTGTCAACGTCAGAAATGTTAACGTCAAGGGATGACATCTATTAGGCGACAATTCAAAATATGACTGATGTTATAGCTACATCACCGCCATCTCTTAATGAACTATCACACTTCAATGTCAATGTCAGAACAGTTAACTTCAAATGTTTACATCTATGAATGAACCGATCAACCGTCATGCGTAGCTGTCAACGTCAAAGGATGACATCTATGAGGTACACCTGCGTCATCACATTCAGTTTACACTAGCACGTGTAATTGAATACAATGGAGTCATTCATTAGGTAAACAAATAACAATAAGTGATATACTATAGTCTAGACTAGCCAGTAACCGAATTTAATTGTCGTTCCATTAGTCATTACTTACGTAAGCAGCTGTGAATACAATGGAGTCATTCATTAGGTCAACAAATAACAATAAGTGATATACAAGTCTAGACTTGTTAGTAAGCGAATTAGAACTGAGAGTTATGTTGACTACGAATTCAATTCTCGTTTCCTCAGTAATCTGTTACAGCTCAAACGAAACACATCGTTTTCACATATCCTGTGTGTGCTGTCTTCTATTGAACGGAAAATGTAAGTTTAATTCAATTATTTAATTCACTGCCATAAAAACATACTTGTTTTGTCTATTATTCAGAATAAACCTCTTATTAGCATTGAAACAGTTAAAAAATTATTCAATTCACATTCATAAAATAACAAGTACAAAATTGATTAATTATCTTTTATAAAATGACTGTTGTTCCAATTGTGTGTGTGTTACTAGCGTGTGTATATAGTCAATGAAATCATCAGTAATAATATGTCTCTTGAAGAATACACACGTAAATTGGAAGAATTAATATGTCTCTTGAAGAATACACACGTAAATTGGAAGAATTCGGTGCGAAAGTAAAAGCTTTGAGTAGAGATTTAAAATTTTAAGAGGACAAAAATATCGCTATAAGACAATTGAATAGTTTAAGTATTGGCGGAGAGGATGGTTATGTTAGAACCCAATTTTATAATCCTAACCTCAATTTTGAATGGAATCCTGTATACAAACGTTCCGAATCGAGTGGAACGTATTTATATATGTCCCAGGAAAGACCTGAGAAATGAATGTAATCGAACAGAATGGCAACCAATGAATTATCAAATGATTAACGAGAATCAACTAGAGGTAATCACATACATAGTTCTCGAAGCGATGCAGACCACCACCACCACCACCAATAACACATTCAATTATAAGCTCAAGCTATTATTTCCAAATGGTACAGAGGGGGATATTATGAAGTGGCAAACATTCACACCATCACCTACATCTGGCAAATGATCCGACGATCATCATGTTTACCACATCTCGTACAAAAGACAACTACACTCACATCATCTGCGATAGAAGGAGAAATACCCAAAATTTTCGCAATTTTGTATGTTATTTTATCTTCTTTATCAGTGTTATTATTGAAAATGTTTGTTGAAAATGTGAAGAAAGCTATTTACCATTTGAATAAATAATAATTATTATATAAAGGAGGTGTTTTATTGAAACAAACAAAAGATTGATATTAATAATATTTCAGAATAAAATACATATTATTTAGGTAGTATTACATTCAGAAACCACTGCTGTAATTTATCCACATGGTGAACTGCACACATGTATTTTCCACCATCATTACGATGATTCAGACAGGTCAAATTGTTTGTTTGCTCGAATTTCCCCGTTTCACATTGAGTACCATCGAAACTATGAACCTGAACGATGTGTGGGTGGATATCCAATTCTATACACTTCCTTCTCAAAAATTCTGCTTTTTGCTGTCCCCGGACATAAATATAGTCGACTGCACACAGGAGAATCGATTTAAGAATATTATTTATTTCTTCATAATCCACATTCCCAGATACATAATCGAGTCCATGATAAGACTTTTGTAAATACCATACGGATTTTCGCTCCTATGCATTTAGCGATGAATAAGATGTGTGCGGTTTGAATAAGGAATAATGACGTTTGAATCCAATTTGTATACACATTTCTTTTGGATGGAATGCATCGTCGAATTATCGAAACGATCGATTTTCATCGTTAACCACGATTATCAATCATTATTTAAATCAATCTGCTGTAGGATTGGAATCAAATTCGTGAAAAATTTTAAACAGACTCAGTAGGGAATTTTAAAACAATTTATTTTATATTCTAAAATTTTTATTAAATACTTACTTCAACAATCAATAATCGACAGATTTACAAAAACAACATTAATCACATTAAAGGCCCATTTAAGAGTTTCGTACACGAGTACAAGCGATGATATTTCGTCCCCTTCCTTCGAAAAAAAAATAATTTACAAAATTATTAGAACTTTCAATATGAAAGAACTTGAATTTTTCAAAATGCGTATCCAAGACAAGAAGGAAGGTAAGAAGATTTTCAAGGCCAATCTATTCACAGATTGTTTCATCGTACATAATTGAAATCTTTTCAAAAATAATACAAAAAAACCCGAATGTTTGAGATACATAGCTATTAGAACGTTCAATAATTTCACTTGGAATCCACAACTGATTTTATATACTTTTATACCACATATCGGAAAACATATATTTGCGAACAAAGAAACATCGTAATTTCGCTCTTTCCGTTTTCAAATCTCTGTCAAAAATTTGATATAGTAGGAAAGAATAGAAGTATCTCAGAATTAAATTCTATTCACAGGGCAAAATAATTTTGATTGACTGTCATCACCAACAATTTCTAAATATCAATTGCGATTTACTATGATCCATGAGATTATGAATATTTACTTTTTTTAACTACATGTATATTGGATCTTGGATGCGTAATTCTTATTCCGATTCCAATCTAATCTGCTTCATTATATTGATTCCGATTCTTAACAACTTCCACACTAATGAAGTTCTTTGTTTCAATCGAGTTTTGACTTCATTACGGATCACATGTTATGCAATTCTCCGTAAATGTAATATCTATATAGTTCAAGCAATACATGCAGAAATTAATACCTGGAAAAAAAAATATGAGCGTATAGCAAATTAAATTTAAAAAGGTGAGTTTCTGCAACTCGATCTGAAATGTCGAACATAACCTACAAAATTGGCAAAAATGCTGTTTTTCTTAAATAATTAAAAAACTATAGCTCGGATCGGAAATAGTTAAAGGAGAAAGTTGTAGGTATCAGATAGATAATTATTGATATCTTTCATACTTTTCGAGTTATATTGAAAAAACCGTTGAAATTTGGGGTACGCTTCCATATGTATTGTTTCCTGTACACATAGCCCATGGCAAGCTAAGATAGCACATTTTTTTCTTAATTTGAAATCATTATTTAAATCGATCTAGGAATGTAGATGCTACGGGTGTAGGATCGAATACCCCACCATTGTCTGCAGTGTTTCGGTACATCAATCGAAGATCATATTTCTTCCGGAAAGATATAGCTTTTCACTATAGCGAATTACTCCATACCTTGTTGAATGTGGAAAAATTTAATCCAAATATTTTCGGAATATAGTGTTCAAATATAAGCTTGTTCGATCAGTTGAAAGAAATTCTGAGTGAGATTTTATTGCGATAAACCAATCCAATTGTAGTCCTGTCAACTGAAGAAAATGAATTCGAGAAACTACTATTTGAGAGGGTACAAAACGTTTTTTCTTGGGAGGGTCCAAATGTTTTTTGGGAGGGTACAATCGTTCTTTGGGAGGATCCAATCGTTATTGGGAGGGTCTTTGAAAACAGTCACATCAGATTGTCATTAGTTACAAAACGTTTTTTCTTGGGAGGGTCCAAATGTTTTTTGGGAGGGTCCAAACGTTCTTTGGGAGGATCCAATCGTTATTGGGAGGGTCTTTGAAAACAGCCATATCACATTGTCATTAGATACAAAACGTTTTTTCTTGGGAGGGTCCAAATGTTTTTTTGGCAGGGTCCAAACGTTCTTTGGGAGGATCCAATCGTTATTGGGAGGGTGTTTGAAAACAGCCATATCACATTGTCATTAGTTAATCATCAACCACCATGCACGTTTGCGGGCAATGTCAAAGGGAATTTTCGAGAGCAAATGCGCTGAGGCGGCACAAGAAAAAACATTTCAAAACACACAGTTTCTCATGCAAGCATTGTGAAGCTACATTTTCTCGCCGAAACAATTTGAATCGTCATATTATGTTATTCCACAGTCGAGATAAAAGTATAATTCACTGGTCCAACCCAGATGTTCTACTGGACCGGTTAGAAGAAATCATTCCTCTACAAGGATATATCGAAGAGAAACGTGAAATAATTAATGAATTAAGAAGATTTTGTGATAAATGGTATTTGAATAAAAACTAGAAACGATTGATCGTTTTCCACTATTTTTTTCCATTATTTAAGTCAATGAAGATGCTATGGGTGTAGGATCGAATTTCATCTTCAGAATATCGATGATTCTCAGAGAGATTATTGGTGTGAAAGTTTGCGCGATTGCGATTTTGTTATGTTGGTTCGACGTAATTTTGCGAACGATGATTCAGAGAGATTGTTGGTGTGAAGGTTCGCCATCGAATATCATTACCCCTCATGGGGATTTTTCATGCATTGCAGACATTTCAAACTCTTCTAAAATCAAATCTAACTCGGAAAAAATATCTCCAGACGCCCGCGGCTAAGCCCGCTATCTTTGGAGAATATTTTGTTGCTACTGATTGATTTTTCTCGATTTAGTTGGAGCTTCACCTACAAATATTCATTTACCTTTGCGCAGATTGTTCCTGATATGGAGCATTTCACAACATAACATTTGCAATGTTGGTGGAGATATATTTTAGTTATATGTCTGATGAAACACCATGAAATGGGGGGGAATGGTTCGATTGCATGTTTTTCGATGGGAGTTGTTCTATAGTTTCCATTGCTTTCAGACACACGTTTTCCACATCATGCACTGCAGTTAGAACACTACGAACGAAATTGTTGTATACTGGATACATCATTACAACTGATTGTTTAATTCATTTGAATCCACACTGACCCTTCAATATTTATTCGTCCACGCTCAAATCATACAACATTGAATTTCCCGCTCAAACTGAATTGTTCGTAGAGCGCTTCTTCAAACGTTCTAATAATGCGATAGCGACTTTTTCACAGAATAGGTATTGCAATGACTGATTTTATATTTTTCCATTAACTTGTGATTAAAGTGCTTATTGAAGAATTATTCTCCACGATCGCCTTGCAGATTCCTAAGTTAACGATGTTCTTCCAGGAATATCAAACTAACCGCTTTTCGAACCTCAAAACAAGTAAACTTGAAAATGTAACATATAATTCTATTATATCAATATTTCCACATCCAACTCTGAATACAACTACCTTATTCATTGTTATTTTAGACTGAAATGTTTGTAGTGGTTAGAATTTCTCCAAAATGAACTAGAATTTTGCGAAGAGGAAATTGATTAAAATTTTGAATATCTCGGTTCACACTATCCATTTCGCTTAACATACTTTTATAAAATATGGAATGAATTATTATCGGTACGATTTCATCGTTTTCCACGATTGTTAATGATTATCCAAATCAAAACTCTCTAAACTAATGAAAAATTCACCAAATTTTAACTTGAGGATATCGATGAAATAATATTCATAATAATAATCTGCAGAATAATTAGAGCGATTCCTCTTAAACCCGCCAGTCTATTATTGCGTTATAAAATATGATGATTTGAATCGATCATTGTTCTAATTATTTATCAAACTATTATGCGATATAATAGAAGACAAACTCAGTTTCCCTTCAGCTAGATATCATTCGTTCACAATACAATTTCTCTAATATTGTAGAAACTTTGATAATGATTCAAATGTTCACATGTTATATAAAAATCGAATGAATAGTTTAAAATATCTGAATATTTGGAATATCGATGATTCAGATATCATATTCGATTGAGTATACTGATGTTGTAGCTATATAGCCTTCCATTAATAAGCCAATGAACTAGTTGAATGTCAATGTCAATGTTAGTGTACCTGCATCATCACATTCTGTTCATACTGATATGAGAACGCAAACGCGTGTGAGTGTAGACAAATAACAATGAGTGAATCATTTGTACTACATACAATCTGTTAATTCAAGTTTTTGGATGATATGACTGATGATTTGAATTCCACAGTCATTTGATCTGATTTATCAATAAAACAGTGCTTTCTATACGCAAAATACACATTAAAATTAATAATTCTATTTCAGACTAATAATAATAATACATTTTATAAACTTATATAGATATAAAAAAAGAAGGAAGTACCCTGTTCACCTCCATTTAAAGGTATAGGATCCACCAGTTTTAGATTGAATTTTCCTCAACTGCAAAAGAATGAAAAATATATTAGTATAATCAATATAAGAACTGAAAATGTGCATACCTCCACAATCAAAACTGATAAATCCTCACCCGTGCCATATATAGACAGCTCATCAATATCTTCTTTCGGCGGTGATAGTGTTGTTGAGGGTGGTAGTGGATGTAGATTCGATCTAGAGGACGATGGAGGTGGTGTTGATTGATCTCTGTAAACAGTAAAATGATGTTCCAGGAATTCCTATAGTAATTAGAATTAAATAACTAACTTTATTTGATCATCATCATCAATTATGATGGAGGTGATAGGAGTAAGTGGGAACTACCTTTTTTGTTTCTTCCTATTGATATTGGATGAGGGACTTGTTGATCTCTTTCTACATCCACTAAAATTGCGTTGAAGAATTAAAAGAAGAATATCGAATACAACAGAATGAAACTTACTTTTCATTTTTAATCCTTGTTGATGATTGCATCCTGCCAACACTGTTATTATTGTCAGCTCTATAAGAAATTTATTATTAGTTTCAACAATGTATGATTATATTTTTCCTAATGAACTTACACATTAGGTAATTCATTAATTAAAACGTCTTCTAAGTGACATTTCCCTGCATTATAAAAAGCAGTTGTATGTACTTCATTGATAATAATCTCTCTCCCGTCGTTCAGGGTACACCTCTCTATTTCCCCATCGTTCATCGTTAATTTACTGTCAACAAATTATAATTAAAAATCTTTAGAATGATGTAAAGAATAGAGAACATACCCTCTAATCGAATTATCTTCATTCAAAACTACTAATGTGCTATGAGTCCCTACAGGGTCATCATTATATTTTGAAATAGTCCCATCATTCTTACTCATATATACAATATAACCACTGAAAAATTAGTAAAAAGATATGAAATTTTATTAATAGATATTTCTTAATGAAACTTACTTTTCAGATAAATATACAGGTGAATCAACCGGTGGTGTATATCTATTTGTCAGTTGTTCCATCAAATCATACATCATACTTAAAAAGAGATGATTTCAAAATTTTAACGAAAGAATTTTCAGAGCTATCAAATCAGAAACTTGAACTGCTAATGAGGGAAGGTGTTTTTCCCTAATTGGAATTAGGAGAAAATGTGTTTCTTTGTTTTGAAAATATATTAAAATTCCTTTGAATCAAATTAAAAATGAAATCTATTCAATAACTAATGGAAAAATTAAAACGAAATTATTTCAAAAAATATTAAGATCTGAAAAAGTTAACTTCATAATCAATGAATATTGATCTGAAAGAAAAATAGGTTCATTGAAATTAGTGAAATGATATTTTTAAGTTGTGAAAACATCATGAATTTTCTTTCATATATTAGGTTAAAAACATATTTAATCAATACTTCCTTTCGGTAAATTATATTTTACAATTGATAAAAATAGCATCTGATGAATAATTGTTGTCATCTATAAAGTTTATGTTTTTCCCTAATTGAAATTAGGAGAAAATGTGTTTCTTGGTTTTGAAAACATATTAAAATTCCTTTGAATCAAATTAAAATTGATAAAAATGATAACTATTCAATAACTAATAGAGAAATCAAAACGAAATTATTTCGAAAAAATATTAAGATCTGAAAAAGCTAACATCATAATCAATGAATATTGATCTGAAAGAAAAATTGGTTCATTGAAATTAGTGAAATGATATTTTTAAGTTGTGAAAACATCATACATTTTTTTTCATATATTAGGTTAAAAACATATTTAATCAATACTTCCTTTCGGTAAATTATATTTTACAATTGATAAAAATAGCAACTGATGAATAATTGTTGTCATCTATAAAGTTTATGTTTTTCCCTAATTGAAAGAAAATGTGTTTCTTTGTTTTGAAAACATATTAAAATTCCTTTGAATCAAATTAAAATTGATAAAAATGATAACTATTCAATAACTAATAGAGAAATCAAAACGAAATTATTTCGAAAAAATATTAAGATCTGAAAAAGCTAACTTCATAATCAATGAATATTGATCTGAAAGAAAATTTGGTTCGCTAATGAGGAAAGGTGTTTTTCCCTAATTGAAATTAGGAGAAAATGTGTTTCGTTGTTTTGAAAACATATTAAAATTCCTTTGAATCAAATTAAAATTGATAAAAATGATATCTATTCAATAACTAATAGAAAAATTAAAACGAAATTATTTCAAAAATATTAAGATCTGAAAAAGTTAACTTCATAATCAATGAATATTGATCTGGAAGGAAAATTGGTTCATTGAAATTAGTGGAAATGATATTTTTAAGTTGTGAAAACATCATAAATTTTCTTTCAATCACAACTAGTTTTTCATATATTAGGTTAAAAACATATTTAATCATAACTTCCTTCGGTAAATTATATTTTACAATTGATGAAAATAGCATCTAATGAATAACAGGAAAATTGAAACTTACCTTGAAACAGCTGAACACAAATGATTTCTCGTACATTAAACACTACTATATATAGGCAAATTTTATATTACCTAAGGAAAAAAGCAGACGCCTTTGATTAAATTGTTGTTGTGAATGAATGATATCTAGCTGAAAGGAAACTGAGTTTGTCTTCTATTATATCGCATAATATTTTGATAAATAATTAGAACAATGATTGATTCAAATCATCATATTTTATAACGCAATAATAGACTCGCGGGTTTAAGAGGAATCGCTCTAATTATTCTGCAGATTATTATTATGAATATTATTTTATCGTTATCCTTTGTGAATGAATGATATCTAGCTGAAGGGAAACTGAGTTTGTCTTCTATTATATCGCATAATAGTTTGATAAATAATCAGAACAATGATTGATTCAAATCATCATATTTTATAACGCAATAATAGACTAGCGGGTTTAAGAGGAATCGCTATAATTATTCTGCAGATTATTATTATGAATATTATTTCATCGAAATCCTCAAGTTAGAATTTGGTGAATTTTTCATTAGTTTAGAGAGTTTTGATTTGGATAATCATTAACAATCGTGGAAAACGATGAAATCGTTTCGATAATAATTCATTCCATATTTTATAAAAGTATGTTAAGCGAAATGGATATTGTGAACCGAGATATTCAAAATTTTAATCAATTTCCTCTTCGCAAAATTCTAGTTCATTTTGGAGAAATTCTAACCACTACAAACATTTCAGTCTAAAATAACAATGAATAAGGTAGTTGTATTCAGAGTTGGATGTGAAAATATTGATATGATAGAATTATATGTTACATTTTCAAGTTTACTTGTTTTGAGGTTCGAAAAGCGGTTAGTTTGATATTCCTGGAAGAACATCGTGAACTTAGGAATCTGCAAGGCGATCGTGGAAAATAATTCTTCAATAAGCACTTTAATCACAAGTTAATGGAAAAACATAAAATCAGTCATTGCAATACCTATTCTATGAAAAAGTCGCTATCGCATTATTAGAACGTTTGAAGAAGCGCTCTACGGACAATTCAGTTTGAGCGGGAAATACAATGTTGTATGATTTGAGCGTGGATGAATAAATATTGAAGGGTCAGTGTGGATTCAAATGAATTAAACAATCAGTTGTAATGATGTAACCAGTATACAACAATTTCGTTCGTAGTGTTCTAACTGCAGTGCATGATGTGGAAAACGTGTGTCTGGAAGCAATGGAAACTATAGAACAATTCCCATCGAAAAACATGCAATCGAACCATTCCCCCCCATTTCATGGTGTTTCATCAGACATATAACTAAAATATATCTCCACCAACATTGCAAATGTTATGTTGTGAAATGCTTCATATCAGGAACAATCTGCGCAAAGGTAAATGAATATTTGTAGGTGAAGCTCCAACTAAATCGAGAAAAATCAATCAGTTGCAACAAAATGTTCTCCTAAGATAGCGGGCTTAGCGGCGGGCGTCTGAAGATAGTTTTTCCGAGTTAGATTTGATTTTAGAAGAGTTTGAAATGTCTGCAATGCATGAAAAATCCCCATGAGGGGTAATGATATTCGATGGCGAACCTTCACACCAACAATCTCTCTGAATCATCGTTCGCGAAATTGCGTCGTACCAACATAACAAAATCGCAATCGCGCAAACTTTCACACCAATAATCTCTCTGAGAATCATCGATATTCTGAAGATGAAATTCGATCCTACACCCATAGCATCTTCATTGACTTATATAATGGAAAAAAATAGTGGAAAACGATCAATCGTTTCTAGTTTTTATTCAAATACCATTTATCACAAAATCTTCTTAATTCATTAATTATTTCACGTTTCTCTTCGATATATCCTTGTAGAGGAATGATTTCTTCTAACCGGTCCAGTAGAACATCTGGGTTGGACCAGTAAATTATACTTTTATCTCGACTGTGGAATAACATAATATGACGATTCAAATTGTCTCGGCGAGAAAATGTAGCTTCACAATGCTTGCATGAGAAACTGTGTGTTTTGAAATGTTTTTTCTTGTGCCGCCTCAGCGCATTTGCTCTCGAAAATTCCCTTTGACATTGCCCGCAAACGTGCATGGTGGTTGATGATTAACTAATGACAATGTGATATGGCTGTTTTCAAATACCCTCCCAATAACGATTGGATCCTCCCAAAGAACGTTTGGACCCTCCCAAAAAACATTTGGACCCTCCCAAAAAAAAACGTTTTGTAACTAATGACAATGTGATATGGCTGTTTTCAAAGACCCTCCCAATAACGATTGGATCCTCCCAAAGAACGTTTGGACCCTCCCAAAAAACATTTGGACCCTCCCAAGAAAAAACGTTTTGTAACTAATGACAATCTGATATGACTGTTTTCAAAGACCCTCCCAATAACGATTGGATCCTCCCAAAGAACGTTTGAACCCTCCCAAAAAACATTTGGACCCTCCCAAGAAAAAACGTTTTGTACCCTCTCAAATAGTAGTTTCTCGAATTCATTTTCTTCAGTTGACAGGACTACAATTGGATTGGTTTATCGCAATTAAATCTCACTCAGAATTTCTTCTGAAGTGAAGAATTGGATATCCACCCACACATCGTTCAGGTTCATAGTTTCGATGGTACTCAATGTGAAACGGGGAAATTCGAGCAAACAAACAATTTGACCTGTCTGAATCATCGTAATGATGGTGGAAAATACATGTGTGCAGTTCACCATGTGGATAAATTACAGCAGTGGTTTCTGAATGTAATACTACCTAAATAATATGTATTTTATTCTGAAATATTATTAATATCAATCTTTTGTTTGTTTCAATAAAACACCTCCTTTATATAATAATTATTATTTATTCAAATGGTAAATAGCTTTCTTCACATTTTTAACAAACATTTTCAATAATAACACTGATAAAGAAGATAAAATAACATACAAAATTGCGAAAATTTTGGGTATTTCTCCTTCTATCGCAGATGATGTGAGTGTAGTTGTCTTTTGTACGAGATGTGGTAAACATGATGATTGTCGGATCATTTGCCAGATGTAGGTGATGGTGTGAATGTTTGCCACTTCATAATATCCCCCTCTGTACCATTTGGAAATAATAGCTTGAGCTTATAATTGAATGTGTTATTGGTGGTGGTGGTGGTGGTCTGCATCGTTTCGAGAACTGTGTATGTGATTACCTCTAGTTGATTTTCGTTAATCATTTGATAATTCATTGGTTGCCATTCTGTTCGATTACATTCATTTCTCAGGTCTTTCCTGGGACATAGATAAATACGTTCCACTCGATTCGGAACGTTTGTTCACAGGATTCCATTCAAAATTGAGGTTAGGATTATAAAATTGGGTTCTAACATGACCTTCCTCTCCGCCAATACTTAAACTATTCAATTGTCTTATAGCGATATTTTTATCTTCGTAAAATTTTAAATCTCTACTCAAAGCTTTTACTTTCGCACCGAATTCTTCCAATTTACGTGTGTATTCTTCAAGAGACATATTAATTCTTCCAATTTACGTGTGTATTCTTCAAGAGACATATTAATACTGATGATTTCATCGACTATATACACACGCTAGTATAAACATCATACCTTAGATTTCTTATTACTTGAGCTCCAAAAATTCAAGTCTAAAAGCCGGGTTGCTTTTATTAACATCCTCTTTTCCCCTGTATATCAAAATCAAACAAGGTTTCATGTTGATTTGTTCCAAAATTGGGATAATCTGATTGGTCAGTCGATTGGGTAGGAACATAGAGAATTCATCGAACTCGAGCAATACGGATTCACCAAATTTGGTTCTTACTACTTTCGCTTGAAGTATTGTATAATGCTTATTGATTTCGAGTTCTGGAACTCTCCTCAATGGTTTTATCTCCAAAAGAGCACAATGATTAAGTTTTGTTAGATCCATCATAAATCTGAAACAATATGAATAAAATTGAGGATTTTTAAATTCGTATAATACACACACACAATTGGAACAACAGTCATTTTATAAAAGATAATTAATCAATTTTTTACTTGTTATTTTATGAATGTGAATTGAATAATTTTTTAACTGTTTCAATGCTAATAAGAGGTTTATTCTGAATAATAGACAGAACAAGTATGTTTTTATGGCAGTGAATTAAATAATTGAATTTAACTTACATTTTCCGTTCAATAGAAGACAGCACACACAGGATATGTGAAAACGATGTGTTTCGTTTGAGCTGTAACAGATTACTGAGGAAACGAGAATTGAATTCGTAGTCAACATAACTCTCAGTTCTAATTCGCTTACTAACAAGTCTAGACTTGTATATCACTTATTGTTATTTGTTGACCTTATGAATGACTCCATTGTATTCACAGCTGCTCACGTAAGTAATGACTAATGAAATGACAATTAAATTCGGTTACTAGCAAGTCTAGACTATAGTATATCACTTATTGTTATTTGTTTACCTAATGAATGACTCCATTGTATTCAATTACACGTGCTGAATGTGATGACGCAGGTCATAGATGTCATCCTTTGACGTTGACAGGTACGCATGACGGTTGATCGGTTCATTCATATATGTAGTCATTTGAAGTTAACTGTTCTCACATTGACATTGAAGTATGATAGTTCATTAAGAGATGGCGGTGATGTAGCTATAACATCAGTCATATTTTGAATTGTCGCCTCATAGATGTCATCCCTTGACGTTAACATTTCTGACGTTGACAGGTATGCATGACGGTTGATCGGTTCATTCATAGGTGTAGTCGTTTGAAGTTAACTGGTCTGACATTGACATTTAAGTATGATAGTTCATCAGTTCATTAAAAGATGGCGGCGATGTAGCTACAACATCGATCGATTCACAACCGCCATGATACCTCGTTGACCACCAAAGGATCACGTGGTAGCTGCCATGACACCACGTGTTTGGGACCTCTCTTACAAACAACCTGTATATACAACATAACACACTCTTTACAAACAACCAAAGTCGCAATCACTGATAACGTTATCTACCCGATAACACCAAGTACACACACTGGATGCCCGACAGGGTCACTGATAACGCTATCTAGCCGATAACGTTATCTACCCGATAACACTAATTACACACACTGGATGCCAGACCGAGTCACTGATAACGCTATCTAGCCGATAACGTTATCTACCCGATAACACACATCGCCAGCACAGACCGGAAGTGGAGACCTGATAATAGCAAACATCGGAGCTCAGACCGGAAGTGACGTCACACTTCCTGTCCCAAAGGTAGTGGACTGTATCTACTGATGATGTATTGGTTAGCGTTCTTATCCAAATTTAAAACCTCTGTCTATGTATTGAAAATAAATTGTAATTATAAGTAGGTAGGTATTGGTAAATTGGTTAGTGGTAGGTTAGATTACCCAAATATATTTTGAAAGATAGATATATTTAATTAGTATTTATTTAATTACGATGCTATTCAATTAGAAGTCAAAATAAGATTTGTGCACAATATTGATTCCTAACTTAATATCAAAGTACGTCAATATGCTAAAGGAGCTCCTGGGTTATCATGTATTTGATTTAACTTTATTTGTTAAATGTTGGTAGGTTTGTATATTCTGGAGTAAATCAAGACCGGGAATTTCTACATTTTTGTGGGTATTACACATGAACTTAGCTTCATTTACTAATTGTATTGGTTATATGAAGCTCTCAGCTTCATCCAGACCGGTATTGCTTGGAGTAAGAATTAGGTTCAAGGTTTTACCTTTGGACAGGGATAAGAGGCTATTATTTCCATCAATGTGTAATATGTATTGTTTATTTTGAGAAG
This sequence comes from Endomychus coccineus, assembly GCA_958510875.1. Lineage (NCBI taxonomy): Eukaryota > Metazoa > Arthropoda > Insecta > Coleoptera > Endomychidae > Endomychus > Endomychus coccineus. The sequence continues at coordinate 78,139,208 of OY294069.1, read as the reverse complement.
TAGAAGCTTGGTGCTCTGAAAAATCATGCATTTCTAAATCGTTGGTTTTAACATTGATATTTTGTGTTTCAGGTGTGCTACTACCCTTTAGCAGCGAAATTATGAGTCTAATGCTTATGTACATGATGAAAATTATTAAAGCGGTTATGATGGGTCCAATGAGAATGTCATGATGAACAGCGTTTTGAGGGGTGTTGGTGATTGTTTGTCCGTGAACAGTGGGAACTGTTGCTATAATAGCAGGATTTCTTCGGAATATGAGATAAGCTACAGCAACGGAGATAATGCAATTCCAGATGAAGAAAACTGAATCACCATGGAGTCCGTACCTCGCAGAATATGTAAGCTCTTCTGGAGGGAGATTTTGTGAAGATTCTTTGATTTCTTTATATGTACCTGCCGAACTTGTTAAATTTAAATGGGGTACGTTAAGTGCCCAATTTTGATTCAAACATTCACTTATTTTAAGTTAGACCATGTTGCTGGTATAGTGTGAGTCATTTCAGCTTGCTGAGGGAAATTGCCTTGACAAGGGTATCTTTGTGGTATCACGGTGAAGTTTTCAGACATAAGCTTACAATTAAGTGGCGGCAATTTAATTTTTAAGCTCCAGGGGTTGTATAGGCTGAAGAAGGTATAGTGTGTGAGGTTGTATTGCAATGAATGATAATGTTGGGTTCAGGATGTGTTAGGAACTTCTTCTTCAATTTCTGTTATCAACATTGCTGTTGAGGTGTGGCAAACCATTGGGCAGTGGTTACTAATATCTTCAACAGATGTAGCTAGATAATTTGGTGGCACAAGCTGGACCTTGTAGTAAATCGCCAGAAAATCTTGGCAAGTAACACAACTTATCATGAAAGGGTTTACAGTGATGTAATCCTGTTCCTGAAATTTGTCGAATTGTGTATTCGTTAAAAGTGTTTGAGCGGGCTGCTAAATATAATGTATCGTGTTGAATTTTACATGTTTGGTTGAACCAAGCAAAAGGAGCGGTAATTGATTCAAAAAGTTGCCATGTTACATTTTCTTGTGAAATTGGAATTTTCAAATGGATTAAAAATGGATTAAGACTGTCTCTTGTAGAAATGTACAGTCACAAATTGGTAGTTGATAGTACCTAGTCTATTTTCGAGATAGCCAGTCCTTGAGCGTACAATTTTAGTTCTTCTTCTAACAATAGTAAATCTTGTTGTAAAGATAAAATAATTACAGGCATTTGATGTTGTTTACATGAATTGATTATGCTCTGACGTTTAATAGTTCTAGTGAGTTGAATTATTTTTTTGAGATTTGAAAATGCATGAGATAAACTTGAAAATATTAACTCATCTTGTTCTTCTGCTATTGTGTTATACGTAATTCTTTGATTATTTATGAAATTTTCTAAAATATGAATATGAGCTTCAGTTTGTTTGAAATTTTTTGCAATATCCTGCTCATAAGCCTTGAACTATTTTGAGTTTTCAGTGATCTGTTTTATTCAGTTTGAATAGATTTGCCCTTAATCTGTTTTCATTTGTAACTCTGACTAATTCAGATTGGAAAGTTTTACCTCTATCACTCAAAATTTCTCGAGGTGTGCCATGTTTTGTGATTATTCTTCCCAAAATGAATTTAGCGATATGTTCACTCTTGCCATTAACTAATGCTTGAGTTTCAGCGTAATCCGTAGCTACGATAATGAATGTTTTACCGTTTCTACTGCTGCAAAACGGACCAAGTATGTTTATGCCTATTTTGTCAAAAGGGTTTCCAACAGGAATTGGCTGTAATAAACCTACAGGTTTCCTGTTCTTCTGACCTTTTCGTGCTTGACAGTCTGGACAACCTTTAACAAATTTATCGATATCTTTATGCGTTGACCAGTAAAACCTATTTTTTATTTTGTGAGAAGTCTTGGTTGTGCCAAGATGACCTGATGCTTGTTCACTATGTAGGCTATAGATACTTTCATCAATAAGGAGTTTTGGTACTACCAATAAGTAGTCTCGACCCTCTTGATTTGGGTTAATCCTGTATAAAGTCCCATCAATAAGCCGAAAATTATTTGCTTGTTTTGTGAAGCCAATTGTTGCTGATTCATGTTTTGAGTTTCACAAAATATTTATCAGTGGATTCAATTGTTCGTCCAATTTTTGGTACTTTGTGAATTCAATAGAATCGATTAGATAGGTATGCACCTCTTCAGTATCGTGTTCAACTTCCTCAGTTGCTTCTAATACAGGATACCTTGATAAACAGTCAACATCTTTATGATTTATTCCACTTTTGTGGACAATTGAATAATCAAATTCGGATAGTTTGATAGCCCATCTCGTAAGGCGACCTGTGGGGCTTTTTAGTGATTTCAAGTAGCATAACACATGATGATCTGTTACGATTTTAACTGGCTTCCCATAGATTAGGTGTCTCAAATATGAAAGTCTCCAAATAGCCGATAAACCCTCAAGTTCAGAAATTGTGTAATTTTGCTCAGCTTTTGTTAAACTGCGGCTTATATAAGCAATTGGATGAACTTTGTCATCCGCCCCTAATTGTAGTAATATTACAGCAATGCCATATTGGCAAGAGTCTACTCTTAGCTCACATTCTTTTAAAGGATCAAAATGTTGTAATACTGAGGCTGTTATCATTTTATTTTTCAATTCGTCGAAAGCGATTTGATGTTCTTGGGTCCAGTTGAATTTGATATCTTTTTTGGTTGCTTTGTGCAAAGTATGTGCAATTTTAGCAAAGTTATGTATGAATTTTCTATAGTAGTTACAAAGACCTATGAAACTTTGAACTCCCTTTATGTTTCGAGGTGTTGGAAAATGTTCAATAGCCGCTAGTTTGTCTTCATCAAGGGCTAACCCTTCAACTCCCACAAAGTGACCTAATAATTTAACCTTACTCTGAATTACATTTGCTAGGCTTTAAAGTGAGTCCTGCTTGACTTAGTCGCTGGAAAACATTTTCCAGTTTTTCTAAATGTTCCTCAAAAGTTTCTGAGAATATAATAATATCATCTAAATAGATGAGAATAACTTTCCATTTCATTCCCTGAAATACTTTGTCCGCAAGCTCTTGAAAAGTTGCAGGTGCATTGCATAGACCAAAAGGTAACACATTGAATTCGTATAATCCCTGACCCTGAGTTATAAATGCCGTGTATGCCTTGTGTTCCTCTTTTATTTGTACTTGCCAGTAACCACTAAACATATCTTATGTTGTAAAATATTTTGCGTTTCCTAGATAAGTTAAAATATCGTCAATGTTTGGCAGTGGGTACATAGATCTTTTCGTTACATTATTGATATGCCTATAGTCGATGTAAAAACGAACTGTGCCATCTTTCTTTTTTACTAATACGATTGGACTAGACCAGGGTGAATGACTTGGCCTAATGATATTATTTTGTAGCATTTCCTGTATTTGTTCGTCAATTATTTGCTTTTCTTTGTGGGAAACTTTGTGAGGTAAGGTCTTGATTTGATAGGTTTATCAGTTTCAATAATAATTTCGTGTTCGGTTAAGTCATTAGTACCCATTGATTTGGTTATTTTAGAAAACGCGTTGGGATATTTTTCTAATAAAGAAATAAGCTTAAGTTTCTCTTCTAAATTATTGATATTGTCTAAGTTATGGTCTTGTAGTGTTACAGATTCGTCAGTTTCTTCAGTATACAGAAAAATACTCTCGTTGTTTAGATTTGGTGCAGCTTTTTAAAAATAAAAACCTATTAAGTACCTTTAAAAAGCTTGATATTTATGTGAGATCTGGAAACGATATTCACGTATAACTGCTTATTTTCTAAATAAGGTTCACTAGTGCATAATAACCCTCTGGGAATTAAAAAAGATTCATTCGCCTCGTAGTAAAGTGTGGATAGTACCTCAGGCGGGAATTTCAGAATATTATGTAATAGATTTACTTTGATTTTGTCTAAAAAAATAGGCTTTATAAGCATTTAGTTTGAAACTAGTAATGTTATTATCAAGCGTGGGTTGTAAATTGTAGCATATAGGCGATATATTTGTATTTTGTTTGTGGAAATTTACGCTAGATGTTTTGTTGTTGATATCAAGTTGAACTGTAGATGAATTGAAATCAATTATGGCCCTATGTTCTTGTAAAAAACATGTGCCTAAGATTAAAGGCTTGGGTAATGAATCGATTACTAGGGCATTACACTCCATAAATTCACCAGCAATTCTTAGTTTAAAACATACTTCACCTACAGAATTAATTTTGTGACCTCCTGCGGTAATAAGAACTTTATTTGTGATTTTGATCGGTAAATGCTTTACTAAATCTCTTAAAACAATATTTTGGCTACATCCAGTGTCTAAAACTATTTCGATAATTCCTGAATTGTTAATATTACCCTTAATGATTAGAATATTATTTGACACTGAACCATTCACATTATGAAGGACGACCTCAAGGGATTTTAGTGTCGTCCCCTCTCGTTTGGGGGTTGTCTGTTAGTTTCGTTTTTAGTTGTGACCTTATTTTCTCTATAATTTGAATTTGTATTACACACTGATGTGTAATGTCCAACCCTATTACAGTTAGAACAGATTGGTCTACCTTCTTTTGTTCTAGTCTGTGGTATGTCATTTTGTTTAAATCTATCGTTTCTGTTTTGATTCGGAAAATGAACGTTAGGTTGGTTAGTCTTTTAAGAATTGTATGTGGTAAGTCTGTAATTATTTGTATTTTCATACGTAGGTTTGTTATAATTGGGATTTTGATTTTGTCCATAATATCGAAGGTTTGTTGTAATTAGTATTTTGGTGATATGTGGATTTTTGGGTATTTTGAAAATTTTGGGGAAATTGTCTTTGATATGAAGTACAAGGGATAGGTTGTGCATAGAGTTTTTTGGATTCTGTTGCGAGTGTGGCTGACTTAATGCAAGAAAAGCGTGATTAGTCATGTGTGTACTTATTGCACGTTGTTTAATGTCGCTTAGTTTCAAAACTAATGCTTTAAGTTGGTCCATATTCATTCCAGAGGAGCTCAACATATAATAGCTTTCATAATAAGTCGGATGTAAGCCATTTTCAAAGTGATCCTTGAATATATCGCATGCCATATTCGGATCGACTTCATTTGACAATGATAAAAAGTCGTAGAAATATTGTTTTATGTCCTCATTATCTTGATGCTTTTTCGTATTAAAACGAAATTTGATTTTTCTCAAAGGGTGTTCGCCACCGAATTCTTCACAGAATTCTCCCGATATCTGTTCCCAAATTTTATTATTGTTAGCTGGTGCAGCTAAATATCTAGCATACCAGTCAATAGCTGCTCCTTCTAGAAAGCTGCCTAAATAATTTATTTTAGATGCATCATTTCAGCCATTTGCTGAGGCTGAACGATCATAACTTCTTATGAAAGTTGTGGGGTTGCTTGTGCATGGGTTGAATAAAGGTGGTGACAAAAATTTAGGTACTGTAGGTGACCTACCAGCAGTTGTAACATCTGCCAGTGTTATGTTGTGAGCCATTTTGCGTGTTGGTGACTTAAGAAGTGATTGTTGTCTTGTGAATCCAGTATGTGCTTCTAAGTTACTTGGGGAATTATCACCAAATTGTGCCGTTCGTCTAACTACTGTGTGTAATCCAGCTTCTTCTTGCCAAGGAGTAGTATGTGAAGGACTATCAAAGTCAATCATGCTTAAGTCACCTAAGCCGCTAATTAAGTCGGTTGGGGTGGATCATTTTGATTTAGTAGGGTTTCTGTGTGTTATGAAGGCATTTCCAAGTAGGTACTTCTGTACTGCGAAAGTTACGTTCAAAATGAGTGTCTGTTTTATCTTCGACAGTTAACTTTAATCTAATGTCTGCATTTTTGCTTTAGCTCTTGTGAAAGGTTTGTCATTTGACATGTCAAACAGTCAGTAGTCATTGGCTTGTTGAAAATACATACAAAAGACAAAAACTTAAAGTAATGTTCTGTCAGATATCCCAGCATATTATTTGAAAACGTGGATGATATTACCTGAACAATTATGTTTCAATTATGTGAAACAATGATGATAGTAGAAAGGTTGATTATACTGTATAGAAAATGAAAAAGTATGTACAAAATAAAAATTAATGAATGGAGAATTAATTTTAATTAGATATTATACAAGAATCACATCCCAGTGATGATTAAATAATAAATAATAAAAATATTTATTAAGCATTTTTCAATTAGTGAATTATGTGTATTGAGTTTAGTTCAATAATTTTGATTAAGATCCTACAGAGAACTTTCTCCTTAACATATCTAAATATGCCAACAAGAAAAGAACGGCATGCCACGCGCCAGTATTTTGGTAGAGCTGAATGTTTCAAATGTATATTGGTTTGGGGGCGAGAGGCATGGCGTATCCCTGAGGATTCTTGTTTTTGAAATATTTTAAATGTAATTTGGAATAAACAACATTGGTGAAACTAACTCAATAGAATTTATTAAAACAAATTAACAAATAAAAATAAGAGACGACGCTATGTAAAATGAGTACGTTAAATAATTTGATTAATGAAATACAAATAAATCGAATATTAGCTTAGTTAATTTAAAAGACATGGTAATGAATAGTTTTGAAAACAGTTTGATTGAATCATTAATTCTCCATTCAATGTGAATGAAAAAACATTACTTACATTATTAACATCGATGCGTACACACGCGAGAAGAAAGTTCGAATATCCCAATTTTCCTATGTCGGTGACTTATATAAACTTTTGATGAAATGCAGCAATTCAGGATTCGCACGGTGAATGAACTTGTCCGGCAGAGGGATGGACCCTAATGCTGACATTACAGTTTTACTTATTATTTGCAATATAAAAGTATCTGAGAATGAAATTAACACCGACTGACAGGAAATGGTTTTGAAGTAAGTTTTGTAATAAGATAAATTGAAATAAGTTATCTGAAAGATTATAATAGGAATAAAAATTATTTACAATATTGAAGAAGAATAAAGATTGGTAATAATTGAATTTGGTAAAATCGGAAACGTGACAATATCCTACTTTAGTGTGAAAAGTACGAGCAGAAACGAATAGAACTCAACTTGGAATCCAGTTTGTCTTCTATTCTGAAGTTAAATAGTGCGTGCGTGAGAAAAACAATAAAACTCGTATATGATAGAGATTTATACAAACAGATCTAATTTGCTTATTTTTATTTTTCCTCCCTCTAATTCTAGTTTTTATATCTGTACCCATTGTGTATGGGACAAATCTATGCGTGAGCTCAAGCTACTGCTCTGAAACATTTTAAATGTCCTTTTGGAATATATCTGAACACCTGATTTAGTAGACTGCTGCTCGTAAGATTCTGCTGCCCCTCCCTCTAGTTCTCCATCATTGAAATGTACTTCGTGAAAGCTTTCCCGTTTGAATCAAGCACCTTCACCACTTTCTAACAGAAGCAATAGCTTAGCTACTTCAGCTGTTTGATGTGCATTCCCAGTCAATCTAAAAATAGAATCAATTGGAATGTCAATCAATCATGGTGGAATAATGGGAATAATGATAATAGTAAGACTATGATATAATAACTAAAGCAGAAATAATAGAAGGTAATGAAAAATGAAATGTAAAAAATCGAGTTAAAGTTGCATTGTCGACTGCAAATTCTCCCTTCACATGTTTCTTCAGTATGACCCATGAATTTGGCCACTTGATGTAGTTATTCTATTACCCTGAGCGCCACCTGCTTTGGAACGAACAGAACTAAAACGAACCCACAATCAAGAATCCAGGCACTAGGGGGTGGATGAAAGTTGATGGATACTTAGAAAAATAAGACAAAGTCTAATTTGGTTCTATTCCCAGTAGGAATCTGAAATAACAGTTTGAACAAGATACAATTATTGTAATGAACAAAGTAATATTCGGAATAATGAAAATTGAAGATACAAGTTGAATTGTATGAAGTAATTGAATATATAGGTATGAAAATCAGAAACTTTAGGTTTCGGCAAATAAATGAAATTAATGTAATATAAATTTAGTTATGAACCTTTGAGGTCGATTACATCAAATGAGAGAAGTTATTGAAACACAAGTTTAGTCAGATAGCAAAAATCAGTAGAATGAAAATATGGTCATTCAAACTAAAAAACGTTACCGTCCCTGGAACTTGAAGGAGCTGGAAGTAGGTTCTGTTAGGAAATTCCCTATACCGTTACGGGTGAAAGAACAGAGGCACCACAATCGTTCAGACCCTGTAAATACAACAACGAGCAGTATCTTGGCACAAGTTCGAGGTACAAATAACTAAATCAGTAGGAATAACTAACACGATCTCACAACTGATTATGTTATCTCCCAAATTGTATAAGCACTATGTAATAACAAATTTGATAGGTTGAAGAGAACATTATTAACAATAATTAGATCTGAAGGAAAGTTGAGAAGATTGAATTGCTTATTATGTTACAACAATTCATATTAAAAATTATAGAGACAAAGGTAGTACGAAAGAGAATTATGAATAACATGTTAGAAATTGTTAAAGGGCATAAATATAATGATTTACTTGATTTGAGTCTGAATAATGAATTGAAGTTTGCAATTTATATGGTAATTTGAAAAAGAGTAACAGTGATATCACTGACACCTCAAGAAGCAGTAAATTAGATCCGTGCTTTTTTATGTCTACTCAGATCAATATTTTAAGTAATAAATGACCCACTAGTCTAATATGACTTGTGTAACTTAATGTACAAGGTCAGGATAGGTGATTCTCAAAATCACGTACCCCGTATCACATGCCAGGTTGAACAAGAGGAACGAAAATATGATATTACCAATCTGCTTACTACTCGTCAAATTATTTTCGTATGAAGATAAAGGAAAATTCCTCAGAATGTAGAAGATTATCCCAGAAATGTCTAGATAACAACGTGATTCGCCATGACTGTACATATCTTGATTTATATTTAAGATATCAAATCAAATTAAATAGTCCCCGATGTCAATAATTTTCAATGGCACATTAATAATAAAGACAAAAGAAACTGTTAAATCTCAGCTCACCTCATTGAGCATTCAAAACGCAATGGCTCCCTTTTATTTCCGTTTTACAAACTATCCTCTACTCGCGGATCGAGCGTCGTGCAACGAGTAGCCGCGAAGAATTCAATCGATTTCCTATTGAACGATAGGTGACACTCCTAATCAATACGAGTTTAATGATTCTATGGTCCGAGCAGAAGTCGTTATTCTGATCATTACAGCGTTCTTTATACTAGTAACGTAAAACGCGTTACTGTATCTAGTGATCGTCAAAAGTTGTGGCTGTTTAGCATCACCTTGCGTGGCCAATTTTTGAATTACAGATGTTCCCGAAATTCATCTTAATGAACCTGATGTGACAAAAATTTATTGAGAGTATCTATAATGAGGTCAGTATATCTGTGAGTTTTTTTTTTAGAAGAGGATTTGAAACAAGTTCCGAACCTTTCCCAAATACAACCAAATGTCTTTTAAACATTTTGTTTTTCATAGTCTGATAAACAATCTACTACCTCCTGTTGATTACTAATATCTGCTAGAGGCCGCTTGTAAGTCATAATTTCAAAAATTGTATTTCGCCAATTAAATAATAGCAGCAAAGCGAACGTATATCTTATTAATGTGCTGTTACTGACTTTGGATGGTAATCATTGTGATTAATGTGATAATTGATGTACCTTTTGGGATTTGAACCTAGTTTGAGGAACCTGTTTGGGGGAACGTTAGAGAAGCTGTCTTGGAAGTAAAAGAAACCACATCGTGTTAGAGGTAAATATTTGATAATTCCATTCGAGCTATTCACTAAATGCAGGGATTGATTGCCTTCTTAGGTGTTGTCTGACAGAACATAACCTAGTTATAATTGGTTAACCATTGTTGTGTAATTTTCCATGCCGGTTGGCCGACGACAATAGGACGTTAGAGTTTGAACATTTTATTTTTTCAAGGTTTTTAGTTCTACTTTTACTTCAAGTTTTACGTCGAGTTTTTCGTCCAGTTTATTTCAAGTGATGCTCGTAGTTTTTATCTTTGTCTACGTTGTGGTGGAAAATTTAACAGCGAATTGGGGGTTGGCTTGAGCCTACTGTGAAAGGTGCCTAGGAGTCGTTAGTTTATTTGTGAAAATACCATCGTGGGAAACGATAATGTAATGGTGGCAGGGACCCCTCCATCGGAGTAGAGATAATCAAACATCAGGAAACAAGACAAGACATCCAACTCTCAGGTCAGGCTATCGATTTGGTTATGTAATATTGAAATTGATCATCTAATATCGAGCTATCAATTGGTTATGTAATACTGAAATCAATCACTTAACATCAAGCTATCGATTTGGTTATGTAATATTGAAATTAATCACTTAACATCAAGCCATCGATTTGGTTATGTAATATTGGAATTGATCATTTACTATCGAGTTATCCATTTGATTTCCTGTATAACATGTTAAAATTTATCGAATATCGTATTTTACTCAAAGTCACCTATTGTGTTATCGATTTTAATGTAATCAATTTCATCCATATTAACTATTAATTAACTTCATATATCATTATTGTAAGTGCTGGTTCAAATTGATTCAATACTATTTATCCCAAGTAAATTCACTCCATTCTGGGTATAAGTTTTTTATTTCCTTCTTTCATGGTAATTTAACCTGGGGATTAGAGTATTTGCACCCCTAGCTTTATTCAAAATTATTGGTTGGTGAAATACTCTGGCGCCCTTAGTTTTTACATCTAATATATAACCCACGACCATTCTTCACTGTAGCAGTCGGCAACCAAGCGATAAAATAGAATTTCAGTTTATCCTTTAGTGAGAACAATTACCCAACGTCTGGGGCTGGTTATGATTAGACATCCCAACGGTTTGGGTGGTTACAGATTGGCGTCCTAACATGTAGGGGCCCCAAATTTTGAGGTTACAAATTAAGTAGGCATCTCAACGTGTAGGAGCCTGAATTTTGAGACTTACAAATTTACATAAGATTTGTGTAGGAGCCTGAATTTTGAGACTTACAAATTTGCATGAGACTGATACCAGAGAGTGGTTCAAATTACTTGTTGTTTAATTTGTTTTGTATTTCAGATTATTAATTTTGTATTTCAGATTGTTAATGTATATTATGTACAGGTAACCTGACCTTGCTTGTTGAATTTGTTGAATTTTGAGTAGGGATAGCTACTTAAGCTATTTAATTTTGAATTATACCCCGATTGTGGACTGCGAATTGCGACATTCAGATTTGGAGGTTAGGGAACTTCGAGTTGTCCTAGTGTAGTTATCGATAAATAGTTTTGGGAGGGATTTGTTCTCTTATTGGTTTTGTTAATTAGTATCGATAAATTGTAGGACTTTGTTCACCTTTCTATATGTCACGTTCAATTGTAATTAACCGGTTAAGTCAGGATGAGCTTGCATATAAGTTGAAGATACGTGGTGTAGCAGGTGGTACAGCAGCGGAAATGCGAGCTAATTTAGCTCAAATATCCCGATTGGAATGCACATCCTTTTATATTTGATGAGGATCAAACAGCTTGCGATGCTAAACTGATAACTTTGCTGGCAGAACTTGAATCTGCAGATATATCTGACTCCGCTATTAAGCAGAAGTTCAGGACCAAAATCAACCATGTACTGGGTAGATTGGATCGAATGATTCCCACGGGGGATAATGACATGTCTGACAAGGCTTCTCTACTTGCGCGAACATTGTCATTGAAGTCCGCTGTTGAGACCTCTGTCATTAATGAAGATATCCCTCCAGCAGATATCGGTATAATGGAAATTCTGAGTTCAGACAGTGATAGCGATCAGGGGGATGGTGCTAGAACATCTACGCCTCGTACCGCTCCGCTCCGCCATTATTCGCATCCGATCAGTGAATGGGACATTGAATCTTCTGGTGAAAGGAAAGACATGTCAGTGAATGCTTTCTTAGAAAGAGTTGAAGAACTCAGAGTGGCTCGTCATGCTACTAAGAGGGACTTGTATGATTCGGGGATAGATCTTTTCACAGGGAAAGCTTTATACTGGTATAGGGACGCCCGTAAAGATGCAACAACTTGGGACGGTTTAGTCAAACGGTTGAGAGAGGAATTTTAAGTTCCTGATTATAACGAGAGAATTTTTGAGTAAATTAAGAAGATAACTCAAGGACCGGACGAAAGTATGGGAATATACTTAGCTGTCATGTCGGCTCTCTTTGGGAGACTAGCATGTACCCTCACGGAAGGAGTGAAATTTAAGGTTTCACTGCGGAACATATCGCCTTTTTACCAATTTCAACTCGCGCTGAAGCTAATCGAGAGAGTGCAGGTAACTGAAAAGTTAGATGTGCTTGACGTCTCGAATAATGCCATTCCTTCTGCCTCTATGTCTCGTGATACTAGTAGTCAGCTCTGTTTCAATTGTGATTTACCATGTCATCGAGCTATAGGTTGCTTAGTGCCAAAGAGGAAGGCTTGCTTCAAGTGCAAAAAAGTAGGATATACTATTAACACATGTCCGAACTGCTCCAAAGAGACAGGGAAACGGGAACAGACGCTCTTAGACAGTCGGAATGAGTGCGTCTTAGAGGATAGTAATTCGACTTCAGATATTTTACCTATTTTAAATTACATCTTACATCATGCACAAAATGACGAACGGCCTTATTTGAAGGTGGAGATTTTGGGGAAATCGATTTTAAGACTGTTAGTTTCTGGTTCAAGTCGTACCGTTTTGGGGGCTCGTGGATGGAAAGTATTTGGAAGCATGGGTATCAAATTGAAACCAACTAGTCATTTTGCTTGTAAGGTTGCAAATGATCGAAAATGTACGGTAATTGGAACTTGTGATTTGCCAATTACGTTAGAAGGGATAACACGGTTAGTGGAAGTTATGGTGGTTCCGGAATTGCCACACTTTCTTATTTAGTCGTTCAGAAACAGATCGATGTTGAGTTAAATCACATGTTGGAACTTGGAGTCATTGAGAAATCGAATAGTCCCTGGGCTTCACCTATAGTCATGGTGAAGAAGGAGGATTCTGCTTATCGATTCTGTGTAGATTACCGACGGTTGAATTCTGTGACGAAACGGGATAGTTATCCTTTGCCTATGGTGTCTGATAATCTAGACAAATTAAGGGAGGCCAAATTTTCATCAAGTTTGGATATTGAATCTGCATATTGGCAGGTGCTCATGGCGGAAACGTCTAGAGAGTATACGGCATTTGATGTGCCGAATAGAGGATTATTTCAGTTTCGCACACTCCCCTTCGGACTTCACAATGCACCTGCGACTTGACAACAACTGATATATCGTGTGTTAGGACACGACTTAGAACCAAATGTGTTTGTACATCTCGATGATATTGTGATCATATCAGAGACATTCGAAGAACATCTACGAATATTAGAGGAGGTTTTCAAACGGCTGAGGGGAGCGAATTCAACGGTGAGCGTTGAGAAATGTCATTTTTGTCGTCCTCAGATGAGATATCTAGGATATGTCGTAGACAGGTATGGCCTCCATGTAGATCCTGAGAAGGTTCAAGCTATGGTTGCCATTCCTCAACCCAAAACCATTTCTGAAGTTCGCGGTATTGTTGGAGCTTTTTCTTGGTATCGGCGGTTCATACCAAAATTCTCTACCATAATCGCACCCATCACGTCTCTCCTGCGGAAGGGAAATAAATTGACTTGGCCATCTGAATGTCAGGAAGCATTTAGGAAAATGAAGGAATGTTTGGTGACAGCGCCTGTTCTTAGTTGCCCAGATTATAGTTTGCCTTTCCAAATTCAGACTAATGCTTCTGGTTTTGGAATTTCTGGAATTTTGTCACAGCCACAACCTGAGGGGGTGAAAAAGTTGTATGTTATCTCAGTCGATCTCTCACGAGACAGGAACGGAATTTTTCTACTATGGAGCGCGAATGTTTAGCTGTTCTTGGGGCGGTGTGAAAGCTCAGGCCTTACATTGAAGCTATTCCTTTTACAGTTATTACGGATCATTATTCGTTAGTTTGATCACAAAACTTGAGAGATCCTTCTGGTCGTTTAGCTAGATGGAGTGTTAAGCTTCAACAGTATGATTTCAAAATCATCCATCGGAAAGGAAAATAGCATGTAGTTGCTGACACCTTATCACGTTCAGTTCCGGTTATTGATGTAGTATCTGTTACTCCAGATGTCAAGGATAGGTGGTATTCGAGAATGTAATCGGCCGTTTTGGAAAATCCTCTGAAGTATCAGAGTTGGAGAGCTTCGAACGATATTTTGTATAAATATACGAAGGTTGACTATCCAGAGTTGTCAGATGCTGCGGATTTTTGGAAAAGAGTTGTCCCGAAAGAGGAGCGATCCGAATTGATATCATCGGCTCATGATCTTCCAACCGCTGGTCATGCGGGAGACTATAAGACTTATAATAGACTGGACGAACGTTATTATTGGCCGAAGATGAGATGGGACATCGCGTCATATGTTCGACATTGCGATGTTTGTTTGGCTCCCAAATCTGTCAATACCAAACCCACGGATATGATGGTATCGCACCCGAAAGTTGACAAACCTTGGGAGATGATCTAGATTGATCTCATGGGACCTCTGCCTAGAACTAAGAAGGGAAATACGTTCATACTGGTCGTCACGGATTACTTGAATAAATTTTCGCTCATTTCCCATTGAGATCTTCAGCCGATATTGTTGTTCGTAGATTGGAAGATGTTTTCTTAATGTTTGGAGTACCTAGGATTTTGATTAGTGACAACGGTGTTCAATTTAGGAGTAGGCAATTTCAGCGATTGTTGCAAACATACACGCGATGATGTGGGGAATGTTAAGGAAATTTGGCAATTAAGGACTTGAAACCATACCCAGACGAAGACCGGGGTATTATTTGAGTTGGGGGTTGTTAATTGTAAACCGGAGTGTAAGGGACTTTGAGATAGACTTACACATATGCCTGTGAATAATAAGTGAAAACTTCCATTCACTATTGTAGTCCGGAGTGTAAGGGACTTTAAAATGGGCTTACACTTATGCATGGGAATAATAAGTGAAAACTTCCATTCACTATTGTGAACTAGATTCACTAATGTACCAGCTATTTTGTTCTTGCCTTTAGTATCGGTGGAAGGGTAATGTTTTGTTTCCCGAATGTGTGGATTTCCAAGTTAAGCAACACAATTGTTCCGGATTTGTTGTTGTCTTGATTTTTAGATAATCGGTTGATTGGTGATTGAGTAGAATGTGTTGTGATCCATTGGTACTCGATTCAGTTGTTTAATTGTTTTGGAATGATACTGTTTATCTGTGTAATTTTGGTGTGAGGTTACAGATAGAATTGATGATTACCTTGATACTATAATTTATTTGAGCTAGTATATTTTTGTTTTGGTTGTTAGTTGTCGTTACTCGTGTTGGTTCCGGCTTGCGAATAGGCCAACGGTTTTTTCCGCCTGAAGTAGAAGGCTTCTGAAGGAATATTGGTGGTTGGTCACTCGTCATTAAGAACCTGCCCTGGTTAAAGTTTTGGTGGGAGCGAGAGAATACCGTTTGTGTGATTCCTCCTGTGCCCGATCTTCAACCAGATTTGCTGTTTTATTTTTTCCTATTTTATTTTCCATTTTGACTTGTAGAATCATCACCTACTGTTATATATCTGGTTGAGTACTGGTAGTTGGTTCCGGGGGAACGTAATCCTTATGCGTGGATGAGCAGTTCAACGACGGGAGTTACCTAGAGAGCACGAAGCGTTCATCTGATCTTACGCCGCTCGGTACTCCAGGCCAATCGTTGACCTGATCATTATTGAATAGGAGAGCGGACTTTTGATTCTTCCTGCTGGTTTTTCGACTAGGCACATATCAGTTTGTTTTAGATAATTCCTTAAAACGAATTATGATTGGCGTGTTGTCCAGTGTTGGGTTTTTGTGGATTTTCAATGGTGGTTTTTGTGAATTTTGAGGGTGGTTTCTTGTGGATTTTGAGGGTGGTTTTAAGGTCCCACTTCCTTCAGAA
This sequence comes from Endomychus coccineus, assembly GCA_958510875.1. NCBI lineage: Eukaryota > Metazoa > Arthropoda > Insecta > Coleoptera > Endomychidae > Endomychus > Endomychus coccineus. The sequence continues at coordinate 78,123,188 of OY294069.1, read as the reverse complement.
ATAGCGATCTTGGTTTTCATTTTGTTTATTGGTTTCCTGATCTAATTTCCACGTTTAGTCTTGATGAAAATTTGAGAAATTTTCTTGAAGTGAGTGGGGAATTTGTAATGTGTAAATACCACCTCATGGCTTATAAATGGCCGCTGTGAGGCAATAGGTTAACTCCTGTGATGTCAGCGATGCTTGACCGTATATTTGGTATAATATGAGAGTCATGTTCTGTAGATTCTGGAAGACATGGACCGTACCGATATTCTATGAGTCTTGGTGGCTCGGTGTTAGTGACCGCTTCTCTTCGAGGGTCTTCTGTGGGAGACACCGGAAAAGGAAACCCAAAGACACTTCTATTCTACCCGTGGGTGTGTGCGGTCAGTTCTAGGTTATCCAACAGGAAGAAAATACTAAGCATGGCTTGGGTCCAATGATGGGAATATTTCTTCCTTTAGAATTTCACTAATCAATTATCGATTTGGATGGTAATCATTGTGATTAAGGAGATAATTGATGTACCTTTTGGGATTTGAACCTAGTTCGACGAACCTGTTTGAGGAAACGTTAGAGAAGCTGTCTTGGAAGTAAAAGAAACCCTATCGTGTTAGAGGTAAATATCTGATAATTCCATTCGAGCTATTCACTAAATGCAGGGATTAATTGCCTTCATAGGTGGTGTCTGACAGAATATAACCTAGTTATAATTGGTTAACCATTGTTGTGTTATTGTCCATGCCTGTTGGCTGACGACAATAGGCTGACAATAGTTCTATTTTCACTTCAAGTCTTATGTCGAGTTTTTTGTCCAGTTTATTTCAAGTGCTGCTCGTAGTTTTTATCTTTGTCCACGTTGTGGTGGAAAATTCAACAGGAAGGGAATTGAGGATTGGCTTGAGCCTACTGTGGAAGGTGCCTAGGAGTCATTAGTTTATTTGTGAAAATACCATCGTGGAAAACGATATGGTAATGATGGCAGGGACCCCTTCATCGGAGTAGAGATAATTAATAATAATAATAATAATAATAATAATAATCTTTATTTCAACATGGTTTGTCTACATTTAAAAAATAAACATGAACAATACAATATTAAAAAACGTAGTAGTAACTATATGTATATACACTTCACTACATATATATACATATATAAACAAATAATAAATAATATAGAAACACTATCACCGTAAAATGTTAGCACATACTATACAGACTTATTATTCTAAAAAATCTGCAACTGCATAAGGTTCTAAAGTTATAAGCAATTTAGTAACAGCTGCTTTGAATTTTTTTAATTCCTTAATCTCTTTAATCTCTTTTGGAAGTTTGTTGAAAAGCTTAAGGCTCATGTATTCCATATTTTTTTGATATAATGTCAAGTCAACCTCTGGGTAAAGATATAAAATCTTACGAGTTTCATATACTTGTCCGTTTTCATATTCTGCCGAATAGTGTTTGTTCCTGAAGTTGAACATAAGACTTTCCGAGATATAAAGTGCCGGAACAGTTAAAATATTGTATTTGCGAAAAGTGCCTCTACAGGAGTGTCGATGCCTCAGGCCATAAATTATGCGTATTGCCATTTTTTGTAGAATCAAAATCTGTTTAGATTGAGAGCTGTTGCCCCAGAAAGTAATCCCATAAGTTATCAGAAACTGAAAAAAGGCGTAATAGACAACCATTAGAGTTTCCTTGTCCACCGATTTTTTTAAAGTTCTTAATACGTATAGTTTAGATTTAAGTCTGTTTGAAAGAGATGTTATTTGTTCATACCAATTCAAATTTTTGTCTATAATAAGTCCCAAAAATTTAGTACTATTATCTACGTCAATAATTTGGTTATTCAAAGTTAGAGTTTTTGGAAATTCAATATTCGACTTATTAGTTTGAAAAATCACACACTTTGTTTTTGACTTGTTAATTACAAGTTTATTGACTTGACACCAATTTTCAATCTCCGTCAGCACTAGGATCAACTCCTGATTCAAATTCTCAATATTGTTACTTTTAATGGCAACATTCTCGTCGTCCGCATAGTTTATCGAGGTATGACCACTTTCCGATATTATTATAGGCAAATCATTGATAAATATTAGAAAGAGAAGAGGCCCTAATATAGAGCCCTGTGGCACTCCCATTTCAATATATTTTGTTTTTGATATGTATTGGTTCTGGTCTGAGTTCATTTCTACAACTTGGTTTCTATCTTTTAAGTAGCTGACTATAATTGACAACTGTTTCCCTCGTATACCGTAATTTTTCAGTTTTTTGATTAAAATTGTGTGATCTATACAGTCAAAGGCTTTGGATAAGTCTAAAAAAATTCCACAAGATATCTCTTGATTATCCAAAGCCTTTAACACAAATCTAGTAAATTCGAAAACAGCTGTCATTGTACTTCGGCCCCTAAGAAAGCCATGTTGACTTTTGTTAAAGATTTTGAATTTTGTAAAAAAACCTACTAATCTGTGACTCAAAATTTTTTCTACCAGTTTGGCAAACGAAGAAAGTAGACTAATAGGCCGATAGCTACCCAAGTCCTCGCAGTCTCCTTTTTTATTCAAAGGCTTTACTATTGCTACCTTTAAAGCGTCGGGAAATATACCATTTTCAAATATACAATTTATAATATGACATAATATTTTTTGTATTTTTGTTAATGAGAATTTAAGGATAGTTAGGGGAATGCCGTCAACACCAAAACTGAACTTATTTTGCAGCTGATTACAACTCTTTATTATCTCATCTTCTGTCACTGGATAAAGATAAAGACTATTCGACAGAGGTTCAATGGGACAAACATAAGGTTCTTGATTATTTTTATCATTGTACAACCTTTTTCCAGAATTTATAAAGAAATCATTAAAATCGTTTACAATTTTATTTAGATCGCCCGTAATTTTTATATCATTATTTTTATTATTTTTATTACATACATTATTTACAATATTCCAGGTGGTTTTTGATTTATTACTTGAGTTTAGTATTTGCTTTTTTAAGAGTTTTTGTCTTTGAGTTATTATTAATGAGTCATACTTTTGTTTTAGCTTTTTATATAGTATATTATAGTTTGGATCAAATTTTGAGATTATATTTAACAGATCTAGGGAATTTTTTAGAGAGTCTAACTCCTGATTTTTTACTTTAATTTTCTTGCTCTTACTGCAAACTTTGTATATTTTTAATGGAAAATTTTGTTCAAATAATTTTTTATATTGCTCTATAAAAAGATCCCATTTTTTATTAACCTCGGTTTGAGGAAGTGATAAAATATTTTCCCAAGTACAAATCTGTAAATTCTCCAAAAACATTTTTTTGTTATTCTCGCTAAAGTTTCTTGACCTTCTGAATGTGCTCTTCTGTCTATTTTCCCTTTCCAGTGTGAATTTTAATACCTGAGATGTATGATCTGAGATATGTGGCTCAATAATAAATGACTCATACTTTGTAATATTTGTAAAAATGTTATCTATGCATGACTCAGTTTTTGCAGTAATGCGTGTCGCTTCTTTGATAGTAACTGTTGCGTTAAAGCTTTCTAATAGCGATAGGAACATAATAAAGACACAAAAGTGTCTTTATTAACATTAAACAAATTAATATTGAAGTCACCCCCTATTATAAATTTGAAGTTTGAATTTGAGATAACATTTAATAATGATTCAAGTTTTCCGAAAAACACATCCAGATTGCCTTTAGGCGGTCGATAAATCGAAATAGCTAATACAGAAGTTGACTGCAAGATAACTTCTACAGCGGCGCATTCAAAATGACTTTCAATACTGAGTGATGTTAGATCTACTCGTTCTTTACAGGTAATATCAGAAGATACGTAAACCGCACTGCCTCCACCTTGACTACCTACGCCTCTGCAGAAATTCGATGCTAGTTTATAACCAGGCATAGTGTATGCAAGCAGTTTATCACTTGTTTGCCAATGCTCGGAGATTGCAATTATTTGACAGTTTTGATTGTTTACAAAATGTTCTAACCTAGTTAACAATTGATTGCACATTTTGATGCATAAATGTAAAATTATCTTGTGTTAGTTTTGGTTTTGTTTTCTGAAAAGATGGAACAAAAAAGGATTCAAACGAGTTCCCACTGGCCATATTTCCGGATTCTTAATTGCATCTGCTTCACTTTGAGACACAGAAATTTTAAACGAAGAGTATTCGTCAGGCCTGTTAGAGATTAATTTTTCGCATTTAATATCAGTGATGTTAAAATTTTCCAAGTGTTCAGAGAGTTCTTGTTCAGTGAGATCTGGATCTAATTTACACACATGTAAGTAAAAACGAGGCTTAACCGCTCTGATGTTAATTTTCTCATTACTACCGATACCTTTGATAGATTCAGCCCTTTTTTTGTATTTTCTTTTATACATGAGAGGAATGAAATCATCAGCCGCGTCTTCAGGATTATTACCCATGTTCTCAGTTACATTATTTTTATTTGCCGCAGTACGTTTTTCAGTTACCTTTGTATTAGGGTTAGAAGGCCCCCTTGGCGATTGAGTTAACGAACTGGTTTTAGGTGCTTCTTTAGTAGCTTTGGCGTAGTTTCTTCTATCAGTTTCAATTGGGTTCTTGATATAGCTACAGCATTTTTTTAGACTAGCATTCTCATTTCTAAGGAGAGTAATTTCAGTTTTTAAATCATTAATTAGAGGTACTACCATTTTTGAAATAGACTCCTGTATTGCTTTCGAGATCAATTCGCTTATGTCTTTTAGTATCACATTCCCTTTGATAGATTGCTGCAAAACCATATCTAGAATAGCAGCATCAGTAGGTGACGAACTAGTGGATAATGTTCTTCCTTTATCAGTACAGTTTTTGGAGGTTATGCATTTTATGCAGACCCAATTTTTTGATTCATTGTTTTTCTTCATTTCTTCAAGTTGTTGTATATTTATTTTTACACAATCATTGTGGTATAAATGTTCTTTGTTGACTGAACATGTTAAATAATCGTCATAACGACTTATTACTTTTTTCTCACAAGATGAGCTAGCACACGACAGGACCATCTTCACTACGACTTTAGTCACCAGTAAACAAGACAAGACATCCAACTCTCAGGTCAGGCTATCGATTTGGTTATGTAATATCGAAATTAATCATTTAATATCAAGCTATCGATTGGTTATGTAATACTGAAATTAATCACTTAACATCAAGCCATCGATTTGGTTATGTAATATTGAAATTAATCACTTAACATCAAGCCATCGATTTGGTTATGTAATATTGGAATTGATCATTTACTATCGAGTTATCGATTTGATTTCCTGTATCACATGTTAAAATTTATCGAATATCGTATTTTACTCAAAGTGACCTATTGTGTTATCGATTTCGATGTAATCAATTTCATCAATGTTAACTTTTAAATACCTTCATATATCATTATTGTAAGTGCTGGCTCAAATTGATTCAATAGTATTTATCTTAAGTAAATTTGAATCATTCTGGGTACAGGTCTTTTATTTCCCTCTTTCAGGGTAATTTAACCTGGGGATTTGAGTATTCGCATCCTCTAGTTATATTCAAAATCATTGGTTGGTGAAATACTCTGGCGCCCTTAGTTTTTACATCTTATACATAACCCACGACCATTCTTCACTGTAGCAGTCGGCAACCAAGCGATAAAATAGAATTTTAGCTTATCCTTCAGTAAGAACAATTACTCAACGTCTGGGGCTGGTTATGATTAGACATCTCAACGGTTTGGGTGGTTACAAAGTACTGAGAACCTTTCGGGTACCAAGTAGTCATCATCAGAGTAAACTAAGTTATAAATCAAAAGGTGCCTAATTTGGATAGTAATGGAAACAATGAGTTACCCTCAGCTGGAGATAAATCGAAATTTGATAAATTGATTTTCCGTTTATACATTTCCATCCCTTCTAAATTACCTAGATATTCGTCTGTACTGTGTTTCAAAAGTGATGAACTTTCTTGAGAAATGGTGTGACCTATATTCAAAATATGTTCGGCTACCGCTGATTTTCACCATTATTCCTTTCTTCATATGGAAAAAATGTACCTTCTAACGAGTTTAAATGTTCCTTCTAGTTTGACCAACATATCGTTTTGAACACAACTCACAATTGATTTCTTAAGTCAAAATCAATTGCGTGTCGTGTTCAAAACGCTATGTGGGTCAAACTGGAAGGAACATTTGCATACCGCAAATTTCAAAGGTACCTACACATTCACAAGATATAGGTATCTTAAAATTAACAAACTTAAAATCTAATAGAAAAGTAGAAGAGGGTGGAGTTTACAAATTGGAAGGTTTTTATTGGTGACAGGAAGGAAGTGGTGGAAAACATGCTATTACTGAGGAATGTGTAAGAAGAAAGGTTCAAATACTTCAAATGGAAAAACCCGAATTGTCGATGCGCCAAGAAATGGTCATAAATAACATCTGGAGAGGTTCCATAAATAATAAATATTTGGGTTTGTATAGTTCTCAAAACATGAAACAAATGAACGTACCTACCGGAGGGGACGAGACGGTGACGAGACGGTTGTAAAATTGGGAAGTACATACATAATTAAATAATATAAAATAATATAAAGTGGCATTAATTAGCGACGTAACATTGTCACTGATCAACCTACCCAAACAATTTTCGACAAGTGCTCTGAAGAGTGTCAGAGCGGGGCCTTTTTCTTTGTTTTCAGGCAGCCGAGACAGTGCGTCAAAACAAAGTAATGACAAACAGATGTGGGAGGTTGCAATACTTGCTAAGGGTTTAAAAATGTTTTGTATTAGGATTGTTTTTTTTTTTTGCGCTTGCTGGTAAAGTCGGTTATCAGTTTCGAGAATGTTTCACTCTTTTCATGATGCATTTGGGCCCCTATAGCTCTGCGCCCCCAGCGGGGTCCCGCGCATTGTAGTTCCCCCACTGACAATATGTGTATTCGTCGGACATTCGTCATCCGAACTAATTCGCTTCACGTGTGTTTTACCGAACGATAGTTATATATAATTTTCGGGCCGATTATCGGTTAACTAGTGCCGCAACAAAGGATTGTCATCCTACTACATATGCCTTCGGCCTTCGGCATATGTGGTACTCCACCTACTATCATATACCCTTCTCGCATTTTATTCTATAATAATATTTGATATTCTATTATTCTTCAATAGAAGAAATTAGAATTTCTGTAAGTGAATCTTAAACGTTTTTTTCTGGAATTGATCTTTATAATTGGATGAGTAATTATAATGCATAACATATTCAATTAAAGGAGTGAGAAGTAAATGATCGGCACTTAAGTTTGATGATATTTGGATAGTTCTTATTCATGCTTGGCAACATCGGCGTGATGTCGAATATTGTATATATTTGGTCCGACAGAACGGCTTTATAGTAATGGCCTGAGTATGACGTGGTATATTTTTTTCTAGTCTTCCTCTACCCCTCTCAAGGGCAAATAGTTTCTTGAATGATATTCAGGAGACAACCCTCACTGGCTTGACGATAACAATATGTATAATAACATAAATTTAAAAAATTATGTTTATATACATAACTAACTTAATTCGGTGATTATGTACAAAAGAATTAATTCCTCGTGAATTATTTGAGTTTTGAATATACTTATTACGCAATCGAATGCCAACTGATTTCGTATACGTATGTCGGACCATGGGACTTTTCTGATTAGTTATGTATTATAATGATTCAAACAATTTTGCTGACAAGTATGTTTAATTTACTTACGTGAGTTGATTAAACGGGAGTACACACACACTCATTTTAGCCTTGAAATTCAGACTGAAATCAGTTTGCAGAACTTTTCTTTCTGAATGTGAGGGTAATGTACCCTGTTGATTAACGATTTGTGGCACTTGTTAGAATCAGTGCTTGTTTGCGGTGTAATTTAATTGCTAACATGTGGCTCTTGTATTATGTTTCCGTTTGACTGTACTCTTCTGATTTAATTACTCTAAAGAATTGTATTCTATTTTTGCAAAAGATTATTCATATCGGTCTTATGAGTTGAGCAGTTTTGATTCATTCAGATGTGTATCATTCCTAAAAAATTCGACTCTTATCATTATGTTCTTTCTGTATTATATCGAACTGAGCTGTTGAGTTAATTTGATATTTATGACCTTTGGTTCGTTCGTCTATGTTTTGTTTGTCCGATATATATATATATATATATATATATATATATATATATATATATATATATATATATATATATATATATATATATATATATATATATATATATATATATATATATATATATATATATATATATATATCTGTAGAACTGGATTCTCGAAACCACACAACGCGGATCAATACCCGAGAATCCAGTTCTACACTTTACGTCCGCGAGAACCTAAGAAGAAACATATATATATATATATGTATATATATATATATATATATATATATATATATATATATATATATATATATGTATATATATATATATATATATATATCTTATATATATATATATTCTTTTGTTGATATTCTTCAACCATTTGTAATATTTGTATGTTTTCTTGGTATATTGGTTCGTATATATACTGATAATGAAATAAAAATTCTGTTTTGACGTTTCGACAATGTTTATTGCCTTTATCAAAATTGTTAATTGAATTAGTGTTTCCATGTAATTTAGAAAAGAATAGATGATTTCGATTAATGAAATGCATCTGCAGCCGACTTAAGATAATTCCATAGAATTTTCTTAAACTTGAATAGTTATGATAGATCTGAAATGCTTATCATAGAATAACTAATTCATACAATAATTCATAGATATTTATAATTGTACAATATTGGAATGTCTTGTATTTAATCAAATTCAATCTATTTCAAATTGTAGTTAGCCATGACTGCTTCATAGCTATACCACAATCACAATCCAAGAATTTACTGAGGCGTTCAATAAGTATCATATTCCAAACTTCAATTTACTGTACAAACTGAACACAACAAGCAAATTACCTTCCCTGACCTCACTCTAATGAATAGTAGCAACTAAATTTTCACATGATGGTATACACAACCAAGTTGGTCTAGCCGATATTTAAATTATATAGCAATAGTCCCGAACAAAGATTGAAGAAATGCTGTATCAGGTTTAGCTGATCAAGCAATCATTTCGAGCGATCCCGAATATCGCGATTCTGCAATAAGCAAAGTAAAAGAAAGCTATCCTCACAGAAAATAATTATTCACACCTATTCATAAACAAAATTTTCAAAAACCGTACTCACAAGTACTAAGTACAACGAAGACACCGAAACTGAGAAATATATAAAACTCCCATATGTACAACATCTATCAAAAAAAGAACATTATTCTAAGAGAATACAATATTACAAAAGCACATAAAAGTGATAATGATCTGAAACATTTATATTCTAAACTCAAAACCAAAATTCCCAAAAATAAGATTTTACAATGTTTTAACAAAATGCCATCCATTCACTGTGATAAGATATATATATATATATATATATATATATATATATATATATATATATATATATATTTGTATGTTTTCTTGGTATATTGGTTCGTATATATACTGATAATGAAATAAAAATTCTGTTTTGACGTTTCGACAATGTTTATTGCCTTTATCAAAATTGTTAATTGAATTAGTGTTTCCATGTAATTTAGAAAAGAATAGATGATTACGATTAATGAAATGCGTCTGCAGCCGACTTGTGTTTTAAGATCCAATTAAAACTGCAGAAAACATTGGATCGGTTGTGTGTGAAAGAGTAATGTATGGCTAACTACAATTTGAAATAGATTGAATTTGATTAAATACAAGACATTCCAATATTGTACAATTATAAATATCTATGAATTATTGTATGAATTAGTTACTCTATGATAAGCATTTCAGATCTATCATAACTATTCAAGTTTAAGAAAATTCTATGGAATTATCTTAAGTCGGCTGCAATTACATGGAAACACTAATTCAATTAACAATTTTGATAAAGGCAATAAACATTGTCGAAACGTCAAACAGAATTTTCATTTCATTATCAGTATATAAACGAACCAATATACCAAGAAAACATATATATATATATATATATATATATATATATTTTATCACAGTGTATGGATGGCATTTTGTTAAAACATTGTAAAATCTTATTTTTGGGAATTTTGGTTTTGAGTTTAGAATATAAATGTTTCAGATCATTATCACTTTTATGTGCTTTTCTAATATTGTATTCTCTTAGAATAATGTTCTTTTTTTGATAGATGTTGTACATATGGGAGTTTTATATATTTCTTAGTTTCGGTGTCTTCGTTGTACTTAGTACTTGTGAGTACGGTTTTTGAAAATTTTGTTTATGAATATGTGTGGATAATTATTTTCTGTGAGGATAGCTTTCTTTTACTTTGGTTATTGCAGAATCGCGATATTCGGGATCGCTCGAAATGATTGCTTGATCAGCTAAACCTGATACAGCATTTCTTCAATCTTTGTTCGGGACTATTGCTATATAATTTAAATATCGGCTAGACCAACTTGGTTGTGTATACCATCATGTGAAAATTTAGTTGCTACTATTCATTAGAGTGAGGTCAGGGAAGTTAATTTGCTTGTTGTGTTCAGTTTGTACAGTAAATTGAAGTTTGGAATATGATACTTATTGAACGCCTCAGTAAATTCTTGAATTGTGATTGTGGTATAGCTATGAAGCAGTCATCCACATACCTTTTAGTGGGGGGTAGTTCATGGGCTATTACTGAAGATATGTGTTGAGTCATTTCACATCCTAATAATTGAGGATAAAAGTTATTCCTGTACCGAAAGTATTTGGATGTCATTATCAAATTGATTGCATTCGAATTCGTTCATCGGTAACGGCGAGGGAATTTCTATTTCTTTGCAATTTTGGTTGGTTTATTGGTGTGTAGTGATTGCACGTCTAACGAAACTAGGTTTTGATTATAACATAATGTGACGGTATTGACGATTTTTTTAAGTCCTCATGAGTCTCTGATATAGTGTTCTATTTTTCCTAGAATTGGTGGTGAACAACTGGCTGAATATAAGATTGTAAGATGGACTTTTACATGATGATTGATCTGAGTGGTTTGTGTATTTTGGGTAAGCCATGAATTTCAGGTGGTAAAGCGTTATTGATTTTTAATTTGTATTTCATATTCTTTTGCAAAATATTAGATTCTCCCTATTTCTTAATCGAATCGTTATACATTTTTTGGAAAATTTTGTTCTTTTTTATTTTGTTGGTATATGAAGATGTCATCAAAAAGTGGAGTCACTTCATTTTCATAATGGTATAGATTGATTTCATTGCTTTTATCTTGTTGTTATTTGCGGGTTGATTCTGATTAATTGTTTTGTTCATATGGTTTATATTCTTTTTATTATTCTAAATGTTGATTCCGAAAAATAATTTTTTATTTGGAATTTTCATCAAGTAATTTCATTATTAAATTCATTTATATTCGTAATTAGGAATTGAATTTTGAAATAAAAAAAATTGTAGGTGTCGGGAGAGGTGAAAGACGACGAGCAGTAAGGTGAACAAAGGATAAGAGGCTGTCCCGGCAAAGATCGAGAGCACGGAGATAAGCAAGAGGGATGTAAGAACGACGAGTGGTCGTAACGTATTAATATGAATAGATAAATACATAAGAGTTAGTTGATGTTGGGATTCAGGAGAATAAATATGCTTTTAAGTTCTTAGTTAGTTTTGGTTTTGAGTTTAAGTAATCATATTCTGACCACACCTGACATAGGGAATTATTAATAATTTTTATTCATTATGTTATGTTATTACATAACAAGTATAGATACATTAATCATTTATTATTGAAATTTTACTAATAATACGAAATCCACCCACGTAGTTCTAGGAATCACTGAGCCATAACTCATACGTTTCGAAATTTCGTAGCTTACAACATCTGATTTGTCTTCGTATTTTTTCTGAATTTTAGAACATGATTTTTGTTGAAGGGAAATAATCAAACGATTCTATTATATTTCTAGAATGTTTGACAAACAAAAATTCTCTGTCGAAAGTATAGCTTCAATGTGCTTTCTGTAACTTCTATGGATAGAAAGTGGTAAACATTCAGTATCATCAGTATCGATACATCATCAAACATTAATTCGATCAGAGAATGATAATAAAAAGAGTGATTCATAGAGTCTATGGCAGACCTGCGAAAGGTTTCCTTCAGCCGAAACTAGTATAAGTAGCTCAGAATGAACATATTAAATAGATGTTGAAATTGAAGTGGATCGGACTTCGTACTTAAGAGTGATATGGCAGTACGTCAGTGAATGAACTTTAGATAGCTTAGGTTAACAGTTTAGTTATTTTATTTTTCATTATGAGGAGTCGTCAATAAACAGAATTCAATTGAATTGAGATTATCTTTCAATCTGTTCCTTCCACGATAAGTTTGATAAGTATGAACCTGATGTAAGAGATTTAAGCTCGAGACACACGTCTAGATCACAAAACCTATTAGTGGTTCGAGTCAAATAAACATATCTACCTTCTTCCCAACCAAAGAAAATCTTTATAGCAACCGCAATCCTTCCAAAGGAATCATATTTGATAAGAAATGTTCAAAACTGAAGTGTGCATTGTAAACATCAGTCAAAATTTCTTTCGAACGTGGATATCTTGAAACTTATATCAAATCGAGGGCCTAAATTGTTTACAGATGCGAAGGAAATTCACATCTATGTACCCTTTTGGTATAAGTTCAATGAACTGGTATTTGTATTTAGTGCAAATTTGATAGATATTAACAATAGATGGGCAGATGGGAAAAGTCCGTTGGCATTACATTTTAAACCGGAAGAAGTGAAGCAGCTTATAAGATCACTTTTTCAAAATACTGATAGACGAGCTGCTCTACTTAATAGAATATACAGTTGATAACATTTGTGATATCTATAATATTGTCTTTCTTCCTCACTGAAAGATAGGTATGTGTAATTTGAAGATCAAATTACTAATATTATAGTTGGCAATTTCTTTAAAATTGGTGGAACAAACTTATATGATAGGTACGATACGCTGTTATTTCACAAGGCGATGATTTTTAGTGTAGAAAATTTCATGATAAATTCAATTATTACCCTCTCTGAAAGAAATTAGTACGTATAATTTTCTTAAGAACCTTCAATTTCCTATTCTCTTTATGATTAACGACTCTGATTTCAATACTCGTCTATAACCTGCTTTATACTTGACCTTCAGTCGATCATAATTATTGAACTTATACAACAAACATTGGCTTAGACTCAAGTTCAAAACAACACCACAGGGAGGCTATATTCTTAATTTTCCTCATTGCCAGCATCGTCGTTCATAATCAAGTCAAATGTCTCTTATCAATGAATTATATGTTGTAACATTTTTTGTTGGATTAATATTTTGGTGGGTAACTAAATTTGAAAGTAAAGTGAAAAATGTGTTGCAGAATGTTCCCGGACCTCCACTTAAATTTTTCTTTGGAAATTCATTGGAATTGAACTCAACAAAAGGTAAGAGTAGGAAAGATATGCTTAATTGAACATTGTGAAGTTGGAAAACTGATATTATAGTTAACAATTCCTTCAAAATTAGTGAAACATATACGATGCTTCTACTAGTCGTGTAGGTATTATTGCCATCGATGTTTTTTGATTTGAATCTACCAGTGACAAATTAAAACTTGACCTAGTTCAATTATTTTCAATTATTTATTTGATAATTCCTTATATTGTCACGAAACTTCAAATTTATACCAACTGATTGGAAGAATGAAGATTCAAATGCAGATGAAGTATTCCTTCTAACATGTACTTATATAATTGGATCTTCATATATTGCATGTGTATAGGAATGTCAATTTCGTTTTGTTCCTATCTAAAAACCAATTGTATGTTCCCAAACATGGGAATTCCCTGACTTCAAGGTAAACCTTCCATTGCTTGCTATAGAATTCGAATTATACATAATTAACTCTAGCAGACTAGTCCAGTTTGACTAATCATTTACATCGGTTGGCAACGTTGTTATTTGAACAACATCGTCTGTATTTCGAAACAATATACGCCGACAGATTCGAAAGTTATGAATTTCTTCATCGTTCCACTGTGGTGGTGCAACAACTTTTTCCTTCGTCAAATTGTACGGTAAATTTGACAATAGCGTTTTCCTATTTCAAATTATATAATAAATTTGACATTCAAACGACTTAATGATATTCATTATTGTTAAGTATCTACTAATAATTACAATATCAATACACTATTAGAGATTTCACACTGTGGATGTACTATGAATAACAATTTCCCCTTATCAACTAAGAATAATCATGAAAAACTGAGGGGCTACTGTTGTTTTCAATAGATGAGGATGATTGTTTATTATAGTGTGATCACAATATAATCAGATAATTATTTAATTATTTTGTACTTGCCCATGCACTTCATCTTATATGGAAATAAAACTCCAGGTAACTTTTAGTATGTTCACTATTAGAATGTGTGAAAATGAATGCATATATCGTGTAACATCTGATGTAAAAACTTATCAAACATAAAGTTCACATAAAAAAATAGCATTCGGTATTCTAAAAGTGAAAAACAGTATCCGTATAATGACATTTAATCCTCCACCTAAAACATATTGACATAAAGCTCCCTTCTCGTATAACCATTCAATTATACGTATGCAATAAAAAATTTACAAATTTGTGGTAGATAAGGATGTCCAATGTATTTGATCTAATACGGTGAGGCCTATGTTTCCACGGATCACTAACCTATTGTTTACTGTTGTAAACGATTCAATTGTGAAATCGTCCTTTTTGATTTCGTAAGTCTTATAATTTGCAATTGTTAAAGTGAAACCTGACAATGATCCCCACTCATCAACCACCTCTTAGCCGACCTCTCAGTTACCCCCACGCTGCAAATCTAAAATTGCCATTTGCAGCCATGATTTTGATTTTAAAGAAAAATTTCAGGATACAAAAAATGTTCTAAATTGAATTTTTTGTGGGAAGCTATTTTTAATGTCATTCACTACCACCCTTCACTTTCCACCATCCCTAATATTTTAAATGCATTTTCGGAACCATTCTATTGATTTTAGGCAAAATTGACAAGATGCAAAAAGTGTTTAGAATTCAATTTTACGTAACAGAAGTTTATTAATATTCTCACTTTCAACCCCTTTCTACCTTGAGAGGGTGAACATCCCTACTTATTTCCTAAAAGAGCCGGATTATTCCATGTAAATAGGGAAACGTTATATAAAAACTCGTGAAAATTATATTTGAAGAACATCCCTTCATTCTGCACCCAATCAGATAGATCCCAAAGGGGTGGGAGTGAAGTCACATGCTGCATCGCTATATACAAGACGAAATAAAATGCCTATTTTTTCCATATTTTATCACGAAAAAATCATCATAAATTATAAAGTTCATATATAATACAAATTATTGTGTCTTGAGTTATTTGTACAATATAAATAAGTTTGTATGGTCACTTACATACCCCTTAACTCACTAAGGGGGTGAACATTTTATTTAAATTTATCTAGAAGATATTAACATTTATTTAAATTCATGAAGTGAGGGAATTCCTGCCTACGGCCATGACTAATTTCACTTTAGTTTTATTTTCACCGATAAGAAACACTTGAGCACCGGTATCCAACATTTTATGAAAAGTCCCATTAATATTGAGGGAATATGAACAAAAACTATCGTTTCTCATGTCTAGCTCGTCTGCGATATAGATGTTTACGTGCTCATATTTATCGTAGTTCTTATCTAAACGAGCTCTTAACATATTTATCATACGGATGCCCCAGTTTCTCACAATATTGGCACGATGAAATTACTTTGGATGAATTTAAAAAGACGCTTTATGCTTCGCGCTTCGCTTTATGCTTCGCGCAGTACATGATGACTGGCGACATACAATACCATTACATTTCGTACTAACATTACCCCGGACATATGCATTAGGTATTTGGAAAATTTCTTGGTTCTCGCGTCGAGCTGTATTATCAAGCATGACCTGAATGCGTGATAAATGTGCTACAAAAATAAAAAATATGAAATTTTTCGATGTTGCTTTATTTAATTGGGAAATTTCAACAATTCAAATTACATTTAAAAGTTTTAAGGATTTATTTATTAAAATAATTGGAATGAAAATAATAAAAACTGTTAGTAAACTTAAGTTAGAAGAATTAAATTTTCAATTTGAAGCTATTCTTGGTATATAAATAAATAGAACTTGTTGAGGTTTTTCGATTTTTGTGGACCGTATATCTGCTTGTGAGGTCACGTTCTTAGTTGAAAGATAACACTCATGAACCTCCTGAAAATGATATAATTTCACACTTTTTCTAATTTATAAACATGTAACGAACGTCGAATCAGTGTCCGCTACTACTATGATATTGAGCTGCATTCATCTCGTTTGCGCAGAATGGATATTACACGGTGGGGATATCTCACACGTCGAACACGCCATTCTTGGCTTATATGGACTTTGCTAGAAATAATGAAATAATAGATTTTGACCCATACAGAACTAATATTCCTTCAATTGAAAATAAAATATGAGAATAACAAGAATTAAAATTCAATATTCCATTATTTAAGGAAACTAAAATAGTTTGAATCAATAATATTATTCATATATATATATATATATATATAGGATGAGAAAAAGTAATAAATAAAATTGAAACTAATAAAATTGAAGATATACATACAATAGCTTAATGAAAATATTGTATTCAAATTATTGGAACAGATGTTGATATATATTATTACATCTGTTCTTCTGAGGTTTTTAGTATTCTATGACAAAATTGATTTAATTTTTTTTAATTTTTGATTGATACAATTTTTTCTTTCGATTATTCAACTCGGAGTTTCATGCCCGACCTGAGTCAATTGAGCTTGTAAGGTAGCATCCTTTTACTCCAAACAAATCAAACTTATTCGTTTGGAAACGGAATTCGCAATAAATTTATTTCTTGTCACATTATGCGACCATATAAAAAAACGGACAAGCTTCGGAGTTGGAGACAATTGAATTGTACATCAAACGTTTAGAATCAGCACAACCTGCTGAACCATTGAATAGATCTATTTTCAAACTTTCTCAAGAACGGCGATCGGCAGTACTTCAAACAGTTTGCATTTCTTGCTATAAGAACGCCAGTACTCCAACCAAATTAGTAGCCAATTCAGATACATCATCAACCCATCGTTGCAAATCATCTCTCCGGCACAAACACGGACAAAATAGCAGCCCCAAGATGACACAGATGAAAATTAGTTGACACATTCACTCGTGAGTCTACCCGCTCTAGAATTTCGCGGAGTGAATTTCTAGAGTAGAACCTACATTTCGTCCGTCATTGTTTTTTTTTTGAATATATATCAATGTCACAAAGATATAGCGAGGAAAAACAACTTCAAAAAACCCGTTTCCCAAATATCCCACTTTTGATGTTAGAATCTGGTTGAATAGTCAGATTTAATAGGACACACTATATTCAATCAGCTAGTAACAAGATAATACAATGGAATTCTATAAATGACCGTCTTAAACAAGGCTCATGGTGATTATTTAGCCTTGTCAGCCCTTCTATTCGAGACTCTATTGAATTATCCCTTGAACTTGTGTTTATGTTTGTATTAAATCTTATGCATGCGATATAGTGGCATTACAAATTTTAAATCTACTGAACGCTAATAGTTATCAGTTATTAGTTCCTGTATTCTGATCCACATAATTTAACTCAGATAACGGTTGAAAATTATTTGTATATTAAGTTAAGTTTGAATCTTCCGCCTAGAAGCATAGAGCGCGCAAGGGTAGTAGGTAGTCTAGCACGAGAAGAGACAGACTACGGCAGTGATCATACCTATGCATTGCAAGTTGTATATTCATCACATTGTTACACTTTTCATTTGCTCTGAATAAATGGGTAAGAATTCAACAAGAGTTCACTAAATTCAGTACCTAACGTAGGTACAAAATAAGAACAATAACCATGAATTGAATACAGGCATTATCTTTTCCTGGAATGTAAGATAGTTATTTTCACAGACTCATTTAATGTACATTCTTAAAGATATTTTGAAACATGATGGACCCAACGTTGGTTCCAGTATTAATTGGAAAATGGTCTGCGCTATTTTTGTAATGTGCAGCTGTTCGACCTTCTTGAAGTTTGAAACAACTGGTTACTTAAAATATCTTCTTTATTACACTGTATAAGTTTAGACAATAATTGACTAATAAATATGTTACGTAGAGGTATATAATCTTGCTTACTACTAATGATTATGTTTAAATATGATATTAAACTTCTTATATACTATTGTTATTGACAAAACAATTTAATAACAACCCCAATATTGAGAGATAAGCTCAAATTAATAATTAAATAGAATTCTGATATCCAGAGTTTAAGTAAACTGAATTTTGAACTTGCGGAGGTGTTCTGCCGTTTGCGATATTTTGTCTAATTTCAAACTTGCAATATTCAAATTTTCTCTATCCAAGTTCATAGATTGCATAGGAATATAATCAAAGTTACATTTTCTATCTTTGAGTTATTTTTGCAGCATATTTCGTTCGTTATATCAAAGGTGGGTAGTGATACGTCATATCGACTTTGATACGAATTATCTGTTGTGCTAAATATCATTGTACATACCTCACAGTTTCTTATCAAAGATAAGATTCCTGTATCCTTCAATGTAATATCTGTAGGAGGATAATTTTTATAATTCAAAGTAACATCTAATTGATTTGGTAAGACATATATCAATTCGTTAGTATTGTAAAGTTTGTGCCAAATTTCCTTTTCAAATTTCATGATTCTTGTATCACACTATTTTTGAATATTCGATTTTGATAATAGAATTTCGGTTTCGCAAGAAGGATTACTGTGTACAGAATATAAAGGTTCATCCAATAGACATTCTCGTAATAGCATACAAATCGCTGGTCGAATCTATTTTATCTTACGGTATTATCATATGGGGCGGTACTTACCAAAATCAACTGAAAACACTTATATTGACACAAAAATGGATCTTGAAAGTTCTACTATCAAAACCAAAAAGATTCTCAACAACACAGCTCTTCTCAGACAAAAGATTCATGAACCTACACGAACTCTACGTTTTTAACGTTTCCAAATTCATGTACAAAAATAAAATTGAAAAAAACTCAAATAACCACGATTACAACACAAGAAAAAGGGACAACATAAAAACACCCCAAACTAAAACAACTCTATACCAAAAATTTATATGTACAACAGGCCCAAAAATTTACAATTGTCTACCCCAAGACTTAAAAAATATACGAAATTTCAAATTATTTTGCAATAAAACGAAAAAATTCATACTTAAGAACAGAGACAATATCGAGTCAATAATATGATGAAAATAAAAAACAAAAAATTATACACTCCAAAAAACCCCTGTTCTGGTCCTCTAAATCATCAACTAAACCAAGTTATAATGTATATTGTAAGTGCAGATAGTATGTATGTATATATGTATACTATTATTTTACTTATTATTACTTTAATCTTTTTTTTTCCTGAATATAAAACTATCAATTAACGATAAGTATTTTCATGTAAACAGTACAATTAATTTTATTTTAAAAATATTTTCTATTCCTTCTGCTTACTGATATAAACTGTCAATTTAGAATAAGCATTTTCATGTATAACGATATAGGTAATTCACTTGATTTACTTGCTACTCAAATATACCAATCAGGCACACTACAACTTTTCCAGAAGTTAGGTGCAATGTATTTATATTAAAATATAGCATTTACCCTGAAATGTAACATTAGTTCAATAAAATTATCTATCTATCTATCTATCTATCTAGTTTACATATTAAAATACCTGTTGACAGTTTCGTACACAAATCTGTATTATTAAGTAGACTATAATGAATTTTGTTGTGAGAAATGACAAGAAATTTCTCAAATGGTAATATAAAAATCAATTGAACCGGGTTTTTTATCGCTAGATTTTATAGGAAGAGAGAGCATATGGAATAAATCGTAACTTCCTTGTGTTATAAGAGAAATTACAAAAATTATCTTGTTGTTTGTATAAAAACAATTCAACGATATTAGAGACATTAATTCTGGTCCATTTTGTAATTCAAGTTCTAAAGGGTAGCTAGTGGTACTTGGTAGATGTCTGATAGTTTTCTTTAATTCATTTATAGATTGTTCTGGTGAAATTATTGATGGATGAAGAGCGTTGGATTTTGAAAACAATATAGAATTAATAATTAACTCATACTCTTCACTCAATTCTGTAGTGATTAAATTCAAATACAAAATGTGATCTTCTAATCTTTGTGTCAATTGTAAATTGAAATAATTTTTTGAAATTTTGGTTGTAACATTTTTTAATAGTTGAAGATTTTTATTGAATATTCCTCTACTATTTTATAAATTCGTGATTGTACTATTGAAATTTGTGATAGTAGTTTTAATTACTTGAGTTTGGTCTTTCAATAATTTGATTAGCGATTGTTCTTTATTGTTTAGAGAATTAATTACATCGCTGTAGTATTTAGCATCATTTTGATCTAAGGTTGCGAAAATCATTTTGAAAGCGGATCCTATTCCATTAAACCATCCTCGTTTCCGAAGCCTAGTAATTGTGTTAGTAAATTTTCTTGTTCATATAATTGAGAAATGAGATGATGGACGAGATTTATAGATCCTTGACAAGATATTAGATGTTTTAATGCTTCTTTATTACACAGTTGTTTTGTTTCGAAAAACGTGCTTTCAACTAAATTCATTTTTTGATCTAAGTTACTCACATCTAAATAAGTTATCACATTCCATGTACTGTCAAAAAATTGTAGGTTGGATATTTTTTCACAGTATATTCCTGGGGATTTTGGAATTCCAGAATTATAGTATAAGTTATCTGCGTGGCAAATGGTTACGACTAATCTGTAACAAAAGCTATTTTTAGTCGGTCGTTGTGTACTATCATTGGCTTGTTTTTTACTTTAATGGTACTGTTAACTGTTGAATTAATTTTCATGATTTCATAAGGTCCTGAGTAATTTCGAGAAAGTTTCTTTGATTTACCTAATTTTGTACTTTCATTAGTTAAATATACCTTGTCACCTAATTTGAATGTGTGATCTCTTATGTGTCTATCATAATATTGTTTATTTTTCTCTTTCGAATTTATCAGGTTATCCTTAGCTATCTTATTACTTAATTGTAATTTAAGTTTGAGTTCATCAACGTAATCATCATGGGTGTATTTAAAATCGGGTTTAGCGAGAATATTTGAGGGTATTTGATTTTTATATCCGAAAATTAATTCATGAGGAGTGAACTTAGTTGACGTATAAACTGTTGTGTTGTACGAGAACATAGCGAATTCTAACCAATCATCCCAGTCCGTGTGATCGTTATTTATGTAGTGTTTTAGATATTCTACTAAAGTTGGATGACTTCTCTCTGAAGCACCGTTAGTTTGTGGATGATAGGCAGAACAATTTACTTGTTTAATTCTGAAAATTTTGCTAACCTCTTTCAATAATTTAGACATAAAATCTCTTCCTTGATCAGTTAATATTATTTTTGGAATTCCGAGTTTACGTATAAAATTTTGCCCAAAAATTATTGCAATAGTGATAGCTTCGTGATTTGGTAGAGCGAATGCCTGAGAAAATTTTGACCAATCGTCTTGTAACGTCAAAATAAACTTATCACCCTTCTCAGTGACTGGCAAAGGTCCTACTATGTCTAGGAAAATTTTGTCTAAGAATTTATCTGACGTGGTCGTTATTTGCATTGGCATTCTATTTTTCTTTTTAACAACTTTATTCTGTTTATAAAATTTTTTATATCAGTTTTCGTTGATGGCCATTTGAAATTTTGTTTAATCCTATTATAAGTGCGGTGGAAACCTGAATGTCCTGATTTTGGATGTTAATGATTTTCTGTTATTATCTCATTAATCTTCGAAACATCAGGAGTTTCCACAGTATCTAGCAAACGTTAATGGAAATATCTGTTCCTTTGAATATATATCTTAACATTGATCTAATTTATCAAATCCTTTTCCTAATTGAGATATATTTATGCTATCGATTTCGTTTTCTAACATTTAATCACACAACTTTTTCAGGCAATTGTACAAGTCTTCGTATCTACATTGATCTCAATGGAATTGCTTATTTATCAAATAGAATAAATTTCGATTATTATCCTTGAAATGAACTACTTCTCCTATCTCAATTTCTTTATTCTCATCTCTATTGAAATTTCTATCAAAATCTTCCTGAAATTCTTTCTGCACAGATTCGTAAAATATTGAATCTTTTGCTAATGGAATTACGATATTCGTTTTCTTATTTGACAGTTTATCTTTATTTTCGAAAATTTTATCATATGTTATAATACTAGTTTCAACTTTCTTTGATCCTGGATCTCTGACATTGAACAACCATGTTAAAGGTTTGTGATCTGTATAAATTTTGAATTTACGCCCGTAAAGATAGGGTCGAAAATGTTTTACACTCCATACAATAGCTAATAGTTCTTTTTCAGTAGTTGAGTAGTTTCCTCCTGCTTTGTACAAGGTTCTACTTGCATAAGCTATTGGCAAATTATTAGGTACTTCACGTTGCGATAACACTGAGCCTATAGCGTAGTTACTTGCATCTGTCGTTAAAATAAAGATTTTGGCAAAATCTGGATATTGTAATATAGGTTTAGAAATTAATTTTGAATTTAATTTTTCGAAAGCATTTTGTTGTAAGCTAGTCCAATTAAATTCTATGTTTATTCTTAGGAGTAAGGTTATAGGTTGAGTTATTTCGCTAAAATTTTCTATTAATCTCCGATAATATCCTACCAATCCCAAAAATGATTTAATATCTGTCTGATTCTTAGGTATAGGAAAATTTGTAACACTCGCTATTTTCGCCGGGTCAGGTAAGACACCGTTTTCTGTGAATAAATGACCTAAGTACATGACTTCGTGTTTGAGAAATTCGCATTTATTTGGCTGTATTTTGAAATTATATTTCTCTAAGCATAAGAAAACTTGTCTGAGTCTTTCGTTATGAGTTTTCAAGTCGGGAGCAAGAACAACTGTGTCATCCATATATACAAAGCATCTTTCATTTAATACATCCGCTAAGATGGTATTCATTATCCTTTGAAATGAGGCTGGTTCATTTTTAAGTCCAAAAGGCATTCTATTAAATTGGTAATGTCCTTGAGAACAGTGAACGCAGTTTTCTCTGCATATTCAGGATCCATTGGTATTTGATGAAATCCTGATGCAAAGTCTACGACACTGAAATATTTGGAATGTCCTAATTGGTCTAGAATGTCTGAAATATTTGGTAATGGGTAAGAGTCACCAATTGTGATATCATTTAGTTTTCTATAATCAATTACTAAGCGCCATTTTTGTTCGCCTGAGGCATCTAATTTTTTAGGAACTACCCAAACAGGGGCACTCCAAGGAGATGTCGATGGTTCAATAATTTTTTGATCTAGCATTTCTTTCATTTTTTTGGTTAACCTCATTTTTGTGTGCTTCTGGATATCTATAACCTTTGGATCTTACAGGGATATTCGTAGTTGTATCTAATAGGAATATATGATTGAATTCTGAACATATACTGTTTGATGAATCTTTTTCTTCACCATTAAGGTGATCGGTACGCAAACCCTTTTTCAAAAGATCTAGTCGTTCAGAACTACTGTCAATCGTGTTCACATTAGCTAGATTAGATACACTACTATCTACCTCATTTGCTTCTAGAGTAATTATGAGTTCTTCAATTTTCACTGGCTTTTATGTTGTATTTAATATTGTAGTAATAGCCGTTCCCTTTTCTGATACCTTAACTAAACTTCTACTCAAATATATGCCTTTGGTGATTTCTAAGTTTGGTACTATTCCGTCTAAGATGTAAGGATTTTCAATAACTATTTTTATTACTTTTTCACATCTAGGTTCAATATAAGAGTATGTATTCGTTAATTGTTGTAATTTATTAAGTCTATCTGAATTAATATCGCTAGTATTGATTATCTCGTTACCTTTTCTTTGCTGAATTGGAATTGAAATAATATTATCAATCATGAATTTTTTATTATAACATTGAATATCACACCTCTTTTCTATCAGAAATTCATTACCTATGAGACCATCAAATGGAATTGGAAAATGGTTTTTTACGATGTGGAATACTTGACTCATCATATGATCCTTTATTCTGAGATCTAGAACACAATAACCTAAGGTATGTGATTTTTGATTCACATGTGTGTCAATACCTGATAAAATAATTTCTCCTTCAACATAACATTGTACATTTGGTTTTAGTTTATTTAATTTGATTAATGAAATATCTGCTCCTGAGTCTAACATGAAACTATTATTTTCATTTATTAATTGAGTAGATTTTAATTCTACAAATAAAGGTGCGCCTATGTTGATTATGGAAATTCTACTTGAATTGAATGAGCTGTCCGATTCGTTGTATTTATTGGGGGAGCTTTCCGAAAATTTGTCGAGTTAGAAAAGCTAGGTGATGAAACTTGGTTGCTGGAGGTCTGATTCCTTTTTTTTTCATTATATTCTCGTTTTCTGCATTCAGATATAACATGACCTTTATTCTTACAGTAATGACAGAGTTTTGTTGAATCATTGCGATTATTTGTTTTGTATCTACAATTTTGAGTAGAGTGTCCATGTTTATTACATATATTAGAGTATTTATTTTGGAATTGTATATTCTGATATTTTGTTATTTCAAGTTTAGATTTTTGCTCTTGCTCTTCGCTCATGGCAAATGCTATAGCTTCTTCTAGTCTAGCAGGTTTTTGAGATTTAACAATTATGGCAATATCTTTTTGCAATCCGTTTATAAATACTCCCAGAGCTTGTTCTTTAATTAATTGCACACACGCATCGCAAGCTTCTTGTTTTAATTTCTAATCTAACGAACTGACTAATTGAATATAACAATGCTCTATTTTGGTAGCAAATTGTATAACACTTTCACCTACATTCTGTTTACAAGAATTTAACTCAAGTTGCCTTTGACCTGGAGTTCGTCTTACTGAATATGCATCTAATAAATGATTTTTTAAAGAATCCCAATCGTCGAAACACCTATTTCTTACAATAGCACGTGCATTATCAGTCAATCTAGTTTTTGTAATAGAAAATAATGCATTTTTTGTTCTGGTCTGATTAAAGTAATAGCTTCATCACAATTATCGATAAATTCGTATAGCTTGGATTTAGATCCGTCGAATCTGATGATCATTTTTTCTGCAATATCTAATGAAATATAAGACATGTTGGAATTTTGTTCTTCGTCAATCTCGTTCAAATTTAGATATAAATTGGGTAACAGAATGATCAGCATCTCTTCTCCCAAACGATGTGGATTTTTGTAGAGATGAAAGCCCAATTTGATCAAATTCTTGAGGTCCTTGTGTTGCAAATTTTCCTTCGGTTTGAAAGTTTGAAGGAATCCCACTTCTGACACCAGTTTTGTAATGTGCAATTGTTCGACCTTCTTTATTACACTGTATAAGTTTAGACAATAATTGAGTAATAAATATGTTACGTAGATGTATATAATCTTGCTTACTAATAATGATTATATTTAAATATGATATTAAACTTCTTATATACTATTGTTATTGACAAAACAATTCAATAACAACCCCAATATTGAGAGATAAGCTCAAATTAATAATTGCATTGAATTCTGATATCCAGAGTTTAAGTAAACTGAATTTTGAACTTGCACTTTTCCTCAATTATGGAATCTGTTATGAATGAATTAATGGTTATCGAGTAAACTAATCCTAAGTAAAATATTTAGAATACAATTAACAATATATGAAATTATATGTATGAGGTAGGTACATTACATTTTGATATTTGAAGATCATTCCGGCCTGTAACAACTCGGTGCAGATCTTGATAGACCGGATGCAGAGGGCAGTCATTCTTGGTTCAATAAGACTACTTAGGGCACACGATTCGGGAACTTGAAGCTACTTACCGACCAGTATATATGTGAATCGTGATGTTCGGACTCGCGATTAAATATTTACGGTATATATTTATACTAGTATAACAGCCTTTTGGTATATAACGTAAACTTTAGCTACACATGTTCCACTAAATGTTACCTTGAGCATATGAGATTGAATGTCGGTTGAAATATTTTGATGAGAATATGAAAATCTCTCAGTATATTAATAACGAGTAATTGAATTATTCATACTTTTTATTTATTTATATAATAATAATTCTGTACAAATTGTTTTAGAATTGTATTCTTAATTATGAATATAAATAAATTTGTTATATTCAATAACAATAAAAATTCGATAATTTTATTAATGAAATTCCTTATAAAAAATAAAAATGAAGAATTATCAAAATATACCTATATAATTTCATCTAAATAACGATAAAGGTGAGAAAATTCCAATTAAATGAAATTATCAGTTATCAGAACTGTTTTTATTTTCAGAATACTCAAATTTTGTAATGTTCCATCTCAATCCATCTGAGTATTTGAAATAATAGAAACTGTTTTTGATGTCCATCAGGTTTGTCGTTCCCGTATATTCCTTCGATATTTCAAAGTAGCTGTGTATTTGTAATAATAGAAACTGCTGTTTTTGATGTTCATCAGGTTTGTCTTGGTATTTTCTATCGATAATATCAGAGAAACCAATACCTAGTCAACTAGATATGGATTAGAATTTTAGTAAATAAATTTCCTGATGAGAATATTAGTCACAAATTTTGTAATAATTCATGAATAAATAATGAAGAGAATTTAGAATGTTACAGAATTAAGTATTGTAGTTGAAATCGGAAGCTTATGAATACAATGAAACTGAACCCTAAATAATAATCCATGTTAGCTATAACAATTTTTAAGCCAACTAAGAACGAAATTTTAGGTGAATTTTCATTATTTATTCATATAGCCAAAATTTCAGGCAAACTATTTAAATAGGTGGTAATAGATAAATGTGGTTTCAAAATGATAAACACAATTGAAAAGTGATTATCTGTTGATAGTTCCCTTATATTCAAAATGTAACGATGGTTTTTTTAATACAATATATTTTATGACTCTTCGAAAATTTTATCTGTCAATAGATTATTATTGTATCGCTTTGTGGGTTCTTCTCTTATTGATAAATAGAGGCCGACACAGAGGGGTGCGTACTACCTGCAGATATACTATGTTGAATATAATCAGCCTGCTCATTGTCACCTTGAAATTATAAAAATGCAGCGTTTCATTTTTATCATTATTCAAGTATTTCTCCACATAGTGACATAGTTAGAGATTTAATGTATCAAACTAATGAAAACCAAACTGAAATCGTCATTTTGTTCAATAGGTACCTACCCATGTATATGTTACCGGTATGGTAATATTTTGTTCAGTTTATTGGCGATTGTATGTTTTGATTTCAGACTAGTTGGATAGGACTCGGAAACTAATAGTATTCGAAGTAACTAATATTGACAAGCTCTCCAGAGTAATTAGTAGCATCTAAAATTTTATAACTTCATATAAAGGCTTAGGTTAGCTATGATCAAATGTAAATAATAAAAGATTATAAGTCTCTTACTAGCTTTAAATTAAGTGAAATGAAAAATTTTATGGAAATACTGCGGGAATCCGTGGGTATGTTTAATTTCCCTCAAAATTCGCGGGATCATTGATATCGCAAATGAGAGTTGTTCGTAAAGTACTGAGTACAGAAAGTAAATCTCGTTTTGAAAGAAATTAATTTGAAACTATAATCACTGCACTCATTGAAAAATTAGCCATCTCTTTAATGTACTACCTATTTCCTCTGATTATTCCCTTTTGTAACCCTTAAGAGTATGTAGCTTCCAATCAGAGCCATTTTAATTTGAATATTTGATCTGTTGATCTCTCAAAATTATTCTAAAATCTTCTTGGTACTATAGTATTGTTTGTTCCATTCGTATCATTGACCAGTTTGTTTGTCGGAAGTGCAGAATTGATTTATTTCAAGAAATTATTAGTGATAATGAACAATGTCTGAGATGTTTTTCTTACATCAAGATAATTAAGCTTCTACTATAAACTTTTATAATAAAGGGACTAGGAATAATGTAATTTTATTTATTGACAAAAATGAAGTCGGTTATATAAAATGTACAAATGATTATAATTTAAAGGCTGCATTGAATACACAACTGTGCGAATGGATCGCAATCGAACACATCCCTGAAATTTTGAAGCACACTAACAAATTTGTGAAATACAAGACAGAACATAAGATTTATTCATGCGAAACTGACTGAATATGCTACTTTTGGATGTTGTGAGGAAAATTGAGAAGGGAAATTAAAATCAAGGAATCAGAAATATATTTTTTTTTTTTCATATAAAATAGAATCAGAAGTCAAATAGCACTAGCATCAAACACCGTAATTTTTAAGGTTAATTGAAAAATCCTAAACATAAATAGAGTGTATCATCTGAGTTGAAAAAAAATATATTCCCTCAATACAGAAGCAAACATATGGGGTTAACCCTTTGCAATCTATTCTATGGAGTTTACCAGATAAGTGGTTAGATAATTCTATTCCTGACAGTCTCTTCAACGTCATGCCAAAGTCGCATCATATGGAAGATATTGTATTCCATGTATATCAGGTACATATTATTAGCCACGACATGTATTTCAAGAATGTGTGAGCAAATCTTACTTATAGAAATTTGGAGTGTATCGTTAGGAAAGATGTTGCAAAATTTAAAGGTTAACCTGAGCTTGAGATTGAAATATGAACAAAATTTCATTTCTGGTGGCTTTTTAAGTTTTGCCATCATTTTTTCATTATAAACATTTTCCTCAATCAATGTAATTTATCTCATGATATTCACTCGGAAAAAATGAAAAGTTGAGAGTAATTCCGGATTGCCTTCAAAAATGGTATCACCAACGTGACATTTCAGCCATATCACATTGGCAATTTTCCATCAATGGATCAATAACTATGGAAAATACACAACCACTTTAAGGATAATGGTGTTGTTTATTTCTTTTTTGTGCTTTTCAGTAAATTATTGTATAAATTGTTCAGAAAGTATTTTTAGATTATGCATAACTAGCAATTTGATAAACAAAATTTTGGTCTAGATACTGCTTACTATTTATTAGAAAATATCAATTTGAGCAATATTTCATTTTATTTTTCGATCCTTATTTTTGAAAAGTCTAAAAATATTTAATAATCGTCTTGAAAATTATACAAACAGGCAGACTGGAAGGTAGACAATAATTTATTTGGAACACAGAATGTACTTAACAAATCTGAGTGGACATGTATGACATGCCATACAAAATTTATGTAAGCTCATTCAAAACTATTTAAAACAGTCAATTGGCCAATGGTGCAACAACAATACTTCTACCATCATGGTTTAACTACCCAAAATAGAATAACGATAGTGAATTCAAAAGTTCAATATTTTTGGAGCCTCTAAATTTGAACAAAATCAGAATTCATTCTTCATATCTCCATATCACCCACAATCAAACGAACCAATAGAAAGATTTCATCCAACCATATCTGAACATAAAGCCCTTTGAATGCTTAAAATTAATAAGCAAAGTAAATGATACATGTTGTCAATGATCACATTCATTCAATCCAATCGAATACGAAAATGGAGCCAATAACAAAATCAGAATTCATTCTTCATATCTCCATATCACCCACAATCAAACGAACCAATAGAAAGATTTCATCCAACCATATCTGAACATAAAGCCCTTTGAATGCTTAAAATTAATAAGCAAAGTAAATGATACATGTTGTCAATGATCACATTCATTCAATCCAATCGAATACGAAAATGGAGCCAATTGATATAATCAACGGTCATATGAGTAATAATGATCCCTTTAATATTGAAATGGTTAGAATCACATTAGGTGATCATGTCATTGAACATAAAGAATACTCAGAAGTTCTTCATTCTGACCTCATTCAGATAAAGAATCAAAGAATGCTTATTAGCAAAGGAGAATAAGAACCTCGATGATTTTCCAACCTATACCAGTTTTCCTAAACTCTAACAAAATATGTTGGTCAGAATAAACATTATTCAAATGATAGTTCGAATCATAAAACTTCTAAGTTTTATTGATGTGAAGGTAGAAAAAAATTGGTCGAAATTTACCACATCCTTATGGAGTCGAAGAAGTCTCATAAATGGCATTGGTTCATTATTTGAACCCATCACTTGAAGTCTATATTTCAAAGATGATAAGAAATACGATAAACTGATTCGAAATTTACAAGACAATCAAGCCAAACTAGCTTTTAATATTGGAAGCAAAATTTCCCTACTCATCTCATTTATATGTTCAACAAATCGAAAACTATTGATTAGAATTTTAACTTGAAACAATAGCATTGATAGTAGAAGCGTAGAAGCAAATGAGGAAATGCCAATTTTTAATCGAATTGTGAATAAGATTGAAATTATAAATTCAATTCTGCAATAAGATTTGAAAGCCTCTATTCATTTTCGAAATTACAAATGATGAATAACACCATGATGGAAACAAAGAATATGCTTGAAGAACTAAAACGATTAGAAATCAGTTTAGTTAACTACCTGTAGATATCACATTAGATAAACTGTATTAAATCAGCAGTTACGTTGCTAATAACGAAATTATCTATATTCTGCATTCAACAAATAGAACACAACGAAAAACTATCAGAATTTTACATTGAATCAAATAGTATTGATAGTAGAAGCAAATGAGGAAATACCAATTTTTAATCGAATTGTAAATAAGATTGAAATTATATATTCAATTCTGCAATAAGATTTGAAAGCCTCTATTCATTTTCGAAATTACAAAGGATGTATAACACCATGATGGAAACTAAGAATATGCTTGAAGAATTAAAACGATTAGAAATCAGGTAAGAGAAAACCCAACTACCTGTAGATATCACATTAGATAAACTGTATTAAATCAGCAGTTACGTTGCTGATAACGAAATTACCTATATTCTGCATTCAACAAATACAACACAACGAAAAACTATTAGAATTTTACATTGAAACAAATATCATTGATAGTAGAAGCAAATGAGGAAGTACCAATTTTTAATCGAATTGTGAATAAGATTGAAATTATATATTCAATTCTGCAATAAGATTCAAAAGCCTCTATCCATTTTAGAAATTATGAAGGATGTATAACACCATGATGGAAACATAGAATATGCTTGAAGAATTAAAACGATTAGAAATCAGTTTCGAGAAAACCCAACTACCTGTAGATATCACATTAAATAAACTGTATTAAATCAGCAGTTACGTTGCTGATAATAAAATTATCTATATTCTGCATTCAACAAATAGAACACAACGAAAAACTATTAGAATTTTACATTGAAACAAATAGCATTGATAGTAGAAGCAAACGAGGAAATACCAATTTTTAATCGAATTGAAAATAAGATTGAAATTATATATTCAATTCTGCAATAAGATTTGAAAGCCTCCATTCATTTTCGCAATTACAAAGGATGTATAACACCATGATGGAAAGTAAGAATATTCTTGAAGAATTAAAACGATTAGAAATCAGGTAAGAGAAAACCCAACTACCTGTAGATATCACATTAGATAAACTGTATTAAATCAGCAGTTACGTTGCTGATAACGAAATTACCTATATTCTGCATTCAACAAATAGAACACAACGAAAAACTATTAGAATTTTACATTGAAACAAATAGCATTGATAGTAGAAGCAAATGAGGAAATACCAATTTTTAATCGAATTGTAAATAAGATTGAAATTATATATTCAATTCCGAAATAAGATTTAAAAGCCTCTATCCATTTTCGAAATTACGAAGGATGTATAACACCATGATGGAAACAAAGAATATGCTTGAAGAATTAAAACGATTAGAAATCAGTTTAGAGAAAACCCAACTACCTGTAGATATCACATTAGATAAACTGTATTAAATCAGCAGTTACGTTGCTGATAACGAAATTATCTATTTTCTGCATTCAACAAATAGAACACAACGAAAAACTATCAGAATTTTACATTGAATCAAATAGTATTGATAGTAGAAGCAAATAAGGAAATACCTCTATCCATTTTCGAAATTACGAAGTATGTATAACACCATGATGGAAACAAAGAATATGCTTGAAGAATTAAAACGATTAGAAATCAGTTTAGAGAAAACACAACCACCTGTAGATATCACATTAGATAAACTGTATTAAATCAGCAGTTACGTTGCTTGTAACGAAATTATCTATATTCTGCATTCAACAAATAGAACACAACGAAAAACTATTAGAAATTTACATTGAAACAAATAGCATTGATAGTAGAAGCAAACGAGGAAATACCAATTTTTTATCGAATTGTAAATAAGATTGAAATTATACATTCAATTCTGCAATAAGATTTTAAAGCCTCTATTCATTTTCGAAATAACAAAGGATGTATAACACCATGATGGAAACTAAGAATATGCTTGAAGAATTAAAACGATTAGAAATCAGGTAAGAGAAAACCCAACTACCTGTAGATATCACATTAGATAAACTGTATTAAATCAGCAGTTACGTTGCTGATAACGAAATTACCTATATTCTGCATTCAACAAATAGAACACAACGAAAAACTATTAGAATTTTACATTGAAACAAATAGCATTGATAGTAGAAGCAAATGAGGAAGTACCAATTCTTAATCGAATTGTAAATAAGATTGAAATTATATATTCAATTCTGCAATAAGATTCAAAAGCCTCTATCCATTTTCGAAATTACGAAGGATGTATAACACCATGATGGAACCAAAGAATAAGCTTGAAGAATTAAAACGATTAGAAATCAGTTTAGAGAAAACCCAACTACCTGTAGATATCACATTAGATAAACTGTATTGAATCAGCAGTTACGTTGCGGATAACGAAATTATCTATATTCTGCATTCAACAAATAGAACACACCGAAAAACTATTAGAATTTTACATTGAAACAAATAGCATTGATAGTAGAAGCAAACGAGGAAATACCAATTTTTAATCGAATTATAAATAAGATTGAAATTATATATTCAATTCTGCAATAAGATTCAAAAGCCTCTATTCATTTTCGAAATTACAAAGGATGTATAACACCATGATGGGAACTAAGAATATGCTTGAAGAAATAAAACGATTAGAAATCAGGTAAGAGAAAACCCAACTACCTGTAGATATCACATTAGATAAACTGTATTAAATCAGCAGTTACGTTGCTGATAATGAAATTACCTATATTCTGCATTCAACAAATAGAACACAACGAAAAACTAATATAATTTTACATTCAAACAAATAGCATTGATAGTAGAAGCAAATGAGGAAGTACCAATTTTTAATCGAATTGTAAATAAGATTGAAATTATTTATTCAATTCTGCGATAAGATTTAAAAGCCTCTATTCATTTTCGAAATTACAAAGGATGTATAACACCATGATGGAAACTAAGAATATGCTTGAAGAATTGAAACGATTAGAAATCAGGTAAGAGAAAACCCAACTACCTGTAGATATCACATTAGATAAACTGTATTAAATCAGCAGCTACGTTGCTGATAACGAAATTACCTATATTCTGCATTCAACAAATAGAACACAACGAAAAACTATTAAAATTTTACAGTTACGTTGCTGATAACGAAATTACCTATATTCTGCATTCAACAAATAGAACACAACGAAAAACTATTAGAATTTTACATTGAAACATATAGCATTGATAGTAGAAGCAAATGAGGAAGTACCAATTTTTAATCGAATTGTAAATAAGATTGAAATTATATATTCAATTCTGCAATAAGATTTGAAAGCCTCTATCCATTTTCGAAATTACGAAGGATGTATAACACCATGATGGAAACAAAGAATATGCTTGAAGAATTAAAACGATTAGAAATCAGTTAGGGAAAACCCAACTACCTGTAGATATCACATCAGATAAACTGTATTGAATCAGCAGTTACGTTGCTGATAACGAAATTACCTATATTCTGCATTCAACAAATAGAACACAACGAAAAACTATTAGAATTTTACATTGAAACAAATATCATTGATAGTAGAAGCAAATGAGGAAGTACCAATTTTTAATCGAATTGTAAATAAGATTGAAATTATATATTCAATTCTGCAATGAGATTTAAAAGCCTCTATCCATTTTCGAAATTACGAAGGATGTATAACACCATGATGGAAACAAAGAATATGCTTGAAGAATTAAAACGATTAGAAATCAGTTTAGAGAAAACCCAACTACCTGTAGATATCACATTAGATAAACTGTATTAAATCAGCAGTTACGTTGCTGATAACGAAATTATCTATATTCTGCATTCAACAAATAGAACACAACGAAAAACTATCAGAATTTTACATTGAATCAAATAGTATTGATAGTAGAAGCAAATAAGGAAATACCAATTTTTAATCGAATTGTAAATAAGATCTAAATTATATATTCAATTCTGCAATAAGATTTAAAAGTCTCTATTCATTTTCGAAATTACAAAGGATGTATAACACCATGATGGAAACTAAGAATATGCTTGAAGAATTAAAACGATTAGAAATCAGGTAAGAGAAAACCCAACTACATGTAGATATCACATTAGATAAACTGTATTAAATCAGCAGTTACGTTGCTGATAACGAAATTATCTGTATTCTGCATTCAACAAATAGAACACAACGAAAAACTATCAGAATTTTACATTGAATCAAATAGTATTGATAGTAGAAGCAAATAAGGAAATACCAATTTTCAATCGAATTGTAAATAAGATTTAAATTACATATTCAATTCTGCAATAAGATTTGAAAGTCTCTATTCATTTTCGAAATTACAAAGGATGTATAACACCATGATGGAAACTAAGAATATGCTTGAAGAATTAAAATGATTAGAAATCAGGTAAGAGAAAACCCAACTACATGTAGATATCACATTAGATAAACTGTAATAAATCAGCAGTTACGTTGCTGATAACGAAATTATCTATATTCTGCATTCAACAAATAGAACACAACGAAAAACTATCAGAATTTTACATTGAATCAAATAGTATTGATAGTAGAAGCAAATGAGGAAATACCAATTTTTAATCGAATTGTAAATAAGATTGAAATTATATATTCAATTCTGCAATAAGATTTAAAAGCCTCTATTCATTTTCGAAATTACAAAGGATGTATAACACCATGATGGAAACTAAGAATATGTTTGAAGAATTAAAACGATTAGAAATCAGGTAAGAGAAAACCCAACTACCTGTAGATATCACATTAGATAAACTGTATTAAATCAGCAGTTACGTTGCTGACAACGAAATTACCTATATTCTGCATTCAACAAATAGAACACAACGAAAAACTATTAGAATTTTACATTGAAACAAATAGCATTGATAGTAGAAGCAAATTAGGGAGTACCAATTTTCAATCGAACTGTAAATAAGATTGAAATTATATATTCAATTCTGCAATAAGATTTAAAAGCCTCTATTCATTTTCGAAATTACAAAGGATGTATAACACCATGATGGAAACTAAGAATATGCTTGAAGAATTGAAACGATTAGAAATCAGGTAAGAGAAAACCCAACTACCTGTAGATATCACATTAGATAAACTGTATTAAATCAGCAGCTACATTGCTGATAACGAAATTACCTATATTCTGCATTCAACAAATAGAACACAACGAAAAACTATTAGAATTTTACAGTTACGTTGCTGATAACGAAATTACCTATATTCTGCATTCAACAAATAGAACACAACGAAAAACTATTAGAATTTTACATTGAAACATATAGCATTGATAGTAGAAGCAAATGAGGAAGTACCAATTTTTAATCGAATTGTAAATAAGATTGAAATTATATATTCAATCCTGCAATAAGATTTAAAAGCCTCTATCCGTTTTCGAAATTACGAAGGATGTATAACACCATGATGGAAACAAAGAATATGCTTGAAGAATTAAAACGATTAGAAATCAGTTAGGGAAAACCCAACTACCTGTAGATATCACATCAGATAAACTGTATTGAATCAGCAGTTCCGTTGCTGATAACAAAATTATCTATATTCTGCATTCAACAAATAGAACACAACGAAAAACTATTAGAATTTTACATTGAAACAAATAGCATTGATAGTAGAAGCAAACGAGGAAATACCAATTTTTAATCGAATTGTAAATAAGATTGAAATTATATATTCAATTCTGCAATAAGATTTAAAAGCCTCTATTCATTTTCGAAATTACAAAGGATGTATAACACCATGTTGGAAACTAAAAATATGCTTGAAGAATTAAAACGATTAGAAATCAGGTAAGTGAAA
This sequence comes from Endomychus coccineus, assembly GCA_958510875.1. NCBI lineage: Eukaryota > Metazoa > Arthropoda > Insecta > Coleoptera > Endomychidae > Endomychus > Endomychus coccineus. The sequence continues at coordinate 78,086,602 of OY294069.1, read as the reverse complement.
ACCCAACTACCTGTAGATATCACATTAGATAAACTGTATTAAATCAGCAGTTACGTTGCTGATAACGAAATTACCTACATTCTGCATTCAACAAATAGAACACAACGAAAAACTATTAGAATTTTACATTGAAACAAATATCATTGATAGTAGAAGCAAATGAGGAAGTACCAATTTTTAATCGAATTGTAAATAAGATTGAAATTATATATTCAATTCTGCAATGAGATTTAAAAGCCTCTATCCATTTTCGAAATTACGAAGGATGCATAACACCATGATGGAAACAAAGAATATGCTTGAAGAATTAAAACGATTAGAAATCAGTTTAGAGAAAACCCAACTACCTGTAGATATCACATTAGATAAACTGTATTAAATCAGCAGTTACGTTGCTGATAACGAAATTATCTATATTCTGCATTCAACAAATAGAACACAACGAAAAACTATCAGAATTTTACATTGAATCAAATAGTATTGATAGTAGAAGCAAATAAGGAAATACCAATTTTTAATCGAATTGTAAATAAGATTTAAATTATATATTCAATTCTGCAATAAGATTTAAAAGTCTCTATTCATTTTCGAAATTACAAAGGATGTATAACACCATGATGGAAACTGAGAATATGCTTGAAGAATTAAAACGATTAGAAATCAGGTAAGAGAAAACCCAACTACATGTAGATATCACATTAGATAAACTGTATTAAATCAGCAGTTACGTTGCTGATAACGAAATTATCTATATTCTGCATTCAACAAATGGAACACAACGAAAAACTATCAGAATTTTACATTGAATCAAATAGTATTGATAGTAGAAGCAAATAAGGAAATACCAATTTTTAATCGAATTGTAAATAAGATTTAAATTATATATTCAATTCTGCAATAAGATTTGAAAGTCTCTATTCATTTTCGAAATTACAAAGGATGTATAACACCATGATGGAAACTAAGAATATGCTTGAAGGATTAAAATGATTAGAAATCAGGTAAGAGAAAACCCAACTACATGTAGATATCACATTAGATAAACTGTAATAAATCAGCAGTTACGTTGCTGATAACGAAATTATCTATATTCTGCATTCAACAAATAGAACACAACGAAAAACTATCAGAATTTTACATTGAATCAAATAGTGTTGATAGTAGAAGCAAATGAGGAAATACCAATTTTTAATCGAATTGTAAATAAGATTGAAATTATATATTCAATTCTGCAATAAGATTTAAAAGCCTCTATTCATTTTCGAAATTACAAAGGATGTATAACACCATGATGGAAACTAAGAATATGCTTGAAGAATTAAAACGATTAGAAATCAGGTAAGAGAAAACCCAACTACCTGTAGATATCACATTAGATAAACTGTATTAAATCAGCAGTTACGTTGCTGACAACGAAATTACCTATATTCTGCATTCAACAAATAGAACACAACGAAAAACTATTAGAAATTTACATTGAAACAAATAGCATTGATAGTAGAAGCAAATTAGGAAGTACCAATTTTCAATCGAACTGTGAATAAGATTGAAATTATATATTCAATTCTGCAATAAGATTCAAAAGCCTCTATCCATTTTCGAAATTACAAAGGATGTATAACACCATGATGGAAACTAAGAATATGCCTGAAGAATTAAAACGATTAGAAATCAGTTTAGAGAAAACCCAACTACCTGTAGATATCACATTAGATAAACTGTATTAAATCAGCAGTTACGTTGCTGATAACGAAAATATCTATATTCTGCATTCAACAAATAGAACACAACGAAAAACTATTAGAATTCTACATTGAAACAAATAGCATTGATAGTAGAAGCAAACGAGGAAATACCAATTTTTAATCGAATTGTAAATAAGATTGAAATTATATATTCAATTCTGCAATAAGATTCAAAAGCCTCTATTCATTTTCGAAATTACAAAGGATGTATAACACCATGATGGAAACTAAGAATATGCTTGAAGAATTAAAACGATTAGAAATCAGGTAAGAAAAAACCCAACTACCTGTAGATGTCACATTAGATAAACTGTATTAAATCAGCAGTTACGTTGCTGATAACGAAATTACCTATATTCTGCATTCAACTAATAGAACACAACGAAAAACTATTAGAATTTTACATTGAAACAAATAGCATTGATAGTAGAAGCAAATGAGGGAGTACCAATTTTTAATCGAATTGTAAATAAGATTGAAATTATATATTCAATTCTGCAATAAGATTTAAAAGCCTCTATTCATTTTCGAAATAACAAAGGATGTATAACACCATGATGGAAACAAAGAATATGCTTGAAGAATTAAAACGATTAGAAATCAGTTTAGAGAAAACCCAACTACCTGTAGATATCACATTAGATAAACTGTATTAAATCAGCAGTTACGTTGCTGATAACGAAATTATCTATATTCTGCATTCAACAAATAGAACACAACGAAAAACTATTAGAATTTTACATTGAAACAAATAGCATTGATAGTAGAAGCAAACGAGGAAATACCAATTTCTAATCGAATAGTAAATAAGATTGAAATTATATATTCAATTCTGCAATAAGATTTAAAAGCCTTTATTCATTGTCGAAATTACAAAGGATGTATAACACCATGATGGAAACTAAGAATATGCTTGAAGAATTAAAACGATTATAAATCAGGTAAGAGAAAACCCAACTACCTGTAGATATCACATTAGATAAACTATATTAAATCAGCAGTTACGTTGCTGATAACGAAATTACCTATATTCTGCATTCAACAAATAGAACACAACGAAAAACTATTAGAATTTTACATTGAAACAAATAGCATTGATAGTAGAAGCAAATGAGGAAGTACCAATTTTTAATCGAATTGTAAATAAGATTGAAATTATATATTCAATTCTGCAATAAGATTTGAAAGCCTCTATTCATTTTCGAAATTACAAAGGATGTATAACACCATGATGGAAACTAAGAATATGCTTGAAGAATTAAAACGATTAGAAATAAGGTAAGAGAAAACCCAACTACCTGTAGATATCACATTAGATAAACTGTATTAAATCAGCAGTTACGTTGCTGATAACGAAATTACCTACATTCTGCATTCAACAAATAGAACACAACGAAAAACTATTAGAATTTTACATTGAAACAAATAGCATTGATAGTAGAAGCAAATGAGGAAGTACCAATTTTTAATCGAATTGTAAATAAGATTGAAATTATATATTCAATTCTGCAATAAGATTTAAAAGCCACTATCCATTTTCGAAATTACGAAGGATGTATAACACCATGATGGAAACAAAGAATATGCTTGAAGAATTAAAACGATTAGAAATCAGTTTAGAGAAAACCCAACTACCTGTAGATATCACATTAGATAAACTGTATTAAATCAGCAGTTACGTTGCTGATAACGAAATTATCTATATTCTGCATTCAACAGATAGAACACAACGAAAAACTATCAGAATTTTACATTGAATCAAACAGTATTGATAGTAGAAGCAAATGAGGAAATACCACTTTTTAATCGAATTGTAAATAAGATTGAAATTATATATTCAATTCTGCAATAAGATTTTAAAGCCTCTATTCATTTTCGAAATTACAAAGGATGTATAACACTATGATGGAAACTAAGAATATGCTTGAAGAATTAAAACGATTAGAAATCAGGTAAGAGAAAACCCAACTACCTGTAGATATCACATTAGATAAACTGTATTAAATCAGCAGTTACGTTGCTAATAACGAAATTATCTATATTCTGCATTCAACAAATAGAACACAACGAAAAACTATCAGAATTTTACATTGAATCAAACAGTATTGATAGTAGAAGCAAATGAGGAAATACCAATTTTTAATCGAATTGTAAATAAGATTGAAATTATATATTCAATTCTGCAATAAGATTCAAAAGCCTCTATTCATTTTCGAAATTACAAAGGATGTATAACACCATGATGGAAACTAAGAATATGCTTGAAGAATTAAAACGATTAGAAATCAGGTAAGAGAAAACCCAACTACCTGTAGATATCACATTAGATAAACTGTATTAAATCAGCAGTTACGTTGCTGATAACGAAATTACCTATATTCTGCATTCAACAAATAGAACACAACGAAAAACTATTAGAATTTTACATTGAAACAAATAGCATTGATAGTAGAAGCAAATGAGGAAGTACCAATTTTTAATCGAATTGTAAATAAGATTGAAATTATATATTCAATTCTGCAATAAGATTTGAAAGCCTCTATCCATTTTCGAAATTACAAAGGATGTATAACACCATGATGGAAACTAAGAATATGCTTGAAGAATTAAAACGATTAGAAATCAGGTAAGAAAACCCAACTACCTGTAGATATCACATTAGATAAACTGTATTAAATCAGCAGTTACGATTAGAAATCAGGTAAGAGAAAACCCAACTACCTGTAGATATCACATTAGATAAACTGTATTAAATCAGCAGTTACGTTGCTGATAACGAAATTACCTACATTCTGCATTCAACAAATAGAACACAACGAAAAACTATTAGAATTTTACATTGAAACAAATAGCATTGATAGTAGAAGCAAATGAGGAAGTACCAATTTTTAATCGAATTGTAAATAAGATTGAAATTATATATTCAATTCTGAAATCAGGTAAGAGAAAACCCAACTACCTGTAGATATCACATTAGATAAACTGTATTAAATCAGCAGTTACGTTGCTGATAAAGAAATTATCTATATTCTGCATTCAACAAATAGAACAGAACGAAAAACTATTAGAATTTTACATTGAAACAAATAGCATTGATAGTAGAAGCAAACGAGGAAATACCAATTTTTAATCGAAATGTAAATAAGATTGAAATTATATATTCAATTCTGAAATAAGATTTGAAAGCCTCTATTCATTTTCGAAATTACAAAGGATGTATAACACCATGATGGAAACTAAGAATATGCTTGAAGAATTAAAACGATTAGAAATCAGGTAAGAGAAAACCCAACTACCTGTAGATATCACATTAGATAAACTGTATTAAATCAGCAGTTACGTTGCTGATAACGAAATTACCTATATTCTGCATTCAACAAATAGAACACAACGAAAAACTATTAGAATTTTACATTGAAACAAATAGCATTGATAGTAGAAGCAAATGAGGAAGTACCAATTTTTAATCGAATTGTAAATAAGATTGAAATTATATATTCAATTCTGCAATAAGATTTAAAAGCCTCTATCCATTTTCGAAATTACAAAGGATGTATAACACCATGATGGGAACTAAGAATATGCTTGAAGAATTAAAACGATTAGAAATCAGGTAAGAAAACCCAACTACCTGTAGATATCACATTAGATAAACTGTATTAAATCAGCAGTTACGTTGCTGATAACGAAATTACCTATATTCTGCATTCAACAAATAGAACACAACGAAAAACTATTAGAATTTTACATTGAAACAAATAGCATTGATAGTAGAAGCAAATGAGGAAGTACCAATTTTTAATCGAATTGTAAATAAGATTGAAATTATATATTCAATTCTGCAATAAGATTTAAAAGCCTCTATCCATTTTCGAAATTACAAAGGATGTATAACACCATGATGGAAACTAAGAATATGCTTGAAGAATTAAAACGATTAGAAATCAGGTAAGAGAAAACCCAACTACCTGTAGATATCACATTAGATAAACTGTATTAAATCAGCAGTTACGTTGCTGATAACGAAATTATCTATATTCTGCATTTAACAAATAGAACAGAACGAAAAACTATTAGAATTTTACATTGAAACAAATAGCATTGATAGTAGAAGCAAACGAGGAAATACCAATTTTTAATCGAAATGTAAATAAGATTGAAATTATATATTCAATTCTGCAATAAGATTTGAAAGCCTCTATTCATTTTCGAAATTACAAAGGATGTATAACACCATGATGGAAACTAAGAATATGCTTGAAGAATTAAAACGATTAGAAATCAGGTAAGAGAAAACCCAACTACCTGTAGATATCACATTAGATAAACTGTATTAAATCAGCAGTTACGTTGTTGATAACGAAATTACCTATATTCTGCATTCAACAAATAGAACACAACGAAAAACTATTAGAATTTTACATTGAAACAAATAGCATTGATAGTAGAAGCAAATGAGGAAGTACCAATTTTTAATCGAATTGTAAATAAGTTTGAAATTATATATTCAATTCTGCAATAAGATTTAAAAGCCTCTATCCATTTTCGAAATTACAAAGGATGTATAACACCATGATGGAAACTAAGAATATGCTTGAAGAATTAAAACGATTAGAAATCAGGTAAGAGAAAACCCAACTACCTGTAGATATCACATTAGATAAACTGTATTAAATCAGCAGTTACGTTGCTGATAACGAAATTACCTATATTCTGCATTCAACAAATAGAACACAACGAAAAACTATTAGAATTTTACATTGAAACAAATAGCATTGATAGTAGAAGCAAATGAGGAAGTACCAATTTTTAATCGAATTGTAAATAAGATTGAAATTATATATTCAATTCTGCAATAAGATTTAAAAGCCTCTATCCATTTTCGAAATTACAAAGGATGTATAACACCATGATGGAAACTAAGAATATGCTTGAAGAATTAAAACGATTAGAAATCAGGTAAGAAAACCCAACTACCTGTAGATATCACATTAGATAAACTGTATTAAATCAGCAGTTACGTTGCTGATAACGAAATTACCTATATTCTGCATTCAACAAATAGAACACAACGAAAAACTATTAGAATTTTACATTGAAACAAATAGCATTGATAGTAGTAGCAAATGAGGAAGTACCAATTTTTAATCGAATTGTAAATAAGATTGAAATTATATATTCAATTCTGCAATAAGATTTAAAAGCCTCTATCCATTTTCGAAATTACAAAGGATGTATAACACCATGATGGAAACTAAGAATATGCTTGAAGAATTAAAACGATTAGAAATCAGGTAAGAGAAAACCCAACTACCTGTAGATATCACATTAGATAAACTGTATTAAATCAGCAGTTACGTTGCTGATAACGAAATTATCTATATTCTGCATTCAACAAATAGAACAGAACGAAAAACTATTAGAATTTTACATTGAAACAAATAGCATTGATAGTAGAAGCAAACGAGGAAATACCAATTTTTAATCGAAATGTGAATAAGATTGAAATTATATATTCAATTCTGCAATAAGATTTGAAAGCCTCTATTCATTTTCGAAATTACAAAGGATGTATAACACCATGATGGAAACTAAGAATATGCTTGAAGAATTAAAACGATTAGAAATCAGGTAAGAGAAAACCCAACTACCTGTAGATATCACATTAGATAAACTGTATTAAATCAGCAGTTACGTTGCTGATAACGAAATTACCTATATTCTGCATTCAACAAATAGAACACAACGAAAAACTATTAGAATTTTACATTGAAACAAATAGCATTGATAGTAGAAGCAAATGAGGAAGTACCAATTTTTAATCGAATTGTAAATAAGATTGAAATTATATATTCAATTCTGCAATAAAATTTAAAAGCCTCTATCCATTTTCGAAATTACAAAGGATGTATAACACCATGATGGAAACTAAGAATATGCTTGAAGAATTAAAACGATTAGAAATCAGGTAAGAAAACCCAACTACCTGTAGATATCACATTAGATAAACTGTATTAAATCAGCAGTTACGTTGCTGATTGAAGATTGAAATTATATATTCAATTCTGCAATAAGATTTAAAAGCCTCTATCCATTTTCGAAATTACAAAGGATGTATAACACCATGATGGAAACTAAGAATATGCTTGAAGAATTAAAACGATTAGAAATCAGGTAAGAGAAAACCCAACTACCTGTAGATATCACATTAGATGAACTGTATTAAATCAGCAGTTACGTTGCTGATAACGAAATTATCTATATTCTGCATTCAACAAATAGAACAGAACGAAAAACTATTAGAATTTTACATTGAAACAAATAGCATTGATAGTAGAAGCAAACGAGGAAATACCAATTTTTAATCGAAATGTAAATAAGATTGAAATTATATATTCAATTCTGCAATAAGATTTGAAAGCCTCTATTCATTTTCGAAATTACAAAGGATGTATAACACCATTATGGAAACTAAGAATATGCTTGAAGAATTAAAACGATTAGAAATCAGGTAAGAGAAAACCCAACTACCTGTAGATGTCACATTAGATAAACTGTATTAAATCAGCAGTTACGTTGCTGATAACGAAATTATCTATATTCTGCATTCCTACAACGCCCACCCCTGATGTCAAAATATACCACCTTCATAGAGTTCAAATTAGAACAAAAACTCAAGGTCTTTATTTCCGAACAAAACTTTCTGATATAGGACAAATTATACTTTCCGTTCATGAGCAGATCATGTCAAGAAATATTTTCATAAGATTTCGAAGAAACAGAGAAGACATGGGATCCTTGTGAAATTAAGATCCTGAATTGAAGAGATATTGCTTATGTCTGTATAAACGCATCTACCTCATTCGAAATAGTGTAACCGATCTTTCAACATTTTGGAAAATCAAATCAATAGATTGTGATATTTCCTGATCAAGGTACTTCGAAACTGAAATGCTATGAACCAGAAGACGTACAAGAAATGTCATCAGGGATCTATCTATTAGTTCATGAAATTCCTTTTCGAATTGAATTGAATTATTCCAAGGTACCTAAATTTGATAATTCCATTGGTTATCACAATATTGGGTCATTTAGAATTATCTTGGGTTAGGTACCACCGAGATTTTTCATAAATTTCAGGATTTTCATTTTTTATATACTATTCTAAGTTGGTTGAAAACTATGCAATTAAATCCTTTGAATAAAACCCTGAAAAAAAAGGTAAACCACACAAAGATAAATCTGAATCACGTCGTCTTCAAAACTATTGTAAGAGAATTGTACTATGATGCATTTCCTGGCAACAAACAAGATAAGAATTCTAAGTTGGTTGAAAACTAATCTGAATCACGTCGTCCTGAAAACTATTGTAAGAGAATTGTACTATAATGGCAACAAACAAGATAACAATTCTAGGTTCAGATGGCGAATGATTTAGCGATAGGAATTTCAACAGGAGTGCTCTGCTCAGCATCAGAGTATAGTTGCATCAGTTACAGCTTCGAGTTGTTTAGTGGCGTTGAGTTCAATTGTTACTCGTTCACAATCTGAAACATTTTCTGATTTCTCTAGTATTAATTTCAACTTTTTCCAATCGTACTTTCCACTTCAATATGGCAACTTAATATTTCCAAGTTTGGATCTTTCAGGGAAAATAACCGCTGCAATGATTCACTCAAATTTCTGTCCTTAAAATACATTACGACGTGTCCTTGCGACTTTTTGGTATTTTGCTTACTGCGGTAAGCACCTAATCCTAGGGCGCCTGATTTTCTAAAGGTTTACTCCTTTTTGAAGACTTCTGCTAGGGTCTTCACCACAAGGCTTGCAACTTGGCTATCTATAGATAGCCTTGTCCCTAGGGTAGCTACAGTGAAGTATAACCAGAGTCCATTGGGCAGAAAACAGTATCAAAATTGTAGGCTTCAATTACAATTGATACCAGGTTAAAACTTAGCTCGTTTGAAGATGGAGCAGAAATAATTCAATAAAACGGGGAATTCCAAATATAAAAATATGTAATAAATATAGCAAGTACACTTTCAGAATAATCAATATAAATGCAATTGAACGGTATTATTCACAAAAATTCACCCAGACGAAAAATGTAAGGAAGCTCAAACGGTATATGAAAACTGTTTCAATATGTCTACTTCCTCCCGGCACACTAAACAAGTGTTATCAAGGTGTCTTTTGGTTGTTCGCCCTTTTTATACATAAGGTTGCACAAAGTTTGATGCATTAACTTGCCAGACCTCTGTTTTTGCAACATATTTTATCGGAATGAATGCGATTTTTAAACGGGCATGATTTCGTTTCATCTATTTGAATAATTACATTTATTCGAAATTACGGAGATTCAGAAAAGTGACAATCACGGAATACACATTCGGAGTTCACGCATATCTATTGAAATAATGAACTGTTCAAATTGAGATTACATGTAATCTCATATTTACTGCCTGATCCAAAATTAAATGATCTTTCAAAATATTAGCTTCGTTACATCCCCCCCTGAGTTCGGTTAAAAATGAAAGAATATGATTCTTTCATTTTGCAATTCTCATTTGAGAATTCAGACGGAAAAAAAAATCTAATACAAAGGTAAGATACATTAACCTAACGTTAAAACTTCGATTTCCTTCGTCAGAAACTTCGCGGAATAGCAATATCTTACTTGGAACATAAAATGAAAATTCTTTTTCGGAATGGAAAACTGAATCTCCTTCGGAACGGAAAACAGAAAATTCTTCTTCAAAACGTAAAACTTGGAAATTCTTACTCTTCGGAACGGGAAATTTCTTCTTCGGAATGGGAGACTGACTTCTTCTTCGGGTCGGAAAGGTTGAAACTTCTTCTGAACGGAAAACATAAAACTCTTCTTCGGAAACTTGAAGACTTCTTCTTCTTTGGAAGGGAAAACTTGAAACTCCTTCAGAATGGAAACTGGAAGATTTCTTTGGAATGGCAAACTTCTTCTTCGGGAACGGAAACCCAAAAACTTCTTCTTCTTCGGAATGGAACTTAAAACTTCTGCTTCATCAGTACGGAAAACTTAAAACTGCTTCGGACTGGGAAACTAAACTTGTGAACAGAAAACTTGAAACTTCTTCAGAATGGAAACTTGAAGATTTCTTCGGAATGGCAAACTAAAACTTCTTCTTAAAAATGAAGAACAAAACTTCTTCTTTCAAACGGAGAATAAAACTTAAATCTTCTTCGGAACGGAAGACATGACTTCCACTTCGGAACGGAACATTTGACTGCTTCTTCGGGATGGACAAACTTGATTTCTTCTGCGGATCGGAAAACGGACAACTTCTTCTTCGGAACCAGTGATTACCAGTGATTTCGCTGACATGGGCACGTTCGGCACTGTGATTTCGGTGGTACTATAATGACTGGTTTATTGCCGGTTATGCATTTTCCTGTTGGCACATCGGAGGGAGCCGGTAACTTCGGTCCAGGCCTGTTCTGGTTCTCCTTTCGAATCTTCTTCGAGGGTGGAGTGTTCGGACAACCACATTGTTTCGACATTAAGCCTAACTTATCGCAACGTGTGCAAAATAGACGCGCTGTCCGGCTGCAGCTTTCTCTCCGGTGTCCTGTATATCCAGATCGTCAACATTAATCCCATAGGTGGACGGGTACGTACATCGGTTCCAGGTGCGTCGGGGTCGTCGGAGTAGCTGGGGTTTTCATAGCTTGGACTGGTTCGGACTGTACCTCTTCCGGTTTCGACAGAGATGATGAGGCTTCCAACATGGTTGTTTTCGGTGGTGTATCCAGCTGTTCCGGTGTGGTCGGTGAGGATTGGATTTCCGAAGAATCGGGACTTGGTGCGGAATCTATGGAAAGGACTGACATACTCTGGAGACACTCAAACGACGGATCCATCATATTTTGCAGTTATTCGTCCAGCACTATCTTAATAGAATCGGACGGTTCATATGACATATTATTTCCCTGTCCCGGACACGGACAATCAAGCGACATTACCACAAGGCGGCATCACGAGCAAAATAATTTCGGCGGATTCCGACAATTACTTTTGCCATGCCCCGTTTCCCCACATCTCCAACATGAGATGGGCTGTGTTGCGGTACTCGGCTTCAGCCTGGTAGGGCACTGCGTTCTGAAGTGACCGTGGAGACCACAATCCCAACAAGTCTGCTCAGGGACATTCGGTATCCCGGACTTGACTGGCGATGACGGATCAGATGCAGGTTGCCTACCCGGCGGCTCCATAATCCTTACTGTTGAACTTGGAATTTGTGCCCTCACTGACACAGGAAATATCCTTTTCTGCTCAGCCTGCAGATTCTCAAACTCTTTAGCCTGTAACATTAACGACGGCACGTCATTAGAAGTCCCTTGTCGGATGAAATGTCTATACTCCGGCAATAAATTTCGGTGCAACCAGAACGATTCCCGTTCTGCGGTCATTGCACCATGTCTCCTAATCAATGTTTGCATATCCACAACATATGCAGCGGCTGTTTCATCCATGCGTTGATTCCTGCAGCTGATGTGTATCTCCAGATCAATGTGGTAATTAGCATCCATGAAAAATAGGGTGAAGTCTCTTTGGAAATCGGCAAATGTAGCCCAGCGGCTACGATTATTCCGATACCATAATAGTGTGGTTCCATCTGAAACTTCCGGTAGCGATGGCAATAAGGAATCTTTCGGGGTATTTAGCTGCATAGCTATTTCATCAAGGCGTTCCAGGAACGTAGCAGGATCTGACGTTCCATTGAATTGAATTCTGTATTGATTCAAATGCAGAGCACTACCCGGAGCTAAATAACTATATCCAGGCACATGCTGAACATGACTGAACGGAATATTGTACCCTTGCTGGTCAAATGTTTCCGGAACATTGTGTGTGGGTACTTGCGGAACATTTGGTACTTGCGGGACCTTAGGGGCTTGCGGACCTGTCGGTATTTGCGAAACAATCGGTATTTGCGGAACGGTCGGTAATTGCCGAATAGTCGGTAATTGCGGAATGGTCGATGACACATTTAACGACGGAGTCCTATAACTCGGATAGTTCATAGGATTCAGCAGGAAAGGATAGATCGGCGTTCGCATCGGTAGTGTCGTCATTACCACCTTGTTCGTGTACGTCACTGTGTTTGTGATAGACGTAGTTGCCCAATACGACGGCTGTACCATCGGTGTGCTCCTTATTGCCGGTCTTGACTGAACAATAGAAGGACTGTATATCCAGATCGTCAACATTAATCCCATAGGTGGACGGGTACGTACATCGGTTCCAGGTGCGTCGGGGTCGTCGGAGTAGCTGGGGTTTTCATAGCTTGGACTGGTTCGGACTGTACCTCTTCCGGTTTCGACGGAGATGATGAGGCTTCCAACATGGTTGTTTTCGGTGGTGTATCCAGCTGTTCCGGTGTGGTCGGTGAGGATTGGATTTCCAAAGAATCGGGACTTGGTGCGGAATCTATGGAAAGGACTGACATACTCTGGAGACACTCAAACGATGGATCCATCATATTTTGCAGTTATTCGTCCAGCACTATCTTAATAGAATCGGACGGTTCATATGACATATTATTTCCCTGTCCCGGACACGGACAATCAAGCGACATTACCACAAGGCGGCATCACGAGCAAAATAATTTCGGCGGATTCCGACAATTACTTTTGCCATGCCCCGTTTCCCCACATCTCCAACATGAGATGGGCTGTGTTGCGGTACTCGGCTTCAGCCTGGTAGGGCACTGCGTTCTGAAGTGGCTGTGGAGACCACAATCCCAACAAGTCTGCTCAGGGACATTCGGTATCCCGGACTTGACTGGCGATGACGGATCAGATGCAGGTTGCCTACCCGGCGGCTCCATAATCCTTACTGTTGAACTTGGAATTTGTGCCCTCACTGACACAGGAAATATCCTTTTCTGCTCAGCCTGCAGATTCTCAAACTCTTTAGCCTGTAACATTAACGACGGCACGTCATTAGAAGTCCCTTGTCGGATGAATTGTCTATACTCCGGCAATAAATTTCGGTGCAACCAGAACGATTCCCGTTCTGCGGTCATTGCACCATGTCTCCTGATCAATGTTTGCATATCCACAACATATGCAGCGGCTGTTTCATCCATGCGTTGATGCCTGCAGCTGATGTGTATCTCCAGATCAATGTGGTAATTAGCATCCATGAAAAATAGGGTGAAGCGGCTACGATTATTCCGATACCATAATAGTGTGGTTCCATCTGAAACTTCCGGTAGCGATGGCAATAAGGAATCTTTCGGGGTATTTAGCTGCATAGCTATTTCATCAAGGCGTTCCAGGAACGTAGCAGGATCTGACGTTCCATTGAATTGAATTCTGTATTGATTCAAATGCAGAGCACTACCCGGAGCTAAATAACTATATCCAGGCACATGCTGAACATGACTGAACGGAATATTGTACCCTTGCTGGTCAAATGTTTCCGGAACATTGTGTGTGGGTACTTGCGGAACATTTGGTACTTGCGGGACCTTAGGGGCTTGCGGAACTGTCGGTATTTGCGAAACAATCGGTATTTGCGGAACGGTCGGTAATTGCCGAATAGTCGGTAATTGCGGAATGTTCGATGTCACATTTGACGACGGAGTCCTATAACTCGGATAGTTCATAGGATTCGGCAGGAAAGGATAGATCGGCGTTCGCATCGGTAGTGTCGTCATTACCACCTTGTTCGTGTACGTCACTGTGTTTGTGGTAGACGTAGTTGCCCAATACGACGGCTGTACCATCGGTGTGCTCCTTATTGCCGGTCTTGACTGAACAATAGAAGGACTGAACATCGGTGTTGTGTTGAGTCTCTCATCGGTTGTCAACGCCTTTGTCAATGATGCCATGGTACTGGCAATCTTTTCCAGCATTCCACGCGTAGGGCGTATTATTCCTTTACGGACACCCTTTGCGCACCTACGGTGTAAGTTTTCGGCGGATCCATCATGGTCAAATCATGATTGGCCAGTACTTCCTGAAGTTGCGACTTCTTCAATAGGTAAATCCAGTTGACTTTCAAATCAACTTCGGTCGCTTCCGTTTGGCTATCCTCGCCATTAGAGCAGAATTGCGCCATTCCGTCAAATTGAGCTACCATTTCTTCAATACTGGTAGGCGTAGACTCAGGCGCCTTGGGTATAGCACCAGTGCACGCTGGGAACTCCATTTTATCCAATCAATCCCATAATCAAAATTTTCAACCCCAAAATGAATTATTTTTGCTCAGGGGTAGGTAACGAAAGAGGATGCGGTAACCAAAACCAGTCCACACCTTCCTTCCAATAAGGCAGAAGCAATCAAATCATTTGCTCCAATTTGGGCAACATAACTTCGATTTGGGAAGGTAACTCCAAAACGGTTGAGCCAATCCGCCCAAAAATGTCACCAATGGCTTCCTCGGTGTCGATTTAGTTGGAAGGAAGCTATGACTTCCCCAATCCGGGTTACGATTGACTGGGAAAATCAAATAGCAAAACATGGGCAAAAATCAAAATTTGGGCGGAATACTGTGGTGTTGTTAACAATTCTACACCTCACAAAACAATCGATTTTTCAGTCAGATTTTCGGTTAAAACTTGATGTGTCCCCTGAAACGGGGGGGCGGATTAAAAACTAATTTCACCAAACTACCTGGGTGAACACGGGGAACAAGTTTCTTTTGAAACTTTTCTTCCAAATTTCCAAAATTCAAAAACAAACTCGGGGGCGCCATTTTATGACGTGTCCTTGCGACTTTCCGGTATTTTGCTTACTGCGGTAAGCTCCTAATCCTCGGGCGCCAGATTTTCTAAAGGTTTACTCCTTTATGAAGACTTCTTCTAGGGTCTTCACCACAAGGCTTGTCACTATCTATAGATAGCCTTGTCCCTAGGGTAGCTACAGTGAAGTATAACCAGAGTTCATTGGACAGAAAACAGTATCAAAATTGTAGGCTTTAATTACAATTGATACCTGGTTGAAACTTAGCTCGTTTGAAGATGGAGCAGAAATAATTTAATAAAACGGGGAATCCCAAGTATTGAAATATGTGATACACATAACAAGTACACTTCCAGAATAATCAATATAAATGCAATTGAACGGAATATTCACAAAAATTCACCCAGACGGAAAATGTAAGGAAGCTCAAACGGTATATGGGAACTGTTTCAACAAACTACTTCTTACCTAATTTCAATTCAACGGTACGGAATCAGTTGACGAATGATTCACAATTATCAATTTGCGGACAATATAAATCAAACAGATCCTAGCGTAATAAGCGGTATTCGGTAAATTTTAGATAGCAGTATTACGTTAATTGTTCGAAACACACTACGATATATTAAACGGTTTAAAATTCGGTCAGTTCGGGAAATATTGTCTTGCACTAGTTTTCCGATTGTACGATATCAGATTTTTCGGTATTTTCGGATAATGACTCTAATTGAGTTTATTCTGTCACATCACCCACCCTTGTATTAACTATCAACGAAATTGCCCGGTAATTTTATAACAGTGTTAGATTTCATACACTTGGCAGATTCAGAATTTTAGACAGTTGAGGCTCATACTTCCGGTACAGGCACAGCGTGCACAAACCCTAACTATCGTATCTGCAATAACCCCTACATCCACGACCGAAGACTTCTCATACGAATAAGAGGATATTACGATTCTCAATCACACAACCACCCTAGCTTATACTTCCGGTACAGGCACAGCGTGCACAAGCCGTCGGCGGTTTGGTCGTTCATGATAAACTTATACTTCCGGTACAGGCACAGCGTGCACAAATATACCAAAGACGCCCCTGTCGTTCAAACATACACACTTTGTACACACCATACAATTACTTGAATATTTCAATTCACGTGCAAATTCAAATCGTGCGCGGTCCGACCTATGACGGGATAAATTCCAATATAACAATTCAAATTACTAAATGCTACGGAATTCAGATATCATACAAACGGTTACCAATCACGTATTACGGAAATCAATATATCGTAATGCCCAAAAATATAACCTATTAGCTATCATTTATCAGTTCAAATCTGACTTGAACTCGGACAATAATAATTAATTCACTTCGATTCTTATATTAATCTCACTTCAACGGTACTGATTGAAATTCAAAATCACAAAAGATAGCACAAAAGAGAGCGATCTTTTATCGGTCACTGCTTTTACATATTTCCCGAAGTTCTGTCCCGAACAATGCTTAAAAGTGACGCTACTTCTTAGATCTAAAATTCGCGTGCATGATACTCCAGTAGTTCCTCCCGGCCCACTGAACAAGTGTTATCGAAGTTTTTTTTTGGTTGTTTGCCCTATTTATACATAAAGTTGCACAAAGGTTGATGCATCAACTGGCCAGACCCCTGTTTTTGCAACATATTTTATCGGAATTTTCAAACGGGCATGATTTCGATTCATCTATTTGAATTATTACATTCATTCAAAATTACAGAGATTCAGAAAAGTGACAATCACGAAATACACATTCAGAGTTCACGCATATCCATTGGAATAATGAGTTCAAACTGAGATTACATGTAATATCCGTATTTACTTCCTGATCCAAAATCAAATGATCTTTCAACATTTTAGCTTCGTTACAACATGAGGAACTATTTGGTCGGCTTAGAGACCACCCAGGTTTGTGATGACCAAGATGGACTAATGGGTTTCATGATTTCATGTTTCGCCATTTTATCAACTCGATGTTGAACTTCTCTTTTATGTATGAAAGAATATCGACACGAATTGAAATATATTGGCACCTCATCACTTGTTTTTATATAATGCTTTATTTTCTTTATAGAAAATATCTGGAAACTCTTCACAGATGTCAAGTATATGAGATACATGAGGATGAATTTCCGGAAGGTCTAATTCTGGTTTCAAATTATCGTTCATCTCCATGTTATGTAGGGCAAAATTTTCAATTTCACTCATCTCGGTCACAATTGGTTCGGTGAAATCTATATTCACCGGATATATAGATAAATTTAGAATTGGGGTAATAGCTTCGCCGTCTTTTGCAACAAGTAATACGTTCTGTTCAAACGTATGACAGGGAATTATTATTTCTCCGTTTTTTTGGAAGTGTTATTTTGACTATTTGGTTATCTCTAGGTGCGACACTCCATGTAAGGTGTAACCAGATATCGCTTTTGATAATCGAGATAAGCAACATTAATGATTTGAATTTGAATAGTGTAGTTACGAGTATTACTATGGTAAGCTCCACTATGGTAATTGTGACCAATTAGGTAGAGAAGCTTCATAATGTGCAATTCAAACACTGTTACTCCAAAACCGAAACACTTCATATTCCTTTTTTGAATCTGTTTCGGGAAAAATACGATATTTACACTTGAATTTGAAATTTGACTTGAATTTCAAATGTGCAGAAGGAATGTGGCCTAAATATTACAGTTGATATGGATAATTTTGAACATTGATTCTAGTTATACTTCATAAGCTGAAAGAGTACCACGAAGAGTATGAAAGCATTTTCAAAGTGAAGATTGGCCCGTTGCGCCATATTTTGATCATTGCTGATCCCAATTTCTTAGAATTTCTTTTCAATAACAACAAACTGATTGGCAAATCTTTGGAATACAGATTTCTCAGTGACTGGTTGGGGAATGGATTATTAACAAGCAAAGGTCAGTATGTCAGTTAACTACTTCAACCCTATGTCGAATGGTCCGAATTATCCTCTTATTCAGACAGTTTCATCCTTATCTCAGATATGCTCTAGCGAAAGAGTAACCCTTCCAACATGTTCATACTTAGCTGGAATATTCATTGCTCACATCCATTAAAGAACTGAGATTCACTTACCGGAACTCATATACTCATATAGTTGCTAACCATAGTACTTCTCATTCGAATGAATTGGAATCTATATGAATGTATATCAATAATAGTTGAAGTTTGACAGGCCTAAGTTTAGTACCCAGATAACAGTTATAGATGAATTATTGATTTGAATTTCAATAGCATTGACATCATAATAGTTCTATGTCAAACATTCGGCTCTTCCCATTAACAATATCGCAAAATGCCGAAATCGGGAGGGTATATTACACAAATCTCTTCCATAAGTAATGCTCTCCACTCCCATTTGCTTCCCCTCAAAATGCTTGAGCTCATATTGTGCAAATACTACCTAAGAGGCATAATGAGAATCCAGTTGATAGGAAGGAACGTTGTGGCCTGTATTGAACTCAGCTGATTCTATTTATTCTTCATTTCAAACGTGATCATTTATATATTACAGGAACTAAAAGGAAGGAACATAGAAGAATGATCACTCCCGCATTTCACTTTCAAATTACAGAACAATTGCCTTCGAATGGTCAGGTAATATTTTAATTAGAAAATATAGCTCTATGTTAAACATTCGGCTCTTCCCATCGACAATATCGCAAACTGCCGAAATCCGGAGGGTATATCACACACATGTCTTCAATAGTTAATGCTCTCCACTGAAAATGAGCTGTCCGACTCATCATACTGCCATTTGCTCCCCCACAAAATGCTTGAGCTCATATTATGAAAATTTTGAGTCACTCTGTCAATACTACGTAAGAGGCATAATAAGAATCCGGTTGATGGGAAGAAACATTGTGGCCAGTATTGGAATCAGCTAATTCTATTCATCCTTCACTTCAAACCTGATTATTTATATATTACAGGAGCTAAATGGAAGAAACATAGAAGAATGATCACTCCCGCATTTCACTTTCAAATAACAGAACAATTCATAGATGCCTTCGAAAGGTCAAGTAATATTTTAATTAGAAAATTGAAATCAGAAGTTGGCAACGATACTTTCGATGTCTACTCCTACATAACATTGAATTCGTTGGACATCATTTGTGGTGAGTGCAAAGTTTGATGACTTATAATTGTTTCATCACACAGTGACCATTTCAAAACAGGTTATAATCTTAACACCTAGTAACTCGATTAGCTATTACAATGACACAATGATGTAGTTTACCGAGGCTTTGTTCAAGTATTGGATGACTTAGCAATTTAATAACTCTCACTGATTTGTGAATATCTAGTTGGTCATCTAATATTGAATACCATCGTTCTAGATACAATTTCCGGAACGTTTGTAAGTTCGATATCAGTCAACATTACTTGACTTCTGAGTGGGACATCTATTTGTAGATACTGTGAGATCTACACATATAATGTGAATTTCGAAATTCGAGATTCGATCAACGGAACAGACTTTCACACTTTAGGGGACAGGTGACAACCTCATAGGAACACAATATAACTTTAATCCCGAAACAAATATTAAAATATTATATATTACTATATATTTAGCAGAAATTTTAGAAAAACAAAAATGTTCCAAAAAGCAAAGGAATAAAAACAGTAAACGCACAATTTATTCCAAATTATAAGCCAACTTCGATTTAATTTATTAAATAATAACAGTGTCTCATGTGGCATCATCTATTACAAATTTTAGGGAACTATAGACTTACATAGGAAAACCACAATTTTTTCTACTTCAATTTCATATGGCTACAAAATCATACTGAAGTCATTAATCTAAACCACTAAATTCAAATTAGTTTTTAAATCTTGTGTAGAGTTACACATTATTGGCTATTAGAATGACCTTGAGGCTCCCTAAATTTCTAAGGATCAACATCATTCAATAACTTACCTCAAGTAAATGAGTATTTGCAAACAGTTCAAACATCTACTGAAAAACCATATGATGTGGAACAATATTACTTATTTATTGTATGTGTGGAATTATGAGCAAATACAATACAAATATATAAATACAAATTTTCCTCGAAACTGGTAGTACCGACAAGAATGTATGGTGTGATCACACCAAATTCAAAATTTTTGATAATTATTCTTATAGATACGTTTTCTCTCTGAAAAAGTATTTGTTTTAGTTTCAAGGTTCCTACGTTTATTTGGGTCTATTGGGAATTTTGCTAGCAAATTACTTGCAAGCATCTGACGGTCTTAGTCCTCTTTTCTTGTCTGTAAAATTATGAGTATGTATCATATAATCACTAAGTATTGATGTTTTTAGAAAGTACTATGGGTACGAGTATTAATGCCCAGGAGGAAGAAGAATCGGATTACGTATATTCAGTTAAGCAAATGTGTAGAATCATGATGGATCGTACAACATCCCCTATCAAAATGTATGATTTCCTGTTCCGTTTTAGCAGAGACTATTACAAACAGGAAAGAGCACTAAGAGTTCTACATAATTTTTCGAGGTCTGTGATATTATCGCGAAGGAAAGAGTTGTCAAATCATAGTTCTCACACCAAAAATCAAGATGCAACTGGTATGAAAAACAGAACAGCTTTTTTAGATATACTTCTAGGAGCTGAAGATAGTGATGGTACCAAACTAACAGATGAAGAGATAAGAGAAGAAGTAGATACTTTTATGTTCGAGGTGAATCTATCTCTTCAGATAAACCATTTGAATAAACGTAAATGAACAATCGAAGCAGGGGTGGTCGATTTAGTTGATGAGGCTATTAGAAGGCTTCAACCATAGTCTATTGTATAGATAAGAACTCTACGTCATAGGTTTCTCGTTATTCATAAAATAGGCTAATGTTGAAACATTCCGATAATCTGAAGATTGAAGGACCTTGAGTAATGATGATTATTTTGAATATTTTTTGAATGATGTCAAGTAGAAAACACGTACCTTGATCATTTCATCAATGATGGTCATCCATTCCATTCTAAATTTTTTGAGGATAAACCATTTGAATAAACATAAATGAACGATCGAAGCAGGGGTGGTCGATTTAGTTGATGAGACTATTAGAAGGCTTCAACCATAGTCTATTGTATAGATAAGAAATCTACGTCATAGGTTTCTCGTTATTCATAAAACAGGCTAATGTTGAAACATCCCGATAATCTGAAGATTGAAGGATATTGAGTAATGATGATTATTTTGAATATTTTTTGAATAATGTCAAGTAGAAAACACGTACCTTGATCTTTTCATCAATGATGTTCATCCATTCTATTCTAAATTTTTCGAGCCTTAATCAAATAAAAAGTCGGTAAAAATAGTCGGACTTATACTGAGAGAATCGGTTTCCCTCTCACCGGTATTTGACGACAAAAGGTGATGATTGCATTAAAGGACATAGAGTGGTTCGCTTTGTCACCAAACCTATGTGCCGCGGTTTCCTTGTATACAAAAGTGTCCTACCAGTGGAGGTCACGAGACGGAAGAAACATGTAAACATAATGAACAAAATCAATCTTTGATAAAGGTATCAATATTGAAACGCTATGTCCGCTTCACCACCCAAGAAGTAATCCTACCGAGAGACCATGTTGTTAGATGTCCGAAAATCATCGTGTGTAGGACGTTTGTGCATGAGAACAGCAAAGCACAAAACTACTGAATGTCAAGTAGGAAACCCGAACCTTGATCATTTCATCGATGATGGTCATTCTAGTCTGAATTTCTTGAACCTTAATCAGATAAATAGGAGGTAAAAATAGTCGGACTTATACTGGGACAATCGATTTCCCTTTCACCAGTATTTGACGGCAAAACGTGATGGTTGTATTAAAGAACTTGGAGTGGACCTATCTGCCGCAGTTCCCTTGTATACAAGGAAGTCCTACCTGTGGAGGTCACGAGACTGAAGAAACATGTGAACATAATGAACAAAATCAATTTCGAAACGCTATGTCCGCTTCACCACCCAAGAAATAATCCAACCGAGAGACCATGTTCGAAAATCGTTTGTACATGAGAACGGCAAAGCACAAAACTACTGAACTATCACCAAATGGTAACGGTATGGATTATAAGAATGTTGACTCATCAGAGAATTAGAGAAAACGACCAAACAAAATTATGACGATATAATTTACATAGAAGGTATGAGAAATATCTACCCAGTGAGGTGGCATGGAGAAAAAGTTAGTTATGTCGGATGCACATCCTCATTTTTCTGATAAACTCGATCGGAAATTTGTAGGACCGTTTTGTTTGAACAAGAGAATTTCTCCTTGAAAATATGAGTTGCCGATGGGGGTTATCTCAAGAGAATCTGGCACGTTGAGGATTTGAGAAACTCTCGATAACCGAGGTATTTACCTAACTTAGGTAAAGTTGCACTACGGTTAACCTAAGTACTGTATACGTTCCGTGAATTTTAATGCATCATGGAGACCGCAGTTAGTACTGGAGCGAGTGGACTTTGTCGAGTGAGAGGAAGAGAAAGGTAAATACTCCGACAAAAGGGGAGTACGAATGAAATATGAAATTTTAATGGTCGGGTTGGCCAAATTACTTTAACAAACCAAACACTGATAATTGAGGCGCCCAACAAGAATGGAAATATACAAAATGGCCCAATTCACAAGTGATGGTGCAGAATCTATAAAATTTATTCAAAATATGTGAATACCATAAATTCCGCACACCAAAATGCGGGCATGTTCTAACCGAGGTGCGTTTGCTTGTACCAGTGGTCGTCTCCAAGTTAGCAACACCAATAATCCCAGTTACACATCTGTAACCTATTTGCGATTGCATTGAGGGGACCAACTTGTCTTCAGTTGAAACAAGAGTGCCTTTCGTAATAAGAGTTTTCAACATTATACCATTTGGAGTGTTGATTCAGCATGTGAAGGTTCTCAGAAGACCAGCGAGACTAAACGTCTTGATCAAGCTCTGTATTAACTGCCATCAAGTCTTCTTTTGACAATCAGGCCCAGAAGGAGACGTGAGAGGTTCAAATATCAGAAAATTAGCACAATAGAGCTGGTAAGTCAGGATCCGAAGTCTTATGATTATGGAGCTGAGGAAAGTTTCTATTTCGGTAAGAAGAGTATCTCCACGTGAGACAACATTTGTTCCCCAAGGATCTAGTGAAGTTGACTTTCCACTGATTTTCATGTCTGTCTCTTATAGGCCCCCATGAGGGGCGCTGTGAGCGGGTTGAAATACCAAGGAGCGGCTTCTGAAAAAAATCGTGAAATTTGACGATGAGCACTAACGTGGTTTGTTCCATAATCGAAATAAATATGCTGGCAGCAACCACGAAGTGATAGAAGAAGTTCCAGAGTAGCGAGAGAAGCGTGAGATGATAAGTCAGAAAGATGTTCAAGATGAATAGCTTCCGTAGAGGAATATAAGAATGAGCAAACGTGAGCGTTTGAAGACTTGGCACCATGAGCTTTATATTAATGGAATGAGGTCCAAAATAATGAACTACACAATGAAAAAACGTTTTTGTATTTAGACAGCATGAAGCAGGTAAGTCTCGGATAAGAGATTACCGAGAGACATTTAGACAACACACGTGGAATAACGCATTTGGCTGAAAGAATTTACAATTGAGCAACCATCAGAAATTAATGATGTTCAGCATTGAAATACTTCTAATGACAGTGGATTTTGAATATTTTCGTGGAGCGATGCGAGGAGGGTGGAAGAGCTGGACAACATAGCGTGGAGAAGTCTTCCTCCAATACTTTTCGTTCGAAAAAAAAAATTGTAGGTTCATCAATTCCAAAAGCATGTATCTCTATACAGAGGACCGATTTGAATAATTTTTTTTATGAGAATTAAGGTGTTTATTCTCATATGATTTAATATTATTTGAATTATGTACATTCGTTGAAGCAACTTCTATTTCGGCAACCGCGGTCTCTAAACTTGTGTAATTTTTAATATTGGGAAAATTAGCGTTTGAATAGTTGATGATCTTATCCCATTGAACCGTATATTTTGACTTGTAGTTTGTTGGTTTCCTATCATCCTGTAATATTATTTGGCTTGAATTGCTGTAGGGGAGGGTCCCGTACCTTGACGCCAGGTATTTTCAAATCCTTACAAAATGCAGCAAAAAACAAAAGGTCGATCTTCCAATAATGTGATATTAAGTTTCATATGTGCCTTATCATATGGCAAAAGTATTTGTGGAAAATATTTTACAATAAATTAAATATTTTTGTTCCTTTTCAAAAGGTACAATAAAGTCTTGTATCTTGTGTCATGTGTAATTGTGTAATGTACCTTGAGCCATACAAAAATAAGTTAATACTGATATGAGTTGGAGCATGTATTTCACAAAATGTAATTACAAAAACATGAGAAATCAACGACTGATGTCTATTCGACGTTATATGATGCAAAGTCAATCCCAAAAGTCAACATGTTTTTTGTCTTTCTGATAATCCTCCACGTATAAGCTGTGGTAGGGATAAAACGATGCTCTCCTTGTCAATCGTGAATATTTCCTCATTTCCTCTCACAAACTTGGTTGTAGAACCAAACCTCTTCAAGTATTTTACTTGAAATTCATCATTAGTAACAATGTTAATAATCTCGGCCACA
The DNA here is from genome assembly GCA_958510875.1 of Endomychus coccineus. NCBI lineage: Eukaryota > Metazoa > Arthropoda > Insecta > Coleoptera > Endomychidae > Endomychus > Endomychus coccineus. The sequence goes on along the minus strand of OY294069.1, from coordinate 78,061,448 downwards.
AAAAAATGAATTGATTTTTTCCCACAAATTTTCGTCAGCACATAATCACCATGTTTTAATGATGTGCATACAAATGCTTGTTTCTCATGCTCACAAATTTCATTTGATATTTCTGAACTGTGCGAGTCGGGCGAATATGTCTCTTCGTCTTCAGATGATTCTTCCACTTCCACTGGGACTTTCTTTTTTCTGGCTGTAATATTTTGGAAGACTTGCTTGCTTTTTTTCAGCTTTTATTTTCTTTGCCTTTCATTGAAAATTCGTTCGATTTCTTCTTTTTCGAGGTTGTCAGTCAGAACTTCACTTTTTGTTTTCTTACGATTACTGGCTTTCATAGTTCGAGTCTTTGCTTTTGGATATGGCCGCAATTGTTCAGGAGTTGTGAACTCCGGGACAGTTCGTTCCATTGCAAGTGCATTATTATCATCACCGTCATTGAGAGGAACCAAATGTTGACTTGTAGACGGTTTGGGATCATATGTAGAGCCGGAAGGCTCTTCACGATCGGTAACTGATGAAGAAAGATATTCTTCATCGCCGAAAATGTTTTCATTTTCGAAGGCTAAATTCCCGAGACTCTAAATCCAGACTGAATATTTTTTGGGGTGAACGCCAGTGGATATGCTTTTCCCGCTAGTTCTGCGACATAATGTAAGGTGATTGGTTGTCCTGGATGCTTCAAAAGCCATTCGGCACATGCATTATTGTAATATTGCTTGTATGGACCAAAAACTGCACGGTTAAGAGGCTGGAGCTTGTGACTAGTATGAGGTGGTAAAGTAAGTAAAATTATTACATTATTTTTTGATAATGTAACAGCTTCAAGAGAGCAATGGCTTTCATGGTTGTCCTTTATTAATAATTTTTTATGCTCCGGACTTGGCCTTCCGTTATCAATAAAATGTTGCAGCCATATAAGAAATGTTTCCGAATTTGACCATCCAGATTTTTGAGCAGATCCAATTGAATCCGCTGGGGCACCATTCAGCATAATTTGCCTGAAATTAACTCTGGGGAATATAAACATAGGCGGTACGCTATTTCCGAGAGCATTGATGCAGGCTATCATAGTAATATTTGATCCCCTTTCTCCAGATGTCGCAGCTCCTATCTGTTTTTGTCCTTTGGTCGTATTTTGCACAGTGCAGTTTCCGGTTTCGTCCATATTGTGAATATCTGAGGCAGTAAACTGATATTTTTCAATACATTCCTTCAGTTCAGTGAAAAACATGCCAACATTATGTCTGTTAAAACAGGTGGCGCGTGCTAGACTAGTAGCCTCAGGTTTTCTAAGACTTAGTTCACGATGCCTCTTCATAAATTCTCGAAACCACTGTTTTCCACCTTTTTCATTGACTATCCAGTACTGGAGCATGTTTTTCTTATTCGATTTTGCAAAAGAATAAGCCAAACATCTCAGCTGATTTCTGTGGAGACCGTAGTGCATTTTTGATGATGTAAGAAGATATTTCACAAGACTTTCTTCCTCTTCTTGGTTACTGAATATTTTTTTACAGCACAGTTTTTGTATGGCTTATAATTGTCAACTTTGGTTTCATTGAGTTTAAGAAGTCGCTGAAGAGTTGCCCTGGACACACTGAATTCTTCGCAGGCTTTTCGTTGACTCATGCCATCTTTAAGGGCAGCTAAAGCTTTTTTTACTTGCATATTAGAAGGTCCCTGCCTAGTTACACCACTTTTACTTCTAGGCATCAGCAAATGAAAAAAAATTGTTAATTTTTCCAAGTTTGTACCTTGGGCCATGGCCCAAGGAACATGCCCCATATCGGCTCAAGGTACAAGACAGTGTATCAAGAAATAAATGAAATGAAATAACCTAGAAACGTGACACTTGAATTTAGGAAATGTTTCTGAATATGTTAAGTATTAACTCACTATTACATGCCGTAAATAGTTTGAAATTATATCTACATTAAGACCTAAAAAAACGATGAATATTAAGAAATAAAAACTTACTTTGAAGAAGCAAAATCAAAGTTTTCACCAATAACACGTGTCGACTGCATTTAACTATAACTGACTGGATGATACCAATCGTAAACTCACTCGCGACCGTCGAGGACCCTCCCCTACTTGCATTTGAAGAAATGAAGATATGAATGATCTGTTGAAACGTCAAGAATATGTCTTTTTTGGTCATACGACTTGATATTTGACTTGATTCTTATATTTATGATAAACATAATTTTTTTCACAGGGACATGATACAACGTCTTCAGGAGTCAGTTTTGCGCTATATTGTCTGTCAAACCATCCAGATGAACAAGTGAGTAAGAGTTATTTTGATCTAAACATGCAAGGTGAATAAGATACCTATGCGAATTGGAATAATCATGTAAATATACCTATGCTTATTATGTGTTGCAGCATATTGTGTTGTAAAGCAGTAATATTCTATAAAGAATATAACTGTTCTGATTTGACTGCAGAGATTAACTGGACATTCGATTAGACCGATCTTGTAAAAGAAGCGTTTTGCCTTTAACTTAATCATTGTATTCGAGTATGGCTTTGTTGAAACATAAATGCTTTATTTCAGTGTTGTGAAATACGATGATAACAAATGCGACTCGAATTTCTTATGAATGAAAGGTTGCTTCACAATAATTCCACATCACAATGATGAAAGATGTTTACTTCATATTTACATATTATTCACAATAAATCATTAACGGCTTGGACTATAATCAAAGATCAGTTTAATTTTCAACGCAAAGAGCATTTGCCGGACAAGTTCTTACTAACTGATGGCACTGAAATCGAATTGAAGGAAGCTGCACAGAAATTCAGTTATCATTTCTATGAACTCAATCATTCATACAATTTTTCCTCTAAAAGTAATCATGTCCCTTTGATACTACACAAGCGTATAACCTCATCACTTTTTCTTATTCCATTAATTCCTGATGATGTGGCGTCATTGATGCGGAAAGTAGCAAAAAAACATGCTCAAGGGTTTGATTGTATACCATGGTCTCTATTACTACATGTGGTAGATGTTTTAACATACCCCTCATGCAATCGTGTAAATTTATCCTTTCGGCAAGGTGTGTTCCCTTCTATTCTGAAAAATTCAATTTTAATACCTGTTTATAAAAAGAATGAGCGTACCGATATGGCTAACTATAGACCAATTTGTCTTCTTTCAGTCTTTTCGAGAATTTTTGAAACTGCGTATTGCAAGATTCTGCAATTGTTCATAAAAAAACACAATATCATTTCTAAACAGCAATTTGGCTTTCAGTTGGGTCTCTCTACTCAGGATGCAATATTGAGATTTCTTGAATTTATTTTGAATAGTTTTGAACGAAAGCAACATGCTGTGGGAATATTTTTTGATTTATCGCGTGCTTTTGACATGGTGGACCATAATATTTTAGTGCAAAAACTCTCCCTTTATGGTATCAGAGGTGTAGCGTTGGATTGGATTGCTTCCTACTTATCTGATCATTCGCAACATGTCCTAATAAGACGCAATAATGTTGAATATAAATTGGACCATAAGATAATAGAAATGGGAGTACCTCAGGGTGATACAATAGGACCTACTTTATTTTTATTGTTTATTAACGATTTACCTCTTCACCTTCAAAAATACTGTTTAACTCAATTTGTCGATGATACTTGCTCTGGAACTAGTGATAACAACATAAATAATCTCTCACCTAAAATTAGTACGTGTCTAGATACGATGCAAGCTTATTGTTCCGACAACAGGTTGATTCTAAATCCTTTTAAAACTGAATGTGTACTATTTTCAGCTAGTGAAATCAACTTTAGCATTTTAATTCGAATAAATCAAAAAACTATTCAACCTTCTATGTGTATTAAATTTCTCAGTTTAAACATCGACAATCACTTAAAATGGAACAACCATGCTGAGTTTTTGAGTAGGAAGCTATCTACCGCATGTTACGTTACATGGCAACTTAGACAATATGTCAGTCTTGCCACATTAAAAGTTTATTACTTTGGACATATACAGTCTATATTGAACTATGGCATTATTTGTTGGGGTAACTCACCTAATGCTCGATATTTATTTGTTGTACAAAAGAAAATAATCAGAACTATGCTTCATAAAAAACCTACTGATTCTTGTACAAGTCTTTTTAAATATTTAAATATATTGACAATACCGTCTTTATATATATTATCTTGTTCAACTTACATAAAATCATATTTGAGTAATTCTATTACTTATTCAAATAGAAGCATTGATTATAATTCAAGAGATAAAGATAAAATCTTACTTCCTCATCACGACTTATCCATTACAAGTAATAGTCATTTAATTATGCCATTTAAATTGTACAATCATTTGCCAGTTTCTGTTAGATCTATTTCTGACATAAAACTTTTTAAACATAAAATCAAGGGAGAACTGTTAAAACATTCCTTTTACACGGTGAACGAATAACTTAATTCTAAGTCCTTATTTACGTATTTAAATATAGACATGTCCTTATTTACGTAGATATGTCTATATTTAATTGTCTGTACTTTTATATGTCTAATTTTAACATTGCGTTCTAACGTTTACTCAAAAAAATGTTGTTTTGTCAAAATTTTTTATAATAGCAATAAAGAAATATTTATTTATTTATTTATTTACAACTGAAAGTTGTATGTAATTATATGCACTATATGATATGAAATGTAATTCAACAATTATTTTCATATAATTATTTCACTGAACGTAGACGACGGGGTGATTTAATTACAACATAATGAGTTCTACATAACACGTTGTTCATCAATCTTAAAGGAAAAAAAGAAACTTCCCCACGACATCCCGCAAACCAGTTTTACCAAACAGAGTTTTTCAAGACAATTTACCGCAACAAATTCTTAGTGCTGCATCTATTAAATTTAGAAAATAATTCATTCTCTTTGAAACTTTCATACATTCCAATAATGAACCAGGCTTTCAATTGATAATAATTTTATGGATAGGAACTTTTCCATTCTCTGTATATGCTGCCGATCTTGAGAAACGAATAGTAATAATCAAGTGATGCATTCAAGGCGATTCCATAATTTATTGAAAATTTCCTTGTAGAATAAAGTCATCCAAGAACAGATAAATTTATTCGGTTTTGAAAAGAATCCTCAAGTTACACTCCAGGATCTTCAAGTTATGAAGTATTTGGAAATGGTGATTAAAGAAACTTTACGCCTGTACCCTCCTGTTCCGCTCTATGGTAGGGTGATAGATGAAGATATAGAATATGGTAAGTTCTCTAGTCAATTCCATTTTAGCAGTAATTTAGCAGTTTTTCAGGGAACTATGTGCTACCAAAAGATTTGACACTTCTTGTTAATACATATGCTATACAAAGAAGTTGCGCATACTTTCCTAACCCGGAAAAGTTCGATCCAGAAAGGCATGCTGATTCCGATGGAAGACCTATTTACTCATATGTCCCTTTTAGTGCTGGATCAAGAAATTGCATTGGTGAGGTTTTAAGCTATGAATGTACGAATCATTGTTATAGAAGGAGTTTCCTACTTCAGCAATATGGCAACAAATATCGTCGGTCCGTAGTCAGCTGAAAGTAGAATAATATGATTCTTTGTTCTCAATTCTAAGCTTCCTTTGTATTTTTATGGAAGTTTGTGTTCTTCCAAATGTTATTGCAATAGCAAATGATAACAAAGGGGATGTCATATCTGGATTACTTTGCTTGCATATTATTATATGATCACATAAACTACGTGCTAAACTACAATGTTATATCATGGGGTTCCACTTCTGCGTCATTAGAATTTTTAGGATCCAAAAACGGAATAAAAGATTAATTTTCGGCCTCCATCCTTGTCAATCCTGCCGTGAAACTTTTATATTACATAAATTATTAACTTTTCCCTGCATTTATTTACATAATACATTCATGTTTGTTCGTAAACACTCTAATTACTTTCTATCAATTTTGAATGCTCATAACTATACCACAAGAAATAAAAATGAACTTCTATTGATTATTTTTCCGTCCCAAATATCGACCAATAGAATTGCACCATTCGACGTCACGTGGTACAACCTACATGGTATTATACTGATAATTTTTTGAAAATTTTCTCTGGTAGTTGCTATATATAAAAAACAAAACATGATCCAGTCAAATTAACCACACTTCAAACTGACAGGTTGAATTCTGTCCACCATCGATAAAAAAGTCAAAGCAAATTAACCACACTTCAAACTGACAGGTTGAATTCTGTCCACCATCGATAAAAAAGTCAAAGGAAATGTTCATTTGGGACGGAAAAATAATCCCCCGAATACCACACGAGCTTCAAAATTATCTGGCATTTCCCTCAAGGTTCCCTGCAAACAAATAAAGTCGTCAAGTTTTTCAGGAAAAATCACTCAAGGTTCCCTGCAAACAAATAAAGTCGTCAAGTTTTTCAGGAAAAATCACTCGCGCTTCTCGCTCGTGATTTTTTAACCTGAAAAACTTGACTCCTTCATTTGTTTGCAACGAACCTATCGGGAAATACCCGATAATTTTGAAGCTCTTGTGGTATTATATATGATTATTTTTCCGTCCCAAATATCGACCAATAGAATTGCACCATTCGACGTCACGTGGTACAACCTACATGGTATTATACTGATAATTTTTTGAAAATTTTCTCTGGTAGTTGCTATATATAAAAAACAAAACATGATCCAGTCAAATTAACCACACTTCAAACTGACAGGTTGAATTCTGTCCACCATCGATAAAAAAGTCAAAGCAAATTAACCACACTTCAAACTGACAGGTTGAATTCTGTCCACCATCGATAAAAAAGTCAAAGGAAATGTTCATTTGGGACGGAAAAATAATCCCCCGAATACCACACGAGCTTCAAAATTATCTGGCATTTCCCTCAAGGTTCCCTGCAAACAAATAAAGTCGTCAAGTTTTTCAGGAAAAATCACTCGCGCTTCTCGCTCGTGATTTTTTAACCTGAAAAACTTGACTCCTTCATTTGTTTGCAACGAACCTATCGGGAAATACCCGATAATTTTGAAGCTCTTGTGGTATTATATATGAATATTCACTCACACTCGTTTTTTGAAAAATCACCAACTTATGCCGGTGCAAAACTTTGTAATAAATTACCAAATTAATAAAATAAGCTTCTCCTTCAGGGTTTTGAAATCAAAATAGAAGAATTGTTGGCAAACCAAAACTTATTACAGCATTAATGAGTTCAGTATGGATCACTTGTAGATCATTTTTGTTTGTTTATGTTCTTATTTTTAACTGTGTCATTTTATTCGTATATATCGTAAAATAATGTATGTTATTCCTATCGTCTAGATAGCTTGTTTATTATTTTATCTACATGCTTATCGTCTGAGACAATTTTAATGTGGTAGTGTTGTTATATCGCATCGTATGTATAATTGATTACTCTGCTTCTATAATATATTTATATATTAAGTTACCTTTTTAAGCAATCGATGTACTGACTCATATCTATGGGACGAACCCTATGTAATATTTTACCTAAGGACAATAAATTTATCTTATCTTATCATTCTTCGGAAAAAGTTTTTCAACAATATCGCCATATTCTATCGACTTCATACTTTGTTAGAACTGCTGTAACAGTATTACATGCCCTCAGAAAATCATCGGATTCGAGAAATAACATTCAAGGTGAATTGGTATCTTACTACAGGAGAAATCGAAGGAAGTATCTGAAAAATATGGGGTATTGTATTTTGATCCATATCATAACTGAAATGCAAGATGATTCATTTAAAGCTACTGACTACAGGAATAAGATATGAATCAACAGATTAAACAGCATTCGTCGTCTACCACTAGGATCAATTCAGAAGCTTATTAAGCTGGAACTGGTGGAGCAAGTGAATTATATTCAGATCTTGGAGCTAGATCAAATTTTTGCAAAGAGGCAAATAATTTTGAAGCTTACCTAAATGTCAAACACATGCGAAATTGAATCTTGCTAACAAAAACTACAATTCAAGAAGGAAAAGTTCGCTTGAACAAGTTTGATTGCTTAGAAAGTACGCAGTTAGTAGTTCCTGATGATGTTACGTATGAATTTATTATCAGCCTCATGATTCACAGAACATGGTTACGAGGTACTTATGTTCTCACCCAAATGAAGGCCTAGTTCAGGAAACGCTTATCACGGATTGTACATTGTTCAAGAAAAGAAAACCGAAATATTAGACATCGAGGTTAAATTTAATTTGCGACTTCGGAAATCTCTTCAAGGGACAACTTCATGGCTGTGTGGGATCGAGGGTTCATCGCCAGTGGATCATAGAGATTATTGGATAGTGTGCTCAACAATTCCGTGAGAGTAGAATCTATTGCAGGATCTGAGTATGTTCTATAAATCCTGAATAACAACAATAGATTGAGACATGTTTATTCCTCGAAGTGCAAGTTTCAGGTATTTCGAGCCCTGGAAGATTCCATCGTGATGCACGTAAATTAGGTCGGGGGAAGCTTTAAGGTCATTTAATCGGATAACGGGAACGAGTACCCCTATTGTTGATCACAAAAAATTGTGGAATCGTTAGCGGATGAACTGTTCCATATTGTCCTCTACAAAATGGTATAGCAGAGAAGATGAATTGCACAATCATCGAAATTGTGAGATGTCTCCTAATGCAGTCTTATATTTCTCCGAAGTTATGAGCACGGGCAGTGAGCACTACAAAGTATATTCGGAATCAATGTTCAACTACATCGTTGAAGAAACATCAACTCTGTTGAAAGCTTTTCTGGAAAAATCCTTTTTTAACAAATTTGATGATCATGTTTTTGTTCTGTACAATAAATCTGGTGAAGGAAAATAAGACTGTTGACGTCAAATCGTATCGAAGAATTTTAATTGTTTGCAGAAGAAATCACCTTTAGAAAAACGTGTAAGTACTTCTATCATAATGGACAAAGGACAACTCGAGAGGATGTAATAAAATAATTGTTGGGTGCCAAATGTAAGCTACACAATTTCCACCTTCCCTTGATTCTAAATTAATCGAAAAGATGAATTTACCCAAGTTACTAATATTTCCCAAACTAGCTCAAATTCGTGGTTAAAAACAATAACATATATATTCAATTATTATCGAACAATAGGGAAATAGTTATACAGACTCGCATGCCCTTTCGGGGCACCGATATAAAACTGGAACAATTGTAAATGAAGGTAATCAATCTACTTTGACTCAGCAATTACTACCAGCATCTAATTCATCATGGTAATGAAAGTTGCAACAGAGATATTAAAATTACTCCCCTGTGTTCCTCCTGTGGTACTGATGATGGCTCCGCGAGGTCTCTGGCAATGTATTGGATCCAATATCCTCCTATCGAAAAAGACAGAAAATACACGAGTAGGATGACCACAAAAGAAGTAAAATTTGATATGTGCAATGGCTCAGTATTGACGCTGTGAATAGCTGAGTTAAACTAGAAAAATGTTGATAGGTGAAGCCAAGATAAATTATGATTACAATTACAAATTAAATTAATATGTGACAATTATTCACAATTAACTACAATTTTAACAAAATGAATTTAAACAAGGTTAGAGAAAAAATGAATTGAGTTTGAAGTTAGATATGAATTAAAGTTCAGAGATTCCTAGAACCACGTGGGTGAATTTCGTATTATTAGGACTCTTCATTACGATTACGAGATTGTTTAATAAGTCCCACGTTAACTCTATAATCGAAGGTGTTGGAAACAAGGCTAGTGGAATTATAATTATGGAGTGGTTAGTTCTAGCTCACCTCTATATGTTTCGTACCTTTTCGATTTGGATAACGCTACGTTGTTCGTATTACGAAGAGTTCAAAGTGAAAAATATACGATATAAGAATCCCACGTGTATTCAGAAAATGGAATCAAGTGATTTGTTCAATTGGATAAATGATAATGTGAAATTACAATATCTATAATCAAGAGATCTAGGTGCCTGTTATAAGAGCAGGAAACAATCAAAGTTTTGCATAAATCAGTGTAACCTTGATTATGAATGAAATATTAAAGATTCAATGCTACTCAAAAAAACAAGTTGATAACTTTGATTAGGACCTACCTTGTATACACAGAAACACGAAAGATGGTTAGTTATCAACCGCAACCAGTTTTATTCCGAGTCTCCCTTCCTAATTAATAATTCGGATTTAGTATTCGTTGAATCCGCTCCGTTTTAATTAAATACAGTTAACTATACCATTTAAGATAGAGTTCTTTAATTGGGAGAAAGTTGAAGGATATATATTCAAATTATTATAGGTTTCTATCATGAAGAATGACCTGTGACGATTCATTCAAAAGTCGGGTCGTTACATTCCACCCTATCTCCAGAAAAAAAAAAATTTTACGAAAGAATAAAAAAAAAATAATTTTTTTCTCTAATATAAAATTACAACATGAAATGTTGATTGATACTTAATGAATTCAATTGTAACAAAGTTGAAAGAAATTACTGAATTTATACAAAATCTGAAAAGTTACTAAATACCGCAAATGTATTGTATTTGATTGAAAAATATTACACATGTTTTAACCAAAACAATCATTGTTAAAATGATTCTCAAGAAAATGTTTTGACAAACAATAACAAAAAAATATCCAATACTCAATTGGAACTGAGCTGTCCATAGACAAAAGAAATAAATAAATAAATAACATTAAGAGTTGGTTGAAAAATTTCTCAGTTAACAGAGCCTATCGCACATTGGACGAATATCTCCAAAACAACGAAATTGTATTTTAAACTATAGAAAACTTCTTACGTTAAACATCTTGAGTATTGTAGAATTTCCCATGGACTTAATCACTTAGAAGTATCTCAATAAAAAGATTATTCATTCCATTTGACGTGTTCTTCACTGTCAAGCTTGTAATCAGGAGAAAGGTTCTACAAACATCGGAGAATCTGCCATATAAATAACAGGTGGCTGTTTAGCGTATTGATCATCATCGATATAGCTTTTTCTGATAAATGAATTGGACAGTTCAACAATTGTTTTGAGAGGGGTTTCGAAGCTGCTAAGAGTATTGAGATATCTAAAAGAACTATGGACTTCGATCTAGCTGTTCGTCCTGATTTCGAAAGCCTTAGAATGTTATCTGTATTCCGAGTGGAGAAATGTTCCAATGGATCGTCTCTCATTCAAGGTATTCGTGATAATGATGATCGACTGAGCCATCACAGTCACAAAAACGTGAAACCGTTGTTCCGTTTCCTTTTGAGGCAGATTATATGACACCAACAGAAGAGACCAAAGAAGAAACATTCTTACAAAAGTTTTCTTATTATATTAGGGTTAGCAAGTTAGCAGAGAATCCTATTCCCATCAGCGCTGTGAACTTATAAATATTAAATCAATAAATATATTCAAGACGTTTTTACGGAAGATTCAACACGTTTCTATGACCAATTGAGGGATTTCCGAAAGGTACCTTCAAAAGGGCGGAATTTGTAAAAACAAGATTCGAGGGGAAGTGTTAGGAATGTTCAATTCATGAGGTTTTGTTTTATTTCGAATGTTGCATTGTAACGATTGATTCCGAGGATATGAGATCTGTAAATAGATCTCTTAAGGAATTAATTTGTTCATTACCTATTGACAATTACTTCGTTCGCATTGAGAAATTCTAAAAGTAGTTAACATTTTATTCAAATACATTCTTAATCTGGAATATTACTTAAATTATCACTCAAATCGTGAAGTGTAAGATTTTATCTGTCAGAATAATGAACACATGGAATCCTGAAAAACTTAATCCCGTGTCCTTTATTATCTGAAATATAAGTAAGAACGTTTAATCGCAGAATGACGTCCTGATCAACAGAGAATCTTTCGATTTCCTTCTCATTGTATTCACCGAACAAATCATATTGAACCATGAATCACCAATTAAAAAATATAGTAGAATGAGAATTCAACAATTTTTTCAATTTTCAGGTCAAAAATTTGCAATGCTGGAAATGAAGTATGTCATCTCTAAAATACTACGAAACTTCAAACTGCTGCCGACGATACCGGAGCATAAGGTAATATTATTGTCTGAGACTATACTGAAGTCTGAGAATGGGATTCACATCAAAATTGAGAACAGAACAAAAACAAGATGACTTATTGCTCATATGGACGTGGGTTCGAAATAAATTACATTCATCAATCGAGTTTAACTTTTTGGAATTCTATATTCTAGCAAAATATCACCAACCAATATTATCAATATTAAGCGGCTATTGTTATTGTTATTGTTATATTGCCACTAGATTTTCAAGTAATAAATTATGACAAGGAAATTAGAGAATTCATTTGATAACAAAATTGACAGCGATGGAGCTATTAGAAAAAGTGGTGCTTAATTAATGATAAATTGGAGTTAAAAATGTAAGAATGATAGAAGTGACATGCGAAAACATTGTAGAGAATGACGAACTTTCAACGGTGTTTCTTCTTGGTGAGTGAAAAAAACTAGATCGAGAGTTCTTGAAAGGAATATCAGTCAATCTGAGCAACTGGCAGACAGTCGGAGAGACTATGGGAAGTCACATCATCAACCAAAACCAGAACGTGACAAATTTGTATTTTGTGGAATATCTACCACATAGACTCAAATAACATGAATTTTACTGTTCGTATAGACAAATTCTACCACATTATAGGCAGTAGATATCATGTTTCCAGATACTGAATAAAAATTAGTAAATTCAAATCATGTATGGTTTCAGGACGAATGAGATCAATATTGTCAATGTTGCAACAGTAGTTTGGAGAAAATCTATATCAGCCTAGAAAAATATTCATGCTACCTCTTGATTGAATCTTAAAATTATTATATTTCAAAGAGCATTTTTCAATTTGTTATTGCATGTAGTTTCTAATTTTCCCCTTGTGCTTTTTGTATGTGAATTCTTTATCACCACCTTTCATTCTTCTTCACTCATTCATGCTCTTGATTGCAGTTGGGTTGGAGTGTTCAGTGCACTCGATATAGTGAGGATAACGTTGTTTCAATATATTTGGTTGGGGTATATTTGGTATTTCTATTGAGTTTGGAAGATGACAACCGCCATTGAGCTGTTATTAAATATGTTGACATCGTGTATTTCTTGATTTATTTTCTCAACCTTACTTTTATGTAGGCTGATTTCACTATCATTAGCATCATTGATCGTTACTGTACCGTCGAGGCATGATAGATAATTTGTTCACGTGAAAGATTATCATTTTCCTATAGAATATTATCTTTATTCATCATTTCTTCAATTAATTGTTTCGGTAACATGTTTTCCTTTGCCAAATCATTGTTGGCTTGTTTTCCTTTGCTTAGGGTATGCCTAACGGAGCAAGTTACTCTGGTTTCATCGAGGAATTCAGGAGCAGTTAAAGCACACAAGAATTTGTAAATCATTCTGGGATGAGGTGGATCGATTTCTTATCAACACTCAATATTATTAATATTTGATTAATAGTATTGTCTTTCCTGATGAAGTGAGTAGCATCCGAAATGTTATAAGCTCTGTAAGCGTTTTGTTAGAATGTTTAAGAATATTTATATCTGCTTCGTGAATGGCAAGACAATTGGAATTGTATTTAGTACTTTCCTTATTTTATCATAACACTGATATGGCGCTTCATTTCGTAACTGTCTCAGATTATCAATATCTAGAGATAAGTAGTTTTCGTTCCGAGGATCACTGACATTTCCAATCCAATTACTCTTATTTCTTGAATATTATCTCTTGTAAGGTAAAAAAAACATAAACTAGTCAGTTTACACCCTTTAATTGCCCAACTAGTTCATTATGGGAATATCTCATGGTCTATCGTACTGAAACATAGCCTTCAATTCCCGATTGACAGCTATACCCGAAGCACCAACAGCTTCACTTATAAGATAAGAAAAACAACCTCAATCAAGAATCTCCGGCAATACGATATTGTTAGATAGATGTTGTTGAATAACTTAACAAAAATGGTTTTGTTCACCAATTGAATGATTAATAACAAAATTAAATAGTTACAAATAAAATTTGAAATTGAGATGAGCAATGAATGATGACAAGAGTGAAATTTGACTTATGAAGAGATTGAATTTAGATAAATTAATAATTTAAATGCAAAAATTTGTAAGGATCAGCAAAACAGATAAAATGAAAATGTAGTTAATTCTCCAAAAAATTTAACCCTCCTTTGCATTTGTGAAAGAAAAGAAACGTCTCAGTCGTTTAACTCTGTAAATAATACAATACGAAACAAGAATGACCAAAATGCAAAAATTTGAACACTCCACATTACGAAATGGAATAAGTATACCTGTAACGGTATGAACCCCGTTGCAGGGTTCAATTTCAGTATTGGTTTGATTGGTAATTAAATTGAATAAATAATTCCTGATGAGACAAACCATGACATCTATGTTATAATAGCGGCAGCTATGTATTTTTTTCGGTACGTTATTCTTCTATATTAGGAATGGTTTGATCTCGCGAAATTTATTATTTTCAGGCAAGGAGATCGATTCACCATTGTGTCTGGGAATGTTGAAGCATTATGCATTGGCCAAAATTTAGTCAACGACAATAACTGGGTCAAGAATCATTACTAAGTTACTCAATCCTAGGTGGAATAATAGTAGTTCTTTCTTACAGCCCATAGGATTGAAGTTCCGATTCTTAGATTAAACGAGTAATTAATCTTAACTTACATTTATCTTTCTTTATCGAATTTCATTTGATACATATAACTTATTCTGAATATTTGAATTGTAATATTTGTTGAAATCTGATTTTCAATTACCTATTACCGATTATTATTAGGACGTGCATCGGTTATTTTATAGTTAAACAACAATGCAATTGTATCTGATTATCAATGTTGTCGTTCAAATCTAGATCAATCTAATTTTCAAGTTACCTCATCTTTGTATTATCGAATTGTTCATAAGAATTGTCAGTAATCGTAAGTTAACAATTTGGTTTTATTCCTATAGGGAATTATAGTAAGGTACTAAATTATTTTGATATACGAAGAAACCTAATTCAAGATTCAGCTGATTATGAAAACTTGGTTATTCCAGCTAAGAATTGTTACCGTCCTTGAAACTCGGATGAGCGTGGTGCAAGTGCACTGCCAGGAATTCCCCCTTACAGCACAGGAAAAATGATGGAAGGAGACGTCTCGATCGTTCAAACCCTGAGTTAGAGATAAAGCGATCAATATTTTGGCCTCAAATTCGAAGGACAAATGATTAAATCAGCAGGAACAATCAAGAATAATCCCACAACTAAAACGGTTATGAAGTCTCGAAGAAAATGAACGAATTACATGAAGTAATTAACAATAATGATATTGAAATCTGAAAGAGAATAATTGGACATTAGTGTACAATAGTTGGAATAAGAGTTATGAAACTCAGAATAGTGATCGTCGTTTCTAAATGATCATAACCTGTCCACGTAATAGCAGAAAGTTCACACTCATGAAGCAGTAACTGACGGAA
The DNA here is from genome assembly GCA_958510875.1 of Endomychus coccineus. Lineage (NCBI taxonomy): Eukaryota > Metazoa > Arthropoda > Insecta > Coleoptera > Endomychidae > Endomychus > Endomychus coccineus. The sequence continues at coordinate 78,045,912 of OY294069.1, read as the reverse complement.
TTTGACTTTATATATCAGATCAAATAATTATTCCGTAATATCACCAACAGTTCAGCATAAAGTGCCGCTACTCAATCGAGAAGAATGTACATTCAAGGTGCTACGGGATATTTCGATATCACGTGATTCATTCACTAGGTTAAACAAGCCGCAATGGAATGATATGAGCAATTCTGATAACTATAATTTTGCATCTAATTACATGTAACCCAGTACAAGAAAGGATGATCGTGGTGTGTGACGAAGATATGTTTCATAAACGAAAATTTTAAAGTTTATTTAGGGAATAATAACATTGCTAATATGTAATTAGAAAAATCAAGATATCATAATAATATGTACTCACAATTATATAAACTTTGTTAAAGTTTGATTCTCATTGATCTTACCTTGTCCACAATTACTCACAAGATGAATGCTTTTATATCCGCATCCAACCTTTGCTCACTGTTGCGAAACGTGTGACATCCAACGAAGACCTCTTTGGTGACATCTTGCAAGATGGCACTTTCTGCGATTGAGTATCTCAAAATAGTTTCCAGAATAATGAATGACATGAATTAATAATTTAAAAACATACAAAACGTTCCACACAAGGAAATGAAGAGCTTCAAGATTAGAAAAAAGCAAAGAGGAATAAAAGTACAGCAGTCCTCACAAAGATAATGACTGACCTAATTCAGCATCACAATAGCCCAGATGGGTTCATTCCATTTACATAGACACTGGTTGACTACTTCCAGAGTCACGATAGATGATACATCGGGAAAAAAAATATTCTATGCTCTATATAACACCGATCAAACCTCAAATGGTGAAATGGAAATTCACGGGATTACAGGGTAGCCATCGAGTCGCAGAGAAAGTGTTCAGCGAACAACCCAATACGGGTTCTAGATTCCTTCCAACCTAACCTATGCATTAGTGATCGATTCAACAACGTCACTACTAGAGCGCAATCATTCCCTAAGAACTTCAAATCCTAAGAACTTGAGACAAGGGCAACAAAATTCACATTTTTCAGCATTAACTTTGTGAGGTTTCTGGTTAAAAAGACATCAATTTGTAAGCTCCAATACTTTTATTTGACCAGCTAGCGAATCATGTAATATATCAGGGTCTACCGTAATGAAACGCACCCTTCGATTGCCGATTGAAAGTTTCACCTGAGGCGTTCAGTGAACAATTCATCTGTATTAACGGAATCTGATTGAGAGCTATCATCACCATACCGCTTTTGGGTCAGTTACAAGATGAGAAAAACAACTTCAATCAAGAATCTACGGCATCACGATGGTGTTAGATAGAGAAAATTGAAGAAATTTTGTTCGCCAATTGAATATTCAAAGAACAAAATTAAATAGTTTAGATTAGTAAGTAGCAATGAATAATGATAAAGTGAAATTTGATTCAGGAGAAAATTGAATTCAGATAAGTGAATGCAACAATTTGTGAGGATCAGTAAAACAGATCAAACATTTGTTTGATTTATATAATATACATGTTTGAACAGTTGAAATTCAGGAAGCTACAAATTGATAAATCGAAAAGGTGATATGAAGGTTGCTAATGATGATAACGACATGAAAAATTCTTCTGCAATACCTGGTGTACTCTGCGTCTGGGTAACGACGTCATCTTCTAGGAATTCGCTAATTTTTCTCCATAAAAGATAACAAATTCTAGCTCTCGGGGGTTTTTAAAGTCGCCAATCACGACTATGACACTCACAATGTTCTGCAAATTACCTGGGGGTATTTCCGGGACACTCGAGCCCTGTGTATCCACGTCATCTTCTAGGAATTTCTTGTTTTTTTTAAATCGAATGTAATAAATTCTAGCTCTCGGGGTTTTCAAAGTCACTGATCACGACTATGACACTGACAATGTTCTGCTAATTACCTTAGTGTTTTCCCGGGTCCCTGGAGCCCTTTGTATCAACGTCATCTTCCAGGAATTTGTTAATTTTTCGTCATTAAAGGTAACACATTCTGGCTCTCGGGGATTTTCAAAGTCGCCGATTACGACTATGACACTCGCAATGTGCTGCAAATTACCTGGGGGCGTTTTCGGGTCTCTGGAGCCCTGTTTACCTACCTAATCTTCTAGGAATTTGTTGATTTTTCTTCATAGAATGTAACATGTCCTGGCTCTCGGGGGTTTTTATTGTCGCCGATTACGATTATCATACTCACAATAATGTGCAAATTCCTAGGAGATGACGTAGATACACAGGGCTCGAGTGTCCCGGAAATACCCCTAGGTAATCTGCAGAACATTGTGAGTATCACAGTAGTGATTAGCGACTTTGAGAACCCCCGAGAGCTAGAATTTGTTACCTTTTATGGAGAAAAATTAGCAAATTCCTAGAAGATGACGTCTTCACCCAGACGCAGAGTACATCAGGTATTGCAGAAGAGTTTTTCATGTCGTTATCATCACTAGCAACCTTCATATCACCTTTCGAACAGTTGACAAACATTAAAAATAATTTTTTCATTAATTTTGTCGATATCCAGGACGTCAGGACGCTAGTATACCCCCGGGGAGGTCTAAGGGGACCTCAAGGAATTTTTTTAATATCATATTCGTGTTCAGCGACCCCAAAAACCCCCAAGAAACCAATTCGAGCTCATTTTTTTATTTACCTCAAAAAGTGCATCTTTGAAAAATGCATTTTTGACTGTAGAAATGCAACAATTTTTTTCCGCAAAACAAAAATACCGGACAAAGTTTCTAAATCACTTTCTGAATCGAATGCAGAAAACCCCATCTCAATCCATCCAACTGCGCCAACTTTCCCAGATTTGGCCTATTTTAGTGCTTTATTTCCTCGACTACTATTTGACATATAATTCTTGATTCTAATTCTATATTTTTGTTTGTTAAAGGAGTATTCAACAACAACAATTCATGTGACTATGAAAACTAGCTATTTTACGTTGTATAGGATGGTGTGAATCATTGTTCTTCATACCAGTATGTGTATGTTTTCTATAAACATTGAAATTTATTTTGTTATTCTCTATTGTTAAAGTTAAGTCGAGAAAGTTTATATATGTCTATTTGGTTTACTTCTTCAATCAATTCGAGATTATTCCTATTGGTAATGGTTGAGATGAGCAGTGAATAACAAGAGTGAAATTTGAGACTTATGAAGAAATTGAATTCAGATAAATTAATAATTGAAATACAAAAATTTGTGAGGATCAGCAAAATAGATAACTCTGAAAATTCAATCAATCATGCAAAAAAATTTACAATGATGACTGAGCACGAGGATGACGTTGAGGTTCGTTTTTATGACTGCCAGTTTTGAGAAGAACGCAACCATTGATTGCAATCCTATTATGGAAGTTGCAAACTATTGGCAATATGCGAGGGTTCTCTGTTGCTCCGATCTGCATCGTTCTTTCCTCGGTTGTCTCACAATTTATATCTTTGAATTTATCTTTTGATTTTTTGTACATAATTGAGTAAAAAAAATTTCCGTGTATCAGTTATCGTTGTATTAGATAATATATCATCATATCGTATCGTCACAACTATTTTTGGAATTTGTTCACCCCAATAAGAAGTTGAATTTGAAAACCGGTTACTTCTACATTGGGAGTAATTTTCCAATAATTGCTAATTAATTAATTCGAAATCCGAACAGGTCCGTATTGTTTCTGTTTCAGAAATGAGCTCCATTATCTAGACAATTCTTAGGGAGCCTAAATTAATTTGGTATCCTATGGTACATATCGTTGCATGACTTAGGAAGTCTAGTTTTCTAGTATACATGTGCTTTTTTTGGAAAAGGGGAATATAATATTTAAATTTAAGGTATCTTTCTCTGAAAAATTAGGAAATAGACTCAAATATCTCATATCGTATCAAAGAGTTATTTTCTCAATAGTTACAACAATAATTTGGAGACTGCAGGGTTATTTGTTGCACGAATTTTATTAATTTGTATTCCGTATCTTCCTTATCTTGGGGGGTACATCTATTATTGTAGTTCATTAACTTTTTAGTACATTAATCAACGTTAACTTATCGACATACCAAATGATTGTGATGGAAAATATTAAATATTTTCGGATTTCGATATGTTTCTGTAGTCAGATCATTTTGTCCTCAACGTGCAATTTCAGTGTTTTGATTGTCATTATTGGCCACAAAAGAACTACAATGTACCAAAATGATTTTTCAATGACTGCTTAGATGCAATTAAGGGAAGTATTTCTTACAGAATTACCAATATCGACCTTAGTAATCCGATTATTCATATCACGATAGTGAAAAATAAAATAGGATATATAAAAAACATTACATTTTATGGTACAATTTACTGTAGAAATCAATCAAATGTGAGAAAGTTAGAGACCAAAACTTTGGATAAATCATCGATACCTACAAAACAGGATCTAGTGTTGAGGATAACTAGCTGACAAAAACTGACCAGTTTAGATAACCAGGTACTCTAAATTTAGGAAAAGAGTTGCAAATGTGCTGAAAATTTTGGAAGTTGAGTAATGGTGTACTGAAGTATAATCAGTTGTATTAAAAAAAAATTGGTTTTATAAATAATTCATGAAGAACTATGAAGACACAAAAAATAAATTGATCCGTAAACTGAATATTTGTTATAAATACTAAAGTTTAAGTAAGCCAAATATTTACTATAAGAAAAATTTATAGTGAATAATCTAATTTTCACTTGTCTTCTATTCATTTTCTCTTAACAACCATACAACAATATTCAGACCATGTTTTAATGGATGCCAGTGCAAGGTGTAGTCTTTTTTGTCTTGTATTTCCGTGAATTCCCAACAGTTGTGAGTTGTCCAGTATTACAGAATGAGTTGAACATTTTTTCTCTTTACTCAATTATCGTTATTTTTCCGGTGTTTATCGTGCTACTGGAATTGGTCAACCAGTATCTCAACAAACCACTACATAACTGGTATATATCGAATGAAGCTCATACAGAGCACAATGTTATATCACAGTGGAACATGCATAATATATATTAGAGAGGTAGCCGTTGAATTTATATATTTCAAAAAAAAGTACTAGTGGAGAAAAATGATATATAACAATTTAAATTATGTGATACATAAATGTCACATATAATTTTTTATATTGCGCTATATCATTTACATATAAGAGAGGTATCGGGAACTAACTTTCGTAAAGTACGAATCTATGTAGCATTTTTGTGAACACGATACATATTGTACTTCATATCATTTCATGAGACGTACCTTAAATGTTACATATATTTGTTTCACATTGCGCTATATCATTTACATATGAGAGGTATCAGGAACTAACTCTTGTAAAGTACAAATCTATGTTACATTTCTGTGGACACGATACATATTATACTCCATATCATTTCATGAAACGTACCTTACATGTTACATATATTTGTTTCACATTGCGCTATATCATTTACATATGAGAGGTATCAGGAACTAACTCTTGTAAAGTACAAATCTATGTTACATTTCTGTGGACACGATACATATTATACTCCATATCATTTCATGAAACGTACCTTACATGTTACATATATTTGTAATTTCTGTAGTTTATTATTCACATCTCGCGCTTTTTCAATTCCCAACAGCTTTTGTTCCTTCACCTTAACCTAACTTGACTTTATTTAGCGTGGCGGCAGCGGTAACGAATTTCTTTTGTGTGGATTGTGTATAATAAAGGTAAAATTATATTTTATAATACTTATAACTTTATATGTAATACTCCGAAATTCGCGGAAAAATTTTTGTTTCTTTCTGAATGTCAGAAACCACGGCTTGTTGAAGGAAATTCGAAAACCTTCATCCTTATAGGTGATGAGTGATGACCATAACAATACAAGGCGTAAGTCACCAAATCTTTCAGAAATTGCTGTTGATTTTGGAAATGTGAATGACACCTATGCTAATTCATATGATTCAGGAATATTAGACGATTCAAAAAGTTCTCCTGATTCTAATGGATCACTTGTAGAGTTTCAAGGTGATAGCTCCGATGAAGTCAGTGTGTGTAATAGTAAAAATGAAATTGATGCAGATTTAAAAAAGTGAAAAGTGTGTGATGGAGTATAGGTAATATTTCACATGATGCTCTGAATGATTTGTTATTACTGTTAAAGAAGAATGGTCACAGCATATGCTAGATCATTCCTCAAAATCAACCGTAATCCATCATCTAATTCCTACGATAAATAGTGACAAGTATGCACATATTGATTTACGTTTGGGGCTGCTCAATTCTATGAAACAAAACTTCAATAAATATCCTTCAGAGATCAAAATTAATATTGATATTGATGGCTTACTGATTTCAAGAAGTTCAGGTAGCCAGGCTTATGGAATTTATCATGGCATGAGTAAACCAGAAAATGCAAATATATTCTTAGAACCTTTTGTCAATGAGTTTATTGACATACTGCAGTCAGGAATAGGTATTGAAGGTAAAATGATTAACTTTCAATTATTGCTATAATTTGCTATGCTCCTGCGAAAGCTTTCATTTGTGGTGTAAGTGTCATTCAGGATATTTTGACTGTTCGAAATGTATTCAGGGAAGGGATGTCATAGACAGCAGAGTAACTTTTCAAGAATTAGATGCTGCTAGAGCGTTAGAATGAAAAAGAGTATTGAATATTCGTATATGTAGAGGGCAATTGTTTGTTCCAGTGCTTGTTTGTCAGAACTATTGGCGGGCGACATCCAAAGGATAACGTGTGTAGAATCCTGAAGAGGATATTTTCTAATGAAGTTGCTACAAAATGTTCCTGGTAGGGGCAACGTAATAATTTCAGAATATATGTGATCTGAAAATGGTAACTTTGATTGGTAACTTTGATTTGATTTTGTTGATTGATTTTCTTCCTGGGTATGCCAAGAAAATCCTAATGTTGGAATCAATAATTCAAGTATTTCAATTTGTTCACAATTTATGAAGCATCGCCCTACTGACCAACTTGAAAAATTTGTCTGTATTCTATGTTTTTCATTATAAATGAAAAATAATTACAATATTATATATATGAAAAATGTTTCACACATCTTAAATAATGGAGATGCAGTCAAAGGCTTTGGATAAACCGTAATCATGTTCCCTATTATTCATGTAGAGTTGTATGTATGCCTTTTAATAAATGAACTTTTACAAATCAATGGAACTGAAGTAAAAATACTAAAGATATTACTAAAATCACGTTATGTTGTACCTATATTGTTTCATATGAAATACGTTTTATTATTTTAACATAAGAGTAATTTTCAGTCTAGGATGTTTGTCACAATGTTTGAAGGAAACAGCCGTGTGTGAACGGTTTCGATAAGCCAAGCAGCGACATGAGAGGGAGTTGAAAAGATAAAATAAGATACAATTCAAATATCAAGGCATTTCAGAATTATTTATATATATATATATATATATATATATATATATATATTCTTTTATTGATATTCTTGAACCATTTGTAATATTTGTAAGTTTTCTTGGTATATTGGTTCGTATATATACTGAAAATGAAATAAAAATTTTGTTTGACGTTTCGACAATGTTTATTGTCTTTATCAAAGATCTTTGATAAAGACAATAAACATTGTCGACATTGTCGAAACGTCAAACAGAATTTTTATTTCATTTTCAGTATATATACGAACCAATATACCAAGAAAACTTACAAATATATATATATATATATATATATATATATATATATAAGTTTAAAGTTTCTTTGCCTAATTGGCCACTATCGTGTATGTAACTTAAGAGATATAGAATTAAATTTTCTGAATTATGAAGATAATGTTAAATTATCTAAGTTATCTTCATAATTCAGAAAATTTAATTCTATATCTTATATATATATATATATATATATATATATATATATATTTGTATATCAATCCTACAGTTTGGGGACTCGTATAATACATACACTTTATACAACTTATACAGCTTATACGGTAAAGGATGTCCCCAAAATGTACTGACTATAGAAATTTTATACGGTTATAAGTCTTATTTATAGTGTGGTGAGAACCTATGCAAATCGAAAACTTTATTTCGTTCAACAATTATAAAAACCTTCAGGCAATGTCACATTAGGAACTTTCACAAAGAATAATTTTTATTTAAGAGGTCTAAACTATTCTTCATGTGGCTGTGAATAAAATATTTGAGACAAAGTGAGCTGTAGTCTCGAGTACTTTCCATGATCATCATAAAATCTGATTTGGTTAGAATCAGCCCTTCCAGAAATATTTTTATTTCTCGTCTAACCCCAAATCAGATAAGTATGTACTGACCTTGATCAAATTTTGCTCACTTTACCTTAAAACAAGAGGAAAGTCATTGTTTTATGAGATAACGGAAAAACTACGGCGAAACGAATTGAAATGAAGCGCAGCAAAACCAAGAGAAATATGAGGCCGTCGACGCTAGCTGTTGACTTACTACGTATTATGACTGAAAAAAATTGTCAGTGTTAAATTATGTAGCAAGCCAACGTCGAGTATTTGAGCTGGTATATATGCAAAGAAGAATATTCGTTTGTATTCTATATAAATCTATATCTATATCTATATATATTTAATTGAGATCTTGATGATATTTTGCACACTTGACCTTCAAAACACGACGAGTCACAGTCTGCATGAGATTTAGAAAAAAATAGCTCAATATCCTTTCCAACTCTTAGAGCAGACAAATACCGTATCGTTATAAAATTTTTCAAACTTGACCTTTACAAAATAAAAGTCACTGAGTACATGAGATTCCGAAAAAAACTAGCGCATTCCCATTTCCTCCTTCTTAAAGCAGATAAGTACCAATCCTGATGAAATTTTGTTTACCTGTCCTTCAAAACACTTTCTAGATGAGATTTATACAAAACAGCCCCAACTCCCTTCTCCACCCCTCAGAGCAAACCATTTCCGACCTTGGTGGAATTTCGAATAATTGACCTTCAAATCAGAAAGAAACTAACTTTTTGTATAAGATTACGAAGATACTTCCCCATCACCCTCTCTCATCAGTTGAAATAGATAAGTACCTATCGATCGTGATGAAATTTTTCGGACTTGACCTCCAAAGCAGAAGAAAAGTAACTGTCCAAATTATATTTCAAAAAAACTATCTCATCTCCATTGCTCACCTCTTCAAGTCACTACCGATCTTATGAGATAAAGGACAAACTACGGCGAAACGAATTGAAATGAAGCGCAGCAAAACCAAGAGAAATATGAGGCCGTCGACGCTAGCTGTTGGCTTACTACGTATTATGACTGAAAAAAATTGTCAGTGTTAAATTATGTAGCAAGCCAACGCCGAGTATTTGAGCTGGTATATATACAAAGAAGAATATTCGCTTGTATTCTATAAAAATTTATATCTATATCTATTTATATTTAATTGAGATCTTGATGATATTTTGCACACTTGACCTTCAAAACACGACGAGTCACAGTCTGCATGAGATTTCGAAAAAAATAGCTCAATATCCTTTGCCACCTCTTAGAGCAGACAAGTACCAATCCTGATGAAATTTTGCTTACCTGTCCTTCAAAACACTTTCTAGATGAGATTTAGACAAAACAGCCCCAACTCCCTTCTCCACCCTTCAGAGCAAACCATTTCCGACCTTGATGAAATTTCGAATAATTGACCTTCAAATCAGGAAGAAACTAACTTTTTGTATAAGATTACGAAGAAACTCCCCCATCACCCTCTCTCATCAGTTGAAATAGATAAGTACCTATCGATCGTGATGAAATTTTTCGGACTTGACCTCCAAAGCAGAAGAAAAGTAACTGTCCAAATTATATTTCAAAAAAACTATCTCATCTCCATTGCTCACCTCTTCAAGTCACTACCGATCTTATGAGATAAAGGACAAACTACGGCGAAACGAATTGAAATGAAGCGCAGCAAAACCAAGAGAAATATGAGGCCGTCGACGCTAGCTGTTGGCTTACTACGTATTATGACTGAAAAAAATTGTCAGTGTTAAATTATGTAGCAAGCCAACGCCGAGTATTTGAGCTGGTATATATACAAAGAAGAATATTCGCTTGTATTCTATAAAAATTTATATCTATATCTATTTATATTTAATTGAGATCTTGATGATATTTTGCACACTTGACCTTCAAAACACGACGAGTCACAGTCTGCATGAGATTTCGAAAAAAATAGCTCAATATCCTTTGCCACCTCTTAGAGCAGACAAGTACCAATCCTGATGAAATTTTGCTTACCTGTCCTTCAAAACACTTTCTAGATGAGATTTAGACAAAACAGCCCCAACTCCCTTCTCCACCCTTCAGAGCAAACCATTTCCGACCTTGATGAAATTTCGAATAATTGACCTTCAAATCAGGAAGAAACTAACTTTTTGTATAAGATTACGAAGAAACTTCCCCATCACCCTCTCTCATCAGTTGAAATAGATAAGTACCTATCGATCGTGATGAAATTTTTCGGACTTGACCTCCAAAGCAGAAGAAAAGTAACTGTCCAAATTATATTTCAAAAAAACTATCTCATCTCCATTGCTCACCTCTTCAAGTCACTACCGATCTTATGAGATAAAGGACAAACTACGGCGAAACGAATTGAAATGAAGCGCAGCAAAACCAAGAGAAATATGAGGCCGTCGACGCTAGCTGTTGGCTTACTACGTATTATGACTGAAAAAAATTGTCAGTGTTAAATTATGTAGCAAGCCAACGCCGAGTATTTGAGCTGGTATATATACAAAGAAGAATATTCGCTTGTATTCTATAAAAATTTATATCTATATCTATTTATATTTAATTGAGATCTTGATGATATTTTGCACACTTGACCTTCAAAACACGACGAGTCACAGTCTGCATGAGATTTCGAAAAAAATAGCTCAATATCCTTTCCAACTCTTAGAGCAGACAAATACCGTATCGTTATAAAATTTTTCAAACTTGACCTTTACAAAATAAAAGTCACTGAGTACATGAGATTCCGAAAAAAACTAGCGCATTCCCATTTCCTCCTTCTTAAAGCAGATAAGTACCAATCCTGATGAAATTTTGTTTACCTGTCCTTCAAAACACTTTCTAGATGAGATTTATACAAAACAGCCCCAACTCCCTTCTCCACCCCTCAGAGCAAACCATTTCCGACCTTGGTGGAATTTCGAATAATTGACCTTCAAATCAGAAAGAAACTAACTTTTTGTATAAGATTACGAAGATACTTCCCCATCACCCTCTCTCATCAGTTGAAATAGATAAGTACCTATCGATCGTGATGAAATTTTTCGGACTTGACCTCCAAAGCAGAAGAAAAGTAACTGTCCAAATTATATTTCAAAAAAACTATCTCATCTCCATTGCTCACCTCTTCAAGTCACTACCGATCTTATGAGATAAAGGACAAACTACGGCGAAACGAATTGAAATGAAGCGCAGCAAAACCAAGAGAAATATGAGGCCGTCGACGCTAGCTGTTGGCTTACTACGTATTATGACTGAAAAAAATTGTCAGTGTTAAATTATGTAGCAAGCCAACGCCGAGTATTTGAGCTGGTATATATACAAAGAAGAATATTCGCTTGTATTCTATAAAAATTTATATCTATATCTATTTATATTTAATTGAGATCTTGATGATATTTTGCACACTTGACCTTCAAAACACGACGAGTCACAGTCTGCATGAGATTTCGAAAAAAATAGCTCAATATCCTTTGCCACCTCTTAGAGCAGACAAGTACCAATCCTGATGAAATTTTGCTTACCTGTCCTTCAAAACACTTTCTAGATGAGATTTAGACAAAACAGCCCCAACTCCCTTCTCCACCCTTCAGAGCAAACCATTTCCGACCTTGATGAAATTTCGAATAATTGACCTTCAAATCAGGAAGAAACTAACTTTTTGTATAAGATTACGAAGAAACTTCCCCATCACCCTCTCTCATCAGTTGAAATAGATAAGTACCTATCGATCGTGATGAAATTTTGCGGACTTGACCTCCAAAGCAGAAGAAAAGTAACTGTCCAAATTATATTTCAAAAAAACTATCTCATCTCCATTGCTCACCTCTTCAAGTCACTACCGATCTTATGAGATAAAGGACAAACTACGGCGAAACGAATTGAAATGAAGCGCAGCAAAACCAAGAGAAATATGAGGCCGTCGACGCTAGCTGTTGGCTTACTACGTATTATGACTGAAAAAAATTGTCAGTGTTAAATTATGTAGCAAGCCAACGCCGAGTATTTGAGCTGGTATATATACAAAGAAGAATATTCGCTTGTATTCTATAAAAATTTATATCTATATCTATTTATATTTAATTGAGATCTTGATGATATTTTGCAGACTTGACCTTCAAAACACGACGAGTCACAGTCTGCATGAGATTTCGAAAAAAATAGCTCAATATCCTTTGCCACCTCTTAGAGCAGACAAGTACCAATCCTGATGAAATTTTGCTTACCTGTCCTTCAAAACACTTTCTAGATGAGATTTAGACAAAACAGCCCCAACTCCCTTCTCCACCCTTCAGAGCAAACCATTTCCGACCTTGATGAAATTTCGAATAATTTACCTTCAAATCAGGAAGAAACTAACTTTTTGTATAAGATTACGAAGAAACTTCCCCATCACCCTCTCTCATCAGTTGAAATAGATAAGTACCTATCGATCGTGATGAAATTTTGCGGACTTGACCTCCAAAGCAGAAGAAAAGTAACTGTCCAAATTATATTTCAAAAAAACTATCTCATCTCCATTGCTCACCTCTTCAAGTCACTACCGATCTTATGAGATAAAGGACAAACTACGGCGAAACGAATTGAAATGAAGCGCAGCAAAACCAAGAGAAATATGAGGCCGTCGACGCTAGCTGTTGGCTTACTACGTATTATGACTGAAAAAAATTGTCAGTGTTAAATTATGTAGCAAGCCAACGCCGAGTATTTGAGCTGGTATATATACAAAGAAGAATATTCGCTTGTATTCTATAAAAATTTATATCTATATCTATTTATATTTAATTGAGATCTTGATGATATTTTGCACACTTGACCTTCAAAACACGACGAGTCACAGTCTGCATGAGATTTCGAAAAAAATAGCTCAATATCCTTTGCCACCTCTTAGAGCAGACAAGTACCAATCCTGATGAAATTTTGCTTACCTGTCCTTCAAAACACTTTCTAGATGAGATTTAGACAAAACAGCCCCAACTCCCTTCTCCACCCTTCAGAGCAAACCATTTCCGACCTTGATGAAATTTCGAATAATTGACCTTCAAATCAGGAAGAAACTAACTTTTTGTATAAGATTACGAAGAAACTTCCCCATCACCCTCTCTCATCAGTTGAAATAGATAAGTACCTATCGATCGTGATGAAATTTTGCGGACTTGACCTCCAAAGCAGAAGAAAAGTAACTGTCCAAATTATATTTCAAAAAAACTATCTCATCTCCATTGCTCACCTCTTCAAGTCACTACCGATCTTATGAGATAAAGGACAAACTACGGCGAAACGAATTGAAATGAAGCGCAGCAAAACAAAGAGAAATATGAGGCCGTCGACGCTAGCTGTTGGCTTACTACGTATTATGACTGAAAAAAATTGTCAGTGTTAAATTATGTAGCAAGCCAACGCCGAGTATTTGAGCTGGTATATATACAAAGAAGAATATTCGCTTGTATTCTATAAAAATTTATATCTATATCTATTTATATTTAATTGAGATCTTGATGATATTTTGCACACTTGACCTTCAAAACACGACGAGTCACAGTCTGCATGAGATTTCGAAAAAAATAGCTCAATATCCTTTGCCACCTCTTAGAGCAGACAAGTACCAATCCTGATGAAATTTTGCTTACCTGTCCTTCAAAACACTTTCTAGATGAGATTTAGACAAAACAGCCCCAACTCCCTTCTCCACCCTTCAGAGCAAACCATTTCCGACCTTGATGAAATTTCGAATAATTGACCTTCAAATCAGGAAGAAACTAACTTTTTGTATAAGATTACGAAGAAACTTCCCCATCACCATCTCTCATCAGTTGAAATAGATAAGTACCTATCGATCGTGATGAAATTTTTCGGACTTGACCTCCAAAGCAGAAGAAAAGTAACTGTCCAAATTATATTTCAAAAAAACTATCTCATCTCCATTGCTCACCTCTTCAAGTCACTACCGATCTTATGAGATAAAGGACAAACTACGGCGAAACGAATTGAAATGAAGCGCAGCAAAACCAAGAGAAATATGAGGCCGTCGACGCTAGCTGTTGGCTTACTACGTATTATGACTGAAAAAAATTGTCAGTGTTAAATTATGTAGCAAGCCAACGCCGAGTATTTGAGCTGGTATATATACAAAGAAGAATATTCGCTTGTATTCTATAAAAATTTATATCTATATCTATTTATATTTAATTGAGATCTTGATGATATTTTGCACACTTGACCTTCAAAACACGACGAGTCACAGTCTGCATGAGATTTCGAAAAAAATAGCTCAATATCCTTTCCAACTCTTAGAGCAGACAAATACCGTATCGTTATAAAATTTTTCAAACTTGACCTTTACAAAATAAAAGTCACTGAGTACATGAGATTCCGAAAAAAACTAGCGCATTCCCATTTCCTCCTTCTTAAAGCAGATAAGTACCAATCCTGATGAAATTTTGTTTACCTGTCCTTCAAAACACTTTCTAGATGAGATTTATACAAAACAGCCCCAACTCCCTTCTCCACCCCTCAGAGCAAACCATTTCCGACCTTGGTGGAATTTCGAATAATTGACCTTCAAATCAGAAAGAAACTAACTTTTTGTATAAGATTACGAAGATACTTCCCCATCACCCTCTCTCATCAGTTGAAATAGATAAGTACCTATCGATCGTGATGAAATTTTTCGGACTTGACCTCCAAAGCAGAAGAAAAGTAACTGTCCAAATTATATTTCAAAAAACTATCTCATCTCCATTGCTCACCTCTTCAAGTCACTACCGATCTTATGAGATAAAGGACAAACTACGGCGAAACGAATTGAAATGAAGCGCAGCAAAACCAAGAGAAATATGAGGCCGTCGACGCTAGCTGTTGGCTTACTACGTATTATGACTGAAAAAAATTGTCAGTGTTAAATTATGTAGCAAGCCAACGCCGAGTATTTGAGCTGGTATATATACAAAGAAGAATATTCGCTTGTATTCTATAAAAATTTATATCTATATCTATTTATATTTAATTGAGATCTTGATGATATTTTGCACACTTGACCTTCAAAACACGACGAGTCACAGTCTGCATGAGATTTCGAAAAAAATAGCTCAATATCCTTTCCAACTCTTAGAGCAGACAAATACCGTATCGTTATAAAATTTTTCAAACTTGACCTTTACAAAATAAAAGTCACTGAGTACATGAGATTCCGAAAAAAACTAGCGCATTCCCATTTCCTCCTTCTTAAAGCAGATAAGTACCAATCCTGATGAAATTTTGTTTACCTGTCCTTCAAAACACTTTCTAGATGAGATTTATACAAAACAGCCCCAACTCCCTTCTCCACCCCTCAGAGCAAACCATTTCCGACCTTGGTGGAATTTCGAATAATTGACCTTCAAATCAGAAAGAAACTAACTTTTTGTATAAGATTACGAAGATACTTCCCCATCACCCTCTCTCATCAGTTGAAATAGATAAGTACCTATCGATCGTGATGAAATTTTTCGGACTTGACCTCCAAAGCAGAAGAAAAGTAACTGTCCAAATTATATTTCAAAAAAACTATCTCATCTCCATTGCTCACCTCTTCAAGTCACTACCGATCTTATGAGATAAAGGACAAACTACGGCGAAACGAATTGAAATGAAGCGCAGCAAAACCAAGAGAAATATGAGGCCGTCGACGCTAGCTGTTGGCTTACTACGTATTATGACTGAAAAAAATTGTCAGTGTTAAATTATGTAGCAAGCCAACGCCGAGTATTTGAGCTGGTATATATACAAAGAAGAATATTCGCTTGTATTCTATAAAAATTTATATCTATATCTATTTATATTTAATTGAGATCTTGATGATATTTTGCACACTTGACCTTCAAAACACGACGAGTCACAGTCTGCATGAGATTTCGAAAAAAATAGCTCAATATCCTTTCCAACTCTTAGAGCAGACAAATACCGTATCGTTATAAAATTTTTCAAACTTGACCTTTACAAAATAAAAGTCACTGAGTACATGAGATTCCGAAAAAAACTAGCGCATTCCCATTTCCTCCTTCTTAAAGCAGATAAGTACCAATCCTGATGAAATTTTGTTTACCTGTCCTTCAAAACACTTTCTAGATGAGATTTATACAAAACAGCCCCAACTCCCTTCTCCACCCCTCAGAGCAAACCATTTCCGACCTTGGTGGAATTTCGAA
Organism: Endomychus coccineus; assembly: GCA_958510875.1. Lineage (NCBI taxonomy): Eukaryota > Metazoa > Arthropoda > Insecta > Coleoptera > Endomychidae > Endomychus > Endomychus coccineus. The sequence goes on along the minus strand of OY294069.1, from coordinate 78,029,459 downwards.
TAATTGACCTTCAAATCAGAAAGAAACTAACTTTTTGTATAAGATTACGAAGATACTTCCCCATCACCCTCTCTCATCAGTTGAAATAGATAAGTACCTATCGGTCGTGATGAAATTTTTCGGACTTGACCTCCAAAGCAGAAGAAAAGTAACTGTCCAAATTATATTTCAAAAAAACTATCTCATCTCCATTGCTCACCTCTTCAAGTCACTACCGATCTTATGAGATAAAGGACAAACTACGGCGAAACGAATTGAAATGAAGCGCAGCAAAACCAAGAGAAATATGAGGCCGTCGACGCTAGCTGTTGGCTTACTACGTATTATGACTGAAAAAAATTGTCAGTGTTAAATTATGTAGCAAGCCAACGCCGAGTATTTGAGCTGGTATATATACAAAGAAGAATATTCGCTTGTATTCTATAAAAATTTATATCTATATCTATTTATATTTAATTGAGATCTTGATGATATTTTGCACACTTGACCTTCAAAACACGACGAGTCACAGTCTGCATGAGATTTCGAAAAAAATAGCTCAATATCCTTTCCAACTCTTAGAGCAGACAAATACCGTATCGTTATAAAATTTTTCAAACTTGACCTTTACAAAATAAAAGTCACTGAGTACATGAGATTCCGAAAAAAACTAGCTTATTCCCATTTCCTCCTCCTTAAAGCAGATAAGTACCAATCCTGATGAAATTTTGTTTACCTGTCCTTCAAAACACTTTCTAGATGAGATTTATACAAAACAGCCCCAACTCCCTTCTCCACCCCTCAGAGCAAACCATTTCCGACCTTGGTGGAATTTCGAATAATTGACCTTCAAATCAGAAAGAAACTAACTTTTTGTATAAGATTACGAAGATACTTCCCCATCACCCTCTCTCATCAGTTGAAATAGATAAGTACCTATCGATCGTGATGAAATTTTTCGGACTTGACCTCCAAAGCAGAAGAAAAGTAACTGTCCAAATTATATTTCAAAAAAACTATCTCATCTCCATTGCTCACCTCTTCAAGTCACTACCGATCTTATGAGATAAAGGACAAACTACGGCGAAACGAATTGAAATGAAGCGCAGCAAAACCAAGAGAAATATGAGGCCGTCGACGCTAGCTGTTGGCTTACTACGTATTATGACTGAAAAAAATTGTCAGTGTTAAATTATGTAGCAAGCCAACGCCGAGTATTTGAGCTGGTATATATACAAAGAAGAATATTCGCTTGTATTCTATAAAAATTTATATCTATATCTATTTATATTTAATTGAGATCTTGATGATATTTTGCACACTTGACCTTCAAAACACGACGAGTCACAGTCTGCATGAGATTTCGAAAAAAATAGCTCAATATCCTTTGCCACCTCTTAGAGCAGACAAGTACCAATCCTGATGAAATTTTGCTTACCTGTCCTTCAAAACACTTTCTAGATGAGATTTAGACAAAACAGCCCCAACTCCCTTCTCCACCCTTCAGAGCAAACCATTTCCGACCTTGATGAAATTTCGAATAATTGACCTTCAAATCAGGAAGAAACTAACTTTTTGTATAAGATTACGAAGAAACTTCCCCATCACCCTCTCTCATCAGTTGAAATAGATAAGTACCTATCGATCGTGATGAAATTTTGCGGACTTGACCTCCAAAGCAGAAGAAAAGTAACTGTCCAAATTATATTTCAAAAAAACTATCTCATCTCCATTGCTCACCTCTTGAAGTCACTACCGATCTTGAGCTTCAGATCTAAGGGAAGTTACAGTCTACGTGAGATTCTAAAAAAATGTGGCTTCCATTTTCCTCACATCTTGGAATAAATAGGTACCGAAGTGAAGCACAAGCAATTACAAGTTCCCGAAGTATACAAAGGGACGAACGAAAGCATATAGAGTGCATATAATTAGGTAAACGAGAAACTATAAAGATCGAAAACTTAGTTCTGGAACGAAATTGGGGATAAGACATGGTTATACACCCAGCTGCTACGGAACTACTCAGCTAAGTTCGCTGTTAGGGAATTCCAAATATCCATAACAATCATGTGACAACAGTGATATCCGGATTAACTCACAGTTCCGCACGTTACGCGGGTTTCTTTGAAGATAATCTGTGCTTGATTCTTGCCCAAAATCACAATTGAAAAATTTTGCGTTGGGCGTTTGTTTTCTATCATGAACATTGTAAAATCAAAAACTAGGAAGAAGATGGAACTAAATATTCTAAATTAAATTTATTTAAATTCTGAATTCTTCTATTATGATTATTAGGTTTCATTTTGGAATTCTAATTTGATGAACAGGCTAGCTTTTGCAGTGCACTTTCCAAGTCATAAGATTTTGGACGTATCATAATTTACAAATAATAAATAACAAAAATATGAAAGCATTTGTTTCTCCAACTAAGGGAATACATATTGGATGTTGATTCTCCGTTAAATAAATTAAATGATCCAATATAAGAATTATATTTATTTGAATTAAGATGAAGTATAAAATTATATAGTTGATTGAAAGATGGATATTATCAGTTGTTATTGGAAACAAATCTTTTATAGTTCTAAATCAATTTCGCAAGGCTAACTATTGTGTATATAAAACAATCACAGATAATATCAAGAAAATAAATAAAATAATCCTTTAAATGACCATAGATAAAAACAATCTCTGTGGATACACATGAATAAAACATAAAACTTCACACACAACCCCCCTAACACCTCACGTAATTATATCAATTGTAGCTGTAATGAATACATCAAACAAGAATTTTCAATTGAATATTATGTTAGGAACAATTCAAAATTGTATTTCAACCTCAACGTGTGATCAACAATGGAATAAAGGATTAAAAAAAGAGAGCGGAAAAATATTTGAATGCAGAGTCGATGGGTATAATTTGAAAAAAGTAAAAATTCAAAGTTGACAACGAGTTCAATCCCTTTAAAACGATGACAAATTGTTTGAATAATTATTACTAATGAATTCACAGAACACGAGTATTAAAAACAAGAACCAAAGAAAAATCAAGGTTACCTTCGGTACGTAGAATCAGTTACGCACCCGGTATAATCTACAACTCATTAATAGATAGATGCCCTTTACTATTTGTTTTGTCATAACAAACACATCTTTATGAAAAGTTTTTTGAAATATCCAGGAAAGTTTCCATGTTAGCATAAGATAAAGCCGCTAGCAGCCAGATTAAAAACTTTCAAACATAATGTCACTGGAGTTACCATAGATATAATATTCATCATGAATTTAACAAAAGGTTTATTACACGATAATGCCTACATATCTAGGTAGCTGACATTTCCAGCATGAATATATCAATGAATCTTCACTTCTCAACATAATAATTGGTAACAAGTAAAAAGTAGGTAGAATCACAGAATATTACTCTGGTTGAAACTATTTTGGAATGAAAATGAGAACATCCATGTGGAGTTCTCATTTGGAAACACTCCATTGTGTTACCTAAGAGTAATTCTGAAAACAAGTTGTTTCCAACAATGCCAAATTGAAAACTGTTCAGGTACAAACTTCGTCAATCAGCATTTATACATTCCGTATTTATGTAGGTACATGTAGCTGAATGTCAATGTTTTAATAGGTTTTCTCGATAAGTATACGACGTAGAAAGAAACGAATCCATCATCCACCATCTCTCCCTTTGAGAAATTGGCAATGGTGAAATCGAAAAATGACTCGTCTTTTGTTTTCGAGTTATTTGAGAAAACATGATTTCTCGAGTCTTTGTTTTTCAGTTATTTATGAATTTGGATTGAAATAGTTTTTACATTATCGAGTCTTTTTCACAAGTGGAATGCAGTTTTATGTCCTCAAAGTGTAGGATTGACATATATCGGAGAAGATTTATACTTTATACTGTCCTTAAACATATCGTTACGTACTAAAACTTTTATTCATATACTGTCCCCAAAAAGCGAAAAGTATAAAGTAATACATAACATAAATTGTTATGCTGTCCCCAAAATTCGGTATAAAATTGTTATACTATAGGTACACCTTTGCAGAAGGTTACAAATTAATTTCATCATTTCTTCTGTGAACCCAAAATTCGAAATAGGTATGCTCAGAAAGTGTTTTATTCAGCACTAGTCTATTCACTATAACACAAAAGCTGAAGAAAATTGAGTTCCATATCAAGTTCGATGCATGTTTTTATCTTGATTTCAAGAGAATAGAAATCACCGAAAATCATGGTAATTTATACATTTAAATTCAAGAAATATTTTTTTTATTTCTTCCATAATTTCCATTACATAAATAGAATCAGCAAAAAATTAACAATAAAAGGAAACTACAAACTATTTTTTAATCTCATTTAAAATTATTTCAATCTAAGAAAATTTGATATTGTAGGGAAAATATAGCATGATATTTAAGTTATTATATTCATGCTGAATATGTATATATTATTTAGAACAATTATTATTGATACACTAAGCAGTACGTCACCCGTGACAAGAGGGGCGAACGTTACCTTTCAGGTAACACTTACATTGATAGATATAGATGTCTCGATATGCTACCAAGAACGACATGGTACAATCCTGTCACGGGTACTATTGACTTAGTGATGTTTCTTATTGTGTATCAGTGAATAAACCACCTTACCACAACGTCATCTTTTATTCTGCGGTGTCCACGCAGATATCCCAACCTCATATAATCAAAAACCACCAAATGGCGATCCTGCAAACTGCTTCGTGATGCGGAATTAGGCCGGAAACTGGAGGCAAGTTCTGTGAAGCTAGGAGAATCTTCGAGTAAGGAAATGTACTAATATACTTAACAAAATGGGTGGTTCTCAATCCAAAACGACGGAAGTTGTTATCAATTCAGCGGACTATCCCGGAATTATAGCCTTTGTTGGAGTAATCCTCATACTTGCAATATTGGGATATGAAAGGTGCAAGAAAAGGATACAGGCTAAACAATCAAGAAAGATTCATAGAAGTATGGCACTTCTTGATGCAACAGGCACATCGGAACGTGTTTAAGAATCAGTGACGGTCCAGCTGAGATTGGGAAGGACGAAAGGAGCATTCTCGGACGAGGTCTAGGACGTCAGCAGTTCGCCGACCCGACCCAAGATTGAGCGCGATGGTTCAACGCCACGAAAGTCCCGAATCAGCAGAAAGTATCAACCGGTATGTTCACCATTTAATGAATAATGTTTAATTGTTTCATAATTTTGATGACATTGATATTCGTAATTAGAATAGAAATTGTAGCAATGTTTCGCAAATTTGTGCTATGAAAAACAATTTAAGTTCAATGAATTAACAAACTGTTGTATTTAATAGGTCACTTTATATAATAATTTATATATATTTATTATCTAACCTCTACTCATAGGCACTAGAAAAAATTATTCATGTAATTACCTAAATATTTTATTTCATTGGGACCTATATTTCATTGGCTATCGGTTTATGTATTAATTTTTTTGGGTTTGGTATTTGGTTTATTTATTCACATATGTTTATCAAATTGAGGTAAATGCCGCTATTGCCGGAAGTTGCTCAAATAAGGGTACAACTAGGCGAGATCAGAGCCGTAATTGTTAAATGTAACATAGAAAGGCGAGTAAATCATAATAAGGCAGTTGAAGCTAAATTATATTATCAAACTATAAAGGAATTTGAGGATAAGGTACGAAAAGGTGAGATTATTGTTAAAAAGGAAGATATTCGATTTTCCAAGAGTCTTTGGAGGCAATTGATAAATTGTATTTGGAAATTGTTAATTTAACGAAGAAAGGGAAAGTGGAAACTGATACCGAAATTACAGATCAGTTTTTAATTAAGATGTCGCGGTTCGATTATAGAACAGCAGTAGAGTTATTACCAAAATTTGATGGTAAAGATGAGACGACAGAGCAACTCATCAACGCAATTGAGTTTTACGAACAAGATTTGACTCAAGCTGTGGACAAACAACGGCTGATCGATTTTGTCTTAAAAACAAGATTGACCACCAGCGCGTTGGCACAGATTAACAGACAATATAATGTTGTGGGGGTTTTGGTGCGTGATATGCGTATGCATTTAATACCCAAAAAATCACACGCGGCTTTGGAAGAGAAGTTGTCAAGAACAAAACAAGGATCCAGGACAGTTGAAGAATTTGGAAAAGACGTACAGGAACTCTTCCGCAACTTGACAATCTCCCAGGCCAATGACGACGACAATGCATATGCGATCTTGCAGCCACTCAATGAGAAAACTGCAATAAGGAAATTTACTTCGGGCTTGAATAACCAGTCCTTAAGTATAATTCTAGCTGCAAGAAATCCAACATCCCTAAAAGAAGCGATAAAAGTAGCGCAAGATAATGAAAGTCTAACGAAAACGCCTGAAATAAATGCCATGGGAAAAAGCCGTAACGACAATGATGGAGGATATCATAAATATAGAGGCGAAATTTCGAATAGGAGAGAATTCAGATATAATTATAGAGGCCGTTCTAACAGAGGAATATATCAAAATCAAAATTACCGAAATAACTACAACCACAACTACGGGAATAATTATACAAAACAAGCTAATAATTACAACCAAGAGAGTAAGAACTGTAGTAATTATAAACGTGGACAGTATAGGGGTTACAATAACCACGGTCGAGGACAGTTTAAGAATTTAGCTCGAAATACGCAAAATAGACGGTATCAAGGCAATGTGTATTGTGCGCAAGGAGATGAAAGTAAGAATGTTGAGGATGAAAGTTCACTGCAGCAGTTTTTTCGAGAGAACTGAGCGTGATTGTATATATGAATGTATTGGTATGAATCGAGTGTATTTCAATGTAAATGGAAAGAATGTAACATTTTTAGTGGATACAGGTGCATCCTTGTGTGCTTTAAAGTATGAAAGATTACCAAAAGACGTGTGTATGACAGAGAATAAATTGAAAATTAAAGGAATAGGAGGTATGTTAGTAGCAGAAGGATGTATTGATTTAAATTTGGAAGCGAATGCACAAATGATTAATGAACGATTTTATGTGTTTAAAAATTTAGCATGCGATGCTGACGGAATAATCGGTCAGAATTTTTTAATTAAGTATTGTGGATTAATAAATTTTGAACTTAGTACACTCAGTTTGAAAAACGAAGTTGGATCAACAAAATTAAGTTTATATACATCTGGTAACAGCCAGTTGATGATTATTCCGCCTAGGTGTGAAAGAATTCAATATGTAGAGACAAAGTTAAGGGATGACTGTGTAATAATAGCGAGAGAGTTATGTGAGGGAGTTTTTATGGCAGGATTGATTGTGAAGCCAAAAAACGGAATGATTCCAGTGAGAATTTTAAATACAAGAGATGAGTCAGTAAGTTTAGAAAGTTGTATTCCAGAAATACACAGTACAAATGAATATGATTGTTTCGAATTTGAGAAAGTGGACAAAAATGTAGAACAAGTGAAAAGAATGTTTGCGGAAATTGATTGGAAGGATATGATATTAGAAGAGAAGATCCCTATTGAGAACATCTGCGCCAAATACGCAGATATCTTTCACATACCAGGAGATAAGCTGACAACTACAAATCTAGGTCAACAAGAGATTAAAATTAAACCTGAAGCCAAGCCAGTTTATAAAAAACCATATCGTATACCGCACGCTCAAAAGGCAGAGATAGAGAAACAAATAGGAGAAATGCTGGAAAATGACATCATTGAGGAAGCCGAAAGTGCTTGGTCATCACCGTTATTGATTGTTCCCAAGAAAATAGGTCAAGACGGAAAGAAACGATGGCGTGTCGTAATTGATTATCGTCACCTGAACCTTAATATTGTCGATGATAAATTCCCATTACCAAATATAACTGAAATTCTAGAATCAGTGTCAGGCTCAATGTATTTCACACATTTGGACCTTGCTCAAGGGTACTATAAGGTCGAACTAGAACCAGGAAGTAGGCCGTGTACCGCTTTTACATCAGGTCGCGGAATGTTTCAAATGAAGAGGCTACCAATGGGCCTAAAGATTAGCCTTCCAAGTTTTTCTCGAATAATGACAATAGCCATGGCAGGTCTCATTTATGAAAGATGTTTTGTATATTTAGACGATCTGATTGTGTTTGGAAGAAATCTGAGAGATCACAATGCTAATCTGATCAAAGTGTTTGAGAGGTTAAGGAAAGTCAACTTGAAACTGAATCCTTCAAAGTGCGAATTTTTAAAAAAGGATATCTTATATTTGGGGCATGTTATAACATCAGAGGGCATCCTACCTGATTCGAGCAAAATAGCAGCCTTGCTTAATTATCCGGAGCCAAAGTCGGCGGATGAGGTTAAGAGGTTTGTTGCGTTCGCTAACTATTATAGAAAATTTATCCCAAATTTCGCGAAGCGAACTTGGTGTTTAACTCAACTGACCCGGAAAAACGCAGCATTTATTTGGACGAATAATTGCCAAATATCATTTGAAACAATAAAAAAGGCTTTGATGTCCCCACCAGTACTAGATTTTCCAGATTTTTCTGCTGAGAACCAGTTCATCGTACACACTGATGCGTCAGGAAAAGCTTTGGGTGCAGTACTATCTAATGGAAATGGAAAACCGATTGCCTATGCCAGTAGAACACTTAACAAGGCAGAAAGTAACTATGCCACAATAGAAAAAGAGTTACTAGCGATAGTATGGGCAACACGACATTTTCGGCCGTATTTATTTGGTAAGCGATTCAAGATCATGACAGATCACAGGCCGTTGATTTTTCTTTTCACACACAACAATCCCTCAAGCCGTCTGACAAAGTTTAGGTTATGCTTAGAGGAATACGATTTCGACATTGAATACATTAAAGGTTCTGACAACGTAATAGCTGATGCCTTGTCTCGAATTTCGATTGAAGAGCTTAAGAGCATAAATCAACACAGCATAGCAGTTGTTACAAGGGCACAAATAATAACTAAAGAGAAAGAGGAAATAGAAACTAAAGTAAGGGATAATAATCAGGTTATCGAACGAAATTCGGGTGCGCAACCGAAAATCGTTGAGATCCTTAAAAAACCCAAACAATTTACGCAACTAACAATAATGAATAAGAAATTGAAGAATAAACTAATGAAAAACGATGATAGAGTAGCTACTGAAGATGAAAAGTTAATATACATGCCCTCTATGAAAACGATCTTTATCGATCCAGATGATCTGGCAGCAAAACCGCTACGCCGTTTGTTGGGACATTTGGAAACATTGTGTGATGAAATCGACATAGAAGAGGTAGTAATAATGAAAGAAGATAGCAATATTGCATTTTTGAAATCGTTGGTCAACGAACTTAATAAAAATGAATATAAAAATTATGATGTACCTAGGATATGCATCGTTAATAAAAGAAAATGTATTGAGGATAAAGAAATGCGTACAGTTATTCTAAATGATTTCCATCTATTGCCGTCGAGTGGACATGCAGGTATTAGGAGAATGACAAAAAAAATACAGAAATATTATTTTTGGCCAGGCATGACTAACGACATTTACAAATATGTAGCGAGGTGTGACCAATGTCAGCGGAATAAACACGATAGACATACAAGACAACCTCTAGTAGTCACAACAACTGCGGATCGAGCATTTAGAAAAGTATTTCTAGACATTGTTGGACCACTAGACAAAGACAATGATGATTTTACATACATACTGACGTTGCAGTGTGATTTAACTAAATTCATAGAGGTTTATCCACTTAAATCAAAGGAGGCCAATGTTGTAGCTAGAACATTTGTGGAGGATTTCATCCTAAGATATGGGACGCCTACGGAAATTTGTACTGATCGTGGGACAGAGTTCATGTCAACAGTTATGTGTGATGCAGCGAGGCTCCTGAATATCAACAAATTAAACAGTACAGCATATCACCATGAAACAATTGGGGCGCTGGAAAACACCCATAAACATTTGAAAGCTTTCTTACGTATAATGACGGGGAATCAACCTGAAAATTGGAGCTCGTGGCTTCGATATTGGTGTTTCGTGTTTAATACTACAGTTCATACTGAGACTGGTTACACCCCGTTTGAGCTAGTTTTTGGTTTTCTGGCAGCATTGCCATCTAATTTGATAAACATTGAAAAAACTGATCCCATTTATAATCATGATAATTATCTAAGCGAATTGAAATATAGGTTGCAACGAGCATGGTTGGATGCTCATCAGAATTTGGTGTCGAGCAAGGTAAAACGTAAGGAACACTACGATAAGAATTGTTATCCTAGGTCTTACAACAAAGATGATTTGATATTAGTTAAGAGTGAAACGGGAAATAAACTTACCGAAGTGTACGAAGGTCCTTATGTTGTGATCGCGGAACGCGAACCGAATGTTCTGTTTCTAAAAGGAGGAAAAACTATTGAAGTGCACAAAAATAGAACAAAGACCTATCGGATTTAAGTGCGCGACGATTTAATTCAAAAATGCTGAACTATGCACAAAACGGGATGTGTTCGAGAATGCATCGCAACAACCTTGAATTACATAATTTTAGTAGAGCATTGATGTTTTTATAAGTAGCTGTGAACTTGACACTTATTTTATGTTTACTATATTATAGAGCTTACCTTGAAAAAAAAACAATCGACATCAAATATTTCATTTTATTATAAGAATTTGTAAATTATTATATTTATTGGTATTATGTATCGTATTACAGTTACTCATATTAGCACCGATGCTGGAGAGAAAAGAAAGATTTTAGAATCCAAATTTATGATAGGAGTGTTATTGTTGTTTTGACGAATTTATTCACTTTAGACATAGCAAATAAATTCTTTTCTCTGCAGGGAAGGTGTAGGGAAAATATAGCATGATATTTAAGTTATTATATTCATGCTGAATATGTATATATTATTTAGAACAATTATTATTGATACACTAAGCAGTACGTCACCCGTGACAAGAGGGGCGAACGTTACCTTTCAGGTAACACTTACATTGATAGATATAGATGTCTCGATATGCTACCAAGAACGACATGGTACAATCCTGTCACGGGTACTATTGACTTAGTGATGTTTCTTATTGTGTATCAGTGAATAAACCACCTTACCACAACGTCATCTTTTATTCTGCGGTGTCCACGCAGATATCCCAACCTCATATAATCAAAAACCACCAAAATATAATAACATTAATTAATTCAAAGAAAACGTGAAAATTTTCAAAAATGTTTTATTCAAATACATTGAAGAATATTAGAATAAAAAAATATGATTTGGACAGAATTGTATCGAAAATTAGGGAACAACAGCAATAATCAGCTTCAGAAATTTTTTGAATAAATTGTTCGTCTCACCCGCCTGAAGTAAATTATCAGAAAAATAGAAAAATTTAATTTGAAGGAAAAAACACCGAAATCTAACCAGTTTCTCTTATAATGTAAAATAGAATAGACAATATTTCAAAAATGTAAATGAAAAGATGTTAGACCACAATCATCATCATAAACATTACAATATTTGTTGAGAATTTTGAGAGAGAAGAATAACTAGAAGTCTGTATAAGAAAGAGAGTAGATATCAAAAATAAATTAGTTAGTATCACGTAATAAGTAATTTCAAAATTTAAAATATATATTGATTATTCTAAATCTGAAAATATGTATGCAAATATGTTATCAAGAAATAATAATCAAAATATGGAATAAGAAAAGTTTGGGAAAAAATTAAAACAATAGGCTATAAAGGATTCTAGCTGGTCAGAAAAATAATGGCTCAGAATTGAACTGAAATGTAGGAAACTTTAAGTCATCATATTCTGAAGGAACACATGAAAAATTCGAAGATGTATTTCAGAAATGAAATTATGGTAATTGAACAACAATTATCGTTATTAATACTATATGAGGTATGAGGAATGTAATATAATATGATTTTAAGTGGAAAAGGGATCATGATTGAACTAAATTTAATTATCGTCTGGATCGTAGCTTCAAGAAGCCACCTTTTAAAGGTATAAATATAGTAGTACAAGATTATAAGTGTCATAAAGGTGAAACTAGATATACCTGATCTAACACAGAAGATGGTGTAGGGGTATGACTACCGCTTATAGTGTAAGGGGTACCGACAGAGTGTAAATTCCAGCAAACTCTAGCTATTTTGTACTCTCCTCACTTTAGGTAGTATAACGAAAATAATTTTTTTCCGGATTTTTCCGGATATATCAGCGTGGAGTCAGTAGCGCCGTTCCTATTGAACGTAAAGATTTGATAGTTTTCAAATCGCCTCTTAAGGTGGTGGAATAGGAACTGCCCAGGAGACACACTTGAGTATGAAAACCATATATTATACATACTGATATAATAAAATAAAACACTTTTACTCTGTTTTTATCTTCAAACGACACTAGTATATGAAAATATGAATAATCTTGGCTATTTATGGTACAATATAAGACACACCTAAGAAGTGGGGTTAAGTTGGGGAAATAGTTTCCTAGAATAGTATAATTGGAATCGGATAATAAGGCAGAGTTTATATTGTGATAAGGAAAATTCAATGCGAAGGTATACTAGGAAGGCACAAGAGGATTATGGGAAATTTTACGTTATCAAGACATCAAAGAGAATGCTGGACATATTTAAATGATGGTTTAAAATTTTATTGTCATTATTTTTAATGCCTTTGAAAATTTCTATTGATTCTAGTGTGTTTAATTTAAAACCTCTACTCTGGTTACGTAAAATTTCACTTTCATCTGAATTTGGAAAAGTGTGCCCTGTTTCTAAAATATAGTTAGATAATCTGTTTTATTGAATCTGAAAATTGATTTGGACAGAATTGTATCGAAAATTAGGAAACAACAGCAATAATCAGCTTCAGAAATTTTTTGAAGAAATTGTTGGTCTCACCCGCCTGAAGTAAATTATCAGAAAAATGAAAAAATATAATTTGAACGAAAAAACACCGAAATGTAACCAGTTTCTCTTATAATGTAAAATAGAATAGACAATCTTTCAAAAATGTAAATGAAAAGATGTTAGACCACAATCATCATCATAAACATTACAATATTTGTTGAGAATTTTGAGAGAGAAGAATAACTAGAAGTCTGTATAAGAAAGAGCGTAGATATCAAAAACAAATTAAAGTAATAAGTAATTTCAAAATTTAAAATGTAAATTGATTATTCTAAATCTGAAAATATGTATGCAAATATGTTATCATGAAACAATAATTAAAATATAGAATAAGAAAAGTTTGGGAAAAAATTAAAACAATAGGCTATAAAGGATTCTAGCTGATCAGAAAATTAATGGCTCAGAATTGAACTAAAATGCAGGAAAATGTTAAGTCATTATATTCTGAAGGAGCACATGAAAAATTCGAAGATATCTCCATGTATTTCAGAAATGAAATTATGGTAATTGAACAACAATTATCGTTATTAATACTATATGAGGTATGAGGAATGTAATATAATATGATTTTAAGTGGAAAAGGGATCATGATTAAACTAAATTTAATTATCGTCTGGATCGTAGCTTCAAGAAGCCACCTTTTAAAGGTATAAATTAAGTAGTACAAGATTGTAAGTGTTATAAAGGTGAAACTAGATATACCTGATCTAACACAGAAGATGGTGTAGGGGTATGACTACCAAATGATTATTAGTTTATTAAACATGCAGCAACAAGGAACAAATTACATGGACTGTAAAAAACATCATAAACAATTCGTCAATATCGTCAGGATTGTAGCTTCAAGGAGCAACCTTTTAAAGGTATGAATATAGTAGTACAAGATTATAAGTGTTACAAAGGTGAAACTAGATGTACCTGTTCTAACACAGAAGATGGTGTAGAGGTGTGACTACCGCTTATAGTGTAAGGGGTACCGACCGAGTGTAAATTCCAGCAAACTCTAGCTATTTTGTACTCTCCTCACTTTAGGTAGTATAACGGAAAGTAGCGCCGTTACTATCGAACGTAAAGATTTGATAGTTTTCAAATCGCCTGTTAAGGTGGTGGAATAGGAACTGCCCAGGAGACACACTTGAGTATGAAAACCATATATTATACATACTGATATAATAAAATAAAACACTTTTACTCTGTTTTTATCTTCAAACGACACTAGTATATGAAAATATGAATAATCTTGGCTATTTATGGTATAATATAAGACACAGCTAAGAAGTGGGGTTAGGTTTGGAATAATTGGAATCGGATAATAAGGCAGAGTTTATATTGTGATAAGGAAAATTCAAGGCGAAGGTATACTAGGAAGGCACAAGAGGATTATGAGAAATTTTACGTTATCAAGACATCAAAGAGAATGCTGTACATATTTAATTGATGGTTTGAAATTTTATTGTCATTATTTTTAATGCCTTTGAAAATTTCTATTGATTCTAGTGTGTTTAATTTAAAACCTCTACTCTGGTTAGGTAAAATTTTACTTTCATTTAAATTTGGAAAAGTGTGCCCTGTTTATAAAATATGGTTAGATAATCTGTTTTATTGAATCTGAAAAGATCGAAAATGTTCCTAACATCTAATTAATTAATTAGATTGATACGACTAGATCTACCAATGTAAAAGTTATCACACTCTGAACAGGTTAATTTATATAATACAGGTTTATTAAATCTATTTGTTTTATCTTTAGCATTGAACAAAAATTACGACAATCTACTTTGAGATTTGAAGCTAACTTTTAGATTTCTTTTCGATAAAATGTCTGCAATTCTTCCACTCACGGCACCAAAATATGTTAGGTAAACAAAAGGATCAAAATACATTCAAGAAAAAAAGTATTGTAGACATTTTATCGAAACATAATCTAAAAGTTAGCTAGATTTTGATTTAGCAACTGTTCCGTGTAATATTACTTTCGAGTTTTGGAGCTACTGAGTGAGGTTGTCTGGTTGTTTCAAAACACACTACGACCACAGCACCATTGATGTGGTCGACTAGTCGTAGGTAGCGTAGGACGGCGCCGGCACCAGTAACTATATCGGCGGCACAGCTTAATGTGTTTATTAAGCTGTGTCGGCGGCACGCTTTGTATATTACAAAGTGCGATAAAACCATAGAATGTTAGTCCAAATACATCTTGTGTTCTGTTGTGAAATAAAGTACTTGTTCGCGCGGCGTTGGGTTTGTAAAGCGGCACGCCCTGCTTTGCATGTACTTATGAACTTAATAACAAATGAACAGAAACTTCTTGTTTAATTATAAAGCTAAATTATATCGAATATAATAATAAAAATCAACTTTATTGTATAGGAGTATGATCAGCGTAAGATATGTTTTGTTATAGACTTTTTAATTTCTTATTTTATTAAAATCACTATACGTTTTTATTATAATGATTATTATAGTACTTGTATGAAAAATTTGATAGAAGTGCAGGCGTTATATCGGGATGATGTCACAGAGAAACCTTCCGATAAGAATTCACTATGCTTAAAGAACTAATATAAGAAGAACAACAGTCTGTACTGATCAGAATTTTAAACAATTTGTTTCAAATATTAACAACATTTGAAATTAATACTGCAATAACATTATTAAATAAAGTAGGTTGGGATTCCTATTACATTTCAAGTGCCAAATTAAAGGCCATGATAAGTTATATGTAAATTCTCGGGAAATAGATCACTCTTACATATAAGCTAATTATGTTCGTGTTCACATACGTTTCGGTCTAACGACCATCATCAGAAGACTTATCAATGCCTTGTGCTTGATACAATCAGTTTTGAGAAATCTCGTTTCGTGAAGTCGAAAATAATAAGCGTATTATGTGTTAGTGTGACCTATTTCCCGACAATGTATATATAATTTATACCTGGGTCAAGAATCATTACTGAGTCTATAATATGGGGACTCAAGAAATCAGGTCTTATTATGTTTAGAATTTCTGAAAAGTAGAGGACTTATCGGATAATTCCAAATCGTTTTATTTCCTGTAGACATCTCATTGCATGAACAGATTATACAGTTATACATCAATCAACGATAATATGGCGTCTATCTGTTTCATTGTTTTAGCTATTATGGGTTAAAATTGGTAATGTGAGGCATATTATACATTTTTAATAAATTCGTTATGATAAATTAAATTGAACCAAAGAAATAATCACAATATAAAAGTTCAAATATCAAAGTCAATCAAATTATGGAAAAAAGTTTGAAATCTATTTCGTATCCATGTTGATTTAAATTATTTAATTATATCTAGTATCCAATTTCAGGTTTAAGTGACCTCATTTTTTGCACAGATGTGAAATGTAAGAAAGTGTTAGGGCATGTACTATATATTCTGAAGACAAACAATAATACTTTTGACCTACCAATTATATCAAAAATTAATGAAATATTATGTTTAATATATATATACCTATATTCATGAGATAATAAGAAAAGCTTCAAATTTTCGATATATTCTCTAATTTTTATTGCATGTAATACCTACATAATAAAAAACATATCGTGGATTGGTTCATTGAGTAGATTGTACATGAGTCTTTTGAAATTCAATTAGGTACCTTAAAGATAATTATTATAAAATATACACAATATAAAACATTATCGTTCAAAAAAATATATATCTGTAAATAATATGGTTTTCCGATTGTTTTGTTGAACATAAATATTGAATGCAAATCAAAACTAATTATGAAAAAGAAAAAAATTAACCGTTTATTATAGATTTTATTAGACACCTTTTTATCTAGGGCGAAAATTTACTAGTTCGACGCTAATTAGATCATGATTTGTAGCATACGCCATACGAGATCTCCAAATATAGTAATATAAAAATATTTTTCGAATGTCGATAATTTATTATTTTATATTAAATTTGCATACGTATAATATATGGAATATTCGTCCATTGAATCGATGTCTATTATTTTTGATATTTTAATAATTTATAGACATTTGGAATATACAAAATATAAACCTCCTTCTGTAATAAAAGATTATCTATTTGAACGTCTAACCATACTGTTTTTCGTCTTATTGAACATAATATAAAATGTAAATCGGTAAACTTTATCAGAAAATAAATGTTTTTGTTAGAAACATTATTTAGAAATATATCAATATATAAATTAAATATAAATATTCTCGCCAAATAACTTGGCCGGTACATCAGATTATGAATATTTCTTGACGACTTGAATCACCACGCTGCGCGCTGGTAACGTTTCCATAATATAATTCACGCTCTAGAATTAACTTAATCGGCTGTATTCGTATCTAGTCGGCCTACATTTTCAAGTGTAACTTATCGCTTGTCCTATTCGGAATTAGTGAATTATGTGAATTAGTGTATATTTACAGCTGTTTTAACCTATACAATTCTTTAGCTTACAAAATTAATCAGTTTTCACTATTTATTCTAAGATCAGTTTGGAGTGAATATTAGTGTATTATAACGGATTACTCTTCTTTTTTAGAAATTATGTTAGGTTCCCTGTAAATGAGTTAATGTGAAGTTATCCACACTTTCCTAGCCACAGTTTCTGACGTGGAGACTGTCAATATTGGGATAGAGTGAAATTTGTGAGCGGTGTTGCCATACTTTAGTATAATTCCCAGCCACACTTTTTACATTTTTTTAGGATATCCCGTTTATAAAAGCACAATCATTGGCGATTTTTGTTTACAGATATGCCCTCAATCATCCTATCTATACGTACAAGGTATTAAAACAATTTAAAATGCTCTTTACATTTTTAAATCACACATTTTCCCTTAATCATGAATCTTTCATAAAAACTTGTATGCATGCAATCGATACATACTGGTTCTCAAAATAATTTGAGTGGGAGAAAAAACAGAAATTATCATTTTTCTTAAATTTTTCGGTATATCTCCATTATATGTTTTCGATACATACACGTCAAAACAATGTAGTGCCGTAGAAAAAAAAAACGATTCCAGCCACAGTTTCCAAATATTCAAATATCTCGGTTATTACTGCATGATCGTTCATGATTTTTTCACCAAAATACTCGTAATAATGTTTTCTATACATACAAGGTGTCAAAACAATTTGTAGTGCCGTAGGGAAAAAACTATCCCAGCCGGAGTCTCCAAATATTCAAATATCTCGGTTATTACTGCATGATCGTTCATGATTTTTTCACCAAAATACTCGTAATAATGTTTTCTATACATACAAAGTGTCAAAACCATTTGTAGTGCCTTAGGGAAAAAAACGATCCCAGCCACAGTTTCCAAATATTCAAATATCTCGGTTATTA
Source organism: Endomychus coccineus (assembly GCA_958510875.1). Taxonomy (NCBI): domain Eukaryota; kingdom Metazoa; phylum Arthropoda; class Insecta; order Coleoptera; family Endomychidae; genus Endomychus; species Endomychus coccineus. The sequence continues at coordinate 78,011,195 of OY294069.1, read as the reverse complement.
CTGCATGATCGTTCATGATTTTTTCACCAAAATACTCGTAATAATGTTTTCTATACATACAAGGTGTCAAAACAATTCGTAGTGCCGTAGGGAAAAAAACGATCCCAGCCACAGTTTCCAAATATTCAAATATCTCGGTTATTACTGCATGATCGTTCATGATTTTTTCACCAAAATACTCGTAATAATGTTTTCTATACATACAAGGTGTCAAAACAATTTGTAGTGCCGTAGGGAAAAAAACTATCCCAGCCACAGTTTCCAAATATTCAAATATCTCGGTTATTACTGCATGATCGTTCATGATTTTTTCACCAAAATACTCGTAATAATGTTTTCTATACATACAAGGTGTCAAAACAATTTGTAGTGCCGTAGGGAAAAAAACTATCCCAGCCACAGTTTCCAAATATTCAAATATCTCGGTTATTACTGCATGATCGTTCATGATTTTTTCACCAAAATACTCGTAATAATGTTTTCTATACATACAAGGTGTCAAAACAATTTGTAGTGCCGTAGGGAAAAAAACTATCCCAGCCACAGTTTCCAAATATTCAAATATCTCGGTTATTACTGCATGATCGTTCATGATTTTTTCACCAAAATACTCGTAATAATGTTTTCTATACATACAAGGTGTCAAAACAATTTGTAGTGCCGTAGGGAAAAAAACGATCCCAGCCACAGTTTCCAAATATTCAAATATCTCGGTTATTACTGCATGATCGTTCATGATTTTTTCACCAAAATACTCGTAATAATGTTTTCTATACATACAAGGTGTCAAAACAATTTGTAGTGCCGTAGGGAAAAAAACTATCCCAGCCACAGTTTCCAAATATTCAAATATCTCGGTTATTACTGCATGATCGTTCATGATTTTTTCACCAAAATACTCGTAATAATGTTTTCTATACATACAAGGTGTCAAAACAATTTGTAGTGCCGTAGGGAAAAAAACTATCCCAGCCACAGTTTCCAAATATTCAAATATCTCGGTTATTACTGCATGATCGTTCATGATTTTTTCACCAAAATACTCGTAATAATGTTTTCTATATATACAAGGTGTCAAAACAATTTGTAGTGCCGTAGGGAAAAAACTATCCCAGCCACAGTTTCCAAATATTCAAATATCTCGGTTATTACTGAATGATCGTTCATGATTTTTTCACCAAAATACTCGTAATAATGTTTTCTATACATACAAGGTGTCAAAACAATTTGTAGTGCCGTAGGGAAAAAAACGATCCCAGCCACAGTTTCCAAATATTCAAATATCTCGGTTATTACTGCATGATCGTTCATGATTTTTTCACCAAAATACTCGTAATAATGTTTTCTATACATACAAGGTGTCAAAACAATTTGTAGTGCCGTAGGGAGAAAAACTATCCCAGCCACAGTTTCCAAATATTCAAATATCTCGGTTATTACTGCATGATCGTTCATGATTTTTTCACCAAAATACTCGTAATAATGTTTTCTATACATACAAGGTGTCAAAACAATTTGTAGTGCCGTAGGGAAAAAACGATCCCAGCTACAGTTTCCAAATATTCAAATATCTCGGTTATTACTGCATGATCGTTCATGATTTTTTCACAAAAATACTCGTAATAATGTTTTCTATACATACAAAGTGTCAAAACAATTTGTAGTGCCGTAGGGAAAGAAACGGTTCCAGTTACGGTTTCTAAATATTCAAATATCTCGGTTATTACTGCATGATCGTTCATGATTTTTCCACCAAAATACTCGTAATAATGTTTTCTATACACACAAGGTGTCAAAATAATTTGTAGTGCCGTATGAGAAGGGTTAAAAAAAGGTTTTCATACATTTTCGGTATATATAAAGGCTGAGTATGTTTACTTTTATTATTTTGAACTGTAAAATTAGATGTTTCATCGAAAAAAATTGCTCTACAAATGGTTAGCATAAGTTTATACAGAAAATGTTGTTTAATAAAAAATCATTAATGGCAACTTTCCACACCCACCCAAGAGGTATTGCCTATCCAGACCTGATCAACTTCCTAATTAGAGAGGTTCACCTTTCATGTCAGGAAATAGTCGACAAACAGGTTGACATGGGTGCGTTACCTTTTTTTTTCAGTGGGTGGTTCGCCAGTAGCCCTATCATCCCACTTTGAGTTTATTCTTTCATGTGGCGTGGAGATAACAACAATTACCACATGAAAGTACCGCGTTTATTACCGCACAGATAATAATCGGAATTTTTCAAAATATAAACCTCCCAAATAGTCCAGGCATTTAAGGCATGTTTTTGTCCGAATTTCGGCGAGCTCTGATTTTGGTCCGTTCTTATGTATTTGCTCAGCGCTGAACACGATGGTGTAGTTTGAATTTGAATTAACGCTGTGCTCGAAAAATTATGTCCTTTTTTTGGACCCAAAAATGTCCATTTTCAAATTTTTTGCGTTTTGAGACAACTATGGGCTGTATGGGAGAATACTTGAAGCAAAAGTTGTTGGAAAAATTATTACGCAAATTGGCTTCGGTCCGAAATCGATTCGATGTCGTGGGCCCAATATCTATTTGGTAGTAGTAAAATTAAGTATATGTCAAAGAGTTTTGTTTTTTTATTTCTGTTTCGGTGAAAAGATAGTTTTTTTATTTTTCTTTTTTTATATTTCTGGTATTTTGACCTACCTCATATGTTGGCGCCAAAATCGGTCTTTTTGAAAAACTCGGTATTTTGCGAATTTTAGACAAAATACTTAAGGTGTCGATCTAAGACTAAAATCATTCGATAGATTTCATTATTCTGCACCTTATATCCAAAATTCGAGCATTTTGGTCTGAAGACATAACTTTGGCACCATTTTGAAAATTTTGGATCAATGAAATATTCAAATTTTTTGAAGTTAGACAATTTTCACGTAATTCAAATTGTAGGTTCTATTAGAGGTTGCGATAACGAGTATTTTAAGTCTATGCAGAACGATTCAGGTTGGGTAGAAGTAAAGTTATCCTAATAAATGTGTTAGGGCCTTTTGACAAAAACCTTGTATCAAATTACAGAGATGTACATCCGTTATTTCAGTTTTGAACAGCGTACGGCGTTTCGTTCACAATTACAAGTTATAACGAATTTCATCATAAAAAACTAGCGGAATTTCATTTAGCGGCAATAAGCGAGCGTCAGTACAATAGACTCCGCGCGCGAAATAATAGTTTTTTGAATATTTCAAAATACACCTGAAGGCTTATAATCGTTTTGTGTGAATGTGTGAGTGTATGTAGACGTGTGAAAGTGTATATGTGACCGTGACATGATGTTTTCATAGGGTGTTACATAGCAAATTTTAATATTTAAGCAAAAAAATAAGATTTAAAAATAATTCTTTTTTACATTTATATTTTTTTTACGTTAAATATTTATTAAAATATTATCTATATGTCTAATTATTCACAAATAACCTATGTCTTATATTTTTTCCATTATTCATAACATAATATGATATTATATAATTTAATCTAATAACTTATAATATACATTATAACATACATAACATTGCTTATCTTGAAGAATAAAATGACAATAATCGCAAGTGTTATGTATATAAAATGTAGATTTGTACACTTACATTTATTGTCATTTTATTTTTCACGATAAGCAATGTTATGTATGTTATGGATATATTTATATATTATAAGTTATTAGATTAAATTAAATTATAATATTATATTATATTATGAATAATGAGAAAATATGGAAAGGTTATTTGTGAATAATTAGAAATATAAATAATTTTTGATAAGTATGGAATGTAAAAAAAAAAATATTTTTTAATCTTATTTTTTTGTTTAAATATTGAAATTTGTTATGTGACACCCTATAAAAACATATCACGGTCACATATACACGTTCACACGTCTACATACACTCACAGATTCACACAAAACGATTATAAGCTATCAGGTGCATTTTAAAATATTAAAAAAACTATAATTGCGCGCGGAATCTATTGTACCGCCTCTCGCTTATTGCCGCTAAATGAAATTCCGCGCTAGTTCTTTATGGCAAAATTCGTTATAACTTGTAATTGTGAACGAATCGCCCTACGCTGTTTGAAATTCGAATAGCCGATGTACATCTCTGTAATTCGATCCAAGGTTTTGGTCGATAGTCCCAAAATTGGGCCTTCTAAGGCCAAACACATTTATTAGGATAGCTCCTCTGATAAAACCTACAATTTGGATTCCGTTAAAAATTTATAATCTCAAAAAATTTGGATTTTTCGTTGGTCCAAAATTTCCAAAATGGCGCCAAAGTTATGTATTCATACCAAAATGCTAGAATTTTGAATATTAGGTGCAGAATAATAAAATATACCTAATTATTTTAGTTTTAGATCGATAACAAGTATTTCATCTGAAATTCGCTTAATACGAATTTTTCAAAATGGCCGAGTTAGAGGCCAAAAAATCAGATAGGTCAAAATACCAAAAACCAAGCAAAAGAGGAATAAAATAAAAATATTTGATCACCGAAACATAATATGAAAAAGCAAAAACTCTTTGACATAATCTCAATTTTTCAATATGCCAAAAACACACTGAATAGTCCCTATCTCGGACCCACGACCTAGAATCGATTTCGTACCGGAGCCAAAAATTGCGTATTAAGTTTACCAATAACTTTTGCTGCAAACATTTTTTCAAACAACCCATAGTTTTGTCTCAAAACTCAAATAATCGAAAAATGGCCATTTTTGGGTCCAATAAATGAACACAGTTTTTCGAGCACAGGGTTAATCCAAATTTAAACTACACCATCGTGTTCAGCGCGTCAAAACACATAGCAATAGACCAAAATTAGAGTTCGCCGAAATTCGGGAAAAAATCGTCGATTTTCCTCCATAAATGCCTGGACTATAAAAGGCCTCCATCCTCCCCTCACAGCCTTACCACAACCTCACAGATATTACAAGTTACGCAGTTTACCGCACATATAAAAATAAATAATAATATAACGAACACAACACAATATTTGGTTAATAAAATATAAAAAGGTGTCGAAAGTGCAAAGTTGTATAGAGAGATCCAAAAAAAAAACACTTTAGTACGCCGATCAGGGTACTTGAAATCAATGTAAATAAATATTTCATAACTGGGATCAACATCTAACATATTATGCTCTTTCAGCCATTTATGCCCCTATAGCGTCACCAAAAAAACATCGATAACCTCTATAAAAAAATAAAATTAATACTCTCAAACATAAATAAAATAAAATTCTTGCCAGTATGGCTAAATGACTTAATTTTTTTGGAACATACACTTGGTAATGTAGGTAGTTGGAAGTGATACTGAAATTGATTGATTTTTTGAGATTGAAAGTTGAACCAGACCAAAGAAAAACATCTTGAACATCATATACGTATTGACGAGGTCAATATAAGGAACATAATTGACAAATGCCGAATTTGAATGAGTCTTCACCTGAATTAGATTTAGAAATATTGGCACACTTTGCATGACAGATCCTTTGACAACTACTACATGATACTTTATTAGAAGTCATCACAACTTCATTTCCACACTAGACATTTTTGAGACATATCATCTGATGAGTGAATGATAGCTTTTTTCAGACCTACTCTGTAATTGTTTATAGCGATATTATTACATAAACTTTCCCCATGTACTATTTTATCGAAATAATAAATAATGTAAACTCCACAATTATATGCATCAATTTGTCTATCATGTTCTTTAACTTCAATTAGCCAATTACTTGTGTCTAAATGACATTTATTTATTTCATTATAATTTTTCAAAAATTTCAAGAAATAATTTAAATATTCTAAATTTTCACTCTTGGTGCTCTTGAATGGGTTCAAAAATATAAAGCTTTTATTTTTGAGATCTACTATGGCCAAACAGAAATGATGAGAACGAGGTCGGTCCAAGTGATCAGAATAATTTTGAAGAATTGGAAATACAATTAATTCTTTTTCAAAGCGAAATTAGCCTGCATACAAGTAACTATTTGATATCTGTTCAAAGTCGCATTGAATATATTGAGACAAATATCTACCAAGAAATTTGTTAACCAAGCCTTTCCTGACAAAATTTCAAAATCCTCATTTGTTACTTCGGTTACATCGCAAGTGAAACTAGAAAAATATGAAATGTAGTACTTCATTCCGATATCTTTATAATAATCTGAAGCACTAACTAATCCATTAGGTAGAATTGAAATATCATTTGCTGGTTTCCATTTTAAAAACGAAGGTGCACTTATTGCTTGTGAAAGGAACGGTAGCATAATGAAATAAAAAAAACTCTTCAGCTTTGGTAGCATCTTTCTCCAATAGTCCCGATCTCTGAATATACGCTCTATTTTAATGCCTCTAAATGTCCAAATCGTGAAATCGCACCAATTTCTATCCGTTATTTCAAGAAGGCCCTGAATTTGTTGGTAATATATGTGTGTTTTCAAAATATTCCCGGTCTTTTTATCATAACATTTGATTTTCCCCTGAAAGCATGCTTCGTTTGGATCAATATATCTACAAGAATATGGGCATTTAACTTCGATCAAACCATCATCAGAAATTAAACCATCTGGGGATCCAGCAATGAATTGATATATTTTATGGACGATCAAACCGGAAGGTACGCACTTAGTTTTAGTTAATGCTTCATAATCAGTCACAGCCCTTTTCTCATTGTCTATTCCATGATTGATTGCTTTGTTACTATTAATGTTCATTGAATTTTGCATGTGTTTAAAGTTATTAACTAAACTGCTATTGTTTTTACTGTTGCAAACTTTACCGAAATTAGATGCTGTCACGCGTATGGCCCTTTCCTCAAACCATATATGGGAGAGTCTCTGATCTCGTGTATGTGTATCGATATCACTCAGGTCTGGGACTCATTTTCTGTAATTTTTGTCAAAATAATTGGTGCAAGGAGTTTCATATTTTGAAATATGAGAGACACAGGGAAGTTCCTCTTTCTCAACTATTACACTTTCAGTGTGCAAACAAAATTTACAAAAAAAGGCACCACTAAATGATCTATCCATATTTTCCATACACACCAAGTGAACCCAACCGTCACATTTGTCGCATTGTACCCAATCTGCCTCGAACTCCAAGTTTCCCTTTTTACAATAAATGCATAAAGCTGAAATTATTTTATTTGCTGGCTGTAATGATTGAGAATTCTTAAGTGCTTGTTTAAGTGACGTTCCCAAAAAATTATTATGCAACATCTTTTCTTTTTTTTTCCACATTTCTTGTGAAGCAAGACCGTCATCCCTTACAGCTGAAGTAGTGAAAGATTTTAATTTTCGAACTGAGGTTTTAGAGGAACATCTTAACTTGGGTATTTGAGAATAATTTTCTTTAAAAATGAATAGAACATATTTCCTAAGTTTTCTGATAAGCCGACTACTTTTCTGACGCATCACTCTCTTGGCAATAATATTTTTAACTATACCAAACCATCTTTCAACAGGTGCATTACTCATCCTCTCTTTATTATTCAGTAAAATTCCACTCCAGAGCGGAGTAAATGGAATATAATTATGAAGAAAATGATTTAAAAACTCCGAATTCTTATATTCGTTTGCTGGACTTTCATCAGGGTCAAAATTCAAAGAATAAGATATTGACATTTGTTTAAAATACTGACAGTATAAAGTTGATTCATATGTTGTTATGTTAAAGTCTAGTATGGGTTGAACCTTTTCAGGATCTTCAGAAAAGGTTTCTATAGAACAAGACATTTTTAGTAAGTTTTGAAATGCATTCTGAAAAGTTCCATTTCTATTATTAGAATGAGTAATAATATATATATTTCTGAACCAAGCACAAAAAACCTCCCAATCATTAATGTTATATGCCGAGGCTAGAATTTCTTTAAAATGTTTTCTCACTATAGGATCTTTATAATATTGATCAACATCACGAGCCATCAATTTAAACATATGGAAACAGCAAACGTGTATTTGAATTTTGTTTCGAGGAAATTCTTCGTTATTGAAAACACAGTGAAACGTCATATTGATATATTCCTTCAATTCTAAGGCATTGAAAGATATGGATACCGCATTTAAAAAAGCTTTACTGAAATCAGTTACTACTTGTCTAAATGTTGGCCATTTTTTATGCTCTTCACAGAATGATCTAAACTTTAGGAGCCACGCACCTATGCTGCCACCATCATGTTCACACGAGATCATTTCCACTACAGGGCAAAGCCTGTTGGATTCCAATATCTGAATAACCCCGGCATAATAATATACTCTTTTACAAGTCTCGCCAGCACGACGTACAACACTTCCAGTAGCATCAATATACAGGACTGCATCTTTATGAATGGAAAGTAGCGCTAGTTGTTCAGCACTGTAAATATAAATATGAAGAGGAACTCCTACAAATCGTATATAATTTGGGTGTGCAGCTTGCATTTCTATAATGTCTGCAATATCATCTATATCCCTATCATTTTTAGCAAACGCTTCTGAGCGCACTTTTCTGTAAACCGCATCTGACTTCACGTCACCCAAATTAAAATTATTCAATGTGGAAGGATCCAATTTTAAAATATCGTTTTGACGCTGCTCTAAGGCATTTATATTCAACATTTCCTTCTTTAACAATTTTCTATCAATTCCTCTTAATTGTGTTTCTAAATTACCCAAATGATTAAAATCCCAATTAGAACTGAATACTTTAACCTCGTGTTCAGCTGCATTAATATTTGACACATGAGTAACATGGAGAATAAATTTTTTACATAAAGGATGTGCACAATAGGCATATATTTTGAAGAAATCTGACCTTTTCATGTACCGATTATGTTTGAAATACAACTTACATGTATTGTTCACGGAAATAATTTTTCTATTAATAACAAATGCATATGATTCTGAAACTAATTTGCTATTCTTACATATATGAGAAAATTCTGAATCTTCCAAGAAAAATGAACCCTCCTTACATACACAGCTCTTGTAAGTATTGCATTTCAATTTATCATCATTCAAATTTTTTGTTCCCTTCGGCAGCATTTCTGCAATTTTTGTAACCTTTTCTTGAATATTTTTCAAATCAGGAGACACTGTATAGAAATCAGAACTTATTTCCTGTTTTGTTTGTGAAGCAATTCCAGAGATACGTGAAATGACAGTTGAATTTGATATATTCGATGAATCTCTATGAAAAGAAATAGGTGTTTGGAAATGAACTGCCTCGCTACCGGATGATTTACTATTCAAAGTTGGTTCTTCGGAAATAGGGGTTGAGTGCAATACCCTACTAGTAGAATTGAAAGAAATATTACTATTTTCACGAATCGTTATGGGAACAAGTTTATTTAAAATATTTTGTTTTTCAATGCTAGGACTACTTTGATTCAAATGTAAATTACGTTCCAAACCAATTTTTGAAATGTTCCTCCGCACAAAATAAAATAGTTTTCTACGATTTTTTTCGTTGTTCTTCAACGTTAAAAGTTTACATAATTCTGAATAAATAGATGTCTTTGAATAATAAGCCTGACAAAGGATATCTCTGGAAATTTTGTTGTCAAAGAATTTCATTAAAAATGTCCAATTCGACTGTATTGCCGCGAACCTTTGAAGAAGAAATATGTTCGTTTTCCTTGGGTACATGATGGTCCTTTTGATTCCCGGTCAAGAGTTCATCAAATCTCTTGGTGTTACGGCGAAAAATATTGTAAATTTGAGTACGAGTTCTGAAATTATCAACTGAAAAGATGAATGAGGCAGATTTTCTTAGAATATCGTCATTAATTTTCAGACTCTGCAAGGATTGGAAGGAAACATGTGGGAAATGTTTATTGATATAGTCTGCTAATTTAGCAACTGGAAACTTTGTACGTCTTCCCGGCATGATAATTCAGATTTGTTGTAAGGAAAACTTGGTAAGAACAATTTTGAAAGTATATTATTAAATATATAATTTACATACCACAGAACAAACCACACACAGTACCTCCATTACCAAGTAATAACCGCCAACTCCTTTTCGCAACTTCGTAGTACTTACCATACACCCTTGGCCAATAAGCTCGTCGACTAGTAGACAGTTGCAAAGCGCCCTCTACAATATTCGCGTGGCCGTAGAATGAAATAGGTTGCGACTTTGACCGACAGACGGTAGCGGGTAGCACTAGCCGCTTCTATTCTATATTGTACATCGCTGGAGCTTTATTGTTTACAGGGCTTACGGCGCAGTCAATATAGATTCTAGATTCTACCTCCAAATTTTGAAACCCTGACTGAATTGAACTGAAACATTTTGTATAGTTTTAAGAATCCTATCATACAGGATTAAAAAACATTCAATGGTCGCTTCACTCCCGGGGGTGAATACTGAATACGTATTGCTTTTATTCAATTATTTAATACTGAAATTATTTTCTTGTGAAAATCATTAAATTAATGTATCTATTCATGTTTTGTAATACTGGATATAAACTGAATAGCCAATATGAAACATCATTTATTCGAGTTGGTAATAATCTATAAACGTTATGAACAATTCTTAACTTTAAAAATCTATTGGATAATAAATGCCTACAATATAAATAGAAAATAAATAAAATAAAGCAAATAATAAAAACTTAGATACAAGAAGAATGCATCACGAACAAACATCACATAAACAGCAAGTATCATTTCATAATATAACTCCCACAATCCACAATAGTATTGTGTGTATTAATTAATTTATTCCATCCATCTCATTTTGGTTATGTTCATATCCTTTATGATTTTATCCTATATATAATGTAAATAGGGATTTGGTAACCAGTACTTTTGTTAATAGTTGAAAAAATTGGTTATAAAAGTGACAAATATACTATCAACCCATTTAATTTGAGTTCTCCAGTATTACGAAACCTGAATACGTTAATTTCATATTTTTGTAAGAAAATATTTGTCGTATGAAACAGTTTATTGAACTTTGGCAAAACGTACCGTCCCTTCTCGTTCGTAAAAAATAAACAATAAAGTGATATCGATAGAGCAGATTCTAATAATATATAATAAAATATGTTTCATGAAGTTTTTCATCAAGACCTGAAGAAAAAGAGCCCCCTTCGAAAGCATTTTAGGTTTATAACTCGAAAAAGTTGAAAAAAATGGTTATAACCAAATATAATTTTGAATAAACTAGATCTATCGAGAAAATGGGATTACAGTCGATATTTCAAAAATTTACTTGGTGGACGGTCAATACGCGCATATGCTCAAAGCGTTAAGACGGAGTCAGGGAGCCGAAAAGTGGAAAGACTTCGTTCGCTAAGCTCACTCCGTCTGAATTAAAATACTGAAAATCATACTCTTATATTTATTTTATTTGTTCATTTTACTGTTCGCTCATTCCGTTTTATCAAATTAGTGAAAATCAAACTCTTATATTTATTTTGTTTATTTATTGTACCATTCGCTACGACACTCTGTCTTAAGCGAAAGACTTCGTTTGCTACGCCAACTCGATCTTAATTAGATTAGTGAAAATCAAACTCTTACAATTGATATAAAATCCTACAATTACGTAATTGAAAACTACGATAAAAGTAAAGAATGAATACGAATTAATATAATTTTATTTTATTATAGCACGTTATGACATAAATTTTATATTTCGTATATTCTTACGGTATGTTGGTTTGTTAGTTCACAAACTGAGATCTTTCATGAATTTCCCTTTGTAGGCTTTTCGCTAATAATAATTAATTAGATCAATTGATGACAATAACATTACAATTACACATAGATAAACCATAACACTAATTTTGTTCTGATAATTATTGTTTTCGTTTGCTTGCACATACCTCTCTCTCTGCTCTTATTTCATGTTAATAATAATAATATAGTAATAATAATTTCTATAATGATAATAATGAGTAACCTCTTGGTTTCTTGGGTGAGTAGATGAATTGAAGACAGTCCCTAACAGAAGTTGTTGTAGTGATTGTGTTCTCTTGATCAAATTTTTGGATGTGCGTTCCCGCAAATTCAATATTTTTGCCATAGTAACAAATGCTATTTCTTAATTACAAATATAATATCTATCAGGTAGGAATGAAGTATAAAATACATCCCTATTCAACTTTCTTTTTCGAACAAACTCATCCTCTTTAAAATGTGGTCCACACACTCTATAATGTTTATGCATTTATGTGCTACTTTGATTCTCCAAGTATTTATTTCCTGCAGCATGAAGCCAACTCTGGAATAATGCAAGATTTGTTTGTGGTTGAGGAAACACGTGACGCCCATTCATTATACATTCTTAACATTTAAACACTGCACAACCTGTTAATCCCATCGCAGCAAGATAAATATCATGGACTAACAATAACAAGTAACAGTAAATCAAAAGTAGCCTACTAGGACACGCGAGAAGTTACACTAGGCATCAATGTATGGATATAAAACATTATTAGGAGCATTTTGGTAAAAAAATCATGAACGATCATGCAGTAATAACCGAGATATTTGAATATTTGGAAACTGTGGTTGGAATCGTTTTTTTCCCTACGGCACTACAAATTGTTTTGACACCTTGTATGTACAGAAAACATTATTACGAGTATTTTGGTGAAAAAATCATGAACGATCATGCAATAATAACCGAGATATTTGAATATTTAGAAACCGTAACTGGAACTGTTTTTTTCCCTACGGCACTACAAATTGTTTTGACACCTTGTCTGTATAGAAAACATTATTACGAGTATTTTGGTGAAAAAATCATGAACGATCATGCAGTAATAACCGAGATATTTGAATATTTGGAAACTGTGGCTGGGATCGTTTTTTTCCCTACGGCACTACAAATTGTTTTGACACCTTGTATGTATAGAAAACATTATTACGAGTATTTTGGTGAAAAAATCATGAACGATCATGCAGTAATAACCGAGATATTTGAATATTTGGAGACTCTGGCTGGGATAATTTTTTCCCTACGGCACTACAAATTGTTTTGACACCTTGCATATATAGAAAACATTATTACGAGTATTTTGGTAATAAAATCATGAACGATCATGCCGTAATAACCGAGATATTTGAATATTTAGAAACCGTAACTGGAACCGTTTTTTTCCCTACGGCACTACAAATTGTTTCGACACCTTGTCTGTATAGAAAACATTATTACGAGTATTTTGGTGAAAATATCATGAACGATCATGCAGTAATAATCGAGATATTTGAATATTTGGAAACTGTGGCTGGGATCTTTTTCTTCCCTACGGCACTTCAAATTGTTTTGACACCTTGTATGTATAGAAAACATTATTACGAGTATTTTGGTGAAAAAATCATGAACGATCATGCAGTAATAACCGAGATATTTGAATATTTGGAGACTCTGGCTGGGATAGTTTTTTCCCTACGGCACTACAAATTGTTTTGACACCTTGTATATATAGAAAACATTATTACGAGTATTTTGGTGAAAAAATCATGGAAAACGATCATGCAGTAATAACCGAGATATTTGAATATTTGGAAACTGTGGCTGGGATCGTTTTTTTCCCTACGGCACTACAAATTGTTTTGACACCTTGTATATATAGAAAACATTATTACGAGTATTTTGGTAATAAAATCATGAACGGTCATGCAGTAATAACCGAGATATTTGAATATTTAGAAACCGTAACTGGAACAGTTTTTTTTCCTACGGCACTACGAATTGTTTTGACACCTTGCATGTATAGAAAACATTATTACGAGTATTTTGGTGAAAAAATCATGAACGATCATGCAGTAATAACCGAGATATTTGAATATTTGGAAACTGTGGCTGGGATCGTTTTTTTTCCTACGGCACTACAAATTGTTTTGACACCTTGTATATATAGAAAACATTATTACGAGTATTTTGGTAATAAAATCATGAACGATCATGCAGTAATAACCGAGATATTTGAATATTTAGAAACCGTAACTGGAACCGTTTTTTTCCCTACGGCACTACAAATTGTTTTGACACCTTGTATGTATAGAAAACATTATTACGAGTATTTTGGTGAAAAAATCATGAACGATCATGCAGTAATAACCGAGATATTTGAATATTTGGAGACTCTGGCTGGGATAATTTTTTCCCTACGGCACTACAAATTGTTTTGACACCTTGCATATATAGAAAACATTATTACGAGTATTTTGGTAATAAAATCATGAACGATCATGCCGTAATAACCGAGATATTTGAATATTTAGAAACCGTAACTGGAACCGTTTTTTCCCTACGGCACTACAAATTGTTTCGACACCTTGTCTGTATAGAAAACATTATTACGAGTATTTTGGTGAAAATATCATGAACGATCATGCAGTAATAATCGAGATATTTGAATATTTGGAAACTGTGGCTGGGATCTTTTTTTTCCCTACGGCACTACAAATTGTTTTGACACCTTGTATGTATAGAAAACATTATTACGAGTATTTTGGTGAAAAAATCATGAACGATCATGCAGTAATAACCGAGATATTTGAATATTTGGAGACTCTGGCTGGAATAGTTTTTTCCCTACGGCACTACAAATTGTTTTGACGCCTTGTATATATAGAAAACATTATAACGAGTATTTTGGTGAAAAAATCTTGGAAAACGATCATGCAGTAATAACCGAGATATTCGAATATTTGGAAACTGTGGCTGGGATCGTTTTTTTCCCTACGGCACTACAAATTGTTTTGACACCTTGTATATATAGAAAACATTATTACGAGTATTTTGGTAATAAAATCATGAACGATCATGCAGTAATAACCGAGATATTTGAATATTTAGAAACCGTAACTGGAACAGTTTTTTTTCCTACGGCACTACAAATTGTTTTGACACCTTGCATGTATAGAAAACATTATTACGAGTATTTTGGTGAAAAAATCATGAACGATCATGCAGTAATAACCGAGATATTTGAATATTTGGAAACTGTGGCTGGGATCGTTTTTTTTCCTACGGCACTACAAATTGTTTTGACACCTTGTATATATAGAAAACATTATTACGAGTATTTTGGTAATAAAATCATGAACGATCATGCAGTAATAACCGAGATATTTGAATATTTAGAAACCGTAACTGGAACCGTTTTTTTCCCTACGGCACTACAAATTGTTTTGACACCTTGTATGTATAGAAAACATTATTACGAGTATTTTGGTGGAAAAATCATGAACGATCATGCAGTAATAATCGAGATATTTGAATATTTGGAAACTGTGGCTGGGATCTTTTTTTTCCCTACGGCACTACAAATTGTTTTGACACCTTGTATTTATAGAAAACATTATAACGAGTATTTTGGTGAAAAAATCATGAACGATCATGCAGTAATAACCGAGATATTTGAATATTTGGAAACTGTGGCTGGGATCGTTTTTTTCCCTACGGCACTACAAATTGTTTTGACACCTTGTATATATAGAAAACATTATTACGAGTATTTTGGTAATAAAATCATGAACGATCATGCAGTAATAACCGAGATATTTGAATATTTAGAAACCGTAACTGGAACCGTTTTTTTCCCTACGGCACTACAAATTGTTTTGACACCTTGTATGTATAGAAAACATTATTACGAGTATTTTGGTAATAAAATCATGAACGATCATGCAGTAATAACCGAGATATTTGAATATTTAGAAACCGTAACTGGAACCGTTTTTTTTTCCCTACGGCACTACAAATTGTTTTGACACCTTGTATATATAGAAAACATTATTACGAGTATTTTGGTAATAAAATCATGAACGATCATGCAGTAATAACCGAGATATTTGAATATTTAGAAACCGTAACTGGAATAGTTTTTTTCCCTACGGCACTACAAATTGTTTTGACACCTTGTATGTATAGAAAACATTATTTCGAGTAGTTTGGTGAAAAAATCATGAACGATCATGCAGTAATAACCGAGATATTTCAATATTTGGAAACTGTGGCTGGGATCGTTTTTTTCCCTACGGCACTACAAATTGTTTTGACACCTTGTATGTATAGAAAACATTATTACGAGTATTTTGGTGAAAAAAATCATGAAAGATTATGCAGTAATAACCGAGATATTTGAATATTTGGAAACTGTGGCTGGGATCGTTTTTTTCCCTACGGCACTACAAATTGTTTTGACACCTTGTATGTATATAAAACATTATTACGAGTATTTTGGTGAAAAAATCATGAACCATCATGCAGTAATAACCGAGATATTTGAATATTTGGAAACTGTGGCTGGGATCGTTTTTTTCCCTACGGCACTACAAATTGTTTTGACACCTTGTGTGTTTAGAAAACATTATTACGAGTATTTTGGTGAAAAAATCATGAACGATCATGCAGTAATAACCGAGATATTTGAATATTTGGAGACTCTGGCTGGGATAGTTTTTTCCCTACGGCACTACAAATTTTTTTGACACCTTGTATATATAGAAAACATTATTACGAGTATTTTGGTAATAAAATCATGAACGATCATGCAGTAATAACCGAGATATTTGAATATTTAGAAACCGTAACTGGAACCGTTTTTTTCCCTACGGCACTACAAATTGTTTTGACACCTTGTATGTATAGAAAACATTATTAAGAGTATTTTGGTGGAAAAATCATGAACGATCATGCAGTAATAACCGAGATATTTGAATATTTGGAAACTGTGGCTGGGATCGTTTTTTTCCCTACGGCACTACAAATTGTTTTGACACCTTGTATGTATAGAAAACAACATTACGAGTATTTTGGTGGAAAAATCATGAACGATCATGCAGTAATAACCGAGATATTTGAATATTTGGAAACTGTGGCTGGGATCGTTTTTTTCCCTACGGCACTACAAATTGTTTTGACACCTTGTATGTATAGAAAACATTATTACGAGTATTTTGGTGAAAAAATCATGAACGATCATGCAGTAATAACCGAGATATTTGAATATTTGGAAACTGTGGCTGGGATCGTTTTTTTCCCTACGGCACTACAAATTGTTTTGACACCTTGTATGTATAGAAAACAACATTACGAGTATTTTGGTGGAAAAATCATGAACGATCATGCAGTAATAACCGAGATATTTGAATATTTGGAAACTGTGGCTGGGATCGTTTTTTTCCCTACGGCACTACAAATTGTATTGACACCTTGTATGTATAGAAAACAACATTACGAGTATTTTGGTGGAAAAATCATGAACGATCATGCAGTAATAACCGAGATATTTGAATATTTGGAAACTGTGGCTGGGATCGTTTTTTTCCCTACGGCACTACAAATTGTTTTGACACTTTGTATGTATAGAAAACATTATTACGAGTATTTTGGTGAAAAAATCATGAACGATCATGCAGTAATAACCGAGATATTTGAATATTTGGAGACTCTGGCTGGGATAGTTTTTTCCCTACGGCACTACAAATTGTTTTGACACCTTGTATATATAGAAAACATTATTACGAGTATTTTGGTGGAAAAATCATGAACGATCATGCAGTAATAACCGAGATATTTGAATATTTGGAAACTGTGGCTGGGATCGTTTTTTTCCCTACGGCACTACAAATTGTTTTGACACCTTGTATGTGTAGAAAACATTATTACGAGTATTTTGGTGAAAAAATCATGAACGATCATGCAGTAATAATCGAGATATTTGAATATTTGGAAACTGTGGCTGGGATCTTTTTTTTCCCTACGGCACTACAAATTGTTTTGACACCTTGTATGTATAGAAAACATAATTACGAGTATTTTGGTGAGAAAATCATGAACGATCATGCAGTAATAACCGAGATATTTGAATATTTGGAAACTGTGGCTGGGATCGTTTTTCTCTTTACGGCACTACAAATTGTTTTGACACCTTGTATGTATAGAAAACATTATTACGAGTATTTTGGTGAAAAAATCATGAACGATCATGCAGTAATAACCGAGATATTTGAATATTTAGAAACCGTAACTGGAACCGTTTTTTTCCCTACGGCACTACAAATTGTTTTGACACCTTGTATGTATAGAAAACATTATTACGAGTATTTTGGTAATAAAATCATGAACGATCATGCAGTAATAACCGAGATATTTGAATATTTAGAAACCGTAACTGGAATAGTTTTTTTCCCTACGGCACTACAAATTGTTTTGACACCTTGTATGTATAGAAAACATTATTTCGAGTATTTTGGTGAAAAAATCATGAACGATCATGCAGTAATAACCGAGATATTTCAATATTTGGAAACTGTGGCTGGGATCGTTTTTTTCCCTACGGCACTACAATCCGTTTTGACACCTTGTATGTATAGAAAACATTATTACGAGTATTTTGGTGAAAAAATCATGAACGATTATGCAGTAATAACCGAGATATTTCAATATTTGGAAACTGTGGCTGGGATCGTTTTTTTCCCTAAGGCACTACAATTCGTTTTGACACCTTGTATGTATATAAAACATTATTACGAGTATTTTGGTGAAAAAATCATGAACGATCATGCAGTAATAATCGAGATATTTGAATATTTGGAAACTGTGGCTGGGATCTTTTTTTTCCCTACGGCACTACAAATTGTTTTGACACCTTGTATGTATAGAAAACATAATTACGAGTATTTTGGTGAAAAAATCATGAACGATCATGCAGCAATAACCGAGATATTTGAATATTTGGAAACTGTGGCTGGGATCGTTTTTTTCCCTACGGCACTACAAATTGTTTTGACACCTTGTATGTATAGAAATTATTATTTCGAGTATTTTGGTGAAAAAATCATGAACGATCATGCAGTAATAACCGAGATATTTCAATATTTGGAAACTGTGGCTGGGATCGTTTTTTTCCCTACGGCACTACAATTCGTTTTGACACCTTGTATGTATGGAAAACATTATTACGAGTATTTTGGTGAAAAAATCATGAACGATCATGCAGTAATAACCGAGATATTTGAATATTTGGAGACTCTGGCTGGGATAATTTTCTCCCTACGGCACTACAAATTGTTTTGACACCTTGCATATATAGAAAACATTATTACGAGTATTTTGGTAATAAAATCATGAACGATCATGCCGTAATAACCGAGATATTTGAATATTTAGAAACCGTAACTGGAACCGTTTTTTTCCCTACGGCACTACAAATTGTTTCGACACCTTGTCTGTATAGAAAACATTATTACGAGTATTTTGGTGAAAATATCATGAACGATCATGCAGTAATAATCGAGATATTTGAATATTTGGAAACTGTGGCTGGGATCTTTTTTTTCCCTACGCCACTTCAAATTGTTTTGACACCTTGTATGTATAGAAAACATTATTACGAGTATTTTGGTGAAAAAATCATGAACGATCATGCAGTAATAACCGAGATATTTGAATATTTGGAGACTCTGGCTGGGATAGTTTTTTCCCTACGGCACTACAAATTGTTTTGACACCTTGCATGTATAGAAAACATTATTACGAGTATTTTGGTGAAAAAATCATGGAAAACGATCATGCAGTAATAACCGAGATATTTGAATATTTGGAAACTGTGGCTGGGATCGTTTTTTTCCCTACGGCACTACAAATTGTTTTGACACCTTGTATATATAGAAAACATTATTACGAGTATTTTGGTAATAAAATCATGAACGATCATGCAGTAATAACCGAGATATTTGAATATTTAGAAACCGTAACTGGAACCGTTTTTTTCCCTACGGCACTACAAATTGTTTTGACACCTTGTATGTATAGAAAACATTATTACGAGTATTTTGGTGAAAAAATCATGAACGATCATGCAGTAATAACCGAGATATTTGAATATTTGGAGACTCTGGCTGGGATAATTTTTTCCCTACGGCACTACAAATTGTTTTGACACCTTGCATATATAGAAAACATTATTACGAGTATTTTGGTAATAAAATCATGAACGATCATGCCGTAATAACCGAGATATTTGAATATTTAGAAACCGTAACTGGAACCGTTTTTTTCCCTACGGCACTACAAATTGTTTCGACACCTTGTCTGTATAGAAAACATTATTACGAGTATTTTGGTGAAAATATCATGAACGATCATGCAGTAATAACCGAGATATTTGAATATTTGGAGACTCTGGCTGGAATAGTTTTTTCCCTACGGCACTACAAATTGTTTTGACGCCTTGTATATATAGAAAACATTATAACGAGTATTTTGGTGAAAAAATCATGGAAAACGATCATGCAGTAATAACCGAGATATTTGAATATTTGGAAACTGTGGCTGGGATCGTTTTTTTCCCTACGGCACTACAAATTGTTTTGACACCTTGTATGTATAGAAAACATTATTACGAGTATTTTGGTGAAAAAATCATGAACGATCATGCAGTAATAATCGAGATATTTGAATATTTGGAAACTGTGGCTGGGATCTTTTTTTTCCCTACGGCACTACAAATTGTTTTGACACCTTGTATTTATAGAAAACATTATAACGAGTATTTTGGTGAAAAAATCATGAACGATCATGCAGTAATAACCGAGATATTTGAATATTTGGAAACTGTGGCTGGGATCGTTTTTTTCCCTACGGCACTACAAATTGTTTTGACACCTTGTATATATAGAAAACATTATTACAAGTATTTTGGTAATAAAATCATGAATGATCATGCAGTAATAACCGAGATATTTGAATATTTAGAAACCGTAACTGGAACCGTTTTTTTCCCTACGGCACTACAAATTGTTTTGACACCTTGTATGTATAGAAAACATTATTACGAGTATTTTGGTGAAAAAATCATGAACGATCATGCAGTAATAACCGAGATATTTGAATATTTGGAAACTGTGGCTGGGATCGTTTTTTTCCCTACGGCACTACAAATTGTTTTGACACCTTGTATATATAGAAAACATTATTACGAGTATTTTGGTAATAAAATCATGGATGATCATGCAGTAATAACCGAGATATTTGAATATTTAGAAACCGTAACTGGAACCGTTTTTTTCCCTACGGCACTACAAATTGTTTTGACACCTTGTATGTATAGAAAACATTATTACGAGTATTTTGGTAATAAAATCATGAACGATCATGCAGTAATAACCGAGATATTTGAATATTCAGAAACCGTAACTGGAATAGTTTTTTTCCCTACGGCACAACAAATTGTTTTGACACCTTGTATGTATAGAAAACATTATTTCGAGTATTTTGGTGAAAAAATCATGAACGATCATGCAGTAATAACCGAGATATTTCAATATTTGGAAACTGTGGCTGGGACCGTTTTTTTCCCTACGGCACTACAAATTGTTTTGACACCTTGTATGTATAGAAAACATTATTACGAGTATTTTGGTGAAAAAAATCATGAACGATTATGCAGTAATAACCGAGATATTTGAATATTTGGAAACTGTGGCTGGGATCGTTTTTTTCCCTACGGCACTACAAATTGTTTTGACACCTTGTATGTATAGAAAACATTATTACGAGTATTTTGGTAATAAAATCATGAACGATCATGCAGTAATAACCGAGATATTTGAATATTTAGAAACCGTAACTGGAATAGTTTTTTTCCCTACGGCACTACAAATTGTTTTGACACCTTGTATGTATAGAAAACATTATTTCGAGTATTTTGGTGAAAAAATCATGAACGATCATGCAGTAATAACCGAGATATTTCAATATTCGGAAACTGTGGCTGGAATCGTTTTTTTCCCTACGGCACTACAAATTGTGTTGACACCTTGTATGTATAGAAAACATTATTACGAGTATTTTGGTGAAAAAATCATGAACGATCATGCAGTAATAACCGAGATATTTGAATATTTGGAAACTGTGGCTGGGATCGTTTTTTTCCCTACGGCACTACAAATTGTTTTGACACCTTGTGTGTTTAGAAAACATTGTTACGAGTATTTTGGTGAAAAAATCATGAACGATCATGCAGTAATAACCGAGATATTTGAATATTTGGAGACTCTGGCTGGGATAGTTTTTTCCCTACGGCACTACAAATTGTTTTGACACCTTGTATATATAGAAAACATTATTACGAGTATTTTGGTAATAAAATCATGAACGATCATGCAGTAATAACCGAGATATTTGAATATTTAGAAACCGTAACTGGAACAGTTTTTTTTCCTACGGCACTACAAATTGTTTTGACACCTTGCATGTATAGAAAACATTATTACGAGTATTTTGGTGAAAAAATCATGAACGATCATGCAGTAATAACCGAGATATTTGAATATTTGGAAACTGTGGCTGGGATCTTTTTTTTCCCTACGGCACTACAAATTGTTTTGACACCTTGTGTGTTTAGAAAACATTATTACGAGTATTTTGGTGAAAAAATCATGAACGATCATGCAGTAATAACCGAGATATTTGAATATTTGGAGACTCTGGCTGGGATAGTTTTTCCCCTACGGCACTACAAATTGTTTTGACACCTTGTATATATAGGAAACATTATTACGAGTATTTTGGTAATAAAATCATGAACGATCATGCAGTAATAACCGAGATATTTGAATATTTAGAAACCGTAACTGGAACCGTTTTTTTCCCTACGGCACTACAAATTGTTTTGACACCTTGTATATATAGAAAACATTATTACGAGTATTTTGGTAATAAAATCATGAACGATCATGCAGTAATAACCGAGATATTTGAATATTTAGAAACCGTAACTGGAACCGTTTTTTTCCCTACGGCACTACAAATTGTTTTGACACCTTGTATATATAGAAAACATTATTACGAGTATTTTGGTAATAAAATCATGAACGATCATGCAGTAATAACCGAGATATTTGAATATTTAGAAACCGTAACTGGAACAGTTTTTTTTCCTACGGCACTACAAATTGTTTTGACACATCGCATGTATAGAAAACATTATTACGAGTATTTTGGTGAAAAAATCATGAACGATCATGCAGTAATAACCGAGATATTTGAATATTTGGAAACTGTGGCTGGGATCGTTTTTTTCCCTACGGCACTACAAATTGTTTTGACACCTTGTATGTATAGAGAACATTATTACGAGTATTTTGGTGAAAAAATCATGAACGATCATGCAGTAATAACCGAGATATTTGAATATTTGGAAACTGTGGCTGGGATCGTTTTTTTCCCTACGGCACTACAAATTGTTTTGACACCTTGTATGTATAGAAAACAACATTACGAGTATTTTGGTGGAAAAATCATGAACGATCATGCAGTAATAACCGAGATATTTGAATATTTGGAAACTGTGGCTGGGATCGTTTTTTTCCCTACGGCACTACAAATTGTTTTGACACCTTGTATGTATAGAAAACAACATTACGAGTATTTTGGTGGAAAAATCATGAACGATCATGCAGTAATAACCGAGATATTTGAATATTTGGAAACTGTGGCTGGCATCGTTTTTTTCCCTACGGCACTACAAATTGTTTTGACACTTTGTATGTATAGGAAACATTATTACGAGTATTTTGGTGAAAAAATCATGAACGATCATGCAGTAATAACCGAGATATTTGAATATTTGGAGACTCTGGCTGGGATAGTTTTTTCCCTACGGCACTACAAATTGTTTTGACACCTTGTATATATAGAAAACATTATTACGAGTATTTTGGTGGAAAAATCATGAACGATCATGCAGTAATAACCGAGATATTTGAATATTTGGAAACTGTGGCTGGGATCGTTTTTTTCCCTACGGCACTACAAATTGTTTTGACACCTTGTATGTATAGAAAACATCATTACGAGTATTTTGGTGAAAAAATCATGAACGATCATGCAGTAATAATCGAGATATTTGAATATTTGGAAACTGTGGCTGGGATCTTTTTTTTCCCTACGGCACTACAAATTGTTTTGACACCTTGTATGTATAGAAAACATAATTACGAGTATTTTGGTGAAAAAATCATGAACGATCATGCAGTAATAACCGAGATATTTGAATATTTGGAAACTGTGGCTGGGATCGTTTTTTTCCCTACGGCACTACAAATTGTTTTGACACCTTGTATGTATAGGAAACATTATTACGAGTATTTTGGTGAAAAAATCATGAACGATCATGCAGTAATAACCGAGATATTCGAATATTTAGAAACCGTAACTGGAACCGTTTTTTTCCCTACGGCACTACAAATTGTTTTGACACCTTGTATGTATAGAAAACATTATTACGAGTATTTTGGTAATAAAATCATGAACGATCATGCAGTAATAACCGAGATATTTGAATATTTAGAAACCGTAACTGGAATAGTTTTTTTCCCTACGGCACTACAAATTGTTTTGACACCTTGTATGTATAGAAAACATTATTTCGAGTATTTTGGTGAAAAAATCATGAACGATCATGCAGTAATAACCGAGATATTCCAATATTTGGAAACTGTGGCTGGGATCGTTTTTTTCCCTACGGCACTAAAATTCGTTTTGACACCTTGTATGTATAGAAAACATTATTACGAGTATTTTGGTGAAAAAATCATGAACGATTATGCAGTAATAACCGAGATATTTCAATATTTGGAAACTGTGGCTGGGATCGTTTTTTTCCCTACGGCACTACAATCCGTTTTGACACCTTGTATGTATAGAAAACATTATTACGAGTATTTTGGTGAAAAAATCATGAACGATCATGCAGTAATAATCGAGATATTTGAATATTTGGAAACTGTGGCTGGGATCTTTTTTTTCCCTACGGCACTACAAATTGTTTTGACACCTTGTATGTATAGAAAACATAATTACGAGTATTTTGGTGAAAAAATCATGAACGATCATGCAGTAATAACCGAGATATTTGAATATTTGGAAACTGTGGCTGGGATCGTTTTTTTTCCTACGGCACTACAAATTGTTTTGACACCTTGTATGTATAGAAAACATTATTTCGAGTATTTTGGTGAAAAAATCATGAACGATCATGCAGTAATAACCGAGATATTTCAATATTTGGAAACTGTGGCTGGGATCGTTTTTTTCCCTACGGCACTACAATTCGTTTTGACACCTTGTATGTATAGAAAACATTATTACGAGTATTTTGGTGAAAAAATCATGAACGATCATGCAGTAATAACCGAGATATTTGAATATTTGGAGACTCTGGCTGGGATAATTTTCTCCCTACGGCACTACAAATTGTTTTGACACCTTGCATATATAGAAAACATTATTACGAGTATTTTGGTAATAAAATCATGAACGATCATGCCGTAATAACCGAGATATTTGAATATTTAGAAACCGTAACTGGAACCGTTTTTTTCCCTACGGCACTACAAATTGTTTCGACACCTTGTCTGTATAGAAAACATTATTACGAGTATTTTGGTGAAAATATCATGAACGATCATGCAGTAATAATCGAGATATTTGAATATTTGGAAACTGTGGCTGGGATCTCTTTTTTCCCTACGGCACTTCAAATTGTTTTGACACCTTGTATGTATAGAAAACATTATTACGAGTATTTTGGTGAAAAAATCATGAACGATCATGCAGTAATAACCGAGATATTTGAATATTTGGAGACTCTGGCTGGGATAGTTTTTTCCCTACGGCACTACAAATTGTTTTGACACCTTGCATGTATAGAAAACATTATTACGAGTATTTTGGTGAAAAAATCATGGAAAACGATCATGCAGTAATAACCGAGATATTTGAATATTTGGAAACTGTGGCTGGGATCGTTTTTTTCCCTACGGCACTACAAATTGTTTTGACACCTTGTATATATAGAAAACATTATTACGAGTATTTTGGTAAAAAAATCATGAACGATCATGCAGTAATAACCGAGATATTTGAATATTTAGAAACCGTAACTGGAACAGTTTTTTTTTCCTACGGCACTACGAAT
Source organism: Endomychus coccineus (assembly GCA_958510875.1). Taxonomy (NCBI): domain Eukaryota; kingdom Metazoa; phylum Arthropoda; class Insecta; order Coleoptera; family Endomychidae; genus Endomychus; species Endomychus coccineus. Next base: position 77,985,222 of record OY294069.1, on the reverse strand, counting down.
TGTTTCGACACCTTGCATGTATAGAAAACATTATTACGAGTATTTTGGTGAAAAAATCATGAACGATCATGCAGTAATAACCGAGATATTTGAATATTTGGAAACTGTGGCTGGGATCGTTTTTTTTCCTACGGCACTACAAATTGTTTTGACACCTTGTATATATAGAAAACATTATTACGAGTATTTTGGTAATAAAATCATGAACGATCATGCAGTAATAACCGAGATATTTGAATATTTAGAAACCGTAACTGGAACCGTTTTTTTCCCTACGGCACTACAAATTGTTTTGACACCTTGTATGTATAGAAAACATTATTACGAGTATTTTGGTGAAAAAATCATGAACGATCATGCAGTAATAACCGAGATATTTGAATATTTGGAGACTCTGGCTGGGATAATTTTTTCCCTACGGCACTACAAATTGTTTTGACACCTTGCATATATTGAAAACATTATTACGAGTATTTTGGTAATAAAATCATGAACGATCATGCCGTAATAACCGAGATATTTGAATATTTAGAAACCGTAACTGGAACCGTTTTTTTCCCTACGGCACTACAAATTGTTTCGACACCTTGTCTGTATAGAAAACATTATTACGAGTATTTTGGTGAAAATATCATGAACGATCATGCAGTAATAACCGAGATATTTGAATATTTGGAGACTCTGGCTGGAATAGTTTTTTCCCTACGGCACTACAAATTGTTTTGACGCCTTGTATATATAGAAAACATTATAACGAGTATTTTGGTGAAAAAATCATGGAAAACGATCATGCAGTAATAACCGAGATATTTGAATATTTGGAAACTGTGGCTGGGATCGTTTTTTTCCCTACGGCACTACAAATTGTTTTGACACCTTGTATGTATAGAAAACATTATTACGAGTATTTTGGTGAAAAAATCATGAACGATCATGCAGTAATAATCGAGATATTTGAATATTTGGAAACTGTGGCTGGGATCTTTTTTTTCCCTACGGCACTACAAATTGTTTTGACACCTTGTATTTATAGAAAACATTATAACGAGTATTTTGGTGAAAAAATCATGAACGATCATGCAGTAATAACCGAGATATTTGAATATTTGGAAACTGTGGCTGGGATCGTTTTTTTCCCTACGGCACTACAAATTGTTTTGACTCCTTGTATATATAGAAAACATTATTACGAGTATTTTGGTAATAAAATCATGAACGATCATGCAGTAATAACCGAGATATTTGAATATTTAGAAACCGTAACTGGAACCGTTTTTTTCCCTACGGCACTACAAATTGTTTTGACACCTTGTATGTATAGAAAACATTATTACGAGTATTTTGGTGAAAAAATCATGAACGATCATGCAGTAATAACAGAGATATTTGAATATTTGGAAACTGTGGCTGGGATCGTTTTTTTCCCTACGGCACTACAAATTGTTTTGACACCTTGTATATATAGAAAACATTATTACGAGTATTTTGGTAATAAAATCATGGAAGATCATGCAGTAATAACCGAGATATTTGAATATTTAGAAACCGTAACTGGAACCGTTTTTTTCCCTACGGCACTACAAATTGTTTTGACACCTTGTATGTATAGAAAACATTATTACGAGTATTTTGGTAATAAAATCATGAACGATCATGCAGTAATAACCGAGATATTTGAATATTTAGAAACCGTAACTGGAATAGTTTTTTTCCCTACGGCACTACAAATTGTTTTGACACCTTGTATGTATAGAAAACATTATTTCGAGTATTTTGGTGAAAAAATCATGAACGATCATGCAGTAATAACCGAGATATTTCAATATTTGGAAACTGTGGCTGGGATCGTTTTTTTCCCTACGGCACTACAAATTGTTTTGACACCTTGTATGTATAGAAAACATTATTACGAGTATTTTGGTGAAAAAAATCATGAACGATTATGCAGTAATAACCGAGATATTTGAATATTTGGAAACTGTGGCTGGGATCGTTTTTTTCCCTACGGCACTACAAGCTGTTTTGACACCTTGTATGTATAGAAAACATTATTACGAGTATTTTGGTAATAAAATCATGAACGATCATGCAGTAATAACCGAGATATTTGAATATTTAGAAACCGTAACTGGAACCGTTTTTTTCCCTACGGCACTACAAATTGTTTTGACACCTTGTATGTATAGAAAACATTATTACGAGTATTTTGGTGAAAAAATCATGAACGATCATGCAGTAATAACCGAGATATTTGAATATTTGGAAACTGTGGCTGGGATCGTTTTTTTCCCTACGGCACTACAAATTGTTTTGACACCTTGTATGTATAGAAAACAACATTACGAGTATTTTGGTGGAAAAATCATGAACGATCATGCAGTAATAATTGAGATATTTGAATATTTGGAAACTGTGGCTGGGATCGTTTTTTTCCCTACGGCACTACAAATTGTTTTGACACCTTGTATGTATAGAAAACATTATTACGAGTATTTTGGTGAAAAAATCATGAACGATCATGCAGTAATAACCGAGATATTTGAATATTTGGAAACTGTGGCTGGGATCGTTTTTTTCCCTACGGCACTACAAATTGTTTTGACACCTTGTATGTATAGAAAACAACATTACGAGTATTTTGGTGGAAAAATCATGAACGATCATGCAGTAATAACCGAGATATTTGAATATTTGGAAACTGTGGCTGGGATCGTTTTTTTCCCTACGGCACTACAAATTGTTTTGACACCTTGTATGTATAGAAAACAACATTACGAGTATTTTGATGGAAAAATCATGAACGATCATGCAGTAATAACCGAGATATTTGAATATTTGGAAACTGTGGCTGGGATCGTTTTTTTCCCTATGGCACTACAAATTGTTTTGACACTTTGTATGTATAGAAAACATTATTACGAGTATTTTGGTGAAAAAATCATGAACGATCATGCAGTAATAACCGAGATATTTGAATATTTGGAGACTCTGGCTGGGATAGTTTTTTCCCTACGGCACTACAAATTGTTTTGACACCTTGTATATATAGAAAACATTATTACGAGTATTTTGGTGAAAAAATCATGAACGATCATGCAGTAATAACCGAGATATTTGAATATTTGGAAACTGTGGCTGGGATCGATTTTTTCCCTACGGCACTACAAATTGTTTTGACACCTTGTATGTATAGAAAACATTATTACGAGTATTTTGGTGGAAAAATCATGAACGATCATGCAGTAATAATCGAGATATTTGAATATTTGGAAACTGTGGCTGGGATCTTTTTTTCCCTACGGCACTACAAATTGTTTTGACACCTTGTATGTATAGAAAACATAATTACGAGTATTTTGGTGAAAAAATCATGAACGATCATGCAGTAATAACCGAGATATTTGAATATTTGGAAACTGTGGCTGGGATCGTTTTTTTCCCTACGGCACTACAAATTGTTTTGACACCTTGTATGTATATAAAACATTATTACGAGTATTTTGGTGAAAAAATCATGAACGATCATGCAGTAATAACCGAGATATTTGAATATTTGGAAACTGTGGCTGGGATCGTTTTTTCCCTACGGCACTACAAATTGTTTTGACACCTTGTGTGTATAGAAAACATTATTACGAGTATTTTGGTAATAAAATCATGAACGATCATGCAGTAATAACCGAGATATTTGAATATTTAGAAACCGTAACTGGAACCGTTTTTTTCCCTACGGCACTACAAATTGTTTTGACACCTTGTATGTATAGAAAACATTATTACGAGTATTTTGGTGAAAAAATCATGAACGATCATGCAGTAATAACCGAGATATTTGAATATTTGGAAACTGTGGCTGGGATCGTTTTTTTCCCTACGGCACTACAAATTGTTTTGACACCTTGTATGTATAGAAAACATTATTACGATTATTTTGGTGAAAAATCATGAACGATCATGCAGTAATAACCGAGATATTTGAATATTTGGAAACTGTGGCTGGGATCGTTTTTTTCCCTACGGCACTACAAATTGTTTTGACACCTTGTATGCATAGAAAACAACATTACGAGTATTTTGGTGAAAAAATCATGAACGATCATGCAGTAATAACCGAGATATTTGAATATTTGGAAACTGTGGCTGGGATCGTTTTTTTCCCTACGGCACTACAAATTGTTTTGACACTTTGTATGTATAGAAAACATTATTACGAGTATTTTGGTGAAAAAATCATGAACGATCATGCAGTAATAACCGAGATATTTGAATATTTGGAGACTCTGGCTGGGATAGTTTTTTCCCTACGGCATTACAAATTGTTTTGACACCTTGTATATATAGAAAACATTATTACGAGTATTTTGGTGAAAAAATCATGAACGATCATGCAGTAATAACCAAGATATTTGAATATTTGGAAACTGTGGCTGGGATCGTTTTTTTCCCTACGGCACTACAAATTGTTTTGACACCTTGTATGTATAGAAAACATTATTACGAGTATTTTGGTGAAAAAATCATGAACGATCATGCAGTAATAATCGAGATATTTGAATATTTGGAAACTGTGGCTGGGATCTTTTTTTTCCTTACGGCACTACAGATTGTTTTGACACCTTGTGTGTATAGAAAACATAATTACGAGTATTTTGGTGAAAAAATCATGAACGATCATGCAGTAATAACCGAGATATTTGAATATTTGGAAACTGTGGCTGGGATCGTTTTTTTCCCTACGGCACTACAAATTGTTTTGACACCTTGTATGTATAGAAAACAATATTACGAGTATTTTGGTGAAAAAATCATGAACGATCATGCAGTAATAACCGAGATATTTGAATATTTGGAAACTGTGGCTGGGATCGTTTTTTTCCCTACGGCACTACAAATTGTTTTGACACCTTGTATATATAGAAAACATTATTACGAGTATTTTGGTAATAAAATCATGAACGATCATGCAGTAATAACCGAGATATTTGAATATTTAGAAACCGTAACTGGAACCGTTTTTTCCCCTACGGCACTACAATTCGTTTTGACACCTTGTATGTATAGAAAACATTATTACGAGTATTTTGGTAATAAAATCATGAACGATCATGCAGTAATAACCGAGATATTTGAATATTTAGAAACCGTAACTGGAATAGTTTTTTTCCCTACGGCACTACAAATTGTTTTGACACCTTGTATGTATAGAAAACATTATTTCGAGTATTTTGGTGAAAAAATCATGAACGATCATGCAGTAATAACCGAGATATTTCAATATTTGGAAACTGTGGCTGGGATCGTTTTTTTCCCTACGGCACTACAAATTGTTTTGACACCTTGTGTGTATAGAAAACATTATTACGAGTATTTTGGTGAAAAAATCATGAACGATTATGCAGTAATAACCGAGATATTTGAATATTTGGAAACTGTGGCTGGGATCGTTTTTTTCCCTACGGCACTACAAATTGTTTTGACACCTTGTATGTATATAAAACATTATTACGAGTATTTTGGTGAAAAAATCATGAACGATCATGCAGTAATAACCGAGATATTTGAATATTTGGAAACTGTGGCTGGGATCGTTTTTTCCCTACGGCACTACAAATTGTTTTGACACCTTGTGTGTATAGAAAACATTATTACGAGTATTTTGGTGAAAAAATCATGAACGATCATGCAGTAATAACCGAGATATTTGAATATTTGGAGACTCTGGCTGGGATAGTTTTTTCCCTACGGCACTACAAATTGTTTTGACACCTTGTATATATAGAAAACATTATTACGAGTATTTTGGTAATAACATCATGAACGATCATGCAGTAATAACCGAGATATTTGAATATTTAGAAACCGTAACTGGAACCGTTTTTTTCCCTACGGCACTACAAATTGTTTTGACACCTTGTATGTATAGAAAACATTATTACGAGTATTTTTGTGAAAAAATCATGAACGATCATGCAGTAATAATTGAGATATTTGAATATTTGGAAACTGTGGCTGGGATCTTTTTTTTCCCTACGGCACTATAAATTGTTTTGACACCTTGTATGTATAGAAAACATTATTACGATTATTTTGGTGAAAAAATCATGAACGATCATGCAGTAATAACCGAGATATTTGAATATTTGGAAACTGTGGCTGGGATCGTTTTTTTCCCTACGGCACTACAAATTGTTTTGACACCTTGTATGTATAGAAAACAACATTACGAGTATTTTGGTGAAAAAATCATGAACGATCATGCAGTAATAACCGAGATATTTGAATATTTGGAAACTGTGGCTGGGATCGTTTTTTTCCCTACGGCACTACAAATTGTTTTGACACTTTGTATGTATAGAAAACATTATTACGAGTATTTTGGTGAAAACATCATGAACGATCATGCAGTAATAACCGAGATATTTGAATATTTGGAGACTCTTGCTGGGATAGTTTTCTCCCTACGGCACTACAAATTGTTTTGACACCTTGTATATATAGAAAACGTTATCACGAGTATTTTTGTGAAAAAATCATGAACGATCATGCAGTAATAACCGAGATATTTGAATATTTGGAAACTGTGGCTGGAATCGTTTTTTTCCCTACGGCACCACAAATTGTTTTGACACCTTGTATATATAGAAAACATTATTACGAGTATTTTGGTAATAAAATCATGAACGATCATGCAGTAATAACCGAGATATTTGAATATTTAGAAACCGTAACTGGAACCGTTTTTTTCCCTACGGCACTACAGATTGTTTTGACACCTTGTATGTATAGAAAACATTATTACGAGTATTTTGGTGAAAAAATCATGAACGATCATGCAGTAATAACCGAGATATTTGAATATTTGGAAACTGTGGCTGGGATCGTTTTTTTTCCTACGGCACTACAAATTGTTTTGACACCTTGTATATATAGAAAACATTATTACGAGTATTTTGGTAATAAAATCATGAACGATCATGCAGTAATAACCGAGATATTTGAATATTTAGAAACCGTAACTGGAACCGTTTTTTTCCCTACGGCACTACAAATTGTTTTGACACCTTATCTGTATAGAAAACATTATTACGAGTATTTTGGTGAAAAAATCATGAACGATCATGCAGTAATAATCGAGATATTTGAATATTTGGAAACTGTGGCTGGGATCTTTTTTTTCCCTACGGCACTACAAATTGTTTTGACACCTAGTATGTATAGAAAACATTATTACGAGTATTTTGGTGAAAAAATCATGAACGATCATGCAGTAATAACTGAGATATTTGAATATTCGGAAACTGTGGCTGGGATCGTTTTTTTCCCTACGGCACTACAAATTGTTTTGACACCTTGTATGTATAGAAAACATTATTACAAGTATTTTGGTGAAAAAATCATGAACGATCATGCAGTAATAACCGAGATATTTGAATATTTGGAAACTGTGGCTGGAATCGTTTTTTTTCTACGGCACTACATTGTTTTGACGTGTATGTATCGAAAACATATAATGGAGATATACCGAAAAATTTAAGAAAAATGATAATTTCTATTTTTTCTCCCACTCAAATTATTTTGAGAACCTGTATGTATCGATTGCATGCATACAAGTTTTATGAAAGATTCATGATTAAGGGAAAATGTGTGATTTAAAAATGTAAAGAGCATTTTAAATTGTTTTAATACCTTGTACGTATAGATAGGATGATTGAGGGCATATCTGTAAACAAAAATCGCCAATGATTGTGCTTTTATAAACGAAATATCCTGAAAAAATGTAAAAAGTGTGGCTGGGAATTATACCAAAGTATGGCAACACCGCTCACAAATTTCACTCTATCCCAATATTGACAGTCTCCACGTCAGAAACTGTGGCTAGGAAAGTGTGGATAACTTCACATTAACTGTAAATGAAGGTATTAGACAACAATGCTATTGGAATATGATCGCACCAGGACATGGTGATTTTACCACATTACTGTGAAGTAAGCATACTATCACTTCTCCATGACAGTACCTATCTACCTATAACTCTGCTTTCACTATTTCAGCGATGGAAATCTGAAAGAAAAACGTGTTTGACTTGCAAAACAAGTAATTACAATACATGTAGGAATGCTTTCGAAGTAGATTTTCTGATGCTAAAGAGACTACTTGAATATTGTGATCATAAAGTGCAGCTGCAGCTCACATAAATGAAGTGTATATTGTGAATTAGAATTCTTGAGCAAGGAGTCGTTAGTGTTGTTGACTTTCCTCCTAAGAAAACATGTAGTGACAACTGGAATTGTGAAACTATTGTCAAAGATTGAAATAGAAGTGTCCACCAATAATATAATGCTTCTTCCTATTAGAGAAATTTATTGTTTCATTTTTATTCTTTGATTTAATAAATAATGAATCAATAGATGACACTTTTACTTAATCAATTTTTTAATGATCTTAAATTATGCACTTCCCCATTTATACATGTGCTATTATGACTTCTATGTAGGAAAATAAAGCAACTTGTGAAAGTACATAAAATAATTAATTAATAATGCCTCACTTCAGTAATTTGCCAGGAGTTATTTGAATTAAATTTCTAGGCAAGTAGTAAGACACACTGTACATAACAAAATTAAAAATTCCACCTGAATGAACATAAGAATAATTCATTAACTTATCATGTACAAAAGAATAGTAACTTAATTTTACATAATCAACACTATTTTAGTCAACACAATCATATTAGTACAATTCAATAGTGAATTCACAATTCACTTCAGAGTATTTCATCGAAGAAATATTTCTTGTTGCTAACTTTGTTTTTCTAACTATAGTAGTTCTGGTTTGAACATGTTCATTTGCCCATGTATGTTATGTGCATCATGCCATTCCATAATTTGATTTTTAGTCCAAGCACTTGATGGGTTTTTCAACCTTTATCGAATGTTATGGGGCAGTGTCCATCACAATTAAAGAAGGCTCTTCTAAATTTGGTATAAGTTTTTCCCTAATTCACTTCATAAATATTTCACCATTCATATCATCATGATTATCAGTACATTGGGATTAGGTACTAAAAGTTAACAAGGCATCATTTATGAAACCGTTATTGCCTCCAGCATGTAGGACAATGTATCGTCTCACTTGAAATTGAGTCTCTTGCACACTTTTTATGCTACACTGTCTTGCTAAGATACAGCTCTTCACAAAGGAAAAGAAACATTCTTCATGTATTTTGTTAAAAATTGTTGGTTCTTTCCATTAGAGCTTTCCATTAGAGCAGAACATGTCCAAGACTGACTTATTTCAATGCTTAACGTTTGATTTCCTTATTGAGAGAAGCTGTGGTCAATGTTTAGAATGTTTACCTAAAAAATAGTAAAATTATTCATCTATGGTTTCGGCATTTACTTGATGTAAATTCATTTCAATAAATCTGTGGCATATTAAAATAAAACAAATTCAAATTTTCATGAACTACAAAGTATAATTGTTTATCACACATTTACAAAGCAAGTTATCAACTAATGAAACAATTATATGCAATTAAACTTTGTAGTTCATGTAAATTAAAATTTATGTCTTATTACAATATCCTGCTTATTTTTTCCAATCATTACTGTGTACATAATAGCATTAACTTGAACCTATGTTGAGAGCATAGTCAAAGTATGAAGGTCTGCTGGAGCCTCCCTACCATCGTTTCTCCCGCTAGGTGACGTCACCTAGCTCCTCCAATCACGTTCCTTGCACGTAACAACATCATATTTTGTCGTCGTCAATAACATTAACGTAAAGGAAACTATGCCGAGCGAGTAGGTGCCGGAGCTCCGGTCTATCTAGCCGCAGTGATGGAATATTTGGCCGCCGAAGTTTTGGAATTAGCCGGTAACGCAGCCCGGGACAATAAAAAAACAAGGATCATCCCCCGTCATTTGCAATTGGCCATCCGCAACGACGAAGAATTGAACAAGCTATTGTCAGGTGTGACCATCGCACAAGGCGGAGTCTTGCCTAACATTCAAGCAGTATTGCTGCCCAAGAAAATCGAAAAGAAAGCATAAATCAACTCGTCCAACGAGAGTATCATCATCGGCCCTTCTCAGGGCCACAAATAGTACTCAACGAAAATCCTTTAATCGACTGTCTATGTACTCTGAAGGTTTTAATAAGGTAAAACAATTGAATAGGGGAATGCTTCACGGCGGTAATAATGAAAGGAAACGACGCGTATATTATCGATCGAGCAATTATAATAGCTACACTGAAAAAAAATCTTGTTGGAGTAACCAGAATTTTGACAAGACTTACGTTTAATATGGGCACAGCCAGCCAGATATGTAGTTACGTGAACAAATGTTGCCTAGTTAACTGATTCCAGTTACATCAACAATGTTAATCTTGTTGAAATTGAGCTACTATATTCTAGCCAATATGACTATTTAGACAAATTATTCTAACGAAACCAAATTGTTCAAATGGTTATTTATTTTGTTAGAAGAAGTATTTCTTGATATAGTCACGTTTCCTTGAAAGATAGTTAGCTTAACAACAGTGAATATGTATGGGCCACGTTTCATTTAGTTACAGCAACAACATAAATCTAGTTTCACTTTCGATACATTCTTGCAAACTTGACTTTTATATTGATAGTTCCAACAAACTGAATTTGCTAAATGAACTATATATATGGTCAATTGAACTATTTCATACAGTTACTTTTTCATGCGAGATTGTTACTGTAACAAAAGTACAATCTAGTTACATCAACAACCAGTTAGACTTTCAATGCTTTCTTGTTAGATTTACTGTTTTATATCGTTAATTTCAACGAAAATAGATTGTGATAATGTTAACACGACTATTTGACGTAGTTTTTTGTGTACGTATTAGATTGTTACTACCACAAAATAAACTTTTATCAAAAAACTCGAATCTAGTAATGAAAAAATTGCAAATTAGGTGTATTTACGCATAACCTATTCTAACCTAAAAAAAAACAATAAATTTAAAATAAGAGAACTATCATTATTAAGGATATTCTTCTAAAACGGACATCTTTCAGTAGAAAACAAGCTACGGAATAACGCATTAATGAACAGCTACTCTATAAAAATAATTCATTGATTCACTTTAACAAGAATATAAAATTCACAAAATGTTTATTAATAAAATATAATATATAGGTACCTTAAAACTAGCAATGTGTTTCATTCGTTATGGTCTTGTTATTTTGAGGATGTTTAGAGCAATTTCACCGACATGTGATTCGAAAATAAACCTGATGGATCATATTTAGAGAGATTACATATGAATGTACTGTTCGTACATTCAATCATTTTGTTTTAGTTACGTTTCGATCTAGTTCAGAACTCATCTGATTGAATCAAACAAATCACAAGAAACACTACTTCTCTTCTGTTAATACTATGCACAATCAATTATCCGCGCCCATAACACTATTAAGATTTTAAATGCATTTAATCAGGGTTCTGTTTGAGATGGATTGTCTTAACATCTCTAGTACGAGATCATAAACTTGAATACGAGTGTCAAATTAGCACCAGATAAAAAATCTGCAAAATCTTTAATCTAATGAGGTTATAATGACGTGTATAAACAACTTAACAGGTTCGACAACATATTCCGATAATGATATTTAGTCGAAACATATATTCATACCTTTCTCCCCCTTGAGCATGACTTTGAATAACCCATAATTTTAAATGAATATTTGAAATGAGAAAATAACATAGCTATACCTAAAGGCTTATCTAAAATAAAATAATCCAATTCGTATTTCTGACAGTTCAAGTATTTACACCAATGCGCCCGAGCAGAAACAGGAAAAAAACTCCGATGGCGTTATTCGAATTTCTCGTATCATGAAATACGTATCCGATCGCAATAAATTCCTCACATTAACATTTATTTACGTTGCTTTATACAACTTATAGCGAGGTTGAGTAATAAGGATAAACAACTAATCAGGTGACATCTCTCGACATGTTTGTAATTCAAACTCTGTTATGTACTATTTCGTCTCCTATTAACTATTCAAACAATGTGAAACTTCGAAATGTACGGATATATTCCACATTTAACACCGCATTGTGAATGTATATCATATTAAGAATAACTCAATTGAATGCAATAACTCTTCTAAGGCTCAGGTAATTGGAGGAAAGTTCGTTTATAAATGTTTGTGGTTCTGAAAAGAACCGATTGTGTTTTGTTATCGTCGTAAATAGCGGCCTTATTAACCTCCGAAGCCGTACAGAGTCCGTCCTTGAAGTTTCAACGCATATACAACGTCCATCGCGGTGACAGTTTTTCTTTTGGCGTGTTCCGTGTAAGTGACAGCATCTCTGATAACGTTCTCGAGGAAGACTTTCAGAACTCCTCGCGTCTCTTCGTAGATGAGTCCGGAGATACGTTTGACACCTCGACGTCGGGCCAACCGTCTGATAGCTGATTTCGTGATGCCCTGGATGTTGTCACGAAGCACCTTGCGATGATGCTTGGCTCAACCTTTGCCCAGACCTTTACCTCCTTTACCACGACCGGTCATCTTCTAATATATTTCTTACGAGTAGAATATAACGTTGTAGTTGAACGGAAAGCGCCGACTGAATGGCCCGTTTGTCAAGCTGGAATTTATTAAATAGTGCGCGTTAGGCCACGCCTCTTCGCGAAATATCCAACGAATGAAGTAGCTCGGTAAAGCAACGGAGAACCGGGAAACTTATTTGAGGCGAGGTAGACCCTGTGATCTAACACAAATATTGGAATTGAGCTCGGACGAGGATCGACCGGCGCTAGTTAAATCAGCGACAACTTATAATTTTATAACCAGCTACAACAATCAGATGGCCCGTACCAAGCAGACTGCTCGTAAGAGTACAGGAGGCAAGGCTCCGCGTAAACAGTTGGCGACAAAAGCCGCCCGCAAGAGTGCACCAGCCACCGGAGGTGTAAAGATGCCTCATCGTTATCGCCCGGGCACAGTCGCCCTCCGGAAAATTCGTCGTTATCAAAAAAGTACCGAGCTGCTCATCCGTAAATTACCGTTCCAACGTCTCGTGAGGGAAATCGCTCAGGACTTCAAGACGGATCTCCGTTTCCAGAGTTCCGCGGTAATGGCTTTACAGGAAGCAAGCGAAGCCTATCTAGTAGGACTTTTCGAAGACACGAATCTGTGTGCCATCCATGCCAAACGTGTGACGATCATGCCCATGGACATTCAATTGGCAAGACGTATACGCGGAGAGAGGGCCTAAGCAATCGACGGAATTCAGACGCTGAATTAAAAATAACGAATCGGTTCTTTTCAGAACCACAATACGAGTTAATAGTCGAGATTTCTCTTTTCACGTCACTCGAAATAATATCGTTGACCTAATCGATATCATATTAAATTTATAAGTTCCAAAAGGAACATCGATAATCGAACATGAAGAAGAGTAGAAAATGAGAATAGTACGTAAAATCGAAAGATCGTTTCTACGATACGAGTAGAAAGGTTCCAAAGATACAGGTATCGTCATAGTAAGATTCGTGAAATAATTTCATATCATATATACTGCCGTGAGAATTCTTATATCTTTAATTTAGATATTTTACGGGACGCAATTCGCCTGATATATGAAATAGCTTCGTTATGCGGAAATTATAAGAAACGAAACATTGCGCTTGTCGAGACAACAGAACTGTAAATTCAAATTTCTTATATTATTCGGACAGGCACATTGTGAAATGTATCTGTAGAAGTACTATCAACGATACTATCAACGACAGGTCGTTAAAAGTGGAAATTTCTGTCTTATGGTAGTTGTGACCCTGAAAAGGACCATTGTACGTTTGAAGTATTCATGTAGTAGCTTTCAGGAAGTACTACGATACCGGTCGTTCACTTTTTCCTTTTCGGTGAAGCGGCCTTTTTGGCTTTCGTAGATGTCGTGACAGCTTTGGCAGTCTTCGGTTTGGGTGCTTTGGGCTTCTTCGTCGGCGACTTGTTCGATTTCTTAACTTTCGAAGGAGTCTTCGCTTTGGCCACTTTCTTTTCCGCGGCCGGTTTCCTTGCTTTCACCGGGGTTGACGCTGCTTTCTTTTCGGCCTGAGTCTTGGCCGTTTTCGAAACGGTGGCTTTCTTGGCCGATTTGGCCGCAGCCGTAGTCTTTTTTAAAGGCACTTTCTTCGATTTCGCCGCAGCTCCCTTCTCAGTCGATACGGCCGAAGTAGCGTTGGCGAGTTTGAGAGAACCGGAAGCTCCTTTGCCTTTCGTTTGTACGAGAGATCCTGAAGCGACGGCAGATTTGAGATATTTCTTGATGAAAGGGGCCACTTTCTCAGCGTCAACTTTGTAGTTAGCGGCGACGTATTTCTTGATAGCTTGTAACGGAGAACCGCCTCTTTCCTTCAAGCCTTTTATCGCGTTATTCACCATTTCGGATGTTGGAGGATGAGATGGTTTCGTGCGAGGCGAAGCATTTTTAGTTTTCTTTTCTCCCTTAGTCGGTGAATCCGGGGCCGAAGCGGCGGTAGTTTGCCTCGCTAGATCTGCCATTGATACAAACGTGGTAGTTAGGTATCGGGAAGAATCGACAATGTAATAGTTCTCTGTCACGATACGGCACCTACGACGGGGCGTACACAAGTATAAATTCTGGTCGGTGTGATACCAAGAGGTTGTAGGTCGCTTGTGGGCGGAGCCTAATCTCAACTGCACCGGCTTGGTCAGTTATGGTAGAGCGCGTGGATTGTTGAATGTATGAGTGGAAAATCTCGTATTCGAAGATCACGATGTAGAAGTGGAATTATATCGTATTCGTAGCGTAGGTTGTTGTTTGACCTGAGGAATAGAAATAACCTGTAATGAAAGAAACAGAGGGCAAGCTTACCAAATGAAGTGATGTCCTAGCGGAGGCTGCTGCGATGTTGTTGCACTTCCTACACTTACTTAGCTACACTCACTAGGATAGGAATAAGGTAGGGTGTGAAATGAAACGAACAGTTGAAGTGTTGAAAGCAATGCCAGTCTAGCAACGCGCGTGGGTCTCGAGAGCAGGAGCCTCAACGTGAGCCGGAGTTTCCGTGGACGCACCTCGGTGCTAGTCTCGTATGAGAGGACGTAGCGACGCGTAGGGGACGGAGAATGTGCCGGGACGAAGTGTCCTACTTCTGCGATGCGAGGCAGAGTAACCTGGAGTCGGTTATCCGCTCGTTGTAGCGCCACGGGCCGTAGAAGGAATGCGTGTGTTCGAAGGGCGTTGGCCAAGTCTGAGAAGACAGTAAAGCTCAACGCGCGATGTGGTTACGAGTGTAGATGTACGCTGCAGTGTCGCTAGCGCTGGTCGGAGTCCGGCCGTGAATCCTAGGAAGTCGTTTTGCTTGCGCTAGGCCGGTGCGGTCCGCTAGTCAGGCGTAGTGACGTCTGCGTGGGTGTAGAATGCTGTGTAAAGCTGAAGTCTGAGTTCCTAGCGCTGGAATGGGAGCTGTCCGCAGATCCGGCGGAGAAGACTAGCAAAGATGTAGAAGATCTAGGCTAGCCGGAGGTCCAGAAAGGTCTCCTTAAGAAATGCGATGTTTGCGTGCTTTTATAGGTTTCTGGTAAATTGAAGTTAGAATGGCGAGTTCTGATTGGCTGGAGTATTTGGCTAATTTCGATATATGTGAAATTACTTTTGTATTGAGTCGGAGGTGACGAACGAGAATATGCTAGAAACGGGGAAAAGCAACGAAGTCTAAGAGTCGAATTAGCGATGCACGGCAAAGCTAATTCGACGGACGGATATCAGTCGCCCCTCTCTTTGGAAACTTTGTTGCGCATTGCTAGATCGGCTGTTATCTATTGTGAAAATGTGCGCCTGCAGTGCGTCTTGGAAATACAAAAAGAACTATTCCCGATTCCGGCTAGTGTCTAAGGAAACTGCAGAAAACTCAGACCGAATAGTTGACATGAACATAATATGAAATATCACAGTAATAATACAATACAATATAACAATAAAATGAGCATGTGCATGTCTCTAACATGTTTCTGGGGACACTCGCGAACACTGGCACTAACTAACTAGACTCACCTGGCTTACGCCCGCGCAGGCAGCTTGTAGCTTGTAGAGCAGTGAGCTGAGCGTCCGGGTTGACCGTCAGGAGGCTCGGCTGGCTGATGTGGCTCAGGCTCTGGAGCTGATATCCTGGGTCGGTGTGGTTCTGTATCCGGGTGTGGGAGCTGTGGTCCTTGTCCTAGGATGTTGTGATGCCAATTCCTGATGCTGGACGTGTTGTCAGCATCTCGAAGTTGGGCTGTCTTGGTCTCTGCATTAAGCGGCGGGGCTTGAATG
This sequence comes from Endomychus coccineus, assembly GCA_958510875.1. Taxonomy (NCBI): domain Eukaryota; kingdom Metazoa; phylum Arthropoda; class Insecta; order Coleoptera; family Endomychidae; genus Endomychus; species Endomychus coccineus. Next base: position 77,968,891 of record OY294069.1, on the reverse strand, counting down.
ACGAAGAGCTGTGGTGGGAGTATCCTGTCACTGCGTGGAGCTTGTGAGATGTCCTGTTGATTGGATCCTGGTTGTGGGAGTATCCTGTCACTGCGGTGAGCTTCAGGGATGTCCTGATGATGTTCTTCATGCGGGACTGTGACATCTTCTGGAGACTGTGGTGCATGTGGAGATGTCCAATGCAATGTAGCGCGAAGTTCGTTGGTTCCATGGTGGAGGCATCCGCTTCCGTAGTCGATTGTGACTTCCTGTTGAAGGAGCCATGGTTGTCCAAGGACGATGTCTTCGGCCAAGTCCGCGAGAATGATGAAGTCGCCGATGTATTCGAGACTTCCGATGTTGAACTGCAACGTCGCGAGACCCAAGGCGCTGATTGGACTGCTGTGTGTTGCGAGCTGTACTTCGATGTCCGTGCGTGGCATGAAGTTGGTCACAATCCGCGATGATGCGAAGTTATGAGATGCGCCGGTGTCCACGAGTGCATTGTGATGTGTACCTGCGAACATAGCTGGAACAAAGGTTAGTTGACTTACCCTAGAGTTCGACAGTCTGATGTTGCTCCAGGTCGCCGAAACGTTGTTGTTTCCTAGTGGCGTGGCTGGTTTGTCCTGTTCAGGTTCTGGTGTGATGATGTCCTGTTCAGGTTGTGGTTTGGTGAGCTCTGGTGTTGTCTCGATTGTTTTTGTGGATGTGGGCCGGTAGTCGCTCCGGCCCGCTGCAAGTTTCCCTGGTTCCTTGGACAGTCGATGTTCCAATGAGGTCCCTAGCAATACTTGCATGGTGCTGATGGAAGTCGAGGTGATGTTGGTATCACTCGTTCCCTGGTTATAGGAGGCTGCCTGTAGACCTGTTGGATAGAGTTACCTGAACCTTGTCGGCGTGAGATTCCATCCTCAACGCGTCGAGCTGCGTCTAGAAACTCGTCGATGGTGCTGAAGAGCGTCGCATCTAGAGCCTGTTGGAGCTGCGGAGAACACTTCATCGAAAGCAGTTCCACGATAGCTTCCTCCGGATGGTCGGGCAGTAGTCGCTTGTAGAGACGGCGTTGGCGTCCTACGAAGAACTCGATGGATTCGTCCTGGGCCTGGGTGGTGTTGAAGAGTAGGTTCACCACCCCTCTGTTTCCCTTGGGCTGTCGAACCTGTGGAGAAGTTGTTTGGAGAACTCACCAGATGAGTACTCCAACTCCTGTAGTGGCTGATACCAGGCGGCGGCTTCACCTTGCAGTTTGGCTGCAGCTGTGCGCGTCTGGGTCCTGGCAGGCATGTCGTTGTCTTGAAACCAATCGCGTAGTTGGTCCAAGAATGTATTAGGATCCTGATGTGGGAGTCCTGAATACGTGGGCAGCATGTTCGTGTTGAAATGAGCTGAAGCGGCGGGCTTCGCAGCTATTCCCTGGCTGATACACCTGAGGATGTCCAACATCTCGGCGTTCAGAAAAGTTGTATGCTGTGTTGATTGTGGTGGGCGCCACTGGAGATCTTCGTCCCCCTCCAGAGGGGTTTTGACCCTCCTGGGTTCATCCATTTGTTGCGTTGCTTGTTCCTTTGTCCGTGATCTTGTCTGCATGGGTCCTCTATCTGCACGATGAGAGTAAGAGCCCCACGTTCGGGCACGCCAATTGATACCAGGAGGTTGTAGGTCGCTTGTGGGCGGAGCCTAATCTCAACTGCACCGGCTTGGTCAGTTATGGTAGAGCGCGTGGATTGTTGAATGTATGAGTGGAAAATCTCGTATTCGAAGATCACGATGTAGAAGTGGAAGTATTTCGTATTCGTAGCGTAGGTTGTTGTTTGACCTGAGGAATAGAAATAACCTGTAATGAAAGAAACAGAGGGCAAGCTTACCAAATGAAGTGATGTCCTAGCGGAGGCTGCTGCGATGTTGTTGCACTTCCTACACTTACTTAGCTACACTCACTAAGATAGGAATAAGGTAGGGTGTGAAATGAAACGAACAGTTGAAGTGTTGAAAGCAATGCCAGTCTAGCAACGCGCGTGGGTCTCGAGAGCAGGAGCCTCAACGTGAGCCGGAGTTTCCGTGGACGCACCTCGGTGCTAGTCTCGTATGAGAGGACGTAGCGACGCGTAGGGGATGGAGAACGTGCCGAAACGAAGTGTCCTACTTCTGCGATGCCAGGCAGAGTAACCTGGAGTCGGTTATCCGCTCGTTGTAGCGCCACGGGCCGTAGAAGGAATGCGTGTGTTTGAAGGGCGTTGGCCAAGTCTGAGAAGACAGTAAAGCTCAACGCGCGATGTAGTTACGAGTGTGGATGTGTGCTGCAGTGTCGCTAGCGCTGGTAGGAGTCCGGCCGTGGATCCTAGGAAGTCGTTGTGCTTGCGCTAGGCCGGTGCGGTCCGCTAGTCAGGCGTAGTGACGTCTGCGTGGGTGTAGAATGCTGTGTAAAGCTGAAGTCTGGGTTCCTAGCGCTGGAATGGGAGCTGCCCGCAGATCCGGCGAAGAAGACTAGCAAAGATGTAGAAGATCTAGGCTAGCCGGAGGTCCAGAAAGGTCTCCCTAAGAGCAGCGATGTTTGCGTGCTTTTATAGGTTTCTGGTAAATTGAAGTTAGAATGGCGAGTTCTGATTGGCTGGTATATTTGGCTAATTTCGATATATGTGAAATTACTTTTGTATTCAGTCGGAGGTGACGAACGAGAATATGCTAGAAGCGGGGAAAAGCAACGAAGTCTAAGAGTCGAATTAGCGATGCACGGCAAAGCTAATTCGACGGACGGATATCTGGTGCCGTGCATCGCTAATTCGACTCATAGACTCCGTTGCTTTCCCCGCTTCTAGCATATTCTCGTTCGGCACCTCTTACCGAATACAAAACTATTACAGCCAATCAGAACTCGCCATTCTAACTTCAATTTACCAGAAACCTATAAAAGCACGCAGACATCGCTGCTTTTAAGGAGACCTTTCTGGACCTCCAACTAGCCTAGATCTTCTACATCTTTGCTAGTCTTCTTCGCCGGATCTGCGGACAGCTCCCATTCCAGCGCTAGGAACCCAGACTTCAGCTTTACACATCTTTACACGTCATTCTACACCCACGCAGACGTCACTACGCCTGACTAGCGGACCTCACCGGCCTAGCGCAAGCACAACGACTCCCTAGGATCCACGGCCGGCCTCCGACCAGCGCTAGTGATTACGCAGCACACATCTACACTCGTAACAACATCGCGCGTTGAGCTTTTACAGTCTTCTCAGACTTGGCCAACGCCCTTCAAACACGCATTCCATTTCTACGGCCCGTGGCGCTACAACGAGCGGATAACCGACTCCAGGTTACTCTGCCTCGCATCGCAGAAGTAGGACACTTCGTCCCGGCACGTTCTCCGTCCCCTACGCGTCGCTACGAGACTAGCACCGAGGTGCGTCAACGGAAACTCCAGCTCACGTTGAGGCTCCTGCTCTCGAGACCCACGCGCGTTGCTAGACTGGTATTGCTTTCAACACTTCAACTGTTTGTTTCATTTCACACCCTACCTTATTCCTACCCTAGTGAGTGTAGCTAAGTAAGTGTAGGAAGTGCAACAACATCGCAGCAGCCTCCATAATTCATCACTTCATTTGGTAAGCTTGCCCTCTGTTTCTTCATTACAGGTTATTTCTATTCCTCAGGTAACAACAACAACCTACGCTACGAATACGAAATACTTCCACTTCTACATCGTGATCTTCGAATACGAGATTTTCCACTCTTACATTCTTCAATCCACGCGCTCTACCACAACTGACCAAGCCGGTGCAGCTGAGATTAGGCTCCGCCCACAAGCGACCTACAACCTCGAGGTATCAATTGGCGTGCGCCAACGTGGGGCTCTTACTCTCATCGTGCAGATAGAGGACCCATGCAGACAAGATCACGGACAAAGGAACAAGCAACGCAACAAATGGATGAACCCAGGAGGATCAAAACCCCTTTGGAGGGGGACGAAGATCACCAGTGGCGCCCATCACAACAAACACAACACACAACGTTTCTGAACGCCGAGATGTTGGACATCATCAGGTGTATCAGCCAGGGAATAGCTGCGAAGCCCGCCGCTTCAGCTCATTTCAACACGGACATGCTGCCCACGTATTCAGGACTCCCACATCAGGATCCCAATACATTCTTGGACCAACTACGCGATTGGTTTCAAGACAACGACGTGCCTGCCAGGACCCAGACGCGCACAGCTGCAGCCAAACTGCAAGGTGAAGCCGCCGCCTGGTATCAGCCACTACAGGATTTGGAGTACTCATTTGGTGAGTTCTCCAAACAACTTCTTCACAGGTTCGACAGCCCAAGGGAAAGAGTCAGGTTGCTGAATCTACTCGTCAACACCACCCAGGCCCAGTACGAATCCATCGAGCACTTCGTAGGACGCCAAGGCCGCCTCTACAAGCGACTGCTACCCGACCATCCGGAGGAAGCTATCGTGGAACTGCTTTCGATGAAGTGTTCTCCACATCTTCAACAGGCTCTAGATGCGACGCACTTCAGGACCATCGATCAGTTTCTAGACGCAAGTCGACGCGTTGAGGATGGATTTGCACAACGACACGAATCAGGTAACTCTATCCAACAGGTCTGCAAGCAGCCAACGACAAGGGAACGAGTGATGCCTACATCAGCACCTCGACATCCACCAAAGCCGTGCAAGTTCTGCCAGGGACCTCATTGGAACAAAGACTGTCCAAGGAACCAGGGAAACTTGCAGCGACACGGATCGACTCACGGCTCACGTCCACATAACTCACAATCGAGACAACACCAAAGCCTGAACAGGACACAACAACAACAACTTGGAAACAACAACGTTTCGGCGACCTGGAGCAACATCAGACTGTCGAACTCCAGGGTAAGTACACTAAACTATGTTCCAGCTATGTTCGCAGGTAAACAACATAATGCACTCGTGGACACAGGGGCATCTCACAACTTCGCATCATCGCGGATTGTGAACAACTTCATGCCACACACGGACATCGATGTACATCTCGCAACTCACAGCAGTCCAATCCCCGCATTGGGTCTAGCGACGTTGCAGCTCGACATCGGAACTCTCCAATACCTCGGCGATTTCGTCATCCTCACGGACTTGGCCGAAGACTTCATCCTAGGACAACCATGGCTCCATCACCAGGAAGTCACACTTGACTACGGACGCAGATGCCTCCACCATGGGAAGGATTTTCGAGCCACAGTGCATTGGACAAATCCACATGTACACAGGTCTATGGAAGAAGTTGCGGTGCCCGACAATGGATTTCCGTCAGAACAACAAGAAGAGTTTGAGTCCCTAATTCAAGATTATCAACACCTCTTCTCAGAAGATCAAGCAGCTGTTGGTTCCACACGCTCTGTAGAACATCACATCGATCTTCTCCAAACAACACCATTCCGGATTCCACCATATCCAACTAGTGATTCCAACAAGAGGATGATCTACGAGCAAGTTGAAGAACTACTCGCCAAGGGTGTGATTGAATCTAGCGACAGCGAATACTCATCACCAATCGTCCTCGTGAAGAAGAAAGATGGCAAGACCCGCTTCGCCCTGGACTACAGAAGACTTAACACACAGACACGTGACGTGGCATCACCGCTACCACGGATCCAAGAAACTCTGCAAGAATTTGGATCAGCTCAGGTCTTCTCCACTTTGGATCTCCGCTCCGGATATTGGCAGATCTCCATGCATCCCGAGTCGAAGCACCTCACTGCCTTCGCCACTCCAGATGGAGCTTCATACCAATTCCGAGTGATGCCATTTGGACTGAAAAATGCACCAGCTACTTTTCAGAAGATGATGACCAGGGTTCTTGCTGGATTTCTGGTAAGTTCTGTTTGGTTTATCTAGACGACATCATTATATTTTCTAGAAGCCATGACGAGCATCTTCGACATCTACGGCTAGTCCTTGAACGTCTGCAAGAACATGGACTTTGCTGTGTTCCAGAGAAATGTCACTTCGCCAGCGCCGAATTGCCTTACCTTGGACACGTTATCACATCTGATGGACATAAGCCGCAGCAAATCCACCTTGATCAGCTTCAAGACATGAAACCACCAACAACACGGAAGCAGCTCATGAAGTTTCTAGGAGTCTGTGGATGGCTCCGAGAGTATGTTCCCCGCTTCGCTCACTTAGCTGCCCCGCTCAAGGATCTGCTCTCAGCGAAGAAGCGCTACAAATGGACCGCCATCGAACAGCAAGCTCTGGACAACATCAAGGAAGCTTTTGCCAAACCCCTCCATCTCAGCAGACCACTGCCCGAACTGGACTTTGTGTTGCAGACAGATGCCAGCAACATGGAGATGCTTAACATCTCTAGTACGAGATCATAAACTTGAATACGAGTGTCAAATTAGCACCAGATAAAAAATCTGCAAAATCTTTAATCTAATGAGGTTATAATGAAGTGTATAAAAATCTTAACAGGTTCGACAACATATTCCGATAATGACATTTAGTCGAAACATATATTCATACCTTTCTCCCCCTTGAGCATGATTTTGAATAACACATAATTTTAAATGAATATTTGAAATGAGAAAATAACATAGCTATACCTAAAGGCTTATCTAAAATAAAATAATCGAATTCGTATTTCTGACAGTTCAAGTATTTACACCAATGCACTCGAGCGGAAACAGGAAAAAAACTCCGATGGCGTTATTCGAATTTCTCGTATCATGAAATACGTATCCGATCGCAATAAATTCCTCACATTAACATTTATTCACGTTGCTTTGTACAACTTATAGCGAGGTTGAGTAATAAGGATACACAACTAATCAGGTGACATCTCTCGACATGTTTGTATTTCAAACTCTGTTATGTACTATTTCGTCTCCTATTAACTATTTAAACAATGTGAAACTTCGAAATGTACGGATGTATTCCACATTTAACACCGCATTGTGAATATATATCATATTAAGAATAACTCAATTGAATGCAATACATCTTCTAAGGCTCAGGTAATTAGAGGAAAGTTCGTTTATAAATGTTTGTGGTTCTGAAAAGAACCGATTGTGTTTTGTTATCGTCGTAAATAGCGGCCTTATTAACCTCCGAAGCCGTATAGAGTCCGTCCTTGACGTTTCAACGCATAGACAACGTCCATCGCGGTGACAGTTTTTCTTTTGGCGTGTTCCGTGTAAGTGACAGCATCTCTGATAACGTTTTCGAGGAAGACTTTCAGAACTCCTCGCGTCTCTTCGTAGATGAGTCCGGAGATACGTTTGACACCTCCACGTCGGGCCAACCGTCTGATAGCTGGTTTCGTGATGCCCTGGATGTTGTCACGAAGCACCTTGCGATGACGCTTGGCTCCACCTTTGCCCAGACCTTTACCTCCTTTACCACGACCGGTCATCTTCTAATATATTTCTTACGAGTAGAATGTAACGTTGTAGTTGAACGGAAAGCGCCGACTGAATGGCCCGTTTGTCAAGCTGGAATTTATTAAATAGTGCGCGTTAGGCCACGCCTCTCCGCGAAATATCCAACTAATGAAGTAGCTCGGTAAAGCAAGGGAGAACCGGGAAACTTATTTAAGGCGAGGTAGACCCTGTGATCTAACACAAATATTGGAATTGAGCTCGGACGAGGATCGACCGGCGCTAGTTAAATCAGCGACAACTTATAATTTTATAACCAGCTACAACGATCAGATGGCCCGTACCAAGCAGACTGCTCGTAAGAGTACAGGAGGCAAGGCTCCGAGTAAACAGTTGGCGACAAAAGCCGCCCGCAAGAGTGCACCAGCCACCGGAGGTGTAAAGAAGCCTCATCGTTATCGCCCGGGCACAGTCGCCCTCCGGGAAATTCGTCGTTATCAAAAAAGTATCGAGCTGCTCATCCGTAAATTACCGTTCCAACGTCTCGTGAGGGAAATCGCTCAGGACTTCAAGACGGATCTCCGTTTCCAGAGTTCCGCGGTAATGGCTTTACAGGAAGCAAGCGAAGCCTATCTAGTAGGACTTTTCGAAGACACGAATCTGTGTGCCATCCATGCCAAACGTGTGACGATCATGCCCAAGGACATTCAATTGGCAAGACGTATACGCGGAGAGAGGACGTCGACGACCGAATACAAAAGCAATCTGCGCGTAGAAATTGTCCGGCAGATGTAATTTTTTAGACACGTGTGAAGGAATATAAATTTCGATTGATTTTCGATTGATTTTCGTCATGTTCTTCCTAGTTCGCTTTCTGGGATGGCTAATGAGCGGGGACATATGTAAGCAATTTCGAGTAGACTTTGATCAAGAATATCGACGACATAACGCCGTGTTCCTTAAGGCCGACACGTCAACTTCGCGTTTCTAGACAGACATACGTATATTAAGACGGTCGTGGCGGAAAAGCTAGGGAAAATATTAACTTTTGTAGACAAAAGCGATCGGAGGTGTTGTCTAAGCGACGGTGATATAATTAGCGCAAAGTCGTACGTTACAATCCCGGTATGACCGAATTAAATAAACTATGCCGCGGTGTTTCCGATATGCGAAAATATACCTCGACCACTCACCTATTTTCCTAACGTCAGGTCCCACAGTCGTTCGGAAAATTCGGAAGTAGAACTTTGCGACACGTCGCAAGCAAACTTCAAATACGTATAACCGACCGGAAGCGAATCTGAAAGGCTACTTTAAATAAAATTAGATAAGAGTCGATCGGAACGAAGTAGCGGAGAAAGGGAGCTGAACAGAAGTAAAGTCTTTCCAGATATCAGAACGCTTGAGAACGAGTGACAAACGACACTGTTGATCGAAAATTAATTAGGAATGTCAAGAGTGTGAAATTCAATTCCGCGAGGGTGTACACACGGAAAATCAAAACAAGTTTAAACCGGGGACAACGAGAATTCCGTAGTAATGTTCGAAATTGTAAAAGACGGACCTTCGGAACCGCAACATGTATCGGGCTGTACCCGCACAAGCACGCACACACACACACACACACACACACACACACACACACACACACACACACACACACACACACACACACACACACACACACACACACACACACACACACACACACACACACACACACACACACACACACACACACACACACACACACACACACACACACACACACACACACACACACACACACACACACACACACACACACACATACACACACACACACACATATACATCCCTCAGTAAAGCATATTGCATCCTCAAGCAGAGGACGAGATTCTGTCACGTCAATTAAATGTTACGTTATGTCGTATTTGATAAAAGTATAGCAGTATGCAAGTGTAGGATGTTCACTAAGGGAATGCAATGTACGAACGAGCAGACGTAGAAATAAAAATTACGTCTCAAGATCCTCAACATACATGATCATTTCTACGAAATTATTGGGAGAGACAATCTACCTTGTAACAAGGGAAATTTGTATAGCTCTTGCTGACAAACAATCGACAAGAATGATAGTCGTCGTGGTGGGCCATATGCAGCTCTAGCCAATTAATTATCAATCCGGGTTCGGAGCTGACTTGAAGGAACGACTTTATAAGCCATTTGGAACAGGGTGAAGCGATCAACAAACATAGTTATTGTATAATCTCATCCAGCCATACGGACTTAGGATTGAGCCTGAGAAAGTGTCGAATATGTAATATCGGTAGAAAGGGATAATGTTCGTAAATAAATTTATTGTGGTTCTGAAAAGAACCGATTTTTCTGTAGAACTTGACGCTGTTCAAGTAACTCGTTACTTGGAACTGGTGTATTTAGTAACAGCCTTGGTACCTTCGGAGACCGCGTGCTTTGCCAGTTCACCGGGTAACAAAAGACGAACGGCCGTTTGAATCTCCCTACTCGTAATGGTGGATCGCTTGTTGTAGTGAGCTAAACGACTGGCTTCGACCGCGATTCGCTCGAAAATATCGTTCACGAAACTGTTCATGATACTCATGGCTTTACTTGAAATTCCAGTGTCGGGATGGACCTGTTTCAATACTTTGTAGATGTAAATCGCGTAACTTTCCTTCCTCCTCCTTTTCTTTTTCTTGTCAGTGTTCGAAATTTTCTTCTGGGCCTTACCGGCTTTTTTAGCCGCCTTTCCGCTGGTCTTGGGTGGCATGATTATAACTGTCTAACGATGAGAGTAGAACGACAACTGGAAGCACACTTTTTTGACTTTGATCATCATTGCTTTCTACAGTCAGGGTATGACTCTTTTACTGTGTAATCTCGTGGGGTTTTCTTATTTGGTTTGTTGGCTATATATATAGCGACCGCCGTTCGCGGTATATTTTTGCGGCTGCGGCCGACTTTGCGTTTGTCCACTCGGCATTTGCCGTAGTGTCTAGGGAAACCGCAGAAAACCTAGACAGTGGGGCGAGTATCTCTTGTGTTCAATGATCGTCGTCGTTAAGAAGAATAGTCTTCGGTCTCTTGTATTTTCTTTGTTCGTTTTCTTCGTAATCCACTGCCGCTCGCAGAAGTGGATTTTCGTGTGTTTCAGCGATCTCAAAGACTGTAGTCGCTGCATCCCTGATGTATGTCTTGATGTACGGTGTGTTGGTATCCCTGTGAATTTGTTCGTTGCGAACAAACCAGGGGGCACCTATCGTCATTCGAAGGACTTTGTTCTGGATGACTTGAAGCTTATCCATATGTGTTCTAGCTGCATATCCCCATATGGAGCTGCCGTAGAGCATCGTGGGCCTGATGATGGAAGTGTATATGGTATACTTGTTTCTGGTGCTCATTTTGCTGCGCCTGTTCAGTAGTGGGAATAGCTGAGCTAGTACCGCTTTACCCTTTTTCTGGGCGTGCTCGACGTGTTGTCGCCAAGTCAGTCGTTTGTCCAATATGATGCCAAGATATTTGGCATCCGCCTTCCACGGAATTGTTCTTCCGAACATCCTTATGTTGCCCTCGGGTTCTGCTCGTTTCCTCGAAAAGAGAATGGCGATGCTTTTCTCAGGGTTAACTTCGATTCTCCATTTGGAGTACCATTCTTCTAGTTCTTCAATAGCGGTCTGGAGTTTTCTTATGGCTAGCCATGCACGAATGGAGCGTGCCAGGATGCCGACGTCGTCAGCATATTGTCCTAGTTCCGTATACACAGTCTTCGGGATGTCGTGGGTGAAGATTGAGAAGAGAAGTGGTGAAAGTAGGGATCCTTGTGGGACTCCCGCATCCATATTTCTCTCCGACGATCTAATGTCCTCAATCTTGATCTTGAACTTCCTTCCTTTCAAAAAGGAAGAAATGAGTTGACAAAGAGCTATTGGTATGCCCGCTTCAAGCATCTTGAATATAAGTCCTTGGTGCCAGACTTTATCGAATGCCTTTGCTGTGTCCAAAAAAACAGCCGCTGTAACTTCGTTTCTGTTGAAACTTGCCGTTATATGTTCCACAGTCCTCAACGCTTGTTGCGTCGTTGAGTGATTCGGCCGGAAGCCGAATTGTTCGTCGGGGATAATCTTGAGTTCTTCTACGTTGTCTTGTAGTCTTCGTAAAATCATCGCTTCAGCTACTTTCCCCATGGTGGGTAAGAGACTGATAGGCCGGTAGTTTTGCGGAAACTGCGCTGCTTTTCCTGATTTCGGGATCACAACGACATCTGCACGCTTCCATTTCTTCGGGAAATATCTAAGTCTTAGAGACCCGTTGATAATTCCTGTCATTGCGGTCACCGCCTTCCGCGGCATATTTTTCAGGGCGATGTTAGTTATTCCATCTGGCCCTGGGGCTTTTTTCTTGTTCAACTTCTTGATGATTCCATCGATCTCTTGAGTTGTTGTTGGTTCGATTACGTTTTCATCGATTACGTTAAGTGCCCTCCGGACGTGTCTGTGTACTCGACTGATATGTTCAATATCAGCTCGGTTGTAGTTCGGACTGCATTGTCTTTCGAGGTTATCCGCAAAAGCTTCTGCTTTCCTATCCGTAGTAAACACCATCCCGTTTCCGCCATGTATAGCCGGGATAGGTTTTCGTTCGCTGCGTAGTGCCTTGGCCATCCTCCACAGGGTGTTATTCTCTGTTTCGAGTGATTCAAGTTTTTCTTCCCAAAGTTCTTTTCTGAATTCCGAGATTGCCAGTTTCACTTCTTCGTTGAATCGGTTCACTTCACGCCTATCATCTGGATGAAGTGTATTTTGAGCCCACCTACGGGCTCGATGTTTTTCCCTTATTAGTTCCCTGATCTCGTCAGGTAGCTGATAAGGCATTTTCGTGGTATGCCGGGTGATGCGCTTGGACGTGTCCAGGGATCGTTGGATTTCTTGTTCTAGGTTTTCCACCGCAGTGTCGACCTGCTCGGTCGTTTGTGGAACATCAAGTGGGCCTATGTTGGCCTGAAGCAATGCAGCAAATCGACCCCAGTCGGTTGTTACTGGAAGCACAAATTTCCGCTAGACTCCGCCCCTAGAGCCGTCGCCGTTCTCGTGACGCGATTGGTGTTCGTCGAACGGTTATAAATACCAAGCTGCAAAGCGAAGAGTGCACAACAAGAAAATGCCCACCGGTGCAGTGTTCCTAGACATAGCCAAAGCCTTTGACAAGGTATGGCACGCTGGACTGATACACAAGATGTACAGATACAACCTACCAATAGCCTACCTGAAGCTTATTGATTCGTACCTCACGGGGCGCAGATTCAAAGCGAGGGTGAACGATATCATGTCGGAAGAAAGACAAGCAAAGGCAGGCGTACCACAAGGGTCGATCCTCGGACCGGTACTCTACAACTTGTATACCGCGGATATACCTAAAACAGCAGGAGTAGATTTGGCTCAATATGCAGACGACATAGGAGCCTTATGCCAACATTTCCAAATAAAATGCGTACAAGCAAGGCTTCAAAGATACATGACCGACCTCGAAGAGTGGTTCAACAAATGGCGAATAGAAGTGAACGCCACAAAAAGCCAAGCGATAATGTTCTCAACGAGAGACATTAAACACAAACCGACCAAAGATATTGAAATAAACAAGAAAAAGATACCTTGGGTGAAAGAAGTGAAATACTTGGGAGTAACGCTAGACAGGAAGCTAACTTTCATTCCCCACCTAAGGAACGTAAAGAAAAAGGCAAATCAGATAAAGGGGCACCTATATCCGCTACTCAATAGGAAAAGCAAACTAAGTACCAAAAGTAAATTGAGAATCTATACTTCTGTGATAAGACCGACAATAACATACGCCGCCGAAATATGGTTACAAGCATCACCTGCGCAACTAAAGAATTTGCAAATAATACAAAATAAGGTAATCAGATCCTGTCTAGATGCACCATACTACGTGACAAACGACCTTCTCCATAGGGATACAGGAATACCTAAAATTGAGGAAGTAATTCGGAAACAGGCGACAAACACATACCAAAAGATGGAAATGCATACAAACCCCACAATCAGAGGCGCAGCGGCATATGACCCGCTGTTGGAGCCAAAGTACAAGAAGCCAAGAACGGCCCTTGTACTTACCGCCCAAAATGGGCAATAAAGAAGAGAAACATAAACACAAATAACAAGCAAAAGAGCTTTTAACAAAACCGCAGCGGAAAACGAGCATGGCTCGAATTCGCTAAAGCCAAATGCAAGATCATAAGTCATAAGTAAGCGAAGAGTGCACATATCAGCAGCTCGTCGAGGAACGCGCAACATTCTTCCAGGCAACTGTTACTACAAACGATAAAAACTATGTCAGGCCGAGGTAAAGGAGGCAAAGTCAAGGGAAAAGCGAAGTCTCGTCGTGCCGGACTCCAATTTCCCGTCGTCAATAACATTAAATAAACGAAATAAACGACCAATCAGCTTGCACTCGAATTTTAAAAAGTGTAGAAGGGAGGCTCCAGCAGACCTTTTTACTTTGACTATGGTTAAGAGTACATCTCATAAAAAGTATTTCTTATTTCCATGTTGGTTGTGTCAGATAAGTTTTCCGCCTTCTTCCTTCTAGAAGTATGCTTCTTGCCTGGAGATGCCAATATTGGCTGAGTTACCTTTTCTCGCTTAATTCCGGTAACAGTCCTTAAAGAGATATTCAATGCCTCTGCTACCCTCAGGAAAATAGTATTTAATAATGTATTTATGTGTAATAACATACCTCTCGAACTGACGAAATTGGTGTTAAAGGGCCTCCGTTGGTTTTTCTCGTTGGAAATATTCAATTACAACAGATATTTGATAGAAAACGGATGGACTGATAACATTTTAGAAGATATGATATTAAAGTTGAATATAATCTCAAATAGACTTGTTTCTCGATAACATGACTTGGATGTCAGACATAAGATTTGACAAGACATGCCTACAACTTACAACTAAATAGGTAACGTGATTCAACTTCGATAGGGCGGTGATGTTTTGTCTCCTACATCATTACATTGCCAATGACGTATGTGGTTTTTTTTACAAATGGCACGTTACAATGTATATTTATCTAGATCATGCGTATTAGAAGAAGATAGACAATATAATAATTTGGTGAGATTATTTCATACAGGTGCTAATTTATTTGGCAAGAACTGTATATTTGTTAACATTTCAGACCAAGATGGCAATTAGACAGACCATGCCATAATATAGATAAATACACTTTCACACTTCACATGACATGGAGTATAATGTCACGTCTTTCCACCCCTTCAGCTGTTTATACTCGTTAGAAGTATTGAAACATTTTCTTTTTCAAATAACACCAGCTAGATTGGATGTTACGTAAACAATGAAATTAACCCGATTCTAGTGTCATGCTGTCCCGTATGATATAGAATTGAGCTAACTGCCAACTATAAGAGACTTCCATTTTGATTGTTTTGATCATTCTTATGATACCGGAATGTCTATGGTATGCAGCCACTACGATTGATAATGATTTGAAATCCAAATAATTATTGTTTCAAATAACAAAATGCATGTACCGGGATATCAAAAATTATCTTGGTCAAGGGTGGTTGTGGAATCTAAAACGTGTGTCTTACTTTACTTGTAACAAATTATTTAATTTGAAGTTTCTAAAAGTACGAAATTTCGAAATTTCATACGAATGCTATAACACTCAGAAGTCTCTAGCGCTTTAGACTACGGGATTTTCACTTGGCCTATCGAAATAAGTGGGTTCGAATTGTATAAAAACACAATTGCATGAACGCCAGACGTCCTATGTCATTAGCTACGAACGTAATCATTTTTCATATGCCTCGAGGAGCTCGCTGCGCGTCAGTTAGAGTTTATACATTTTACCTCGATCTTGTTAATTTGTGGCCGTTTCGTGCCTCGTGCGGACGGCGCCAGTTGTAATAAAATGTTTTCGGCTATGGGCCGCAAGCTTTTACCCGCTTCGTGTATATTTTAGTCGCAAGAAATTTTTCTTTGGAACGTCTCACGTTAGACGCGCGTAGCTGAGACCTGAGAGTACCAGTTTCCATTTTAATTAAATTTTCCTATTTAAACGGAATTTTTGGAAAAAAGAAGGGCCGTCGGGTGCGTATCGCGACTAAATCTAACTACAGGGAGCGAAAACGGTACGCAAAAAGTCCTCGTGAAGAAGTTCTATGTTCCTTACTTTCGCACTCTTCCAACTCGCGAGCTACGGGCTTCTCACGTGAACGTCATTCCATTTATCGGGAATTAACTATTTTAAAACCGTTTTCGACATGGTTTGTGGCTATCCCGACCTTATAAAATGTTCAAAGTTAACATTTCGACAATTTTTATTACTATATTAATTTGTAGTTCATTATTGTTTTACAACTGGAATAAATAGGTATGAAATTTGTAGGTTATTGATGATGTCAGTGTGACAGTGACATAATTATTTCAAACGTAAAGTAAGACGTTTTATATTCCACAACCACCCTTGACCAAGATAATTTTTGATATCCCGGTATATATCATTGATACATGCAAACTGAAATAATTTCAATAAAATACAAATAATTATAGTGTTCAGATAACGTTGAAATATACGATTTTAGTTACATGCTGTCCCGTATGCTATAGAATTGAGCTAACGGACAACTATAGGGACTTCGAACGTTGAAATATACGATTCTAGTTACATGCTGTCCCGTATGCTATAGAATTGAGCTAACGGCCAACTATAGGGACTTCAATTTTCATTGTTTTGATCATTCTTATGATACCGGAATGTCTATGGTATGCAGCCACTACGATTGATAACGATCCAAATAATTATTGTTTCAAATAATTAAATGCATATATATATCATTGATACATGCAAACCGAAATAATTCCAATACAATACACATAATTATAGTGTTCAGAGAACGTAGAAATTTAAGAATATCATAAATAAATTCAAATGAAATGGTTCATTGAAATTCGCATATGAATATCAACGTTACATTGAAAATTGGCAGTACGAAATTCGGTAACCTGCAAACGAAGGAGGATCGATCGTCAACATAATTCACATGATATCTCATATCGTGGGCAGGGTTCAGGTTTGTGGAGCTTGGTCTTGTGAACCAAACTTTCAACATGTATTGTACATAAAATCTCCATGCGTCGTCATAACCCATCATTATAGAGGAGAGTTCTACAAAAGACATTTGGAAAATGAGAAATATCCTGAGTATTTTACAAAAAAGATCTATCAATGATTTCACCATTGCAAACACCTATGCGCGTGAGTAGATGAAGTTCACTCGATTCAGAGCAGAAGTATCTGACTGGCAAGTAAAATAGAGAAGTGAAGGTATTTAAATGCGCGAAACCACGAACGAGACATGAAGTGAGGTTAAATAAATGTCTACCAAGTTGCACCAGAAGTAATATCTGACGCATGCTCGTTAATATTGACTAAGAAGCTTAGGATATTCAGAGCTCCCTTTCCACTCATCAATGCTCCCACTACCTCGACCGACGATCATAGTTCGCGAATGAATAGTTTCTTATATTGAGTCCAAATTGTACACACTCTATTAACTGTTAACCTAATGAAACTATTGGTGGACAATATAGCCACATTACAATCGCGAACGCGTGCTGCTGAGTTGTAAGACATTTTCACGATGAAAAATTTTTCAAATGATTTTGTCTTCCATACACCGCTTATAGTGTGAGGATAAGAGAGGTGTTTTATTCAAACAAAAATAATAAACATTCATCTCATAGTCGGGTAAACATAGGTAGTAAGCTATGATCACCAGCAGACGATGACGACACTAATCGTTCCTATGGATTTAGCAGATAATGGCCGGCTACGATAGTTCACGAACCGATAACGTCATTGTTTCAATATGTTTCGTCGCTAGAAACCAGCAGTCATAGCTTACGAACTATGACCGCCGGATGTTTACATCACCGTCACCTGTTTGACAAATAAAATATCAAAAATGAAAATAAATACATTTATTTGGAACAATGCATTTTCATTTTGAAAATATAACGTTCAGAACAAAAATAATAACATGATGATTCATGCAGTTCATCACTGGGTTCTTCACACTAAATTCCGAACTGATCCGGTAATCGAGAAATACTTCACGTTAAGGTCGTTAATGATGATGCGATATCCACGGGTGTTTTTATGGAAATTTGGGGTACTTTCTATCTCCAGTTCAACGTCAACTGTTGAATTCATAGCATGCTTTTGTTTCGAACAATCAATCACGAAAATCGCTTTATTAATTGATGCAATATAATCTAGCATCGGCATGCTTATCATTTTTTTTGAAAATGATTTCTGGAAGTCATAGTACATCTGGAGCGCTTCCACATATTGTTAATTGTTGAAATTCAATCTCATGCTTCATACAGATGAAATTCTGAATTCAGATATAATTTCACATTTAGTAAGTTTAATATTATCGAAATATGTACTTTGCTTAACAGGATTATTTTTTCGATCCGTTTGGAAAGCTGCAATCACATATCTGGGACGTTCCTAATTCATTGATGTTTTAATTGTTCAAATATTTCGAGTGGCCTTCTTTATCAAAATGTCATGTGAATATCTCTAGTTGGTTCTCATTAATCATTTGATGATTTATCAGTTGCCATTCTGTTCGGTTATACTCATTTTTGAGATCCGTGCTGGGATATACGTTCCACTCGATGTGGAGCGCTTGTATACAGCAGTCCGTTCAAAATTGAGGTGAGGATTACAAAAATCGCCTACAACACAGTCATCGCCAACTCTTAAATTGCTCAGTTATCTTATAGCTTTAGTCTCCACTCAGTACTTATACATTTACATTCATTCGTTCAGTTTAAGGGTATAATCTGCAGAAGACATATAGATACTGATATTATTTTGTGGTGCATAGAACATCTTGTCTCATAAGAAATTCATAGATGTATCAGCTATTTACACTACAACACATATAATTCTTGCTAAGGTATATTCTCGTGGAATCCGAAAAACAACACTTTAAAATGTGGAACAACTGATTACTTGTGAATATATTGATGTAAAAACAAGTTCTGTGAAGCTAGGAGAATCTTCGAGTAAGGAAATGTACTAATATACTTAACAAATGGGTGGTTCTCAATCCAAAACGACGGAAGTTGTTATCAATTCAGCGGACTATCCCGGAATTATAGCCTTTGTTGGAGTAATTCTCATACTTGCAATATTGGGATATGAAAGGTGCAAGAAAAGGATACAGGCTAAACACTCAAGAAAGATTCATAGAAGTATGGCACTTCTTGATGCAACAGGCACATCGGAACGTGTTTAAGAATCAGTGACGGTCCAGCTGAGATTGGGAAGGACGAAAGGAGCATTCTCGGAGGAGGTCTAGGACGTCAGCAGTTCGCCGACCCGACCCAAGATTGAGCGCGATGGTTCAACACCACGAAAGTCCCGAATCAGCAGAAATTATCAACCGGTATGTTCACCATTTAATGAATAATGTTTAATTGTTTCATAATTTTGATGACATTGATATTCGTAATTAGAATAGTAATTGTTGCAATGTTTCGCAAATTTGTGCTATGAAAAACAATTTGAGTTCAATGAATTAACAAAATGTTGTATTTAATAGGTCACTTTATATAATAATTTATATATATTTATTATCTAACCTTTGCTCATAGGCACTAGGAAAAATTATTCATGTAATTACCCAATATTTTATTTCATTGGGACCTATATTTCATTAGCTATCGGTTTACGTATTAATTTTTTGGGTTTGGTATTTGGTTTATTTATTCACATTTGTTTATCAAATTGAGGTAAATGCCGCTATTGCCGGAAGTTGCTCAAATAAGGGTACAACTAGGCGAGATCAGAGCCGTAATTGTTAAATGTAACAAAGAAAAGCGAGTAGATCATAATAAGGCAGTTGAAGCTAAATTATATTATCAAACTATAAAGGAATTTGAGGATAAGGTACGAAAAGGTGAGATTATTGTTAAAAAGGAAGATATTCCGATTTTCTAAGAGTCTTTGGAGGCAATTGATAAATTGTATTTGGAAATTGTTAATTTAACGAAGAAAGGGAAAGTGGAAACTGATACCGAAATTACAGATCAGTTTTTAATTAAGATGTCGCGGTTCGATTATAGAACAGCAGTAGAGTTATTACCAAAATTTGATGGTAAAGATGAGACGACAGAGCAACTCATCAACGCAATTGAGTTTTACGAACAAGATTTGACTGAAGCTGTGGACAAACAACGGCTGATCGATTTTGTCTTAAAAACAAGATTGACCACCAGCGCGTTGGCACAGATTAACAGACAATATAATGTTGTGGTGGTTTTGGTGCGTGATATGCGTATGCATTTAATACCTAAAAAATCACACGCGGCTTTGGAAGAGAAGTTGTCAAGAACAAAACAAGGATCCAGGACAGTTGAAGAATTTGGAAAAGACGTACAGGAACTCTTCCGCAACTTGACAATCTCCCAGGCCAATGCCGACGCAATGCATATGCGATCTTGCATCCACTCAATGAGAAAACTGCAATAAGGAAATTTACTTCGGGCTTGAATAACCAGTCCTTAAGTATAATTCTAGCTGCAAAAAATCCAACATCCCTAAAAGAAGCGATAAAAGTAGCGCAAGATAATGAAAGTCTAACGAAAACGCCTGAAATAAATAAATGCCATGGGAAAAAGCCGTAACGACAATGATGAAGGATATCATAAATATAGAGGCGAAATTTCGAAGAGGAGAGAATTCAGAAATAATTATAGAGGCCGTTCTAACAGAGGAATATATCAAAATCAAAATTACCGAAATAACTACAACCACAACTACGGGCATAATTATACAAAACAAACTAATAATTACAACCAAGGGAGTAAGAACTGTAGTAACTATAAACGTGGACAGTATAGGGGTTACAATAACCACGGTCGAGGACAGTTTAAGAATTTAGCTCGAAATACGCAAAATAGACGGTATCAAGGCAATGTGTATTGTGCGCAAGGAGATGAAAGTAAGAATGTTGAGGATGAAAGTTCACTGCAGCAGTTTTTTCGAGAGAATTGAGCGTGATTGTATATATGAATGTATTGGTATGAATCGAGTGTATTTCAATGTAAATGGAAAGAGTGTAACATTTTAGTGGATACAGGTGCATCCTTGTGTGCTTTAAAGTATGAAAGATTACCAAGAGACGTGTGTATGACAGAGAATAAATTGAAAATTGAAGGAATAGGAGGTATGTTAGTAGCAGAAGGATGTGTTGATTTAAATTTGGAAGCGAATGCACAAATGTTTAATGAACGATTTTATGTGTTTAAAAATTTAGCATGCGATGCTGACGGAATAATCGGTCAGAATTTTTTAATTAAGTATTGTGGATTAATAAATTTTGAACTTAGTACACTCAGTTTGAAAAATGAAGTTGGATCAACAAAATTAAGTTTATATACATCTGGTAACAGCCAGTTGATGATTATTCCGCCTAGGTGTGAAAGAACTCAATATGTATAGACAAAGTTAATGGATGACTGTGTAATAATAGCGAGAGAGTTATGTGAGGGAGTTTTTATGGCAGGATTGATTGTGACGCCTAAAAACGGAATGATTCCAGTGAGAATTTTAAATACAAGAGATGAGTCAGTAAGTTTAGAAAGTTGTATTCCAGAAATACACAGTACAAATGAATATGATTGTTTCGAATTTGAGAAAGTGGACAATAACGTAGAACGAGTGAAAATAATGTTTGCGGAAATTGATTGGAAGGATATGACATTAGAAGAGAAGATCCCTATTGAGAACATCTGCGCCAAATACGCAGATATCTTTCACATACCAGGAGATAAGCTGACAACTACAAATCTAGGTCAACAAGAGATTAAAATTAAACCTGAAGCCAAGCCAGTTTATAAAAAACCATATCGTATACCGCACGCTCAAAAGGCAGAGATAGAGAAACAAATAGGAGAAATGCTGGAAAATGACATCATTGAGGAAGCCGAAAGTGCTTGGTCATCACCGTTGTTGATTGTTCCCAAGAAAATAGGTCAAGACGGAAAGAAACGATGGCATGTCGTAATTGATTATCGTCACCTGAACCTTAATATTGTCGATGATAAATTCCCATTACCAAATATACCTGAAATTCTAGAATCAGTATCAGGCTCAATGTATTTCACACATTTGGACCTTGCTCAAGGGTACTATTAGGTCGAGCTAGAACCAGGAAGTAGGCCGTGTACCGCTTTTATATCAGGTCGCGGAATGTTTCAAATGAAGAGGCTACCAATGGGCCTAAAGATTAGCCCTCCAAGTTTTTCTCGAATAATGACAAAAGCCATGGCAGGTCTCAATTATGAAAGATGTTTTGTATATTTAGACGATCTGATTGTGTTTGGAAGAAATCTGAGAGATCACAAATGCTAATCTGATCAAAGTGTTTGAGAGGTTAAGGAAAGTCAACTTGAAACTGAATCCCTCAAAGTGCGAATTTTAAAAAAAGGATATCTTATATTTGGGGCATGTTATAACATAAGAGGGCATCCTACCTGATTCGAGCAAAATAGCAGCCTTGCATAATTATCCGGAGTCAAAGTCGGCGGATGAGGTTAAGAGGTTTGTTGCGTTCGCTAACTATTATAGAAAATTTATCCCAACTTTCGCGAAGCGAACTTGGTGTTTAACGCAACTGACCCGGAAAAACGCAGCATTTATTTGGACGAAGGATTGCCAAATGTCATTTTAAACAATAAAAAAGGCTTTGATGTCCCCACCAGTACTAGATTTTCCAGATTTTTCTGCTGAGAACCAGTTCATAGTACACACTGATGCGTCAGGAAAAGCTTTGGGTGCAGTACTATCTAATAGAAAAGGAAAACCGATTGCCTACGCCAGTAGAACACTTAACAAGGCAGAAAGTAACTATTATGCCACAATAGAAAAAGAGTTACTAGCGATAGTATGGGCAACACGACATTTTCGGCAGTATTTATTTGGTAAGCGATTCAAGATCATGACAGATCACAGGCCGTTGATTTTTCTTTTCACACACAACAATCCCTCAAGCCGTCTGACAAAGTTTAGGTTATGCTTAGAGGAATACGATTTCGACATTGAATTCATTAAAGGTTCTGAAAACGTAATAGCTGATGCCTTGTCACGAATTTCGATTGAAGAGCTTAAGAGCATAAACACAGCATAGCAGTTGTCACAAGGGCACAAACAAGAACCAAAGAGAAAGAGGAAATAGAAACTAAACTGAGGGATAATAATCAGGTTATCGAACGAAATTCGGGTGCGCAACCGAAAATCGTTGAGATCCTTAAAAAACCCAAACAATGTACGCAACTAACAATAATGAATAAGAAATTGAAGAATAAACTAATGAAAAACGATGATAGAGTAGCTACTGAAGATGAAAAATTAATATACATGCCCTCTATGAAAACGATCTTTATCGATCCAGATGATCTGGCAGCAAAACCGCTACGCAGTTTGTTGGGACATTTGGAAACATTATGTGATGAAATCGACATAGAAGAGGTAGTAATAATGAAAGAAGGTAGCAATATTGCATTTTTGAAATCGTTGGCCAACGAACTTAATAAAAATGAATATAAAAATTATGATATACCTAGGATATGCATCGTTAATAAAAGAAAATGTATTGAGGATAAAGAAATGCGTACAGCTTTCCTAAATGATTTCCATCTATTGCCGTCAAGTGGACATGCAGGTATTAGGAGAATGACAAAAAAAAATACAGAAACAATATTTTTGGCCAGGTATGACTAACGACATTTACAAATATGTAGCGAGGTGTGACCAATGTCAGCGGAATAAACACGATAGACATACAAGACAACCTCTAGTAGTCACAACAACTGCGGATCGAGCATTTAGAAAAGTATTTCTAGACATTGTTGGACCACTAGACAAAGACAATGATGATTTTACATACATACTGACGTTACAGTGTGATTTAACTAAATTCATAGAGGTTTATCCACTTAAATCAAAGGAGGCCAATGTTGTAGCTAGAACATTTGTGGAGGATTTCATCCTAAGATATGGGACGCCTACGGAAATTTGTACTGATCGTGGGACAGAGTTCATGTCAACAGTTATGTGTGATGCAGCCTGAAAATTGGAGCTCGTGGTTTCGATATTGGTGTTTCGTGTTCAATACTACAATTCATACTGAGACTGGTTACACCCCGTTTGAGCTGGTTTTTGGTTTTCTGGCAACATTGCCATCTAATTTGATAAACATTGAAAAAAATGATCCCATTTATAATCATGATAATTATCTAAGCGAATTGAAATATAGGTTGCAACGAGCATGGTTGGATGCTCATCAGAATTTGGTGTCAAGCAAGGTAAAACGTAAGGCACACTACGATAAGAGTTGTTATCCTAGGTCTTAAAACCAAGATGATTTGATATTAGTTAAGAGTGAAACGGGAAATAAACTTACCGAAGTGTACGAGGAAAAACTATTGAAGTGCACAAAAATAGAACAAAGACCTATCGGATTTGAGTGCGCGACGATTTAATTTAAAAATGCTGAACTATGCACAAAACGGGATGTGTTCGAGAATGCATCGCAACAACCTTGAATTACATAATTTTAGTAGAGCATTGATGTTTTTATAAGTAGCTGTGAACTTGACACTTATTTTAAGTTTACTATATTATAGAGCTTACCTTGAAAAAAAACAACCGACATCAAATATTTCATTTTATTATAAGAATTTGTAAATTATTATATTTATTTGTATTATGTATCGTATCACACTTACTCATATTAACACCGATGCTGGAGAGAAAAGAAAGATTTTAGAATCCAAGTTTATGATAGGAGTGTTATTGTTGTTTTGACGAATTTATTCACTTTAGACATAGCAAATAAATTCTTTTCTCTGCAGGGAAGGTGTAGGGAAAATATAGCGTAATATTTAAGTTATTATATTCATGCTGAATATGTATGTATTATGTAGAACAATTATTATTGATTCACTAAGCAGTACATCACCCGTGACAAGAGGGGTGAACGTTACCTTTTAGGTAACACTTACATTGATATATATAGATGTCTCGATATTCTACCGAGAACGACATGATACAATCCTGTCACGGGTACTATTGACTTAGTGATGTTTCTTATTGGGTGTCAGTGAATAAACCACCTTACCACAACGTCATCTTTTATTCTGCGGTGTCCACGCAGATATCCCAACCTCATATAATCAAAAACCACCAATATTATTATTATGTATTGCTCGGTCTACATATAAGGCCTTGTTTTAAATTATTTAATCGTATAATTCCGACACCGAAATATGTTAAAATATGATTTTAGAAATTATTTACATCTCACATAGGCTGTTCTTTTAGTGAACATCGCTTCATATATTCTCCCCTAAATATAAGAGGGTTACAGTTTAAAAAAGGTCAAACTGCTCTGAATCTCCATTTGAGTGTGTTTAAGAGTTGTGTAAATTTCAGGCTTGTCATAGAGAGAGAGAGTGATGGAATGTGCCCAATAGGAATATTTAGACCAAAGGTGAAAATATAAATGTGAAAATTATTCTAAAGCTACACTATACGTATTTTGTTGGATTAGTAATATAAAAGCGATTGAGAGGCCAAATTTCATGCCTTCACAGTTGTTCATGGGGAATAAAATTGTAATATAAAGGCCAAATGTGAGGGTTTCATCTACAAGTATTTTGTTAAATTAGTAATATAAAGGAGGATAAGAGACCAAATTTCATAAATGTGAAAACTCCAGCTTTATCGACAGATGGATTAGCAATATAAAACAAATCAAATGTGAAGACTTCATATACAGGTATTTTGAAGAACAATATTAAAAAGTAAATTTTCAGAAATTTCCTGCTTGAACACCGTTTCTTATATTTTACCCCGTAATTATTCTGAATCTATGACATATATCCTGAGATTAGTACCTGGTAGTGTGGTCTGTTTAGATTATTCAACCATATAATTTTGAAGTTTAATTATTTATATCGTCTTACGTAGGCTGCTCCAAGGGGCCCCGAGACTACAACAGAGCCTGCTCGACATCCCGAGAGGGATAGTCATACACCTCGGGGTGAGTACTTTTTTTGAACAAACCCTGTCAAATTATTCTGAAAACGTAATTTTATAGGCTTATCATTTTATAAGCAATGTCTGATATATATAGAAAAAGCATTGTTTCCCACACCACCCACAGGAGGTACAATGCTAGGTGCGCTTTTTCCAAGTGGTTTCGCCTTTAGCCCTAATCCACTATAGATATGTTTGAATCATCTTTCTCTCACCCGGTGGTACTATTGAGTCTTTTTTTGCCTCTTTTGTTATTTTAAAATATTGGGTCTTTTTTTTTGTTATTGCCTCTTTTTGTACTTATTCCCCTAGGATGGCAAGATGATGATTTAAGACATACTTATTACAACAACAAGCCAAAAAATGAATGGAAAACGCTCCAGTATGCGTAATATCCTCTCATTGCTAATGTATTTTTTTTTAAATAATTCTATATATTTTGAAAGACATTTCTATCTATATATATATATATATATATATATATATATATATATATATACAGAACCAAAATATATTGAGTGTATCTACAGCTATGTTTAAATCCTTTCCACTACTTCAATATTTTATATCTGTATGGATAATATGTATTTTCGTTAGGAAAGGAGCGCTTACAGGTTTGTACTCTTTCTTGACATCGACTGAGATGACCTCGTGTTCTTTCGTGCGCCAAATTTGGCGGGAGTTCATATATACAGGCTCGGACTTTTCCAGTATCATTTTGAATATGGAATCGAAATTCACCACCTTAGATGCAGAGTGACTAAGGGATATACCCTTAACCTTACAAGTATTTTAATACTCTGCAGCTGCAGTGAACCACACCTTGTAAGCATAGTTTTTGGGACCCCCGAGGCAAAAGCCACAATATATGAGCCGGGCCCATAGGATTCCAACTCATCGGTCATTTCCCCTAAAAATGATCCTGTGGGCGGTTCCCACTCACCCTCTCTCGAAACGTGAATGATCGAGTCGGCGTCAAAATACAAAACTCTTTTTCCCAGTTTTTCCAAATAAATGTACAATTTCAAGCGTGCTTGGGCTTTTACGAAGGCCGCTATAACCACATTAACTGTGAAAAGAGCTGAAAAACCTCCTCTCGCTCTTCGTAATTTACTGTCTCCTCATTAACAGGCACTATTGTGTTAACGACAAACGAAGGCGAAGTGAGTATGTTGAATAACTATGATGGCTGATTGATAATTTTGGTTTTGAGCTGGTTTTCTCTCTGACCAAACATACCCCAAAACGAATTTATCATCAACTTAGCTGAACAACGTAGTCCAGGGTTATTTACAATGTTGGAAAATTCCAGTATAACATCTTCACGTAGAAGGTACAGTTCGATGTAACGATCTTTTTCAACCTGACTACAACAATTACCAGGCCAACCCGAAGACTCATGTTTTATTTTAATGAATTCATTCATCATCCCTGTGAATAAGCCTGTTACATTTTCATCATACTATGTGGTTTCATAAGACCAGATTTCATGAATATTCTGTATGATGTAACCTTTTTCTAGAGCCTTTATGATCCCGTCTAATGTTCATGTGCCAGTTAACGATCTTTCAGCCTTATGATGATTACAAGGCTGTTTGTTCATTTTCTCACCGCACAGCTGACATAGAACGAACATCAGTTTGTCGTTCATTTTCATGGGTAATACGGGCAGATAAAGATCTCTCGGAGGCAGAAATGTGCATTTTATCAGGCCCGTCCAGGTATTCAATTTTTTCCCCCTCATGGCATGTATAATAATCCACCGTGTTCCCCGTCCGACCCCCAAAGAAGTTCTCTCTAGGATTGAGGGGCTGTACGTAGAGGAGGGGGTGGTTTTCTGTAAATGTTTCAATATCATTATTGGATATTAGATTTTTGCGGAATTTACACTCCCACACCTGAATTACTTCATGCCTAAATGAGTGAATTCTGTCCGTTTTAGCGAGTGTGGATTCATAGCGTGAGTTGAACGTTTCTGAGAGATTATCGCTCAAAGGCATATTCTTATTATTATGTTCTTTGAAACATCGGGGGCAGCCGTGGAAGTAGCACCCTTGAAACTCGAAGACCTGATTGGTTTCCGGGCACCATCCGTCAACTTTCACACCTGCAACGACAGCCTCGCGAGGCCTTGCGGCGTGTTGAATATCAATACCTCTTTGCTTCTCCTCACACAGCAGCTATTTTGGATTGATTATCTTTAGCTCGATACCCATTCTTTGGGATAATAGTGTTTGGCTTGAGGAAATTTTGACCCAATATTTTATTACATGTGCTGGCTATAGTGCATGCTTCGGTGAATGGACAAACGGTTGTCTCCGTCAACATCTGTTTCAGGCAGGAACGGGCCAAAATCTGCACATCTGATATGCAGTAGGCCACGATCTCCTGTTGAATATTGAAATTATAATTTTCATTTACGCGTGTTTCATGCCAAGTCATCCCTGTCTTCTGGCTTCAGATTATCCGGGTCGTAATAATATATTGCGGGCATAGGCCCTACATAATTTTGATTCTCCAAACGATTGAACAAATGCGGAAAGTATCCCTTTTTCAATTAGGTTAATCCGAAAGCCACAGGTAATTTTGATAGAGCCATGGGAAAATAATTCAAAGAATCTAAAAATTTCACATTTCCCACCACCATAGAAATCAATTTAGTGCCACGCATAATTAACTCGGATTTTAAATCGGTTTTGGTCAAAATGTAATTTAGAATAAACTGGTGGTCGAAACCGCCACCGTTATGGGCCAAAATAACAATGTTTTTGAATATTTTTCGCTGATTAAATATATATTCCATCAGCCTCTCAACGTGATTCTTCTGTAGTACTTGCAGCCGAACACAGCATCTCGAACAAATCCGAGTGTCATCCTTCATATCAATACACGCATTGCAGCACTGTCTAAAAACGCACAGATTTGGCTCGTGCAATAGAGCGCCATCAGGTGAAACTTTTTCCTGGCGTGTCTCTAGATCGTGAAATAGGAATAGCAGATCGTCACACTTAGGCTTGCCGGTGTCAGGCTGAATGAAGCATAAATGTTCAGAGGGCACATATTTGTTACAGATTTTGCAAAAAATCTCTCCGCAGAAATGCTCACGATCAGCCCTGACTGTTTTCAAGCTTAATGAACACAACCTGACACTCTCGCAGATCGTGTATTTCCCTGCCGACCCCTGTTTTTCATGATTTTCAAAGCATAAGGGGCCCTTGAAATATCGTAAACAATCCGTACATTTCTTCTTCTTTGCCTCAGGACAGGAGGGGGCCTGCTGGCACCCTGAGCATGTACCACCACATCTGTGATCACGCTTAGCATTGTGAGGGCTGTGACACTCCTCGCAGAAATAATCGCAACAAAAAGCTGCTGTGAGGGAGACTATAACGTTGTAATGGCCTTCGTTGAAAAGCAAATTCAATGGAGGACCACGGCCATCACCTTTGAAAATGACGTCACGGCCTTTTGTACCATACTGGTACACGACGATTTTATAGGCTGAGAGGTGGGTTTGGAACTGTTGCAGTTCCGGTATTCCACAGCCTTCTTCGGGTATAATCACACCTGCTTCCGAAATTAATTCGAGGGCTTGTTGCCTCTGCAACTTACCAATATCCCTGCGAACCTCGTTCACCTCTGGATCTTTTTCCACATAAGCGATAGCTCGAGGTAGGCAGAGATTGTCTTCATTATTTATTGAGATGATACCTCTACGCTGGGCACATTCTTCGTCGAACGTATTGTAGTTGGCCCCTCGGCCTTCGCCTACAGCCGTTCTTATCGATGTTACGCCTAAACAAAAGGTCTCGGTATTAAGCTCACAAGAATTAGACTGATAAATGGAAGAAATCCAGGCCCATATTTCGTCTACTGTAACTTCGCTAGCCGCCTTGAAATCTACCCAGCCCGGGCCACCAGCGAAATCTTTCGAGCAGAATGTGAGAGCCACCTGATCGGTAGGCCTCAAACCTTCTGTTCCCCGCTGAATAATACCTACCTATCAAGGCATCTTTTATCCAGCTCACAGGTTCTCCAGAATGGGGTAACTCGCGAATTTTGAACTCAAGAGTACGCCCCTGTAATCCGAGGCGCTTTATTTTCCTCACGCTATCTTTAATTATGAAAAACTTCTCCATTGCGGTTGAAAGTGTTATTAGGTATTAAAAACAGCTATATATATATATATATATATGTTTCTTCTTATGTTCTCGCGGACGTAATGTGTAGAACTGGATTCTCGGGTATTGATCCGCGTTGTGTGGTTTCGGTCCTCAAAAGGACCAATTTCACGACGTTTCGGCAAAGTCGCATTTGCCATCTTCAGGTGATTCGACCGTAGAGTCTGGAAAATCTAGGCGTAGAAAATCTGGCCTAGAAAATCTGGCCTAGATTTTCCAGACTCTACGGTCGAATCACCTGAAGATGGCAAATGCGACTCTGCCGAAACGTCGTGAAATTGGTCCTTTTGGGGACCGAAACCACACAACGCGGATCAATACCCGAGAATCCAGTTCTACATATATATATATATATATATATATATATATATATATATATATATATATATATATATATATATATATATATATATATATATATATATATGTGTATATATATATATATATATATATATATATATATATATATATATATATGATGATTGGAAAATTCAAAATGATAATTGAAGCACTCAAATTCATATATGATAGGAATGTCTATATACTTAGCTGTGAAAACAACTGCTAATAGAATCAAAATTATACAGAGCAAGATAAGAGGGAGAGAGAGAGAGAGAGAGAGGATACTCACATACAAGCACGCCTGCACAGTTGAGGTGTTACGATGATAAAGAGTGAGGAAGCGACACGTGCCCGTCATGTCAAAACATGAAATAGATAAGAGCGGTACAAAATGCGCTTACTGAATCAGATAAGAGTAATTTCCATTTCAAACCAACATTCTTATAACTTATATTTTATTTTCAGTTACCGCGGCCGGGCAACTAAAATCAGATAACTCACATTTTATTATTATATGCATTAGGATTACACGATCTGTGCTCATCGCCCGTGTAATATACATGAGTTCTGATATTCTATCTTATACACGAATTCCTGGCTCAAGACCTCCTTTTGTTTAAGATATACAGCCTTTGGTGTAGATCTCGATGATATTCAGAAGTTGCAGGGCGTCAATATTGTCTTGTTTCGCCTCTGTGAGCCTATGACGTCATCACTCTCAGTGTACGGAGAATATTCAGGTCCAGCAATGATCTTCAATGTTTCCCCCAGTAACCACACCCCACCCATAAATTTATAATCCCAATCTATTGGTATTCGAATAGATAGTAGCATACATTTTTGTTCCCAGATATGAAGCGGCATTCACGTTCCTCAGCAAGTTTACGTTCAGTTTCGACTCGAGAGTTACCGCTTCTCATAAATTTATAAGCCCAATAAATTGGTATTCGAATAGATCAAATTTCAATCAAGTTAGAAACTAAATGATTAACATATTTATTCCTTCCAATTTATCTTAGTGTAGTTCCACAACAGTTTAGTAGATAGTTGCATAAATTTTTGTTTCTAGACCTGAAGCGACACTCAGAATATATGAAGACCCTGAATTCATGGTTTCGAGTTTGTTTAAATTTATACCCAAACTGATGACCTCTCTAAGAGC
Organism: Endomychus coccineus; assembly: GCA_958510875.1. Lineage (NCBI taxonomy): Eukaryota > Metazoa > Arthropoda > Insecta > Coleoptera > Endomychidae > Endomychus > Endomychus coccineus. The sequence continues at coordinate 77,937,700 of OY294069.1, read as the reverse complement.
CATCTCACGATGAGGCCGATTGTGATACCCTTACGAATAGATAGCCTACTTCACAATCTTATCATCAAATCAACTATCCAAGTCGATATCCCGAAAGATTGGCGAATTAGACGTGTTGAAGAGCTTGAATTCTGTCAATACCTGCTCCGCTTTGGTGATTCGAAATTCTCCGCTGCAATTATATTGGTATACGGATAGATAGTAGCATAAATTTTTGTTTCTAGACCTAAAGCGTAAACTGGTGGTCGAAGACATCCCCATTATGAGCCAGAATGATAATTTTTTCGAATATTTTCGCTCATTTAGAATGTATTCCAATAGCACATCAATGGGGTTCTTTTGCAGTATTTGCTGCCAAACACCGCATTATAGGCCCTACATAATTTTGATTCTAGACCTGAAGCGTATACTGGTGGTCGAAGCCATCCCCATTATGAGCCAGAATGATAATTTTTTTGAATAATTCTCGCTGATTTAGAATGTATTCCAATAGCCCATCAATGGGGTTCTTTTGCAGTATTTGCTGCCGAACACCGCATTATAGGCACTACATAATTTTGATTCTAGGCCTGAAGCGATATTGAATGGGTATATCATCAATATGTCTGGTGAAACTTATATATTTTTCCTTAGTTATTGTTTCTAGGCCTCTATGCTATTCAGAAGTTCCAGAGTATCTCAGTTATTAGTCATTAGGCTCGATAGCTCACTACCTCTGCATTTTTCCTCTAGCCCTACGTATTTTCACAAGTTCCGGATCTTTTTTCCACGTCCGGCCAGTTGTGCTGCCCTTACGAATTAGATGGCTACATAAATTTTTGTTTCTAGGCCTGAAGCTATATTAACCATTACTATCATTACTATCAGTATTATTCACTTCTTCTTCGAGGTAAATAATAGAAAATTTATTGTTATATCGCAGAGCTTGTACGTGCACACCTGAGATAGACATATTACTATATTAAGGCCTATTGTGATGCCCTTACGAATCAGATAGCGGCATACAATTTTGTTTCTAGGCCTGGAGAGATATTCAGAATAGTCAAAACTTATCATCGCTAGGAGATGGAGCGATATTCTCCTGACTTATCGAAAACACTTTATGTTTTTCAGTTTTAATTGAATGTTGAGTAACTGATACCTCTTTCCACTCTTCGAGGCACTCAATCATCAGAATCAATCCTATCCTTGACAACTGAGAATTTTATTGGCTTTTTTTGTCACACCGCCGTTCCTAGTCTCCATAGTCTCATGCTTATTGATATTTATTCCCAAACTAATCACTTCTGTTGTGATGGTCTGTTGGAGGGGTGAGGGTTCTCAGGGATAATAGCTGTCTTTCTCAGATGTTGATCTTTTCGGCCACTCCTCCTCTACCTTAGGTGTGGAACGACAATCAACCCTATCCCCTACAGCCAGCGGCAATCCTTTTTTCATAGACTTCTAATGATATCATTCTCAGTAGCTAACACCTTGAGCTGTTTGACTATCCTTTTCAGAGCAGCCACCCTATGGGCATCAACAGCCCTTTTTCATACCTCCTAATGGTATTACCCTCAGATGCTAACAACACGAGCTGTTTTTTCACACATTGAGCAACATTCAGAAGTTCCACTCCTGTTGTTATGCCCTTGCTGAGCGAATATCATCCTCAGAATCTAACAAGCTGAGCTGTTTGACTATCTTTTTCAGAATACCCTGGGATATAACGAACAGTGTTGCCTGTCCGGTCCTCCCAAGAATGCATCTCTAGGGTTGAAGGGCAACACGGCTAGAAGGGGGTGGTTTTCCGTGTACTCTTTACCTTCTGACGAAATCAAAGTTTTGCGGAAGTCACACACCCATATTACAGTATGAGCCTGACCTTCCCCAAGCTCATCGTTCATTATTGTGATAACTTGATGAGTGGGTCCTATCTTCTCCTCAGGATCCCTGTCCTTCATCATTGTGATGACTTGTGAGAATGATGGCAGTCTGTTTCCGCCTCTACAGAACAACTTTCTCCAAACGCACGCCTCATATATTCATAATGGAAATCGTAGATAGTTGTCTTAGTGAAGGTCCAAATTCAGCGCCATACCAGCCCTGCCATCTCCCGCCATGCGCCTTGTTCATTATTGTGATGACTTGCTGAGTGGGACCTCTAGGAAACGATAGCAGCCTGATATTTGGGGAATAATAGCGATCTGTTTCCTCCTGGGCCTCTGTCGAGGATGAGGACTCTAGGCCACTATTTTCTGGTCGTTTTTTTTTTCAGGGTGAAGCATCATTCAGAATTACCAATCATGTTGTGCTCCGCCATCCCCAAGCACCTCGTTAATAATTTTGATAATTTACTGTTGGGTGGTGTTGTATGAGTGGGGCCTCTGGGCGATAGCTGCCTGATAGGGTCCTGTCCTCTACCTTGGGACTCGTTCTATGTAGTAGGCCATGATCTCCTTCTGAAAATCAAAAATATAATTCTCATTCACCTGAGTCGCATGCCATTTTATTAATTTTTCACGATCTTCAGCCTTCAAATTATCCGGGTCATAAGAACGCGGGCATAGGGCCTACATGATTTGCTGAGAGGGTGATTCTCCGTGTAGTCTAGTGTTGGTTCTAAGGTATCCAAACTGTTATGTTCATTATTGAGATGTAGGGCAATCTTCTCGGGGCGTGACAGCTGCCTGTTTCCATTATTTCCAGGCTCATCATCAATTTTGTTTTTCAAACGCACACACACACACACCCCCACACACACACACACACACATACACAAACATACATACTAGCCCTCCCACAAGCCGTGTATTCACCAGCTGATCCTTGTTTTTTTTTGAAATAACATACGATATTTTAGTAGGTTACTAGGCCTTTCGTCACAGAAATGCTATTCCGAATATTCAGCACCACCTTTGACATTTATATTATATGTGTTTGAGTGTGAATCTGATTCTTTATAATCGAAAGAGACTAAGACACATATCGATCGATCGAAGAACAAACAACCTCTCCACCACTGCTACAACGACAACCAGGAGCCTCTCTTGCCGCCAGTCTGTGACAAGAAGCCTCTAACGCTTCCAGAAATCTCGTCAACGACAAGAAGCCTCTGACGCTTCCAGAAATCTCATCGGGCCAGGAAGTCTCTAACACTTCTAGAAGTCTCTAACTCTTCTACCTCGTCAACACATCTGTAGCCTATGTTGTCAAATCAAGAAGTCTCTAACACTCCTACCTCACCAACCCTTCCACCATCCGGCTGTCAAGTTTCGCCACGTTTCGATCATCAGGAGCCTCTCACGCTTCTCTAGAACACACCTGTAGTCTACACCAGAAGCCTCTAACGCTCGCAACAACGGCCGCAAGGGGAACCTCTCTACAGAAAATATGTCTATCTCTTGATCGATTTATACATGATAATATGATGTATGTTACTGAGATTTTTTCTCATGGTTTTCCTTCTTCTACAGTTGGTGTACAACAACAGGACTGGAACTTCTGAATATCAAAAGGGGGCTCTCATCAGGCAGCTATCCAGGCCCCCACCCCACTCCATGGAGACATCGGCAGCTATCATTCCCTGGAGCCCTCATCTCCCAGCAGAGGCCCACATCGGTCCAGGGGCGGCATCCTATCAGGCTGCTATCAACCCCCTGGAGCCCCTAGACCACACCAGCCTACCTCGAAGGGGGCTCTCATCAGGCAGCTATCCACCCCATCCGTGACAGGGTCCCCCACACCTCTCCAGGGAGACAGCTATCATCCCCTGGGGTCCTCATCGGCGATGCAGGGGAAACAGGCTATCCCACAAGTCATCACATAATGGACGAGCCGTTTGGTGAAGGCCAGCCCCCTGTCAGGCAGCTAGCATTCCCTGGATCAGCCCACCCCACCTCGAGGGGCTCTCATCAGGCAGCTATTCACCTCGTTTGCAGCATAGAGCTCCTCCGGGCCAGGGAGGCAGCTATCACTCCTTGGAGCCCTGGCCCGACCCACCCGTGGGGCCCCCTGAACCTCAGTTTGCCTCAGACCTCCGCAACAAGAGTGGTTCAGAAATAAGCTTGAGATTATGATTTTGGAATCTTCATATAGTCTAAATTTCGCTTCAGGCTTAGAAACAAATATTTATGCTACTATCTACTTCTTTAATGAATAAATATGAATATACTTTTGTTTTATTGTCTACTTTGAATATATATTCTACGATAAAATGATTCAACACCCAATACATTTGATTTATAGTGTATATTTCAGGTTATTATGCTATCTTTTTTCAATTATTCATTCAATTATTATAGTACGTAGTAAAGGTTATCAGAGAGTTTGCGGTAACTACCTTCATTCTCTCTTATCTCGAGCGTTGGAGCATACAGCCGATAAAGTGGTCGCATCCAGAACAACGGCTATGAAAATAATAATAAAGATTCTTCATGTAGGCTGTCAATCTCAAACTTAGAGTCATTCTTTGGAGAATATCAAATAAATGAGTCTCTACAGGAGACAATAGTCAAACATATTCATTCAGACCCGCCCAACATACAGAAAATTTCTCCTAGGCGCGCTTATCTCTCAAATGATAACAGTGTTGCAAGCCTACAAAATAGCTTTAGTCGATAAACCGTAACATGGAAAATATCGATATTCTCAAATAAAAGGAATAGGTAATAATAGTAGGGTCGGGGATAATTTCTAACTCTTCTACAGCTGATGATATTTAACCTCACAACCCTTGATGTCAATGAATATTCGATAATTCCAGCAGACAACTCTTCTTTCGTGGAATTTCCTTGAGAAATATCTCGAGAAGGCGAGGGGTGGCTTGTGAAAATTATAGAACTACAGGCCTTTCCATCGTTTTCAAACAGTGCAGTAGTAGTGAATTTTATCAGGAGGAGGAAATTATATGGTAGGTGGAGGAATAAAAACTCTATACATGCATTAAGCTTTATTAAAATTACATATTTCTTCTTTATCTAGTTCATCTACAAACGTTAATTTACAATTTTCATCCATGCTATACAGCCTATTGTTGATTTGTACAGTTGAGGATGTAGATTTATTTTCAATAAATGGCGGCTTATCTGAGTATCCTTTGATGAAACACATGTTTACAACGACATTCCCGTCCTTTTCTACCTGCTCCATCGCCCTCCATATAGGCTCAACTACATTTTCCGTAGTCCATTCCAGACCTTGAATTTCCACAGTCTCGGAAAGGAGGATGTTTTGTGGTGTACAATATTGGAAATTTGCCTCTATCCTCAAAACATTTTGTGTGTTTTTCCTGAGAGGTAGTGTTTAAGCAGGAATTTCTGGCCAACGGCTCCGTAGGGGGCCTGCTGGAACAATCGAAGCACCATTCGATCAAATTCCGGTGTGAACAGAATAGGTAAGACCTCACTTGGGCCGGCCACTTCCGGTCCTTATCAGATGTAGGCAACCATTCGCGCATGCGCGGTCATGATGTGGGCAGTCCCCAGACAGGTATCGAAAAGTATTGACCCTGTATTACCGGCCGGCTAGGGTGTGGTGTCGCTTCTGCCCGTTAGGTGACCATCTGCCCGCTAAGTGACCTTCTGCTAGGGTCTATGGCCTGTGGTAGAGTCTATAGAGACCGAGTAAGGGTATTCAGCTTGTATATACAAGGTCGCACGAAACAGCTTGTAAGCAAGGTGTGAGGTTAGGGAGAATTTCAATGTAAAGCAGTATATAAACATATTGTACTTATCCAAAAAAAAGACACAAAAGCAGATAGTTGAGAGGATTCAACCTGTGAATATTTCTAGAAAAAATAAACTACATTCTTAATAAGAATAAAATAATTCAACTTATCATTCTACAGTAACAAACAGTAATCGCGGTTAATTGGCCGGATAAATCATATCTGTTTTGAAACACATCGCTAACATATTAAGATTGCAACGCGCCGAGCACGACGTGTGTTAGAAGCCGCAAATATTTATATGAGTTAGATAACCAACACTTGTTAATATTGACCAGGCTCGGGCTGGCCCCAGACATTTGTTTTCTTCATCGAGCATGTTTCGAAAATCCCGCGACTGTAGATCAAATATAAGATATATACAGGGTGTCCTCGAACTGCGTGGCTAAAATAAAATCGAAGATTCTTTGATTCGAAGAAAATTTGATGAGCCTTTTTACTTTTGCCTCAAGTGTCTTGTTTAGCCGGTAGAGGGCTTCAAAGTTGCAAAAATAATTTTGTTTTTTCGGTATAACTTGAGAACGTGATGAAGGACTCTTACAATATTTGGCAGGTTAGTTACCGTCAATAATAGCAGTTTTTTAGAGCGGTGCATAGAGCCTTAGAGACCATAGAAATGGCTCAAACTTGAGAATGTAACGGGAAAAGTGTCCAGAACTTTTTTGTGGTCTGTGTAATTCACTCTATATTTTTTACATAGATAGCTTATCTAATTTGAAAACTTTTTTTACTCTTAAAAAATGTTGATGGAATCAACAGATTAGCTTGAAAAAAATAATTTTCGAGTCTCTGCAATTTTGGCTTACTAATTTTACTTGATTAAAATACCTTAGTTACCTTTGCTTTTCTGATGTCATTTTGGCATTTGGAGAATTTATTCTCAAAACTGTCAGTTTTTACTTTGCTTTCCGTAAAAATTTTATAAAATTATGGCTCAAAATTCCACTAACACTGAAATGGTTAATATCTCGGTAAAACACGAATAATAAAAACAATAAAAATGGGGAAACGATGTGATTATTTAGGAAAAACAAATGCTGAATTAAAAGAAACAACAAAACTTTTTGGGAAATCTACGTAAAAAATATCGAGTGAATTACATTGACCACAAAAAAGTTCTGGACTCTTTTCCCGTTACATCCTCAAGTTTGAGCCATTTCTATGGTCTCTAAGGCTCTGTGTTCCACTCTCAAAAATGTCCATTATTGACAGTAACTCACCTGCTAAATATTGTGAAAGTTCTTTATCACGTTCTCAAGTTATACCGAAAAAACAAAATTATTTTTGCAATTTTGAAGCCCTCTACCAGGTAAACAAGACACTTGAGGCAAAAGTAAAAAGGCTCATCAACTTTTTTTCGAATCAAAGAATCTTCGTTCGAGGACACCCTGTATATATATATATATATATATATATATATATATATATATATATATATATATATATATATATATATGTATATATATATATGTATATATATATATATATATATATATATATATATATATATATGTATATATACGTAGAACTGGATTCTCGGGTATTGATCCGCGTTTTGTGGTTTCGGTCCTCAAAAGGACCAAAATATATATATATATATATATATATATATATATATATATATATATATATATATATATATATATATATATATATATATATATATATATATATATATATATATATATATATATATATATATATATATATGTATATATATATATTTATATATATATATTCTTTTGTTGATATTCTTGAACCATTTGTGATATTTGTATGTTTTCTTGGTATATTGGTTCGTATATATACTGATAATGAAATAAAAATTCTGTTTTGACGTTTCGACAATGTTTATTGCCTTCATCAAAATTGTTAATTGAATTAGTGTTTCCATGTAATTTAGAAAAGAATAGATGATTTCGATTAATGAAATGCGTCAGCAGCCGACTTGTGTTTTAAGATCCTATTAAAACTGCAGAAAACATTGGATCGGTTGTGTGTGAAAGAGTAATGTATGGCTAATTACAATTTGAAATAGATTGAATTTGATTAAATACAAGACATTCTAACATTGTACAATTATAAATATCTATGAATTATTGTATGAATTAGTTATTCTATGATAAGCATTTCAGATCTGTCATAATCAACTATTCAAGTTTAAGATAATTCTATGGAATTTTAACCTCAAAATTGTTACTCCATAGTGTCATAGTTAAATAATACTTCATTTCTTTTAGGTTGAATTTTAAATAGACAAATGGAAAGTGGCACTTCAAATTAATAAAATTTTGTTAAGTTTGAATTAGATTATTGCCTTCACAGTTGTTCATAGGGGAATAAAATTGTAATATAAAGGCCAAATGTGAGGGCTTCATCTACAAGTATTTTGTAATATAAAAGAGGTTAAGACCCCTAAATTTCATAAATGTGAAAACTCCACCTATATTCACAGGTGAATTAGTAATACGAAACAATCCAAAATATGGAGACTTCATCTACAGGTGTTTTGCCTGAATAATATAAAAAGTAAATTATCATAAATTTCCTGCTTGAACACCGTTTCTTATATTTTACTCCGTAATTATTCAGAATCTATTTCGTAGAACATAATTACATTAGTACCTATAGTGTGGCCTGTTTTTAAATTATTCAAGCATATAATTTTGAAGTTTAATTATTTATATCGTCTTACATAGGCTGCTCCAAGGGGTCCCGAGACTACAACATTCCGAGAGAGATAGTCGGGGCTGCTGCGAGCTCCGACGACATCGCAGCAGTCGCGCCAGAAAAACCTAAAAGGCGGTTAACCGAAGCTACTCCTCCCCACCGGTCGGTAAGTAGCTTCAGGTTCCTAAATCGTGTGCCCTAAGTATTCTAATTGAACCCAGAATGACTGCCTTTTGCATCCGGTCTATCAAGATCTGCGCCGAGTTCCTACAGGCCGGAATGATCTTCAAGTTTGAACGCAGCGAAGACCGAATTCCGCCCAAAACACCGATGATCAGAACCACTAATACGACCTTGTGGCCTGGGTATAGCGTGCGGAGCTCGAACAGGAGATCTTGATATTTTGTCCATTTTTCCTCCTCTTCCAAGACTATGTTCTTCTCTGCCGGAGCGGAGAATTCGATGACATACATAGTCTTGATTAGTTTATCGAGGAGGACAACGTCAGGCCTATTTGCTTGTATGGACCTGACGGTCGGAAACGGATAATTCCAGAAGATCTGGCATTTTTCGTTTCCGACAACGGACTCAATATCTCCTGGCATGTAAGGCAGCACCGGCTCTTGGTCTATTCCGTACGAGTGCCTTAGATGGTAATACAGCACCCGTAGGGCCGCATTATGGCGATGGGTGTACGCCGAGGCCGCTTTTGCCGGACATGCCGACAGAAGGTGGAAAAGCGTCTCAGGCGCCTTTCGACAGGCCCTGCAGCTGACATCAGGGACCTGCACACCCATCACATTGCGGCGATAGACCAAGGTGTTAATTACGCCATCTTGGCAAGCTGCGGTAAATCCCTCAGTCTCGGATGTAAGCCCGGCTGACCTTAGGTAGCCGAAGGTCAGCCTAGTTGACGAGCCGAGCGTTTCGATGTTTCGATAGAAAACACCGTGTATCGGCTTGTCAACATGCCGCCTGAGCGTAAGATCTTGCTCCGCGGCATTTATCTGGGCTTTCAGGCGAGAAGGTAGGAGCTCGAGGTTGCCCTCTAGTCGGCCTTCTCGACTGATCTGAAATTCGAGACCAAGTTCTTCCGCAGCTTTTTGTGCTGCCTCAACGATAAATGCCCCCACTCCGGCCAATTCGTGACTTTTAACAAGGCACAGGAGGGGGTCCGAGCTCCTAAGAACTTTACAAGCTATACTCAGAACCACACTTCGATGCAGACCCTCCAGACTGAGGAGTCCCCTACCTCCCCGATGACGTGGGAGATAAATGCGGGAAACGGACGATCTAGGATGCAAACTGTGATGGATATGCATCATTTTCCGGGTGTCTTTATCGAGTCTATGCAGCTCATCGACCGTCCATTTCACCACTCCAAAAGAGTGGAGCAGGACTGGAACGGCAAGCATATTTGTTGCAGACACCTTGTTCCCACTCGAAAGTTCGGAAGACCAAATCTTTCGAACAAGGTTTCTGTATTTGCCGCGGAGAGCCACCTTTACCTGGGAAGCGTCATAATTAGGACGCTGTTCAATTCCCAGGTATCGATAGGTCTCTCCAGCATCGAGGTGTTTGAAGATGCTTCCGTCGGCAAGCTGCATATTCTCGTACACTTCCGGAGATCGTCCTCTCCTCAAATGAAACACTGCGCATTTGTCCAATCCCAACTCCATGCCTACGGCTCGTGTATATTCCTGAACCACATTGAGAGATTGATGGAGGTTCTTCTCCCCAGAGGCATAAAGTTTCAAATCATCCACGTAAAATAAATGGGTGATCTGATGCCTCCGGTCGTTCGGTGGTCCAGAGTAATATCCATGAGTCCGTCTTAAAGCAATGGAGAGTGGCAGCAGTGAGATATTGAACAAGAGGGGACTCAAGGAGTCTCCTTGGAAAACTCCCCTCTTGAATGTTACCAACTCTGTCAAGACTCGTCGTGTGCCTGATGTGATGGCAAAACGGGTCTTCCAGAGTGGCAACAGATGTTCTATGCATCTCACTAGTGGGGTAGGTACCGCAAGGCATTGGAGCAAGTATAATAATAGCTCATGTGATGTTGAATCAAATGCCTTGCGGTAGTCAATCCAGGCCATGGAAAGGTTGCGCTTGTAAATTATAGAGTCCTGAGTGATAGATCTATCTATCACCAGGTTCTCCCGGCAACCCTCCATCCCTTTCTTTGCCCCACGCTGCTCGCTGATGTTATTAACTACCGGACCGATCGATTTCAACAACCTAGCATACAAGATACGTGTAAATAACTTGTAGCAGGTATTGAGACAAGTGATCGGTCGGTAGTTCTTGGGATCAGACAAGTCTCCACTCTTTGGAAGTAGCACAGTGTACCCCTCGACAGCCCAGCTTGGAATATGCCGCTCCTCTTTGACCCATGAGTCAAAGACTCTGGCCAGACGGCGGTGAGTGGAAGGAAATTTCTTCCACCACCATATGTTAATGCCGTCAGGGCCGGGAGCAGCATAGTTTTTGGTACCGACAAGAGCTTGTCGGACCTCATCCTCGCTGACTGCCTCGCACACTTCTCTCTCTATATATATATATATATATATATATATATATATATATATACATATATATATATATGTCGCGCTTTTTCCAAGTGGTTTCGCCTTTAGCCCTAATCCACTATAGATATGTTTGAATCATCCTTTTCTCACCCTGGGGTACTATTGGGTCTTTTTTTTGTTGCCTCTTTTTTGCTATTTTAAAATATTGTTTCCTTTTTTTGTTTCTTTTTTTTTTTTTTTTTTTTTTTCTAATTATATGGCTTTGGTCGTAACCTTTAGCCAACAGCCTCTGTCACGTACAGCAAGGGTACAATATCAATAATTAATTGGAATAAAAGAATTCGGAATATAGTAAGGGTGCCATTGCCAGCGTCATAAAACTTAGTTATTACAAATCATCCACCTAAAAAAACTCAAGGGATTATAGACAGGGATACTTTTCACGTTAAGGGGTCCCTCATAACGTCTTATTACACAAAACATAGGAAGACCATGGGTAATGTCCAGGTTTTTAACATAGGTTGAGAGGGAGGTTACACAAATACTAAATATCTAACCTAGCAGAAACAACAAATTTATACAGCAGTTGGTATAAGCTTATGTCTTGAGTGCTTAGCAAGTAGTTTATATTTAACGGGTAATTTAAGTTGTACGGCCTTAACTGTTCTATTAAGGTTGCAGTTTCCAATTGATGGAGCGGACAATTAAAAAACAAATGATGAAGGTCACCTACTTCGCCACATTCCCACAGATTTGTGGGAAGTATTTTAATATAATTTAAATTTGCAGGAGAGCGACCATGATTAAATTTCAATCAGACGATAGTGGTGTATATTTTTCTTGGCAATTGTAACGTTTTGTGATACCATGATTTTCTTGGAATTTCTGGATGAATCAAAAAATAGTTTGTAGGTTTTCGCAGATTTTGCTGTTTGTAAAGTAATATCCATGTTCTCCTAATCTCTGATTTGTAGTTGCAGATGAAATCACTGTGTGGTGTGACTTTATGTAGATAGTTTTCAGAATTGGTGGCTTGCTTTGCGTACAGATCAACCTTTTCATTTCCCTTTATTCCACAATGCGCTTTAACCCAAACAAAAATAATACTATAATTTTGTTCAAGTAATTCCATGTATTTCCGGACTATCATTAGAATAAGGGGTGAACTCTTACGGTTAACGTTTTTTAATGATTTCAATACGCTTTTGCTATCTAATAATATAATCGTTTCTTTAGCTACACAACGCTGACAATAGTTCAAAGCTTGTAATAGCGCCATAGCCTCAGCAGTGAATATGGAAGAAAATTTACATAGTCGAAAATTTATTGTATGATTATCATCGGGAATATAAATAGCGAGACCCACTGATTCAGGCATTTTTGAGCCATCTGTGTAGATTTTTTTTAAATTTTCGTAATGTTCCAATTCTTGGAGTAATATTTTATGGTTCAAGTTATCTATCTTAGAATAGCTAGGTAGAATGACAGGGATATCTAGCAATATTTGCTTGTAGGGTCCGCAAAAATAATTATAGCAGCTGTTATTAAATAAAAATTGTGATATGTCACCCATTGATTCAACAGCTTGTGCACAAGGAGGAGAATTTCGGTTTTTCCAATATGAACTTGTCAGGTTATCCGTACATAAATTTGTTATTCTAATACTCAGTTCTTCATCAAATGATGCTCGCAGTTTAATAACGAATTTATACGCAAGGAATTGTCTACGTAGAGTTCATGGTAATTCATTGCACTCAGCCTGTAAGGCACAAATTGGGGTGGAAATCATGGCTCCACAACATATACGTAAAGCTTTATTTTGTACACATTCCAATCTTTTCAGCATGGTATTGTTGCAAGATCCATAAAAAATACAGCCATAGTCGATAATAGAACGTATAGTGGTCCGATATAATAATAGAGCTGTACTTATATCTGCTCCCCAAGACAATTTTGTGACTAATCGTAAGATATTGAGTGCCTTGTTTCTTATTGCCTCTTTTGTAATTTTTAAATATTGGGTCTTTTTTTTTGTTATTACCCCTTTTTTATACTCATTCCTCCAAGGATGGCTAAATGATGATTCAAGACATACCTATTACAACAACAACAACAAGCTCAAAATAAATGAAAAACGTTTCAACATGTGCGTAATATCCTCTCATTGCTAATGAATCTGAAACAATTCTATATGTTGTAAAAAAGACATTTCTATATATACAGAATCAAAATATATTGAGTCTATCTACAGTTATGTTGAAATCCTTTTTACTACTTTATTCTTTTATACCCATATGGATAAGATGTATTTTCGTTAGGAAAGAAGCGCTTCAGAGATACAGGTTTGTACTCTTTCTTGGCATCGATGGAGATAACTTCGTGTTCTTTCGTGCGCAAAATTTGGCGGGAGGTTATATATACAGGCTCGGACTTTTCAAGTATCATTCTGACTATGGAATCGAAATTCACCACCTTAGATGCATAATAACTGAGGGATAAGTTTTTATATACTCTGCAGCTGCTGTAAACCATACCCTGTAGGCATAGTTTTTGGGGCCTCCCGAGGCAAAAGCCTCAATATATGAGCCGGGCCCATAGGATTCTAACTCATCTGTCATCTCTCCTATAAACGATCCTGTTAGTGGTTCTCACTCACCCTCTCTCGAAACGTAAATGATTGAGTCAGTATCAAGATACAAAACTCTTTTTTCCAGTTTTTCCAAATAACTGTACAATTTCAAGCGAGCTTGGGCTGTTACGAATGCCGCTATAACCACAGTTACTGTGGAAAGTGGTGAAAAAACCTCCTCTCGCTCTTCGTAATTTACTATGAGGGTCTCCTCATTAACAGGCACTACTGTGTTAACCACAAACGAAGGCGAAGTGAGCAGGTTGAATAACTCTGATGGCTGGTTGATAATTTTGGTTTTGGGCTGGTTTTCTCTCTGACCAAACTTACCTCAAAACGAATTTAGCATCAACTTAGCTGAACAGCATAGTTCTGGGTTATTTACAATGCTGGAAAACTCCAGTACCACATCTTCGCGTAGAAGGTACTCTTCGATGTAACGATCTTTTTCGGCCTGACTACAACAATCACCAGGCCAGCCCGAAGACTCCTGTTTTATTTTAATGAATTTATTCATCATGCCTGTGAATAAACCTGTAACATCTTCACCATACTGAGTGGTTTCATAGCTCCAAATTTCATGGACCTTTTGCATGATGTACCCCTTTCCTATTGCCTTTATAACTTCGTCTATTGTCCATGTACCAGTTAACGATCTTTCAGCCTTATTATGATTACAAGGTTGTTTGTTCATTTTCTCCCCGCACAGCTGACATAGAACGAACATCAGTTTGTCATTCATCTTCATTGGCAACACAGGCAGATAAAGATCTCTCGGCGGCAAAATTGTTCATTTTATTAGCCCTGATGTTTCATGTAAATCAAGCGTGCTACATTCTTCATCTACATACACCTTGGGGTGTCCTATAGGAAATTTCTCATATTTACACCCCCAGGGATATAGCGAGCAGACATCAAGATATTTTATCTTTTCGCCGGCACGGCATGTATAATACTCCACGTTGTTGCCCATCCGACCCCCAAAGAAGGCCTCTCTAGGGTTGAGGGACAGAACAGAGAGAAGGGGGTGGTTTTCCGTATACTCTCTAATATCATTATCGGATATAACATTTTTGCGGAACTCACCCTCCCACATCTGAATTACCTCATGTCCAAATGAGCGAATTCTGTCTGTTTTAGCAAGTGTGGATTCACAGCGGGTGTTGAACGTTTCTGAGGGATTATCACTCAAAGGCTCATCACGCTGTTCTTTGAAACATCGGGGGCAACAGTGGAAGTAGCACCCTTGAAACTCCAACACCTGATTGGTTTCCGGACACCACCCGTCAACTTTTACACCTGCAACGATAGCCTCGCGGTGTTTTGCAGCGTGTTGAATACCAATACATCTTTGCTTCTCCTCCCTCAACAGCGACTGTATTGCTATTTTGGATTGATTATCTTTCACACGATATCCGTCCTTTGGGATAATCCCAATAGTGTTTCGTTTTGAGGAAATTTCGTCGGAATACTTTATTACACGCGCTGGCTATAGTGCATGCTTCGGTGAATGGACAAACGTTAGTCTCCGTCAACATTTGTTGACGAAATTTCATGCAGGAACGGGCCAAAATCTGCACATCTGATATGCAGTAGGCCACGATCTCACTCTAAAAATTGAAAATATGATTTTCACTCTCCCGAGTAGCATGCCAGGCTATTGATTTCCCCCGGTCTTCAGGCTTCAGATTATCAGGGTCGTAAAAATTTAACGCGGGCATAGGTCCTTCATAATTTTGATTCTTCAAGCGATTGAACAAATGTAGAAAGTATCCCTTTTTCAGTTCAGTAAATCCGAAGGCCTTAGGTAATTTTGATAGAGCTATGGGGAAATAATTCAAAGAATCTAAAAATTTCACATTTCCCACTACCATTGAAATTAATTTAGTGCCACGCATAATTAACTCGGGTACTAAATTGGTTTTTTTCGAAACATAATTTAGAATAAACTGGTGGTCGAACCCTCCATCGTTATCGGCCATAACGACAACTTTTTTGAAAATTTTCCTCTGGTTTAATATATATTCCATTAGCTGCTCTATGGGGTTCTTTTGGAGTACTTGCAGACGAACAGAGCATCTCGAATAAATTCGAATGTCATCCCCCATATCTATACATACATCGCAGCATTGTCTAAAGACACATAGATTTGGCTCGTGCAATAGATCACCATCAGGTAAAACTTTTTCCTGGCGTGTCTCTAGATCGTAAAATAGGAATAGCAGATCGTCACACTTAGGCTTGCCGGTGTCAGGCTGAATGAAACATAAATGTTCAGAGGGTACATATTTGTTACAGATTTTACAGAAAATCTCTCCGCAGAAATGCTCACGATCACCCCTGATTGTTTTCAGGCATAATGGACACTCTCGCAAACAGTGTATTTGTCTGCAGACCCCCGATTTTTGTGCTTTTTGAAACATGTGGGGCCCTTGAAGACCCGTAAACAGTCCGTACATTTCTGCTTCTCTGTCTGAGGACAGGCTGGGTTCTGCTGGCACCCTGAGCATGTGCCACCACATCTATGTTTACTCTTATGTTCATAGGGCATGTGACACTCTTCACAGAAATATTTGCAGCAAAAGGCAGCTGTGAGGGACGTAATAACTTTGTAATGCCCATCGTTGAAAAGCAAATTCAATGAGGGACCACACCCGTCACCTTCGAAAACGACGTCACGGCCTTTTGTGCCATACTGCTACACGACAATTTTATAGGCTGAGAGGTGAGCTTGGTACTGTTGCAATTCCGGCATTCCACAGCCCTCTTCAGGTATATACACGCCAGCAGCCGAAATTATCTCGAGGGCATATTGCCTCTGCAGCATACCTTTGGCCCGCCTCACCTCCTTTCACTCTGGATCTTTTTCCGCATAAGCGATAGCTACAGCTAGGGCTCGAGGTAGGCAGAGATTATCTTCATTATTTATGGAGATAATACCTCTGCGCTGGGCACATTCTTCGTCGAATGTATTGTAGTTAGCTCCCCGGCCTTTACCTACAGCCATTCTTATTGATGTTACGCCTAAATAAAAGATCTCAGTATTAAGCCCACAAGGATTAGACTGATAAATGGAAGAAATCCTGGCCCATATTTCGTCTACTGTAACTTCGCTAGCCGCCTTGAAATCAACTCATCCTGGGCCACGAGCGAAATCTTTCGAACATAATGTGAAACCCACCTGATCGGTAGGTCTCTAACCTTCTGTTCTTCGCTGAATAATACTCGTCAGGGCATCTTTTATCCAGCTCACAGGTTCTCCAGATTGAGGTAACTCACGAATTTTAAATTCAAGGGTACGCCCTTGTAATCCGAAGCGCTTTATTTTCCTCACACTATCTATAATTATTTAAAACTTCTCCATTGCGGTTGAAAGTGTTATCAAAAACAGCTGAAGCACTCGAATATATATATATGATTGGAATTAGTTGTGAAAACAACTGAAATTCAAAATGATAATTGAAGCGCTCAAATATATATATATATGATAGGAATGTCTAATTACTTTAGTTGTAAAAACAACTGATAATAGAATCAAAATTATACAGAGCAAGATAAGAGAAAGGATACTCACATACAAGCACGTCTGCACAGTTGAGGTGTTACCATGATAATGAGTGAGGAAGCGACACATGCCCCTGTTTATACGTGACAACGCCCGGAAGGGAGATGATCTGATTGGTTACCTCCAAGGTTATCATCTCGCAACATACGATCGGGTAGATGATTTGATTTGTTACCTCCAAGGTCAATAGTTTTCATGTCGAGACATGAAATAGATAAGAGCGGTACAAAGTGCAGTAACTGAATTAGATAAGAGTAATTTTCATTTCAAATCAGCATTCTAATGAATTATATTTTATTTTCAGTTACCGCGGCCGGACAGCTAAAATCAGGTAACTTACATTTTATTATATGTATTAGGATTACGATCTGTGTTCATCACCCGTGTAATATACATATTTAGGGTTCTGATATTCGACCTAGAACACACGAATTCCTGGCTCAAGATCCCCTTTTGTTTAAGATATACAATCTTTGATGTAGATCTCTATGATATTCAGAAGTTCCACCTTCAGATATGACCCTAGCTTATCAAGGGAGGAATTCATGAATCTATATGAATCTATGAACCTCAACTGAATGGGGGTATCATCAACATGCATCGTAAAACTCTGTTATCGGAGGCAAAGCGATTCTACCTTGCCATTTGCGGGGCTATTAGACGCTCATTTTCGATTCGAGAGTTACCGCTATGAATTTATAAGCGACATATATTGGGCATTTGAAAAGTTTCAAATTTCAATCAAATTAGAAACTGAATGATTAACATATTTATTTCTCTCAATTTATTCCAATGCAGTTCCACAACAGTTAAGTAGATAGCTACATAAATTTTGTTTCTAGATCTAAAGCGCTATTCAGAATATATGAAGAGCCTGAATTTATTACTTCATGTTTGTTGATATTCACTCCCAAACTGATGACCTCCCTAAGAAAAGAATATTTATTAGGAAATAATTTATGAAAAAGTACTTGATAGAAGCATAATTTTTTTGTTTCTAGACTTTTGGTCTCGAAACCACTCCTGTTATGTATCAAAACAAGAATTTTTGAATATTTTTCGTTGATTAAAAATGTATTCCACAGCCTTCTTCAGGTATAATCACACCTGCTTCCGAAATTAATTTGAGGGTTTGCTGCCTATGCATTTTTTTCCACGGCCGGTCTGTTGTGCTACCTCACGAGTTAGACAGCCCCATGAATTTTTGTTGGACGATTTGGCTATATTAACCATTACTATCAGTATTATTCACTTCTTCTTCGAGGTAAATAATAGAGAATTTATTGTTATATCGCAGAGCTTGTGCGCGCACACCTAAAATAGACATATTTTATTAAGGGTCTATTGTGCGGCCCTTACGAATTAGATAGCTGCATAAATTTTTTGTTTCTAGATCTGGAGAGATGTTATGATTTCCAAAGCATGCGGATCCCTTGAAATTCCGTAAACAGTCTGAACATTTCTGTTTCTTTGCCTCAGGACAGGATGGGGCCTGCCGGCACCCCGAGCATATACCACCGTCTTTGCTTTTAGTATTGTAAGAAATGTGACACTCCTCACAGAAATATTCCTTTTTCTTTTGATATTCAGTAGTTCCGAATTATTTCCGCAGTTTCGAATTCTTCATATTCGGCGTTTCTCAGTTCTTGCAGTTTCCTAGTGTGTGAAAATCCTGAATTCATAGTTTCATGCTTATTGATATTCATTTTTAAACTAATCATGCTGGGGAGGATTGAGGCACCCAGGGTATGACAGCTGTTCAGGTTTATATTGCATCCTTCATGTGTCGGCAACCAGGTCGTAATGCCTCACAAAGCTGCCCCTACGAACCAATATTTGTAATTTAGATTACAATTTTGATGGGCTAATCCTCGATATTTGCTCGTGAGATGACAATGATCTCTTACACGTACAGCGCTGAGCTCGTGCTCTTACGAATAGAAAGCCGCATACATTTTGTTTCTAGGCCTGAAGTGCTATTGAATGGGGTGTGTCATTGACATGTTGCATCTTCAATTATGAATTTGGCATCATAATTGCTAAGATTATGGAAAACTATCGGAATAACATGCGCGTCCTTATAGTTAAATTTTAAGCTGATATTCGGAATATATGAAGATCTTCAATTGTTCGTTTTGTATTTGTTTATTTATGAACTTATCACACCTCTCTGGGGTAATGGCCGTCTTTCTCAGATATTGATCTTTTCAGTTACTCCTTCTCTACCTTAGGTAACGTTCAAGGAAGTGCTACCTGCTGCCCTCCTCCGAGGAAGCTTATGATTATCCTTCTTTGGCAGCCCTATAGTCATCAGTGATTCTTTTTTCATACCATCAAATGATATTCTCAGTGGCGAACAGACTGAGTTGTTTTTCACACATTTCGCGACATTCAGAAGTTCCACTCCTCTTGTTGGGTATGGGGGGTGATTAATGTAGTGGGCTAGTGACTGACTATCTATTGGCTATTTTTTTTTTGTTTACAGTGGTTCCATACAGGATACTTTTTTTGTTTTCAGCAGTTCCACACCTTGTATGCATAGTTTTTGGGTCCTCTTCTACAGAACAACCATCCCCAAACGCCTGAATCATATATCTATAATGGAAGTCATAGGTGGTTGTCTTCGAGTGATATTGTGTACTACCCTCAGCTAAACGTCTCGCTCATTAGTGTTGACTTCCTGGTTGGGCCTCAGGGGAACGATAGCTGCCTGATAGGCCATGATCTCCTGTTGAAAATTAAAAATATAATTCCCATTCACCTGCGTGGCATGCCATTTCATTAATTTTTCGCGATCTTCAGGCTTTAAACTATCTGGATCGTAAAAACTCAATGCGGGGTATAGGCCCTACATGCTTTGCTGAGAGGGTGATCCTTCGTGTATGCTTTAATTATCTCATTAGATAGATGCAGAAGTCACACACCCAGTCTGACTTCCACCAAACGAATCGTTCATTATTGTGATGACTTGATGAGTGGGTCCTATCTTCTTTTCAGGATCCCTGTCCTGCATCACTGTGATGGCTTGTGGGAATGATGGCTGTTCTCGAGCTCTGGTCTGTCAATATCTGTTCGGCTTTAGCGAATTGAAATTCTCCGCAGAATACTGCATTTACTTTAACTGACTCATCTTTTCTTGAGGGTTTTCTGAATTCTTCTCTTGAAAAGAGCTTTACAATCTATCAGATGCGTTGGGTCCTTGTGTTCCAAATCGGATCTCTGGGCTATAGCAGCCTGCTAGGGTCTGTCCTATACCTTGCGACTCGTTTCCAATTTTGTCAATTTCTGTTCTGCTTTATCGAGTTGAAATTTTCCGCAGAATACTGCATTAACCTTAACTGCCTCATCCTTCTTGAGAGCATTCTTAATACGATGCTTGAAGAGGGCCTTACAGTCTATCAGTTGCTTTGGGTCCTTGTGTTTCAAATCGGATCTCTGGGCTATAGCAGCCTGCTAGGGTCTGTCCTATACCTTGCGGTTCGTTCCTAATTTTTGTCGGATGATTTGCTGAGAGCGTGATTCTCCATGAAGTCTAGTGTTGGTTCTAAACTATCCAAACTGTAATGTTCATTATGGGCAATCTTCTCGGGTGTGATAGCTGCTTGTTTCCATTATTTCCAAGCTCATCACTCTTGTTTTTCAACACACACGCCCTAACCCGCTAACATGTTATTTGGGGGTTACCTATATTTTCTTGCCTTTTTTGAAATAACCTATGATATTTTAGTAGGTTACCTATCTTTTCGCAGGCCTTTTGTTACAGAAATGCTATTTCGAATATTCAATACCGAATTTGATATTTATATTATACGTGTTTGGATGTGGATCTGATTCTTTATAATCGAAAGAGACTAAGATACATATCGATCGAAGAACAAACAACCTCTCCATCACTGCTACAACGACAGCCAGATGCCTCTCATGCCATCAGTCTGTGACAAGAAGCCTCTAACGCTTCCAAAAATCTCATCGGGCCAAGAAGTCTCTGACACTTCTAGAAGTCTCTAATACTTCTACCTCGTCAACATATCTATCGTTCATGTTGTTAAATCAAGAAGTCTCCAAGAAGTCTCTAACACTTCTACCCCGCCAACACTTCTATCAACCAGACTGACAAATTTCGCTACATTCCGATCATAAAAAGCCTCTCACGCTTCTCCAGAACACGCCTGCAGTCTACATCAGAAGCCTCTAACGCTCGCAGCAACTACTACCAGAAAGTCTCTCTACAGAAAATGTGTCTATCTCTTGATCGATTTATACATAATATAATGTAGGTTACTGAGATTTTTCTCATGTTTTTCTTACTTTTAGAGTTGGGGTATAACAACAGGCTGGAACTTCTGAATATCAAAAAGGGGGCTCTCATCAGGCAGCTACACCACTCCGTCCGTGGCAGAGCCCCCTACCCCGCTCCAGGGGGACTCCGGCAGCTATCATTCCCCGGAGCCCTCACCCACCCCGGTCCGGGGGCTGCATCCAATCAGGCAGCTATCAATCCTTGAAGCCCCTGGACCACCCCAGCCTACCTCGAAGGGGCTCTCATCAGGCAGCTGTTCACCCCGTCCGTAAGAGAGTCCCTTACCCCGCTCCAGGGAGGCAGCTTTTATCCCCTGGAGCCCCCATCACCGATCCAGGGGACTGTCCGCAAGACATCACAATAATGAACGAGTCGTCTGGTAAAGGACAATCCCCTGGATCAGCCCATCAGGATTGTAATCTAAATTATAAATATCTTTTCTGCCCTAGAAACAAAAACTTATGCAGCTATCTAATCTTTAATAATAAATAAATATAAATATACTTTTGTTTTATTACTTGTTTGCTCATATATTCCTCGGAAAAAGTGATTCAGGTTATTATGCTATCTTTTCAATTATTCATTCAATTATTATAGTATGTAGTAGTGGTTATCAGGCAGTTTGAGGGAACCATTCTCTTTTATCTCGAGTGTTGAAGCATACAGCCAATGAAGTTGTCACATTCAGAACAATGGCTATGAAAATAATAAATAACCTACCAAATCGTTGAACATTCTTCATGTAGGTTGTCAATCTCAAACTTTGAGGCAATCTTTGAAGAATCTCAAATAAATGAGTCTACAGGTAATAATAATCAAACATAATCTTTCAGCCTCGCCCGACATACAGATAATTCCTCGTAGGCACGCTTATCTCTCAAATAAATGAGTCTACAGGTAATAATAATCAAACATATTCATTTAGCGCCGCCTGACATACAGATAATTTCTCGTGGGCACTCTTATCTCTCAAAATGATAACAATGTTGCATACAAAATAGATTTAGGCAATAAGCCGATACATGGGAAATATCGATATTCTCAAATAAAAGGAACAGGTAATAATAGTGGGGGGTTGGGGTAATTTCTCGCTCTTCTACAGCTGATGATATTCAACCTCACACCCTGATATCAATAATATAAAGATTCTCGACCCAGTATGAATTATATATAAAAATTCTCGGGAAATAGTTCACATTAACACTCTGTTTTAAAATTTTTTGGCTTTACGTACGTTTCGGTCTCACGACCAAATCGCACCAATTTCAATCAAAATGCCCACGTCGCCGAAACGAAAGGAACACGATTAAACGAAATTATAATCCTCAATGCTATAGTAAAATTATCAAGAATCCACTGCAGAGAAGAATTCTTAACGAAAGCGTACACATGTCAACACAGTAAGTGATCGACTGAGACGAGGCAAATATAATTTGAGTTTTAGTATACAACTTTCAAACCAGATGTTAAAATTTATGAGCTGAACGAAAAGGTTCTTTCGTGACAGGAGGTATACTAGACATTTTACCTAATATGTACTATTACATTATAACGAGGCATGTAGGAATTTGCAAGAGAAATTGAAATTAGTGGATCAAATTTGTATAGATATGACTTAGATTTTGAGTGTCTGTCCTATGATTTACAGGCTTAGAGTCACGTTCATCATCTCCAAAATAGATCTTTTATAATAATTGGTTTCCTTAGTTAGAATATTAACATTATTGTAATCGAATTGATGGTTATAATCAAAGCAGTGTTTAGCAAGAGCGGTGGAATTTTCTAAGTTTTTGTTTTCTGTGCTATACCTATGGCCGTACATTCTTTTTTGTAAATATTGTTTAGAGATTCCAGTATAAGTTCCATCGCAATCTAAACAATTTAATTTGTATACTGTGTGGGTTTGTTTATCTTTAGGTATTAAAGGCTTTAGATTTGAGAAATACTTTCCAACACAGTTAGTAGGTTTATGCGCGACATTTATAACGTACTTTTTTAAACAATTCCTAATTTTCTCTGAGGTCTCCGGAATGTATGGTGAAGTTATATAATTGTCTGTAATACCTTTTATGTTATTTTTAATGATCGGATTGAATTCCAGTGTATTACGAACAATTTTTAAATTCTTGGGACGGTCCTCTGCGTGGGACAATTTTATCGCGCGGTCTGTAAGGCATAATGAACTATTCAAGTTTAAGATAATTCTATGGAATTTAATCTCAAAATTGTTACTCTATATTGTCATAGTTAAATAATACTTCATAACAACAATACAAAAATTTTAAATATTGAAACAAACGACAACAAACGTTTGATATTAGAATCTATTCAAATTAAAAAGAACAATTGTGTAAATGACAAAATAGATTCCAATCTTTCGAAACTGTACAATAATCTAATTCAAACTTAACAAAATTTTATTAATTTGAAGTGCCACTTTCCATTTGTCTATTTAAAATTCAACCTAAAAAAGATGAAGTATTATTTAACTATGACACTATAGAGTAACAATTTTGAGGTTAAATTCCATAGAATTATCTTAAACTTGAATAGTTGATTATAATAGATCTGAAATGCTTATCATAGAATAACTAATTCATACAATAATTCATAGATATTTATAATTGCACAATCTTGGAATGTCTTGTATTTAATCAAATTCAATCTATTTCAAATTGTAGTTAGCCATACATTACTCTTTAACACACAACCGATCCAATGTTTTCTGCAGTTTTAATTGGATCTTAAAACACAAGTCGGCTGCAGACGCATTTCATCAATCGAAATCATCTATTCTTTTCTAAATTACATGGAAACACTAATTCAATTAACAGTTTTGATAAAAAACGTCAAACAGAATTTTCATTTCATTATCAGTATATATACGAACCAATATACCAAGAAAACATACAAATATATATATATATATATATATATATATATATATATATATATATATATATATATATATATATATATATATATATATATATATATATATATATCTTCTTTACCGTTATATTTAATTATTTAAATTGTTTTTCTTAGGCGTAGCGGCTAATTAATACACATAGATTATAAGACCATCTTTACTAGTTTCAGGACTTAGATCCCATCATCAGAAGAAATTCTCTCTACAAAAATATATATTGTTCAATATGACTAGTGTTTACATTTAGGTTATTACTTATGTGTAGGGTTGGTCCGTAATTGTTTGTATGTGTTTGTATCATTTAAGAGATTGGTAATCTTTTCATCATATGTATCCTTATCCATAATTACG
Source organism: Endomychus coccineus (assembly GCA_958510875.1). Classification (NCBI taxonomy): domain Eukaryota; kingdom Metazoa; phylum Arthropoda; class Insecta; order Coleoptera; family Endomychidae; genus Endomychus; species Endomychus coccineus. The sequence goes on along the minus strand of OY294069.1, from coordinate 77,913,015 downwards.
GTTTCATTGCTTTCATCAGGTTTGAGAACTATTATTTGAGTTTTGATAAAATGTTTCGTTGTATTGATATTTTTTTCCAGTTCTTTTTCTGTTAATGTTCTACGGGTTGAGTTTTTTTTTAATTGTGTATTATATTTGTTACTTTTGATCTTATTCAGTTTTGGTTTTCCGATGTGAGTTTATATATTCCCGATTCTATTTGTGCAATTATATTTCCCAGAGGTATGTCTTTCTTGTTGTAATTATATACATAATTATAACCTAAAAATTACAATTACAATTTGAACAGATTTCAGTTCACAACGTTAAACTTATTAATAAATTACCTTAAATTAAAAAAAAACTACAGCCAACAAAACCGTAATCATTTAAACAATCAAAACCAGTGGCGGCTCCCCGAAGAAGGCTAAGGACGCTCAGCCTCCTCACCAATTTGTCTTAATGAACATTCTCCATTTTATTTCCCGTTTCTGTGATAATTCTTTAAATTTTACAATTAATTCCCCGTTCTCAGTAGTTATTTTTGATCTGGCAAGAGGGGCCAGAGGCTAGATTCTCTATATATCTCAAACGTTAAATACGTGTGGTCAACACAGTTGCCGTTTTCCAAGCAGTTCAATTGCCAGATAGGGTAAAAGAGCGAATACGGCAACACCCTATGTAGGCTAGCTTCTCGTAGGGAATCGTCGGTCGAATGGAATACCATTACTTGCTACCGCCCTTACGCTAGAAGAATGCGACACGTGTCGTGTTCCGTTAGTTCTTGTTTTTGTACCGCGAGGCGAAGTAAGGTTAAGTAGTTAAGCTATAATTTATCTAATCGGTGAACGTTAAAATGATGAGTGACTCAGTTGCTGGGTTCTTAGAAAATCCATTTAGTGGATTGACGTATGATAGAAAAGCCTTTACCGGATTTGAAAGGATTAGTGGTGACGATGACAGGTATGTTTCAAAATCGAAATACACAATAAATTATATTGCTTGCTATTTACAACTTCATGTTGGGGGCACTCGGGTTATGATGATTTGAAAAATTTAGCTCGTGGTATAGACAGACATGGAAAATCGCAGGAACATATTTCATCGAGTATTAAGTTTAAATTAACCGGTAAACAGAATATTGTTAAAGGAGGAAAACATATAATTTGGTAGACAAGAAACTACATTATGAACAACTTTTTTTATGAAATTTTAGATACTATTGAAGGTCAAATTGAGATTCGATTTTACGATTTACATGATTGAAGTTTTTCGACTCGACGAATAGAAGATTTCTCGAATCTTTTTTAAAAGAGTTTCCCAATACATCGGATAAAGATATTTTAGGCCAGTACGACATTCACGCAGATATGATAAAATATATGATAGACAATGATTTGCAACAAGTTTTACCCCAGTTTTATAAACTACTTTGTTTGACAGTCACCATTCCTGTCACGTCGGCATCGGTGGAGAGATCATTTTCTACTCTCAAACGAATTAAAACTTACATGCGAAATACAATGGGCCAAAATCTTTTATACAATGTTTGTTTGATATCTATTGAAAAAGATTTAGTAAAAGACTTAAAACAAAATGATACATTTTATGATAATATTATTGATCATTTTTCGCAAACTAAAGACCGTAGAATTCCGTTAATATATAAAAAAAAGTTGATAAAAATAATAAAAATAAACAAAATATGAAAAATTTCAAAGAAAAATAAAAAATATCAAAAATCCAAAGAAAAAAAAATCAACAAAAAAATGTTTTGACAAGATAAACTCTACACCTCCACGTTGGTTCTTGCTTGGCAACAATTAATTTTGTCACTGAAGTAGCTGGTACGGTCGCTGTGCAAAGGTTACATTTATTGACTGAATAGAGTATATTTTTACAAGAACGTTTTATGTCCAGCCTCCTCTCTTAAAAAGTTCACGAGCCGCCACTGATCAAAACAACATGTGGGTAGAAAATTTGTCCAACACAGTTATACCTGAAGAAGTTTAACACATTTTGAGTTCAAGTTAACTCATGCATATAATTACAACAAGAAAGACATACCTGTGAAAAATATAATTGCACAAATAGAATCGGGAATATATAAACTCCCATCGGAAAACCAAAACGAAATAAGATCAAAAGTAACAAATATAACACACAATTTTTAAGAAAATTCAACCCGTAGAACATTAACAGAAAAAGAACTGGAAAAAATATCAATACAACGAAACATTTTATCAAAAATTATCCACAAATAATAGTCCTCAAACCTGATAAAAGCAATAAAACAGTAATTATGGATAAGGATACATATGATGAAAAAATGACCAATCTCTTTAATGATACAAACACATACAAAAAATTACGGACCACCCCTACACATATCATTCAAACGAAGAACAATAAATTAATAAAAGAATGGGAAACAAATAATATATTACCTAAAAACCTATGTAATAAACTGAAGATACATAATTCACAACCACCAAAAATCTATGGACTACCTAAGCTACATAAAGATAGTATTCCATTGAGACCTATTGTTCCATGTGCTCAAAGCCCGCTATATAATTTATCGAAATATCTTGCGGACGCAATATCACCTATTTACGGCAAATCTGACTATCACATTGAAGATTCATGGGATTTCAAAGAGTTTATTAATAGTGTTGAAATTACCAGCAACCAAAAATTTGTTAGTTTGGACGTCATATCCTTATAATCAGTAAGAGAGGACACATGGTACACATTGTTGTATAAAGTGTATTCATCTAATCTATGGAATAATTTTAATCGCCCCCATTTATGTCGTCGAATCGCAAATAAGGTGGCATCGATAATAATGAAAACACAATGTTTTTTACATTTATTTATTTTTCACTAAATTAAAAATACGTTTCATCTTTAAATTATTATATATGTATAATACAAATTCCAATTCAGCAATCTATAGTTTGGACAGCACGCGGGGTAAGTTGCCTCTTAATAGATCTTCCTTTCTAATATTAATTTGCTTTATCAAAAGACTATTGTCGACAGACAATGTATAATTTGTTGTCTATCACTTAGTAGTTGTTGTGAGTTGGAAGTGGAAAGAGTGTCACAAAGTGCAGTCATCAAATCTCGATCATTGGTATGTCCAAACCCGAAATTAATTATTGAAAAACATATATAGCAGCACACAAACATTTTATTACAACAATAGCAAAAAGGTACAAGAAATATCTATTCAAATCACGCATATAACTATGGCTACATAAATCAAAACGATGGTCTAGTTATTTATACTCGAGACTCGCTCAACCACAAATATAAAGTTATAAACATAGATGAATGCAAAATAGTACAAACAGAAATATATATGAACAAAAAATCATTCTTGATTACATCGTTATACAGACCACCGTCAACATCAAAAATAAACTTCCTGTATGGTCTTAGGAACTATATGAACGTATATGGAACAGGGAATTTCGATTATAACCTCTTTGTTGGAGACTTTAACATAAATATAAGAATCGACAATGAAATAACCAACGAATACCTTGACCTAATGGGAGAGTTTGATTTTATATCTATGATTAACTCATATACAAGAATATGTAACAATTCAAAATCTTGCATAGACCATATATTCCTGAAAACAAAACAAAACATTGAAGAATGCATTCCTATAGTTGTTAAGACGTACATAACTGATCATTTCCCAATAATACTGAAAATCCCCTTTAAGAAAAACTCCTCAGAAAGACCCGGTTCTCTTGATATATTTAAAAAATACACAGATAGTGCAAAACTATGTGAAAAAATTAAAAAAACTAGCTGGACACCTATATACGAAGCCCAAAACGTGAATGTAGGAGTTGATTACTTTGTGAATCAACTGAATGAAGCAATAGAAGAAAGTAGTACCACAAAAAAAATTTGTCACAAAGAAAAAAAAAGACAAATGTGGATTTCTAGTGCATTAATTAAAAGTATAAGAGAAAAAGAAAGACTCTATACACTTTCACAAAAGGATCAGCAAAATGAAGCTTTGAAATCCAAATTTATCAGCTACAGAAACGAACTAAGAGTCCTACTCAGAACAGCGAAAAAACAGTACTACAGTAACAAAGTTGTGCAATGTGAGGGTAACTCGAAACAACTATGGAACGTTATAAATGAAATGAGTAATAATGAAAAGAAACAAACTATAATTAACGAGATAAAACTGGAAGAAAATACGGTAGTAACGGACCCCGTCATTATGAGTAATGAATTCAATAAATATTATGGAAATGTAGGGGGGAATCTCGCTAACAAAATCACAAAACCCTCGACGCACCCACTACGGCATATCAATCAAAATACAATGTTCATGGAACCAACAAATAAACATGAAGTAGAGACCATCATAAAAACATTAAAAAACAATAAAACACCTGGGCGAGATGGATTGACGGCCGAAACCCTGAAATGTATCTCTTGCTACATCTCTGAACCGCTTGCTTTCCTGATCAATAAAACCATCTCAATGGGAGAATGGCCCAAAAGCCTCAAAGAAACCATAATAAAGCCCCTGTTCAAAAACGGAGATAAGACTAAAATGGTGAACTACAGACCCGTATCAATAATATCAAATATAGCAAAGATTTTCGAAAAAATTATCAAGCAGAGGTTGGAGAAATATGTGATTGATAAAAAAATTATATCAAATAGACAGTTTGGATTTCAACCAAACAAATCCACTGAAGATGCGATTTCTCTGCTCGTTTCAAACATTTATGAGGCTTTAGATAGGAGTAAACCAACTCTGTGCGTTTTTTTAGACTTAGCAAAGGCCTTTGATACGGTAAGTCACCTACAATTATTAGAGGCCTTGGAGGATATTGGGTTAAGAGGCAATGTGCTTAATTTGATGGAAAGTTACATATCTAACAGGCAACAATACGTCAAAATAAAAAACTGTATCAGTGACGCTTTTGAAGTTAAGTTTGGTGTTCCACAAGGAACCGTACTGGGGCCGATATTATTCACTATTTATATAAATAATCTCCTTGAATTGAATAGCCGTGGAATAATAATTAGTTTCGCAGACGATACAGCCATTATATATCAAGCTGATAGCTGGAAAGAACTCGGAGAACTAGCCGAAAACGACATGAAAACTATCAAAGACTGGATGGATTATAATTTATTGACAATTAATTTCGAAAAAACTAAATATATCACATTCACATGCATAAATAGGAACTTACCAAATTATGAAACTTCGAAAATAGACGATAACTATGTGATTAAAAGGACCGATCATATCAAATATTTAGGAATAACTATAGATAAACACTTGAGATGGGATAAACATATAGAAAACATCAGCAAAAATCTCAGATGTTTAATCTATAAATTTAAACTTCTGAGAACCATTCTAGACACTACCAAACTCAAAATGGTCTATCATGCATTAGTAGGTTCCCGATTGAACTATGGTATCATAGGGTGGGGAGGAGCAATGAATACACACCTAAAAAAAATTAGTATAATACAAAAGAAAATCTTGAAAATAATCCTAATAAAACCTCATACCTATCCGTCCGATAATCTTTATATAGAAGCACAGATCTTTGACATAAAACAATTATTTTATCGTTCCATTGTAGTATATCAATTCAAAAACAAATCAAATCTACAACCACTCACACATCAATATAATACGAGGAAACACAATACTTGCTAAAAAACTCCATTTTCAACAAAAACAATCGGCCAACGCAACTTTACTTATTTAGCACCGAGAATGTATCAGATCCTACCCAACAATCTTACAGAACTCTATAATCTACGCCACTTCAAGAAAAAATTGAATGAATTCATTAGAGAATACCCGAGAAATGAACTCATCAAAATAATAGATATGCAAACTAAGTGCTCGTGATTGATGAATTATTACATTCTTATCTTGTATTGTATGACATTTGTCAATACACCTTCCATTCATACACGTTTTCTTTATGCATTAAAATTATACTTACTCTATCCATATATGAAGATTTATTTATTTGCTCATTTATGTATTTTATTCATATACCTAGATAAACTAAATAAATCTTAACAACTCACGCACAGGCAATTTGCCTTAGTGAGTTTTTGTGGTTTATTGAAGCTATACTCTTGATCTGTATTAAATTTAAAATTTATTAAAATTATTATTATTATTATTAATTAATAATTAAGTAATTAATTAATACACATTGTATACTTGATCTGGAATTTTTGATAAATAAATATTATTATTATTAAATATTATTATATATAAAATGTAAACAACACATTACAATGCATTGAAACTGAAGTCGTAACCCAGCTGAGAGATAAAAAAATTCGTATAAATAAAAATCACTCCTAAAGCTATCCATAGACGTCGAGATATGGAATCAATATCGATGAATGCGATCAATGACCTGAAAGAAGAAATACTAAAGAACAGAAGGGAAATTAAATCTGCGATTGGAGCCACCGAGGCAAGACTTTTAATGAAAGTAGAGAACTGAAACAAAAAGTACATTACCTTGAAGAAGAAAATCAAACACTTAAAAATAAAGTAGAGACTTTAGAAAGATACTCAAAAAAAAATAATATTATAATTTTCGGCCTAGAAAACAAAGAGAACACACCCAATTACATAAGTGAAAAACTCAATACACTACTGGAAGCTGATGTTAGAATATCTGATTTCAACAACATATACAATCTCAATAACACAGAAAAACCTCCTGTGAAAGTCGAATTCCTTTCGTATTTGAAGAAAATCGAGATTCTGAAGCAGTGCAAAAAACTGAAAGGTACGGGTATTGGTATCTCACATGATCTTACATTTGAACAAAGGCGTGAAAATAAAATTCTGAAAACGTTCTTGGACAAAGCCAGAGAAGACCCTACCGAGCGATCTTACATAAAGGGAAATAAACTGTACGTCAATGATAGAGTATATACAGTAAAAGAATTAGAGGAATTAAATCAAGCAGAGGAACGCAACGCAAACAGTGCCCCTTCAACCCCCAATATACGAAATCTTGAAACGGAATTCGAGTCCACAGAAGCAGCCGTCCCCATATCACAAAAAGATCCCAAAGAAGAGGAAAACAAAAAAACTATTATTGATACCAACACACCCAAAAACATCGATATCAAAAAGATTATCAAACCGAAAGAAAGGACACGAAGCCAACGCTCAAACAAGTAGACATAAGTCACACACCTAATGCTCCTCTAGCTTATATATGCTTTTGATTTCTATAAATTAGTATAAAACCATTTTAACCATTTTGTTATCGTTTCTGCATGTATTGATCCTTACGTTGATGCTCTCAGTTTTGCTAGTTCATTTGGTAATTATTTACTTTTTCTTCCATATTACCTGTCAATCTAAAATAAGGACGCTTATATTAGAGACTCTGAGGGTAATATCATCAATCAATTCATTAATTTTTTTTTATATCGTTATTGATGTCCGTTATCTTAATCCAATTACTGTACTCATTTTAGAGAAATATTATATATTTCATTAAGCTCTACATATATTCCTAAATCATCTGCCAGAAAAAAAAAAAATTTAACATAACGTGATGGACCCTTACATTAGAGATTACGAAATTAAGGAGATCAAAACTGAAATATTGTCTAACTGTAATGAATGTGATCAAATCTTGAATATTAATAATAAATATAAAAACTTCAAACTCTTGAACAGTAATATTCGTAGTCTCAAAAAAAATTTAGATGAATTCAAATGTTATCTCTTACAGTTCAACCATGCCCCGGATTGTATTGTTCTAACTGAAACTTGGCAACTACAGAATTATGATTCATATAAACTTGAAGGTTATGATCTCCTATACAATGAAGGAAAATTCAATCAGAATGATGGAGTGGTAATTTACATAAAATCTGAACTGAATTTTTCACATGAAATAATCGAATTTCCCAATAATAGTAGAATAATAGTCCTTGATTTGGATTTCCATAATACAACAATAAAAGTAATTGCAGCATATAGATCTCCAGCATCTAACGAACTTGATTTTATAGATTATACCAGGAGGTTTATTGATGAGAAAAAATTCAACTCGGACTATTTTTTGTTTACAGGTGATATCAATATAAACTTATCAGAAAATACAGAAAGCTCAATCGAATACACAAATATGTTATATGAACAGGGTTTTATACCAGCAATTAATGAAAACACGAGATGTGGAAGGGAAAGCAGCTCATGTCTGGATCATATATTTGTCAAAACAAATGAGGATACTGATCTAATACTGTCATTCATTATTCAGACTTCACTCACAGATCATTACTTCACCTTCATTCAAATTATAACCCAACAACCAAAAAATGATACACCAAAACCCATAGATACTATTATACATACTAATATAAATTTAAAAAAACTGAAAAATATCATCAGACATACCGATTGGAATCCTGTATATCAACAGGCTAATATTGAATCGACAACAGAAAGGTTTCTTAATATTTTAAATGACGGATTGAAAGCTTCCAGAATTGTCATGAAATTAAAACAAAAAAAAAGAAAATCTTGGATCACAATAGGCATAATAACATCTATAATGGAAAGAGACAAAATGTATCAGCAAATCTTACAAAACCCAACGAATGAAATTCTCAAACGAAAATATAAAGACTACAGAAACAATCTCAACAAACTCATTAAGGAAACAAAATTAAACCATTTCAAACAACAAATTGACGCGAATACACAAAACTCCAAAAAGATCTGGGAAACTGTAAATGAATTGTGCTCTTCTCAGAAAAATAAGCTAGAAACAAAAAGATAACCTCCACAGAAGGGACTACCGTCAATGATATTCCATCAATAACGAGAGTATTCAATAACCATTTCGTAGCAATAGGAGCTAAACTAGCTAATCAAATAAATGTTAATCCTAACTATATTGAACCAAATCAATTCTCAACTCCATTCACTAGTTCAATGTTCCTAAGGCCAACAAATTCATCAGAAGTGAATAGCATAATCTGTACATTGAAAAACAATAAATCTGCAGGAATAGATAATGTGAAAGCGGAGACACTAAAATCAATTGCCACATTAATATCGGAACCACTTGCTCACATAATAAACAGATGTCTTTCCGAAGGTTATTTTCCGTCTGTTTTGAAAAAGGCCATAGTCTTTCCTGTGTATAAAAACAGAGATAAAATGAATATGAATAATTACAGACCAATATCGGTTATAACATGTATCGCTAAAATATTTGAAAAAATCCTAAAAATAAGACTATGTGAATATCTCACAAAACATAAAATTATTTCCGATTCACAGTACGGTTTCAGAGAAGGACTATCAACTCAAGATGCAATTGTATCGTTAACATCTCAAGTATACTCTGCATTGGATAGATCTCTGACTGCACTTTGTGTGTTCATTGATCTGTCCAAGGCATTTGATACCGTAAGTCATAAACTACTGCTCGAATCCATGGAAAAAATCGGTATTAGGGGAATACCGCTCAGACTATTTGAAAGTTATCTTAATGATCGATACCAGGCAGTGAGGATTGACAGTGTCATCAGTGATATGATAAAAATAGAATTTGGTGTACCGCAGGGAAGTGTCCTTGGGCCAATTCTTTTTAATATATATCTGAATGGATTGTCAAATCTTCGTATCAACGGTAAAATTACCCCATATGCTGATGACACTGCCATTTTTTATTCTGGAAATAACTGGAACTCTCTCAAACATGAAATTGAGGAAGACCTCACGATAATTAAAGCATGGATGGAAAATAGGTTGTTAACGATGAATTTTGCAAAAACCTACTATCTACCGTTTTACAGAAATAAATCCAATCAACCAAACTTCAATCAGTTAAATATTGAGTATGATATATGGATTAATTCTTGTCTCGAGTATAAGTATTTAGGTGTTATTATCGACTATCAAATGAGTTGGAATAAACATATTGATTATATAGCAAAAAAAATTCAATACCTCATATACAAATTTCGAATTCTGAGAGAAATACTAGAATTACATCAACTAAGAAAAATATATTATGCATTGGTTGAATCTCATATCACATACGGAATTTTAGGATGGGGTGGTATAACGAAAACCTTTCTGAAAAAGCTAGAAGTAACTCAAAAAAAATAATTAAAGTAATATTCAAGAAACCCTATCGATATCCGTCAGACAATTTGTATCAGGAAAGTAAATTTCTCGATCCGCGGCAGCTCTATTTTTTCTTCTCAAATATTAGGCAAAGAAAAGCGGTCACAAACGCAAAAAAACCAGAGCATGCTTATAATACACGTCACAAAGATAATACATTTATATCACCATTCATGACAAAATCAATAGGTCAAAGGAGCAATGCTTACTTAAGCCCAAAATTGTACAATCTACTTCCAAGAGAAATAAAGAATACTACTTCTCCATATGCATTTAAAAGAGAATTGAAGAGATTTACGTTAACAATTCCAAGACAAACCATACATGATATAATCAATTTAAATGCTGAGCAGATCAAAATACATTTTTCATATAAGATTTTCCAAAAATTTCGTGATCTCTGTAGTATTATTAGTACTATATACCTGTATTATTATTATATGTCCTTTTCTCTTCTTATATGTTCTTATCTTTACATTAGCAGTTGTGATTCTAATTGTAAAATATGTATGAAAATTGTTATTAGTTATAGTTATATTTTTATATATTAAACATCTTCTATTTTAAATTGTGCACTAGGAGTATGTTGTGTATTGATTTATGAGTATGTAAGAGAATATTTGTTAGTAATAGTTAAACTCCTATGTCCTGAACTTTTACTATTTTATATTACTATTATGCCTCTATTTATTTGTTTAGCCCCACACAAGCTTGCTTAAGGGGTCTCTTTTGCTTTTATTTCTACTTCACTTAAAATTGTACACATCAAAAATACTGTCAAAATAAGTTTTGTTCTGTTGTAGAAATAAATTTATTATTATTATTATTATTATAGTTCTTCTTTAATGGTGTTGTTCAATATGTCGTATGAGAAAGCCGTTTTCGAAACCATCACAACGTAACACAGTGTACCCTCGTGGTTGGCGGTTGGTGGATCTATATTTTTATAAAAGTCGACATGGAGTACGACGTTACTCTTCCCGTTGGTCCATGGTTGGCGTGTTAGATCTATAACATAAACAGGCCTAACAATTTTGAATTCATCGGGGCTTGCGTAAACGAAAGGTACTTCATAATTTATTCTGTAAAATATGCGTTTGAAATCCATCGACATATCGTAAGCTATTGCAGAATTATCTTTATCCCAATCCAAATCGAGTGGTTCTTCAGGATACCTCTTTCCATTAATTTCAAACCAGATGTTTTTCACATCTTCGTGATCGAAGATAGAAGGATCTTTTTCTTGATTTCCAGATCTATCGGTTCGGAATGTGACCATCCCAAATAGAGGACTGTTTATATTACGATAAATGTTCGTTATATCAAAATTCAAAGTTCTCCCTAATATATTCTTCTGACAAATTCACTGCCAAGTTATAATCTGAGCACATACCTACTCGTTTTTGGAACTGAGTGTTTGAAGTTCATTTATCAATTGAATTCTAGCAGTGTCTTCATAATCAATAATGGGAACTCTAATATAGAAATCGCTTATGATTATTTTACCTGCAACCGGTAGAGTTGTATCATCAAATGTACCGTCATCCTTCTTGTTTTTCCATCTGAACAAAGCATCGTCGTAAGTGTTACGTATGAAGGTAATTTCAAATCCTCCTTTGTAAATTGGTAGTGCAACATCTTTAAAGAATCCCAGCCCTAAATTTGACAAGTTTCCAACAGTATTGAATGATCCACCTCCCCGGAGTGTTGATTGAAAACCTGAATTCATAGTTGGGCCATCAAAACGTAAGGAGTAACTCACTGTTCCTTTAACAGTGCTACACAAACCAGGATATTCAACTTCTTGAAGAAGTTTGTTATGCTTTCGAACTTCGATGTGTGTAAATAAATGTGGAACGAAGTTATCAATTAATTTTATATTTGCCTTGGCGGCATAATCTTGACCGTTATCATTTCGTACGAATTGTCCCGAAATGTAATATTGAAAGTTTTTTGTCATTGTAGTCTATACGAAAGGTGGTTTTTTTGTTGACACTGTTCAAATTCAATTTTGAATCTGGAAAAACATTACGGTATTCTGCGCGTAAGATATTATCTCTGTATTTATTGAATGTCTCCATCGAATAATTATACAAAAATATAATTGCTCTCCTATTATGGTAGAATTTCATATTCTTCCTAGTGCAGAGGCTATTACTTAAAATATTCTCGTATTCTCCTTTATTCGATAATAGCTTGAGTACTTGTAAACACAAATGGCCGCATACTGGAGGATCACCTATATTTTGAATTCTGTCGCTATTGTAGAATAAATTACTTTTCCCGAGATATGTCACTGACTCAGCAGGAGGATTTGAGTCACCGTACGAATCGAAATAATATTTGAGATTTCCTTTCTTGAACCAAGCCGTCCAATGGCTACCTTTCTGATCAGAGTTCTGTAGATTGATAATACCACATTCATTTTCATTTGGACTTGCTGGTAATACATCTTTCATGAAAACACCACGAAAATTTGGAATGCTCTGTTTATCGACTATATTCAAAATATCAAAATTAGTCAAAGGATTTACTTTTTTTAAATTTTTCTTCGTTTCTTCTGTTTAAGGCCTTTACCCTCTAATGCTTGATGATGCCTTTTCAACTCGGCAAGTTCCCTATCTCTACTCTTCTTACTCAGTACAGTGTTTGCAATTGCTGAAGCACCACCTGTTAACGCTCCTAAAGCGCCGAGGCCTGCAAATAACAATGGTAGAAAGCCACCTTCTTTAATATTTTTAATATTGTTGAATGTCAGAGTTAAGCGTGGACCTTTCTTTGTCTTTAAGGCTTTTTCTACTCTGCCAATATCATCAGGACATAACACAATTTCGTGTGAACCGTTTCTGAGATTTTCATATGCCAGTTGTAAAACAACATTACATTTATTTTTGTAAGCCGCTGCAACTTTTTGCAATTGATTTGTAGTAAAGTTTAGTTTATATTTATGCATTCTTATCACTGGGTCAGAACTCATGTTTTAAAACTTGATCTTATAATATATTAAAATTTCAAATTGATACCCATTCCAAGATGTCGCTTCAAATTCATAGCATTCGCAATAGCCCAAGCAGCTGCCTTTTCTCCCAAATTGGCATCGTGAGCCATTACTCTAGCCCATGCTTTCTTTTCTGAAATTTCATCTGCTTGGTGCCTATCCCTCGTATCTTTACGATGTTTGTAAAATGTGTCGTGCTCTAAAGCTGCTTCGTCCAATTTGTTTATTGGTTTATCGCCTCGGGCTAAGCGTTCATCTAACTTGGTCCCAGGTCCTAAAAAATTATATCCTGGAACGTGTAATTCGAAGGGTAATTTGTTCAAGAGGTCATTGAATAATCCAGAACCAGGAACTATGATTTTTGGTAAACGTGATACGAACGATATCAAATATTGAATGCCTTTTGGAGTATCAATAAGCTTTCCCAATTCTGCTTTGAAAAAACGAACAACCCCTGCTTTTTCATTATAGAAATTGTTATCACCTGATTGTTCTTGGGCAGCAATGTAATATAATCTGTTCAACAATTCATTCAAGTTCCTAATATATTTATATTCTATTTCATTGTCAGAATATTTTTTCAATCCTGATCCATCTACTGCATCTTGAAAATCTTCTGACGCCCCTGAACATTTTATCACACAAAGGTTTTATTATAATATTGTATTCACTGCTCTTACTAGATTCAACTTTCTTTGTAGTTTTATCGTTCCTATGATAAATCGACTCTGTGTCTATTAACATTTTTGCATAATTATGAAAGTCTGATCTTGAATATAGATTTTTGTCGGGTGCATTAGCGTACGTTAACAATCTCCATAAGCCTTTAGTTCCTTCGTATTTTCTATCCCTGATCAAAATATCAGTTTTATCTATAGCAATTTCGGCCTTTCCCAGTTTGTAACTTTTATTTTGCTTATCATACCATATGCCGAACGTTTTATCTTGTGCTCGAGGTAAATATTCCTTGGCAATGACACCGATATGAATCGTAGGAGGAATTGGCTTCAACATTCTTTCACCAACAGGCGTTAGACCATTAAGGATTATTAGGGAGAATTACTAATAGATTTTTAATTCCCTCATCGGTTTTATGAACACCATGAGTAACTTTGTCTACGACTGATTCAACTTTTTCTAATGCTGAAGTTATAGGCTTATAAATTTTCTCTCTGGCCTCCTCACTTTCGACTTCTGCCACTCTTTTTTCTCTAAATATGTTTCGATTCCTCGTTTCAATGTCAGCAAGATGTGCTGCTGCCTCAACAGTAATATGTGGCTTATAATGTTCTACCGATATTTTTTCATCCTCAGATTCTAAATTATTCAATTTTTCTTTACTTTTAATTTGAAGATTCGGTATTTGAGAGTTCTTTCCTTTTCCCAATTTTTTTGTAAGATTGGTTTTAATTCGCTTTAATTCATTTGCATCAATATTCATGCTATCCATTGTTTTTATGTTTCGCTCTTATTATATGTAGGTTCCTTACAAAGCCACGATCTGATTAGTCTCCAACTTGTGGATATCGTTAGCAATTTGCCTCAAATGTAAATAGACTGTAAAATCTGTGAAAGCCATTAATTTATTTTGAGAGTTATCTAACATGGTAATTCTTATGTTTTGAATACTTTTAATATTCTTCTGCAATGGTACGTACAATATTTCTGGAGGTTCCTCAAACTCACCAGACGTATCATATTTAAAAACATATAACAATTCTTCTCCACTGTGGATATGTTGGTTCGACTCATGAGAAGTTATGCTAGGTTCGATAATATTGCAATGCAATTCTGCAACAGCAGTATTTTTTCTGTTTTGATATTGATTGACAGGATAATCTCCAACAATTCCAGTTTCACCAACTGTCATTGCGTGAAGGCAAGTCTTCTAAAAATTCTTCCCGAAATTTGAACCCCAAATATGTACACAAAGTTTTATCCATAAAAAAGTTTATGTCACTGATAATTATAATTTTACCACCCATCCCTATATTTAAATAGAATATATACTCCAATTTTGCAACACATTCAGCGATTTTCTGATTCAATTCGTTGATTGAATAGATACCACTCTTTAATTCTGGCTTATTCATTTTTTTCTCAAAACTGATTGTGCAGTCCATTTTAATATCGATAGAATTACCAGTACTGTTATCCGAATACGAATAGGCTGATGCAAATAAACCTATTTCATAACTTTTATCTTCATTTGAACGTATCGGGTTTTCTAATCGTATTTTACCAATACTTTGGTTTCCTTTTATTTTCATCAACGGCATCTCTTATATAAGAATGGAAATATGTATAAAATTACACCAATACCTGTGTATGAAAAAGATGCAAAATCGAATATCAGGTTTTTTGTCGGTTCTAGTGGCTGTGTTAAAACAACTTTAGTTTGGAATATAATTACAAAACGATGGATTCCATATCAAAATTTTTATATAATCAGTAAATCTTTAGAACAGCCTACATATAAAATATTGCAAAGAATGTTTGAAGATATTTCGATTGAACTTGGACAACAAATCGCATTCTTTTATGATAATTGTGAAAGTGTTGTATCAGTTGATGATTGTAATTCTAATAGTTTAGTAGTTTTCGATGACTGTATTCTCAAAAATCAAGAAAAGATAAAAGAATATTTTGTAAGAGGTAGGCACAAAAATATATCATGCCTATATTTAACACAATGCTATACTCTTGTAGATATCGAAGTTGTTAGGAATAATCTAAATTTTATTTGCGTTCCCAAACTAAATAATCATTACATTAAAAAAATTTATGAAGATATTATCGGTTCTGATATGACATATGTTAAGTTTTATTCAATGTGTCGCAATTGTTAGAAAAAAGATTATGGATTTCTTTCAATAGATTTGACCAACAAATCAAATAATGATAAATATAAAGAGAAAATTGATGAAATTACATTATAATACGAATGTATTTTAGTTAACGGAAACAGAACGTACGATGATCGTACTGTACGTTGTGTTCAACGCAACGCGAACACAATCTACGTTATCGTGAACATGAGTTGAACGTTACCCTGAAGACGGCATGAACGTACGATGATCGTACTGTACGTTTATTTCAACGAAATGCGAACACAATCTACGTTAACGTGAACATGAGTTGATTGTTACCCTGAAGACGTAGTAGCTAGAGAGGTCACAGATCGAAACGCACGTATTCTCGTTAAGCAGCGTAAACAAGGTCGTTAAGAGGGCGTTGTCGCGCGAGCTGTAGGTGAGAGTAGGTAGGGAGTCACTTGGGGCAGACGTCTACGTTACGATGAGATCTCATTACAGACACTATCAATACCATATACACACAGGTGTCAACGCTGGCGCTTACACCAGTGTCCACGCTGGCGCTTACACCGGTGTAAGCGCCAGCTGGACACCGGTGTCTTTGCAGGCACATCACTGGACATCTTTATACCTCTAGATGCACCCGCGAAACAAGCGATTGTGAGGATATTTACCATTCTCGCGGGTGCAGTATAGGGTAATTGTACTCCATGATGTACCCTCGAAACAATGACACCAACGTGCTCTGAATCGAGCCGACTTTGTCATTGTTTCGCGGGTGCATCGACACGTTCGTTCGTTAATTAAACATCGACAACAAAATGAATACTGTTAGTGGCTAACAATTTGTCCGTGTTACTTTATTTCCATTCACGTATGTCAAAAACTTTTCATTGCAAGCGGATGATGAAACTGAAAAGAATACTTTCTGTAGCTGCCAGGATCTGAACGGAGGACTGACGCGTGACAACCCAATGCCCGTAACTTCGAGCCTCGGAAACCTCTCACTGTACTTGCTTAGAAGCCGCTATCAGAATAATATATTAATATAGGTATACAAGAATGAATCACATTCTCCAAATTTATTGGGATTGAACTTGTTATAATGACACGCTAATCATAAGACGTTCACAAGATGCATGATTTGCTTTATTGAACGAAATGTAGAATGAAAACACCAAACATTGCGTTTAACATTGTGAACGCAGAAAGAAATAAACGAGAAATATCGTGCAATTGTATAATTTGTGGGCGTAAAAAGAGCCAATTTATAGGTGGTGGAGTCAAGAAAATTGAAGCAAAAGAATTACATCGACCGTTTTGTAAGCGCCGTATAGTAACTTTAGGTATAGATGACTTGTGGGCTGCAGATTTGATAGTTATGACTCTATATGAAAAGGAGAACGATGGCTTTAAATATATATTCAACGTAATTGATACATTTTCTAAATTTGCTTGGAGTAGAGCTCTGAGATCGAAAAATGGATATGAGGTTGCTACTACCTTTGAAGATATTCTAAACGAGTGTAAAAGAGTGCATCATTCTCCACCCAATTTGCTACATTGTGATAAAGGTGTAGAATTCAGGAATAAGGATTCCAAAAAATTTTTGAATTTATTCAATATAAAAATGTATCATACCGAAAATGAAGAAAAATCTTCTATTGTAGAAAGATTCATTAGAACTATGAATAACAAGATGAAAATTCAGTTTGAGATGTACAAAAATTTCAGATGGGTTGATATGTTGAAAACTGTATTGAAGGAATACAATTATTTGAATGTCCATAGCACTATTAAAATGACACCTGTCTGCATCTTCTAGATACAGTTCATGTGTACGTAGTTGGGAATGATGAGCCTAGATTCGCTGTGGGTGATCGTGTCAGAATAACTCGTAAAAAAGAAGAATTTCAAAACAAATATCAAACTACGTGGAGGCGAGAAATTTTTGTGATCGATAAAATTGCATGTACTAATCCAATCACATATAACATTAAAGATTTAGGTGGAAATCAAATAATAATCAAATACGAAAAGGAATTACAGAAAACTGTAATGTAGTGTTCAAAAACGCCAAGGTAATGAGTCAATTATACCATCTCGCTCAATAATTCTCCGTTTGTCATAGTCCATTTTGAAGGTTTTCCTAACATTATCTTTTGTAACTAGATTCTTCGTTTTAGTATCTCTTGTAATCATTTTATAATTTAATTCAATTTTGTCTAGTTGTTTGTGTACTATGTTTTCCAATCCTGTTCTATTCAATTTTTGAGCATTTTCAAAGATCAATGTGAATCCTTTTATTTTTGTAATTTCTTTTCCTTTATTGGTTTTGTAGTAATAGCTTTTTGGCCCTGTAGATATCCATGACTCAATATACTCGTTCCTTGCAAGTTCGTCTGTCCATTCACCTAACATGCAACCTGTTGTTACAGTGTTTTTCTCATTATCAATATACACTATACTATCTGTGTCACAATAAACCACGTGATCTTCAAGACGCTCCAACATGTCACATAATCGTAATCTAGCATTCGAAGTTGTGAAAGCAGCTATAAACACGTTAGTTGATGTACAATCTTCTACGTACATTTCTCTATATTTGTAAGTTACTTGAATAATATTCTCATTTAAAAATATGCAATTGGAAATTTCTAATTTGTCATTCAAAAGAAGTGTGTACCATCTTCTCACATCAGTTACGTATTCTGTTTGTGTCATGTTCTGTCTTTGCCCGAACTTTCCCCACAGGGAATTGAGGCATATTTTGGCTACAGCTCTTTTGCCTGGATTGGGTAAAATTTTATCTAGTTCCAAATCAATATCCATTCGTTCTTTGATAACTTTGACATATTCTTCTTTCGAATTGTAATCATGTGGGCTTGCTTCAAGTTTTATTTTCATAAAATCGCGAACGTAACCTTTGAACAAATCATTTGATTTTTCTGCAAAATGCCATACTTCATATATATCGACAATTTTGTAACCTTTTTCAATCGCCTTGTCAACTTCATCGGTAGTCCAAGTCCCTGAAAAAGTTCTTTCCTTTTCCGTGTGGTAGCATTCGCTCGATTTAATCGCAAAACATTTTTTACATAATATGAATGTTAATTTCCCTTCTCTAACTGGTAAAACAGGATGATACAAATTCTTTGGGGCTAATACTTCACAACTGAACAATCCATACCATGATGAATCGAGTGAAGATCGTTTGATAATTTTTGTTGGGAAATCCACAGGATAAAAGTCATAATATTGAACTGTTGGGTAAAGACTGCATACGTCAATATATCTCATCTTTTTATTTTCAATTCTCAATTTGGCAGCGTTAGTTCTTCCTCCGTAGAATGCATCTCTCGGATTAAGAGGCTGAACAATATCATGGGATGTTTCACTCATTGATCTATATTCTATCGATCTAATCCATTCACAATGCCAAATTTCGATTTTCGTACAAGTCGTCCATTGTTTCATAATTCATATTGTTGATCGTAGATGGAGAAAAACATTTTTACAACCATGCCAGAAACAACCCATGTATTGATAGACAGTTTTTTCAATTTTGTTGTACCCATCATCTTTAAATCCACAAATTGAAGCTTCTCCTCCGTTAAGTGCATTTTGGACATTTTCAAAAGTATTCAACCACATGGTTGATTCCTTGCTGTACATTTCTTTTTTATCATTTTTGATTATAGCCAATTCATTGTTTGGTAGGTATTTTGAACGATAGATTGACATACACACACCTGCGATCGTCAAGTATTGAAAAGGCTCAATGTTTGCAAATTCTAGAAATTGTTTTCTAAGTTCTAAGCATCCTTGTCTCAATATATCAACATCTGATTCGCAGTACTCAAGAATTTCTTTCCCAAAATCGAATATGTAATTCTCATTTACTTTTTCGGAATGCCACTTCAAGAATTGTTCCCTCTGTTGTGGTTGCATGAAATTTGCACCGTAATATTTCACTGCAGGGATAGCACCGATATAGTTTTGGTTTTGTGGTATATTGAAATAATGAGAGAAATATCCTTTTTTGAGTTCCTTCAATCCAAAAGTTTTTGGGAAAGTCGACAACGGTGATTGAACAAAATCGAACTATCGATAATTTTCAACGATATTTGTGGAATTTCTAAAAGCATCAATTTTGAACCTGTATAGATTGTAAATGGTTTGATCGTATTACTCATGCATTATTTCAGTATAAAATACGAGTCGTAGCCCTTAGCGAAATGTCTGATTGCCGTATAATTTTTATGTTCTTTGGAGATCAACCAGCTACAGAATTGTTCGTTTGTTTAGAAAGAATATTTTTTGCCTTCAAAGTCATGTGCTACCACGAGATTGGCTATATGAATTCCTGTGTTTTGTTGAGCTTCGTAATCAAACCAAAAGGAAATTAGTAACATGTCCACAGGATTTTTGTTGTTTATTGGATTTACCATTACAAATACAGTCTTCTTCACAGAAGCCGCCTTTGGCTTTCTTTCTCATCATGTAACATTTATGAGTGTCCGATTCAACAAATTCCTTGCAGTTAATGCATTTTCGGAAACCACACATGTGCTCCGAATTTCGTTTACACAATCTATTACATTCAGTGCATTTATATATATAACCGCAAATCTCTCCATGGTTACTTAAACATTTCTCCTTGAAACAAAACCAATTGCAATCAGCACATAAAATTTTGAATTTGCTTGCTTCATTATGCTCCAGCTGTTTACATAAAGTAGACTTGTACATTTTTTGTTCGTAAGGCTTATCGCATTTTTCACAATAATATGATCGTCCTAGAAATGCTGACATACTACTGATAACATCAAAATGGTTCTGATTTTTATAAAGGTATACTTTGATTTCTGTCTCTTCTCCTGAATATATAATACTGTTTAGATTCTCGGCACATATAATTTTAATCTGAATGTTCAAAAATTCCTCCGATTTTTTAAAGTCTTCCAATGTAAATCCTTACGTATTATTTCGTTCTGCGTAAGGTCCCTACCTAGTATTTTATTCGTTTGATATGATAATGCTACTATGAGTGCTCGAGGCCCACAAAGATTAATCTCATTTCTGATTTCTGTTATACATCTTTTAGTTCTTCTGTCATTTCTCAAGTTTATTATTTTTCTTCCTTTACCACCTCTTGGAATATTAAATATCTGTACTTGGAATACTGTTTGAAGAATATCTACATTTTGATCAGAAGTTAATATTTCGGCAATTCTTTTCAATAATTTAGAAGCATCTATGTTAGTCGAAGTTGCTGTCGATATCGGATTATTGAAACCTGGATTTGTTGCTATTATTCTGATTCTATCGCCCTTTTGGAAACCAGTTTGTTTTTTTAAATTGAATAATACAGCATTAATAACTTTTGTTAACTGGTGTTCTAGTTTGGTGAAATCAAAATCTTGCATGAAATTTTTATAAGCTGGAACAACTTTAAATTGTGATAATGTACTATTGAACTTTTTAATGTGAACAGGCTTTCCTAATTCTGCAACACTGAAAGGAGGTTTACGATCTCTAGTATTATTAGCGAAAACAGAATCTTCAAATGGAAATATTTCAACTAATTTTAATGGTGGCTGCACTTCTTGTTTAATTTTGTTAATATGTTTCTTCGATTTAATATGACACACTCAATTTTGATATTTCAGTTGTTGTTTACATGTTTCACAATATTTATTCCCGTGCACATCTAATAGCGAGCTGCTTTCTTCCACAGGTTCATTTGTTTCAGCAACCTTTTCAGAATGCACTTCTTGCTTAATTTTGTTGATATGTTCCTTCGATTTGATATGGCGCGCCCAATTTCGATATTTCAGTTGTTGTTTACATGTTTCACAATATTTATTTCCGTGCACATCTAATGGCGAGCTGCTTTTTTAACAGGTTCATTTGTTTCAACAACCTTCTCAGAATCCACTTTACGATAAGGAAGATCGAAATGCACCGTCCCCGAATTCACAATTTTTTTAAATTCATTGGAATAGTCAAAAATAGGTTTGTCAGTAGAGAATGGAGGCGGTCCTAAAATTCTTCTAATTCGATCGGAGTCCGATGTATAATTTTCTTTGTTCACTGTACGCGAAGGAATTCCTACATAATCAAAGTCTGAGTCGAAATAGCTATCGTAATGATCATTTTCTTCAAGAGGTGGTATGCATGACTCCATGGGACGAGTAGACTCATTTATTAAAACTTGCGACGTGTCGTCAAGCAGTACATCTGGTTGTGGTACAGGTTTAGGCATTGCCGTTTGAAGATGATACGGCTTTTGAACTGAATCTATCCATTTTTGAATATTTCCATCTATCTTACGACTTTGTCTTGATTCGGGTATTGATGATTTCTCAATTGTGTTTGACTGTTGATGGAGAATCGGTAAATAATTCTGTTCTCTATATAGAGCGGCGGCCACAGTTATAAATGAATCTTCTTCATCTTCGAAAATAGGCATATGAAATGGCTCAAATTTGGGCATAGATCCACATTGAGTTTCAATTTGAACTTTAGAATTTGATCGTTGAGTTGGCATTTTCTGAGCCAGTGCGAATGGTTTTGATGGACGAGTAGGTTTTCTCATTAAAAATTGTGTCAGTTCATCTACAGGAGATACAGCCTTTGGTGAAGGTTTAGTAGTTGTCATTTGAGCACGGTATGGTTTTTGAACGGAATCTATCCATTTTTTTACATTTTCATCGATTTTAGGACTCGCTTTGCATTGAGGTATTGCTATTGTGAATCTTGCTTTTCACGAAGAATCTGCAAATGATTCCATTCATCGTTTTCTGAAGGCAATGTTATAAATTCACCACTGCCCATTCCCCAAACATAAGTTTTTCTATTATGAATTCTCCAATAATAGGCCCCTAAAGGGATAGCACCTGATGCACCAATATTACGACTAAATTTCTGTTTATGTTTTTCAGATTTGACATGTCTGGCCCAGTTACCGATTTCAACATCGTTCTTACATTCAACACAACGTTTAACAGAAACATTATCGCCAGTTTTTTCCGTATTACGTTTTTTAGTTTTGATATGCCGGTTCCAGTTGGAAGATCTGATATCGACTTTACAAGTACTACAGAATACTTTTCTAGTTGAAGTTTGTTGAGTATCAGCACTAAAAAGTGCTGTTCTCTCGCTTGCACGAATTTGAGTCAGATCGATGCGGCCTGTCATCGTACTCTCTTACTATATAGATCTCACGGAGGAAGAGCATTTCGGATGAGTGCAGATTTCACGCATGCGCAGTTTAGATTAACAACCAATGTAATGTAAGGGGCCACCGACCGAGACCAGTTGGACTGAATTGAAGGTGGCTACAAAACTGAGGGGGCGATGAAGGGATCGATGATGCCACCTTATTTGCGATTCGACGACATAAATGGGGGCGATTAAAATTATTCCATAGATTAGATGAATACACTTTATACAACAATGTGTACCATGTGTTCTCTCTTACTACTCTTATACACTAGTATCCTCATTGAATTGGCCAAAAACATAATAATAAAAAAATGGCCAGATATAAAAAACATATTGATTTACCTCAAGAAGAATTTTTGAAAGCTTCAGATCTCACTTTAAATTCAACCTATTTCCAGTACCATGATGAATTTTATTCACAAATAGATGGCTGCGCTACGGTGGCACCTATTTATAGTGTTGTTGCACAATTAATAATGGAGAATCTTGAAACTTCAGTTATACAAAAATTAAACTATCCCGTCCCCTTTTTTAAACGTTTCGTTGATGATTGCATTACGTGTTGTCCCGGAAATTGTATAGAAGACATTAAAGGAAAATTCAATCAATATCATAGTAAATTATAATTCACATCAGAGGTTGAATGAAGTTAATAAAAAATTAAATTTTCTAGACATGACACTTATTAATAATGATAAAAACATATTAACTATCTGGTATACCAAATCAACGTTCTCAGGTAGATACTTAAATTTCAACTCAGTTACACCAATGAGTCATAAAAAGAGTGTGATGATAGGTGTTGCTGATAGGGCCATTAAACTTACTTCAGCACAGTTTCGGGAAAAATATATTCAAAAAGCTGAAAAAACATTAATACCAAATTCATGCCCAATGTATCTAATGAACAAAATATTCAAAGAACGAGTTCATAAATTTTATAATAAAACAGAAAACATGAATAAAGAAAATGATGATAACAAAAATAATAAATATATTCCAATCCCATATGTAAAAGACTTATCGGAAAAAATCAATAAGACTTTGAATAAATATAATATTACAGTAGCACACAAAAGTACAAACAATTTAAATCCAATTTTTACTCAATTAAAAGCTAAAATACTCAAAGATGAAGTATCATGTTCTCAGTGTCCATCTAAATATATCGGACAGTCATCACAATATATTTCGGAAAGAATGAAAGGCCATAAATATTCGAAAAATGTAACAGCGTTAAAAAAACATGAAACACAAACTAAACATACTTTCAATTTAAACGATTATAGAATCTTAACAGTAGAACACAACCAAAAAGCCAGAGAAGTACTTGAGATGTTACACATAAATTAACAAAAAATAGTATTAATGACCGAACAGACATCAAAGGGCTAGGAAATATTTATATTATTATAACGTAAAATTCCGAAACAACATGAAATCATAACAGATGGTAGTTTGAGATTATCTTGTGGAATAGTGCGAAAACGCAACGGTCGATAATTCGAATCATTTCAGACCGAATTTCAGAAGTTAACAGAGATAGTTGAACTGATGTATGTACGAGTAGGTTAGGATAATCAGTGGTGTAAATGTATTTATAGGTATGTACAGGTAAAAATAGTGCATGCTAGAATAATCATTGATCATAATTTATGTTTTATATATACAAGTGTTTGTTTTTTTACGATTTTAAAGTAATAACCTAGATGTAAACACTAGTTATATTGAAGAATATATATTTTTGTAGCGAGAATTTCTTCTGATGATGGGATCATCTAAGTCCGGGAACTAGTAAAGATGGTTTTATAATCTATGTGTATTAATTAGCCGCTACGCCCAAGAGAAATAATTTAAATAGTCCAGGGTATTCACCAGTTACACCACTTTGTTCCTGTTACATTTTCATATTTTTGTAAATATAAACCTCTGAAAGGATAGTAGATCATTGATGAACACATTGCGGTTCGATGCCTTACCATAGATCAAATATTCTTACATATTCATCTAAAGTTCAGTCGTTTTTTGAAGTAAGGATTGTAGGTCAGTACCGCTATGGTTGGCAGTTACTTGACAGTTCTTATCCAAATGACGGCATCCCTGTTCTTATGTATTTCAATCGAACTGACTGAGAATTGTGCTGGTTAAGTATAAACAAGTTTGAAGTTGCTTTGCCTAATTGGTCACAATTTCGTGTATGTGACTTGAGGATATAGAATTAAATTTTCTGAATTATGAAGATAACTTAGATAATTCAACGTAGGATTATAAAGATGAATAAAAGTGAAAGATTGAACCATAGGCGGGATTCGAACCCACATTTCTGGATTTCTAGTTCAGGGTGTTTACCAATTACACCACTTTGGTCCTGTTAGATTTTTATATTCTTATCAAATGAATATCCTTGACTGCATGATTTCTTTTTCGGCAAAATTTGAAATATGCCTGAAATCACCTACTTCGGAACAACATAAATAATTTATGTTTTTATGTTTATATGTTTCAATATGTGACATCAATCGCATGTTGATGATAATAGCAAACTATCATTATTACTGGGCTTTAGGTATAATTACATGTAAGTATGTTAAAGTACATTACAGTTCGTACAATAATAATGATGAATTATTAATCGATTGTTCAGACGCTGATTTCCCCAAATCACTTGCATTCGATACGCTCAACTGTGAGATATCTATAATGGAGCAATAGCTTGATGTAGCAGATGGAATCAGTTTCGCCTTTTATTACTGACGCCGAATTTATCGCCGCCATCTTGTATTCCCTAAGCGGACCGAACACATAGCTTTACGCTATAATTTTGTGTGAGAAAATATGGAATCAATGAACCTAATTTGAAATCTCCATATAAACATAACCATATCGCAGACGTTCCTACAAAATCTTCACCGAGAGATGCATTTGATATATTTACAGGTAGATTGGTCATGATATCACATGTTGATATAAAATAAGCTTAGAAGTTGCGTTAGAACAAGTGTTTGAATTCAATTTTTCTATTCATATTTCACTGCATATTTATTGTCATAGTTTAATTAGAATTTTATTAGGTTAAGATGAGTTGGGCTTAGTTTCTTATCGTTCAGTGACTTATTGACACAAAATCTCTAGATGCTGGATCATTACCAGCTTTATCAAACAAAGTTAGGGCAAACAATAACGATTGTTTCAGGATTAAATAATGGAATCTGATATTTTATTTTTCATATTTATAAAATCGAGTATGAGATGTTCATCATTAATTAATTAATATCAGTCGTTTGAACATTAAACTATGCAAGTTGGAATTCTATTTTTATTTTAATGAAAATGGATAATGAAATGAAATTTATTCTATTGTTAGCTCTTCTAGCAGCAATAAAGAAAAGAGATCAAATTCCTTTTCACTTTCTTCACTCCCAGCATCTGTAGCTGTTCCTATCCCCATTCATTTCATTTCAATCACATGATTTGCAACACGAGTGCAGTAGTTTGAAACTTATATAATTCAGCCTTGAGTTTTACGGAGAAGGTATAATAAATAATGATATTCACAGCAGCGTTCAGTATATGTTCATAGTAATTATGACACTCGTAGAAATAGTACTCGGGATCAGTGCAGTAATTGGTGTTATTGGTTGGTGGTACGTAGCACTGTATAGTGTCAAATCCAGATTGAAGAAGTTTACAGGACCACCACCAGTCCCTATAATAGGGAATGCTCTAGATTTCCAATCGAGTAGAAGTAAGTTTTTCAGTTAACTCCCAATTGTTCTTCTTGTTTCATTGTTAACCTGCTAACACTGCCGCAGCGAGATATGATACGGCTAATAGTTTTTGCCGTAAGTACTCGCATACGGTACCATGTGCAAACTCTTTGAAATTGAATGACAAAATTAAAATTCACACTTTGATGATATTATTAGCAATTTGTTTCACCACATAGCTGTGACTGGCATCCTCATATAAACTAATATATTCTGGGAATCCTTGGGAAATAATTGTTGATATCCATTGCTATTAGAGTATGATATTTAGTTCCATTCTCATATTACTAATCATTCACTCGATATATGAGAATTATCCTATACACCGATCCACATCCTGCTGCCATTATTAGGATAATAGTTCGATGTTTCTCAGCTATTTGTTATTCATCAAATCCTGTGATTTGAGCTTATCATCAAATTTTGGTCGATCCTGAAGTTCATTGAAAGTATTATTATTTTGAAGGTAACAATTGGATTGTTTGGGTTTGCCCAAATAATATTCAGTTCAGTAGGCATGACACTATCATTGTCCAAATTCTGCTTTCGCTGCTGTCTAAGTAGATGACATTTCACATAATTAGTAATTAACATACTATGAACAATATTAAACGAAATAGTAATTTTTTACATGAATATATTGTTTACTATGATACAAAAAAAGCACGTTGTATATAATATTTCATTTTCAAGCGACATTGATTTATATGTTTTCCTGAGAATATAATTTCATCTAACTGCACTCAGTATGTTTTTCTAGATCATGAGTAGGATGAATATGAAGTATCTAAATGAAATTTAGGAAACATTCAGTTTCAATACGTTTATATGTAACCAAGATTTCACAGTATTAATAGATTCTTGCGATATTTGCCATACTCGATCTCAAGACCTTACAGAGCATATTGAGACAGTAAAATTCATTAATAAATATCAGAAATA
The DNA here is from genome assembly GCA_958510875.1 of Endomychus coccineus. Classification (NCBI taxonomy): domain Eukaryota; kingdom Metazoa; phylum Arthropoda; class Insecta; order Coleoptera; family Endomychidae; genus Endomychus; species Endomychus coccineus. The sequence goes on along the minus strand of OY294069.1, from coordinate 77,885,076 downwards.
GCGTTGGACCTAATTATGCACTGTGATACACCCATCTTCATTGTTTTAATATTGCTACTGACTTCGCCAACCTTCACTTGCTGGTTTCTATCAAAGAGATAAGATTGAAGAAGATTCAATACTTTACCCTTTATGCCAATCTCGTTCAATTTTGCTAGTAATTCATCATACAAAACAGTATCGTAGGCCTTCTGTGAATCTAGGAATACCGCGCTGGTTTTATCATTACTTTGAACATCTTCAAAGATATTGAATATCAGTTCTTAGAGAAATTCTTCAGTTCCAATACCCTTTTGAAATCCAATTTGCTTGCTAGCAATTATTTTATGTTTATCAAGAACGGAACATAACCTCTTATTCAGAGATTTTTCGAATATTTTTCTCAAATTATTCATTAATTGGTCTGTAATTAGACATATCCGACACATTTCCCGCTCCAAATATTGAAATAACTACACTCTCCTCAAACTAACAGAGAGTATCTGCAGTTTGATATATTGAATAGATCTAATTATATGGGCGTGGTTGGTCGAAAATTGTGAGGTTCACATCTTATTTAGATTACATCAGAACAAACTGAATAATATGTATTCAATTTCAGTAATCCTCCGCACATTGACCGATTACGGTACGAAATACAATGGGATTACCAAGACTCGAATTGGACCATTCAGGACGATTTTGATTCTGGAAGATAAAAAATTTGTGGAATTCGTGCTCACTAACCCTCATATAATGAATAAATCGGAGGAATATAATCGTTTGTCCAACTGGCTGGGAACAGGACTATTAACAGGAAATGGTAAGATGTAGCCCTTTGTTGTACTATTGATTGAATAGAGAAACAATTACTTTGTTTCCATACCACATTTATTAATAACATGAAAACTTTACTATCGTTCCAACACCGGAGTGCCATTATCAAATAGATACAAATTTATGATTTTGCATCTGTTTGATAATAGCATTTTGGTATTGAAACTACATTAACGTTTCCATGATATTTTTATTCATAATAATGAATTATCTTAGAGTAACGGCTTCTGTCATCGATTTTTTGTAGTACTACTGTCATGGCTCAGTGAACACGATTCCATGATTATTCTCTCTCGGAATATTCCATCATATTTTATATGTGTTTCAAACTGATCTACTTAGCAGTAAACATTGAAGTTTCATCAATTTCAACCTTTTCTAGATTTTTGTGAATGCAACGTTTGGAGGTGTATGTTATATATGTAGAATGCTATGTTTATTATATTGTTTTTGTTTGTATCGCGTAAGAAGCGATTCGCGTTTTTGTAACTGATGCCGAACTGAATTCTTTAGTTTCCAATAAATACGTCAAGTATCAGCACGTTGTATTAATTGTACCTGCATTGATACAAAACAAGTGGCGACGAGGATAATTAGAGTTTATCGTTTCGAAAATTATTAATATTAAAAAGTTTCGGGACAAAGTGTGACTGTGCTCATAATAGCGTTTCGATAAGTTATTGTGTTCGCAAATTTAGGCACTAAAGTTCAAAATGCCTTCGGATTTTGTTACAAATATCGGACTAATTGGTCAGTTAAAAGAGTTTCATCATGAAACAAGCGACTTCTCGGTTTTTAAAGTAAAACTTGAGCAGTATATAATCGCAAATAGTTTCACAAATGATGAAATTTAAAAACGGGCAATTTTATTAAACATATTGCACGAGGATCACCCATACAGGCAAGCGTGATCAAGGATTTCAAGGTAGGAAGAGCGAATGTGGAAAAAGTGCGAGTGGCGCAACAAAAAGTGGCGATAACCAGAAGTGTTTCGTGTGCGGCCGTAAAAATCATTTCGCGGACCAGATATAAGAATTATTCATGTCACACATGCGGCAAGCGAGGTCACATTGCCACAGTATGTAAAAACAAATCTTTTTCTAAATTCTTATCAACCGAAACCGGTGAAACGTCAAACTCAACTGAATTGTTTACAATTTATGATAGTTTACTAAATAGCATAGATGACAAAAGAGAGGAAAGTGACCATCCTTTTAACATAAAGTTGAAAATTGGTAAACTGTATTTGAATTTTGAAATTGATACAAGGTCCTCGCATGCTGTCATTTCTGAAAAATTATACAAAAAACATTTTTCTAAATATAAAGGTTTAGAAAACGATTTGGTTTTCAAAGATTATGTTGGTATGAGCTTTAAACCTATTGGTAAAATTAATGTTAATGTTGATTTTGAAAATAAGATTCATTCTCTTAGTTTATATATTATTAAAAATGGAGGCACTCCCTTAATCGGCAGAAAGGCATTAAATATGTTTAAATTGGGAATTTCAAGTATTCACAATCAGAAAGACATTATTTCAGGTACTGATATGGTTATTCAAGAGCTAGTTGATAAATATAAAGATATTTTTGAACATACATTAGGAACTTTTGATAGAGATAAAATCACATTGAAGTTGAAAGACGATATTACTCCTAAATTCTTTAAGCCTCGCCCAATTGCTTTTGCATTAAAACAAAAGGTTGAAGTGGAGTTAGAACGTTTACTAAATTTAAGTATTCTAGAGCCGGTGGAATACTCAAATTAGAACACCAATTGTGCCTATTTTGAAACCAAGTGGGGCAGTTCGAATTTGTGGAGATTATAAAATAACAGTTAATCCCGCATTACAATTTTGTAAATTCCCTTTACCTAGAATTGAGTACCTTTTTGAAAAACTTCAAGGCGGCACAAAATTTTCAAAATTAGATCTGTCCGAAGCCTATCAACAATTACTTTTAACAGATGATTGTAAAGATATTCTAACTATCTCGACCCATAAGGGGTTATTTAGATATACGCGACTTCCTTACGGTATCAATACCGCGCCAGCATTATTTCAACAAATTATTGAAAAATTATTAATGGATTTACCAGGCGTCGTATGTTTCATCGACGATACACTAATTACAGGCAGTAATGGTAAGGAGCATTTAGAGCGTTTAGAGTTAGTTTTTCGACGTTTACATGATTCAAGATTGCGATTAAAAGCAGACAAATGTAGTTTTATGCAACCCACAATAAAGTATTTGGGACACATAATTGATAGGACGGGGTTACACAAAACTACAGAAAGAATTGACGCAATAAATAATTGTCCAGTTCCAACTAATTATACAGAATTGAAATCGTTCTTAGGTATGATCAATTTTTATGGTAAGTTTTTAGAAAATGGAGCAACAGTTTTGCATCCACTCTATCAACTTTTGCGCAAAAATTCTTCTTTTAAATGGGACTCTGAATGCCCGAGTACATTTAATGAAGTTAAAGAGATGATAACATCTCCAAAAGTGCTAGTACACTTTAATTGCAATTTGCCAATAAAGTTGACAGTAGACGCATCACCGACAGGGCTTGGAGCTATACTCTCGCATATTTATGAAAATAAAGAAGAAAAACCAATAACTTACGCGTCTCGTGTGCTTTTAAAAAGCGAACGTAACTATTCTCAACTAGATAAGGAAGCGTTAGCTATTATATAAGAGGTTTATTTTGGCTACCGACCACAAGTGTCAATTTTTGGTCCCAAAAATGGCATTCCCATTATGGCAACCAGCCGTTTGCAGCGCTGAGCGCAATTTTTAACATGTTTCGACTTCGATATAGAATATGTAATGTCAAATAACAATTCTGCTGATTGTCTTTCTAGATTGCTACTACCTGAAAATCATAATTCAAATTTGGGTGGCAATTTTTATAATGAAGATTTAAAAATTACTCATTTAAATGTGATTGAAACACAAAATGAATTACCTGTTAATTCTGCACAAATTAAACACGCTTCCAGTAGAGACAGTGTTTTAAGTAAAGTTATACCATTTGTACTAACAGGCTGGCCCAAAAGTATAAAACAGGATGATTTAAAACCTTTCTTTGCCAGACGTAATGAATTAAGTGTGGAACAGGGTTGTTTAATGTGGGGATATCGTATAGTTATTCCGCAGAAATATAAGAGATACGTCTTGTGTGAAATTCACAAAAATTATATGGGCATTGTAAAATCAAAATCGTTTGCCAGATCATACGTTTGGTGGCCTGGTCTTGATAGCGATATCGAAACACTATGCAACCAATGTGAGGTTTGTGCAGAATACAAAAATTTATCACCAAAATCTTACTTTAGTCCTTGGAGATGGAATCAAAACGTTTGGACACGTATTCATATTGACTATTTAGGTCCATTCAAAGATAAATATTTTTTTGTAGTAGTTGATTCCACATCTAAATGGATTGAAGCTTTTGAGGCAAATTTTCGCTACATGGGGGTTACCTCAGGTTGTAGTTTCAGATAACGGAACACAATTTGTGTCTGATCATAATGGTTCATGAAACAAAACGGGATAAAACATATAACCACTCCACCGTACCATCCCTCCAGTAATGGGGAAGGAGAAAGTGAGGTGAAAATTGTAAAGAATTTTTTAAAAAAGAACAGGGCCGACACTAATGATGAAATTGATACTGAATTAATAAAATTCCTATTTCACTATGGCAATTCCCCTCATACAACAACTAATGAATCACCGGCAAAATTGTTACTAGGTAGAAATTTAAGATGTCGCTTAGATTTATTAAGGGAACCTACATGTGAGGTTGTAGAGGAGAAACAGGACAAATCAATTGTTAATGAAGGTGGTAGAAATCGTGAAAATTTTGAGATAGGCGAATCGATTAAAGTTAGAGATTTTAGACAGGGAAAACCGAAATGGTCTGTTGCACATATTACTAAATTTTTGGGAACCCGAAATTTTGAGATAAAAACATTGGATGGACTTGTGGTGGAAAGACATCTCAATCAAATCTTAAAAAATGATAGTTTGCAACCCAACATCATTTCTAAAATTCCGGTGCCACCTGATTATGCCAATGATGATAATCAATATGCTCATACTGAAGCTGCCAAATCTCCAAGGCCTAGCCCGCGAGTTCTTAGACGTCGCAGTCAATTAAAACACCCTGAGAGATTTGGTAAATCCAATATTTGAGGGGGAGAATTGTTATATATGTAGAATGCTATGTTTATTATATTGTTTTTGTGTGTATCGCGTAAGAAGCGATACGCTTTTTTGTAACTGATGTCGAACTGAATTTTTAGTTTCCAATAAATACGTAAAGTATCAGCACGTTGTATTAATTGTACCGGCACTGATATGAAACAGTATAGATCATTGGAAATCAAGCAAACAATCTAATGTACTAATTACTCTTGTAATTAACTAGTGTTCGATATAGATCTAATCTGTAAATAGAGCTTCTTACTTATCATCCGCCTTAATCAAATATTTCGCTCCGAATGTTTTGGCAACATCATCAATAAGAAGTATAAGCAGCAGACGGTACAAGACTGGACCTTGTGAAATATCAGATGTCGCCTCAATTATGTCAGACCTGAAACCAGAAACCTTCACAAACTTGCGTCGATATAGCGAGTAGCTGACGAAGGAAGCGATAGTCATATACCCTTCTAGACTGATAGCGGTATTGGTATTCCATTACAATCACGGTATAATATAATGGTAGTGCGTCTCGTATATTAAAAGCGTAGCCAAAGTCTGCGAACTGACAACTCTTGCCGCAGGATCGCTACGGTCGGATGAAAACGGAGCTATACGGCGCACAGTGGGTATGAATATTACTGAGATGATAAGACCATATATTTCCATATTCATATTTGATCTACATTGTAATCTATATGTAGAGTTAATTCAGCAATTTATAAATTTATGCCCATATTCAATAAAAACTGTATAACCCCCAAGAGCTCCCAAAGACTTTTTTTTAGAATTAGTTTCACCAATCCTTCTAGTTTTTCAATGCTACACAGATTATTTGCGATTTTTTGCGTTTTGGGTGATATAGAATTCACGAATAGCATCAAATAGTGATTTGTTGACAATATTGTTAGTTTCATCGGACCCTATTGTTGGTTCATTACGGAAACCTGTAAAAAAAATAATATACCTACCGTTGGATTCAGATGTGCTTAATTTATTAAAATGCAGTATTCCGAACCAACAAATATCCTTACCTAGCTTATATTACAATTTATTTATATACAATTTACATTATTTATAATAATTTTGCTTTTTTTTTTCAGTATTTTCACATCATTATTTGTTTCACTCAATTTCTCTCTTTTTCCATTTTTTTTATGTTATCATTTTTCTCATTCAGTCTATTTTCTTGTTTGGGAAATTGCCTCATCCTTATCAATATGTAAAAGTGTAGACAAAAACTCATTACATCAATTTTATGTTGTTCGCACGGAAAAGTTATTTTTTCATGCATTAGAACATCGTAAATTACAGCATTATAAACATCTATATTATGGTCATTATTCACATGTTTTTTCAAATATTTGTCGACATTTGTTAACAATTCAAAAAAACATAAATTTGGATGGATTAATCCTCCGTTATTCTTTTGTAATAAGAATTGTGCTGCTGGAGTTCCATGTACAAGATTTTCAAATGCACTTGAAAATGCATTTATATACGTTGAACAATTTAATCGCAACTAATACACATTCTATAATTCATTGTAGAAATATAGAAATATACGATAACTCAAATAACATAATTTTCGAGAGTTCAATCCTGGTCAGAGCTCAGGTAGATAACATTTTGTTTACATTACATGTCGGTAAAAAATTAAAAGATCAGCTTATCATCGTTCTCGCCGTCTAGCTCCTCTTTCATCCGACCGTAGCGACCCTGCGGCGAGAGTTGTAAGTTCACAGGCTTGGGCTACGCTTTCGTTATGTATAACAGTATATGAGATGCACTACCATTATATTATACCGTGATTACAACGAAGGTGCTCGACTTCGTCGATCATCATACGGTCTCACATCGAGAGAATATGATTCAAGAAGTTATCGCAGGACACGCTTGCTTTTGGAGAAAAGGTAGAATGAAAAAAATGTTCAAATCATAATACATTTTCTGTGATTTAGTCATTATCTCTCTAGCTTCCCAAAAATTTTTTAATATTGCTTTCGATTAAGACTTGACAGTTTTCGACCGAGTACAAAGTTTTGAGAGATAATCTATTTCTATTCAGACCAATATACATTATTTTGTAGAAAATATTGTAGGTAGTCTTGAAAAAGGAGAGTGCCTTTGCTGGAATCTTCTGCTAGACATTTGACTGTGTAAACCACACATATGTCTACTGATCAAATATGGTATATATATTGCTCTGAATTGGATAGCAAGTTTTGTTGAGGACAGGAGATAGTTTGCCCCAATCAGGCATAGCCATAAAAACATGTAAAATATACGATCTGATTATGTATATTCAAATATATTCACAGGACATTAGGGGCCCTGTGGTAATTATATTATATATAAATAAAGGGAAAACGAATCAGATATATCCATTCCAGCTCTTGCAGTGAAACATTATCTATTTTATGATATAAGAGAATAAATTACAGTACGGTGAATTCATATCCAATAAAATGCCAGAATCTGATCAATATATAAAAAAATTATACAGATGAAATCACTACTAAATATCGGGAAACAATTATTATACAAAAAATACTCAGGAAGTGATATGAAACTTAGGGTTTCATACTTGGAGATTTCTGAATGAATTTTCATTCCAAACTATAGATATATCAACTGTCTTATAACTATTTTTCTATTCAATATTTCAACATGCAACTTTGCTTTATCAAAATTGATCGACTATCTAAGAAAATTCTGAGGTTGTACATCGTATAGAGCAACGTACATACCTAACTTAACACAAGATGAAGAAAATTAAATCTGTAGGAATGTATTCCTTGTTTGTTCTATTTGTTTTAATGAAGAACTTTTAAATATATACGATGTATTGACGTACGTACAAACATGGATGCTTCTTGACGCTTCATAAAAATCTGTAAAATCTATATCTATCTACATTATCTATAAAGGATAATGTACAGATAAATTTCCGTTATCACAATCAGTCATCGATGGGAAGAACACAAATTTGAGCAATCGCACGTTTGACGATGCCACTGCGCGTTTTCACTGATGCTACGCGAACTTCGCCATCAACACCTGGTTGAACTGATGTTATGCGTCTCATCTGCCAATTGAGTGGAGTTGTGTTTTTGTTTTTGAGAACCACTGTCTTTCCTGGGGTGATGATTTCTACGGAATGCTGCCTCCACTTGCTACGCTGTTGAAGCTGGTGCAAAATATTCTATATTGTTCCGGGCAATGTCCAAATCACTCTCTTTTAGCTCGTAAAAAGCTCGAAATTTTGAGCTCAGTCTCGAAATTCTAAGTCTCGTACTTCTAGTTTTGATGTGCAAACTTCAGACCGGAAACGGTTTTTTCCTTTTTCCTGGAAGACTACGTGCTTCTGAGCAATCTCGAAATTACCACGAAGCAGCTCGTAAAAAGCTCGAAATTCTAAGTTACGTTCTTCTAGTTTTGCTGTGCTAACTTCAGACCGGAAATTAGTTTTTCACATATTTCCGGAAAACCACGTGGTTTCATTCATTTTTTTATTTCCAAATAAAAATTTATTCTGCAAAATGGTGCTTCAACACAAGATCAGGTGATCTCCACAGGCTGCAAATGGAGACACTAAATGTAGGTCAGAGAACTACAAGTTACAATACTATATATGTATATACTAATAGCTAGAGTATAAGAAAATAATTTTAATGTACAACCCTATTTCTTATGAAGACACAACTACTGTAGTATTGAAGAATATTTCCTTGATACCTAAAACTTCTCTATATTTATTAACTTAGCACTGGATGTCCAATGAGCAGATATCAAATTGCTGCTTCCATTACTCATATAAAACTCGGCAATGTGATATTTTATCCCACGGTCTTAAAAAGGCACTCTGCATAATAAAAATGATGATTCGAATGTATTGAATAACTACTACTAACTGCTTTCATAGTTCCTCTTCCCAAGTATTTGAAAAAATAATATGCAAGCGTTTGGCCACTTTTATCAATAAATTTAATCTCTTTCAAAGTTTCAACACCAGTTTTTAAAAAAGGAAATAACTGACACACAACTTTTCGCCTTCCTAGTTTCAAAAGCTTTGGAAACCGAGGAAGCTGGTTGAGAGATTTTTATCTTACTGAATCATTACGTCATTTTATATTAGAACTTTATCGTTATGGGGTACGAAGCATTGCCTTAAATAGTCAAAACATATTTGTCAAACCGTTCTCATAAGATCAGAATCATTAATAACCATACAATCATTCTATCGAGTGTGGTGTTCCTCAAGGTACAATTTCAGGACCTTTTCTCTTTACGATTTTCATAAATGACATGCGGCAGGAATCTATTTTGTTAATTTTTATTTTTACAATCCAGAAATCTAGAAAATAAACAAAGAACATATTCATAGACAATATTACAACAATAATCAGAGCAGAGGAACGAAAAAGTATTCTTATAATTAACAAGAAGGCAAATTTAACAACACTTCAATAAAAACTTTCAAAAAGAAAGAAAATAAATTAACCTTCACAAAATTAGACAGTAATAATTCTTAATACCGGGATATCAAAAATTATCTTGGTCAAGGGTGGTTGTGGAATCTAAAACGTGTGTCTTACTTTACGTTTGAAATAATTATGTCACTGTTACACCGACATCATCAATAACCTACAAAATTCATACCTATTTATTTCAGTTGTGAAACAATAATGAACTACAAAATGATTATGTGAACTTTGAACCTTTTCAGAGGTCGTGATAGCCACAATACGGGTCAAAAACTGTTTTGAAATAGTTAATTTTCCGTAAATCGAATGACGTTCACGTGAGAAGCCCGCAGCACGCGAGTTAGAAAAGTGCAAACTGTTTGTACCTAATACGGCTTTACAACGACTTTTCGCGTGCCGTTTTCGGCCCATGTAGTTAGTTACAACTGGCGCCGGTCGCACGGGGCAAGAAACGGCCCCAAATTAACAAGACCGAAGTCAAATGTATAAGCTCTAACTTACGCGCAGCGTGCTCCTCGAGGCATATGTCAGAATGATTTCGTTCGTAGCTAATTACATCAGACGTCTGGGATCCATGCAATTATGTTTTTAGATAACTCAAACCTTCTCATTTCGATAGGCCACGTGAAAATCCCGGAGTCCAAAGCACTAAAGACTTCTGAGTGTTACAATATTCGTATAAAATTGTAAAATTTCATACTTTTAGAAACTTCAAATTAATTATGACATAATTATTTCAAACGTAAAGTAAGACACACGTTTCAGATTCTAGAACCACCCTTGACCAAGATAATTTTTGATATCCCGGTACAATAGATTATCATACAAAAACACTAAAATTCATACAAGACAAGAATATCTCAAATATTAGAAGTTTCAGCATAAAATTGAAAATGATCTTAAGAATCTTATAAATATACTAAATAATACTCTGATAGACACATTTAACATTGAAACATTGAACCTAGGTTATTAGATTTATTGAATATTCACAAATTTTGATGCAATCCCTTCCAGACCAGTAGTGAATGATTCAATTCTAAACTCAAAAGTAAATTCAATCATACAATCAAAAATAATATACATTTAATTGAGAAAATATCTCAAATCACATTTGAGAAGAATTGTATTCTTTTTTAATTAATTTACCAATATCTCAATACTTGAATTAGTAGATATCATCCAAAACAATTTCTTGAATAGTGATTTTTCAATAATGGAATTAACAGAATTCATAATTGTTCATCTTTCTGATGGCAATTAACACAGGCGAAGGGATGGTTCGGCAATGCATTCACTTCTTTCACACTTACTGGCTGATATTTCCAAGCACTGCTTTCTGAATATTGTTTTTTCATTATTAATATTGATTATATTTTCGATATAATATACATGTTGAAAAGTTGAAATTCAGTAAGCCATCATAATGGCGAAGAATATGTAACTTTAGATAACAAATTGGTGAAAAATTATTTAAAAACTTATTATATAAAATGGTTATGTTTTGAATGTTTGACGTTTATGCAATTATGAGGACTTAATTACATCTAGTGGTAAAGTCATAAAACCATGCGATTTTAAGTAGAGAAAACTTTGGTAAAAAAGTATTAAAAAACTTGAAATTGTTGTTTTGAATGTTCGACGTTTATGCAATTATGAGGACTTAATGACATCTAGTGGTCATGAAACCATGTGATTTTAAGTAGAGGAAACTTTGAACTCTCAATAAGATACAGTTTTTGAAGAATAACAAAATGATATGGTATTGGATTTTGCTGAATCTTCAAATTAGATTATTGTTGAAAAAAATGGTTTTTAATTCGAAGCTATTTGTGTGTTTTCAGTGTTGTCAATTTAGTTGTATTTGAAAAATTTATGTATTTCTAAAAGCTTCAGATTGTTGAAGCTCCTTTATAAGATTTGATACTCCTATTATTTCAACATTAGTGAATTGGTTACTGACATCTAGAGAAATGAAAATATCATCAAATCAATTATAGACAGACAAGGTTTATTTCGTTTACTTTCTCTATCAATTCGAGATTATTTTTAAGGTACTTCAGAAATTATTAATGTAAAAAATTTCCAACCATTTGGCAATTTTGAGATATCATTGAAGTTTTTAGATGTATGAATTTTCACTTTTGTAATGAAAGTATTAATATTCAAAGTTGATTGTGAATGATATTCTCTCGTATGAATGTATTTGTTATTAGAAGATAACCTATTGAGTTGAGAATAACTATTGAACTCAATAATATCTGATTTGGTTATAGTTCACTTGTTAACTTTGATTTTCTTGTTATTGTTTTCTATAATTGTTCTATTAAATTTGCCTAATCGACAAAAAAAATGGATTGTGAGAATTAAATATCAATATTAATATTAACTATGATTTCACACTTACGTGAAACCAATTTTTGACTACAGCTAGGTTAGCACAGATCACCCATCTATGTAGTATACCAAAATACATCAACAGATTGAAAACTGCCTTAACAACAATAAATTTAGGATCAGAATTAAAAATTAAATGTCAAATAACCGAAATGAATGGATTCAACAAAAACGTAATACATAAAATGTTACATAGAGAACCAAATAGAATTTAACAAAATTTATTATATTTCTCATTATTTAGTTCAAATTAATATTCAAGTTTCCGAACGAGTATTGAATATAAGTTAAAACAATACACTAGCTTTTAGAGCTATAACTTGTTTTGGTGATATCACTAATAACATTTGTAATGTTTTAAAACCAATAGCAAGTTTATCGTATAGATCTTGAAACAGTTTGAGCAACTTACTTTTAAATAACGAATATTCAATAAAAGGAAAGGGAAGGAGGATTAATATATAAGGATGCTAATTCTACTTCAACTTATCGATCTTCGAAACAGCTTCCTTAATTTTGTTTATTCTACTCATTTCAACAATCAATGTCTAAAATTCAATGTAGTATACCAAAATACATCAACAGATTGAAAACTCCCTTAACAACAAGATATTTAGGATTAGAATTAAAGATTAAATGTCAAATAACCGAAATGAATGGATTCAACAAAAACGTAATACATGAAATGTTACATAGAGAACAAAATAGAATTCATCAGAATTTATTATATCTCTCATTATTGAGTTCAAATTAATATTCAAGTTTCCGAACGAGTATTGAATATAAATTAAAACAATACACTAGCTTTTAGAGCTATAACTTGTTTTGGTAACACTAATAACATTTCTAATGTTTTAAAACCATTAGCAAGTTTATCGTATAGATCTTAAAATAGTTTGAGCAACTTACTTTTAAATAACGAATATTCAATAAAAGGAAAGGGAAGGAGTGGAATATGCCAATTAACATGTGATTCTTGTCATGCTGAATATGTAGGGAGAATATATACAAATTTTAAAACTCGCTTGGAAGAACATATAATATGCATGAATCTCAAAACGAGCTTTTCTCACTTTGCTAACCATCTTTTATAAATTGATGATAGACTTAACACTTAATTAAAATTAGGAAATCTAAACTCAGCCAACAAAAGATTGCACCTTGACAATTTAGAAATTTTAGGAATACATAAATCTTTTAAAAACAAGGATTTAAACAAACACAACAAATTAAACAGACAAATAGCTTTTGTAATGGAATAATAGAGACTATTTCATCAGACTCCATATATTTGATAATCTCATAATTTGCTTGAGTTTCTAGAATTGGTACCGTGACCTAGGTACCTACATAAACATTAGGTCAGCAACGTGAGAAGTCAATGTCAACCCTTGTAAGAAAACAAGGCTCGACCTGGATGAAAGTAATTGAGATAAGTCAGTATAATATAGTATAATGTAGAATAATGATGTATTAAGAGTATGACTGCCAATATACTGTGTAAATTCACGATTGGTAATAGTGCACCAGCTCACATTTTTTTACCCCTTCTGGGAAACTGTAATGGAATAATAGAGATTATCTCATTAGATTCCATATATTTAATAATTCTATAAGTCGCTCTAGTTTTTGAAATCGGTACCGTGACCTATGTTATCATAATAAATACACAACATTAACATTAGATTAGCAAGGTGAGAAGTCAATGTCAACCTTCGTAAGAAGACAAGGCTCCACCTTGATGATTTGTATATTGTTAACAAAAGTAATTAGGATAAGTCATTATAATAGAGTACACTGTAGAAAAATGATGTATTAAGAGTTAGACTGAAGATTCTGCTAGTATACTGTGTAAATTATAACCCAATTTTTTCAGCAATAATCCCATCTAAAGTCTCAACAATATTCAATATTATAATCAGTATGTCATTTTACTGGAAGGTGTATTCTACTGGACGTTCAAAGTTCATATTTCTCACCATTAGAATAACTATATATATAATCTTTTGTAGATTGCTGAATTTCAACTATTTGACAGGTATATTATATAAATCAAAACTTAAATTTTAATTACAAACTTGATTATCTGAAAATGAAGCCATTTGATTATGAATAATTTTATATATTGAATGTGAATAATTCTTTCAGGAAAATTTACCGAAAATTAACAACTTACAATACTAATAGTTAAAAAATCTTATGATAGATAGGTAGATGACATTCTTCTAACATGGAATGGAAATATAGATAAATTGAGTTGATTTTCAATTATACTAATACATTACTTTAGAGATACAAAATGAGAATAGCAACAATAAGCTTCTTAGATTTAACACAATGGATATAACTAATTGAATAATTAATTCCAATACTTATAGAAAACTAACTCACACAGGTATTGTTATAAATATGACCCTATATAGCACAAATTAGCCAGCTTCCATAGTTATTCAAATAGAGTAATAAAAACACTTTTAACTGAAATAAATATTTAACTTGAACTTAAAATTATATGCTGAATAGCTTCAATGAATGGTTTTAACAATAATATAATGATGAAAATATTACATAAAACTATGAACATTACAAATATATTAGAACGCATAGTTGAAATATTCTGTAAATCATTAAGTTCACTCAATGATATGTTGATAAACAATAAAGATGAAGCTGACAAAATTAAAAAAAAGCGGTATATAGCATTTTAGTTGTAATTCATACCCACCAATTTACATTGGCATAACATGACTGGACCTCCTACTGCACAGATTCTTCTTCTACTTCTTATTAAACAATAAAAGCAACTGGGTCGCTTACACTCACAACATTATCTCTATACGCCTGTCATCTGACTCGACATATATACACTTTATTCACGCTGAGGACTTGATACCCTTGTAACTGTTGTATTTCTCGACAGATTTTCGTGAAAAAAGTTTTGTTAGGTTGGTATTCAAAATGTTCATTAAACTTGTGGATAACTTCAGTTTGGGGCTATGATCATTGGCACCTACGACCATTTTTATTGACTTAGGTTTCGGAAACTATTACTGGGAATTTGTTTAGAGAAAAGTGAATGACAAATTCTTATTCAGGATAACGTTAAACTCACTTGTACCGATTTTCAGTGTCCGAAAAAAGAAAATTAACTCATATCGACATTACAAATTATTGAACAAAATGAATCATTGGAATAACAAATTAGAAATTTGTGTAAAACTTAAATACTTGAAATTTCCACTAATCCACAGAATTCCCTTATATAATTCGTCACCGATTAGTCCTTATCACATTTCCTAACTGCTGTGGAGTTATACTGTGACAAGCTTCTCTGATGCTATCACGAAGTCCTTCCCGATTCGGAGGCCTCGTAGCACACACTACCTTTTTTGTTGTCCCCGAAGATAGAAATCAAGCGGCTTAATGTCTGGAGATCTCGAAGGCCAACGAATGAGAGGACTACTGATTATGATTCAACGATTAGGAAAATCATCACTTAACCACTGTCTCACATTAACAGCGTTATGGATAGGTACTCCATCAGGTTGTGAGTATAAATTGTAGTGGTGATCCATAGGACTCGATGAACTTATTTTGTAGAAATCTAAGAAAGTTAGCAGCATTCAAATTTCCATAAAAAAGTATGACCCAATAATCTTCTCATTCAAAATGTCACAGAAAACATTTACCTCTGAAGAGGTCTCTTACACTTAATTAACCGATTTGGATTATGCCTGAAAGGTTTCTCACCGCTTTTTTCAAACATTTCAAGATGTGATCTCTTAGGGATATTTGAATTTCTACTAGCATCCCTAAGAGTTGAATGTGGATTATTATTGAAATAATTGAGAATCATTTGGTTTCCTCTCCGCTCCCGATCACGATGCTGGCTCGGAACTCTCTCAACTGTTCCATGTTAATAAAAAAATTTGTTAATATCTCCAACGGTCACATGATTAATACTGCGTTCTGAATGTCGTTAAACTCAATAGTTACTCCACGAAAATAACGTGTTTCCTCGCCAACTAATTCATTTCACAGTTTCAATTTTATCAGTAGCGGAATATATGGATGTTTCAAATCCAATATAGGTATACCACTGCATGAATCAAACTTTAATACAATAATGGAATATGCAAAGTTGAGGGCCACACGTGTTCGGGACAACAACAGCTTTTGTGGTAGGTTATCTGTTTGTCAATCGGCGATGACGTTCCCGAATTACCAGAATAACTCATCAAGATTTGTACGTATTATACTACATGTATTGCTCATTGAAGTTGCTTCAGTTTAGAGGAACAATGTATTCCTACCAGAGGTCATTTTTGAATTGAATAAATCTTACTTAACATATATGCAAATTATTGATCTATCTAAATACGTTCTGAATATATGAATTTGCAAATCTATATTTAGTTAAACTCACTTTGTGATATCTGATGAACTCATTGCATGATAAAATTATAAAACCATATAGACTCACCTCCCTCAAAGAGGTGAAATAAATAAAATAGAAGTTTCAATGTTTGAGATATATTGTTGAATCGCACCACATCTCTCTCTATTTGAAAAAATGGAGTTTGTTCATTTCTGGACAAAAAATAAAGACCACTCGCACAAAAACACGGAAAAAAAATGAGAGAGAAGGAGTAATTGACTAATGCTATATGAAAGTACCGGTAAGAAATTTTTTTTTGAATAATAAAAAATAAAAAAGCGAAAAAAAGCGATTTTAATACCCAGAATAAAAAATAAGATATTCAAAAAAAGTTTTTATATTGGTTCGTGGATATACTAAAACTAAAATAAAAATTCTCTTTGACGATTCGATAATGTTTATTGTCTTTATCACAATTGTGAATTAGTGTTTCCTTGTAATTTAGAAAAGAATAGATGATTTCGATTAATGAAATGCGTCTGCAGCCGACTTGTGTTTTAAGATCCAATTAAAACTGCACAAAACATTAGATTGGTTGTGTGTGAAAGAGTGATGTATGGCTAATTACAATTTTAAATGGTTTGAATTCTATAAAATACAAGACATTTTGAGATTGTACAATTATAAATATCTATGAATATTGTATGAATTAGGTATTCTATGATAAACACTCCACATCTATCATAATGACTATTCAAGTTTAAGATAATTCTATGGAATTTAACCTTAGAATTTTTACTCATAGTGTCATAGTTAAATAATACGTTATCCTCTTCAGGTTGAATTTTAAATAGACAAGTGGAAATTGGCACTTCAAACTAATAAAATTTTGATTATATGAAAGAATAACTACTTCGTTTTTATACCACTTTTATTAATAATAACTTGAAAACGTAACTATAGTTTCAACACTGAAGTGCCATTATCAAGCAATTAGAAAATTATGAAGAGATCCATGAAACAGTTCAAGTATAAATAGAGTAGAGTAAAGTAGGGTTGAGATTAAGGGATCAACGGAAATTCCAAAAAAAAGGTAGATCCTAGGAAAGTACAGTATTACATAGTAAACATAGCAACAATTTGTGAATTAGTGTGATTTACATTTTTTAATATTCTAAGAATTATTTAAAGAGCGGTTTGAAAGACAGTACAGTATTATATAGTAAATAAGGTGACAATTTGTGTATTAGTGAAAAGATCACTTTGATATAGGTCTAACTGATCATTGAGGATATTTTTATTAGAGACTTTGACACCTTTATAAATCTCTATTGATTCTAATATATTCAATTTAAAACCTCTGGTTTGGTTATGTAAAATGCTTAAGCTATCTAAATTAGGGAAATTATGACCAGTTTGTAATAAACGATCAGCAAAAGTTGAGTCAGTTTTGTTGAGTCTAAACGAGCGAAAATGATCTTCGTATCTTAATTTGAAATTAAGTTCTACCTACATAAAAGTTAAAAAGTCATCACAGTCTGCGCAAATCATTTTATAAACTCCAGGTTTTCTATATTTATTGATTTTGTCTTTGGCGTTGTATATAAGATGGCAAAGTTTATTTTGAGGTTTGAAACTGGTTTCAAAATTATGGCGTGATAGAGCATTTTCGATACCATTGTCAAAAGAACACCTCATTACTGAGTTGAACACGATCAAACGAATAGCCATCAATAATGGTTTTCCGGTAGATCAAATAGTTAAACTAATAAATCGCAAACAACAACAATTAGCTTCCTATACAATTTATTCGCGTATAAAACACATACTGTACCATATTTTGGTACAGTAAGCGAACATATTGCTAACATTTTATCAAGCCATAATTTTAAAATCAGTTTCAAAGATAAACTTTGCCATCTTATATACAACGCCAAAGACAAAATCAATAAATGCAGAAAACCTGGAGTTCATAAGATGATTTGCCCAGACTGTGAGTACTTTTATATAGGTAGAACTTGTCGTAATTTCAAATTGAGATACGAAGAACATTTTTGCTCGTTTCGACTCAACAAAACTGACTCAACCTTTGCTAATAATTTTTTACAAACTGGTCATATGTGAGGGTTACCATTTACTCTCACTAAAGGATAAACTAAAAGCTCTATTTTATCACTTGTTTGCCGACAGCTACAGTGAAGATGGTCGTAGGTTATATTTTAGATAATAAAAATTCGGGAGCCAGAGTATTTTAACCAACCAATGAATTATAGATATAACTAGGGGATGCAAATACTCAAGTCCTCAGGTTAAATTACCCTGGAAGAAAGAAAATAAAAGACCTGTACCCAGGATGATTGAAATTCACTTTGAAATACTAATGTTGATATAATTTATGACAGAACTTATATTATTGAGATATGAAGCGAATGAATTGAAATTATGGATGGAGTTAATTACTTAAATCATTAAAACAGTGAACAGTTGAATTTACACAAAAGACAACATTCAAGATTATTTAAATTGTTACATAAAACCAAATCGACAGCCTGACCTGATGAGAGCTGGATGTTGTACTTGCTTGGTTATGGATTGATACTTCTACTTCATGTGGGGGTTTCTGCCACAATTGTAATACCGTTTCCACGATTGTACATCACCAATAAATCAGCGACTCCTAAGTAATCTTTTCCACAGCAGACTCAAACCACCTCAATACATTTCTTGTTGAATTTTCCACAACATAGACAAAAAAGGAAGAGGAAGAAGGAGAACCCTCTATCACGATAGGGTTTTTCCTTCCAATAAAACAAACTTTACTTTGGTTCACGACCAGCCACTTGGAAACTAGGTCTTGATTCCCAAATTGGTGATGGATGTCGTTGTTTTCAACGGAAGAATATTCCCAGAATTTGGTTCCAAACACACGCTTGGTATCACCTCCATGTATAAATAACCCAGCAACACGACTTATCACTTGAACGATTCTATCAGAAGTGTCGCCATTTTCTCGCCTTTACGGCGTTCTTGTTGTCTCACAGAACAACTTTGGAATAGAAGCAGTAACTTCGGATCTGACACCGAACAACCATGACCCTCAGAATAAACGGTCCATGACTCTTAGAATATACGGTCCAGAATAGCTGGTATCACCTCCATGTTGAAATAACCCAACAACACGACTTCCCACTTGAACGATTCTACCTGAAGTGTCGCCATTTTCTCGCCTTTCCGGCGTTCTCGTTGTCTCACAGAACAACTTCGAAATAGAAGCAGTAACTTCGGATCTGACACCGAACAACCATGACCCTTAGAATAAATGGTTCATGACTCTTAGAATATACAGTCCAGCATAGCTGACGTCACAAGAGTCAACCGATTGTACTAGAGCGGCCATTTCTGAGCCGTTAAGTAGAATTTACACGTTACAAATTCCCCCCCACTTCAAGAAAATTTCCCAAATTTTCACCAAGACTAAACGTGGAAATTAGATCAGGAAACCAATAAATGGATGGAAACCAAGATCGCTATTTCTGAAGGAAGTAGGACCGCAAAACCACCCTTGAAATCCACAAGAACCACCTTTGAAATTCACAAAAAAAAAACCTAACTCTGGACAACACACCATTCATAATTCTTTTTAAGGAATTATCTAAAACTAATGATATGCGCCTAATTGATAAACCAGCAGAAGGAACCAAAAGCTCGCCATCCAATACGATAATGATCAGCTCAACAATTGGCCTGGAGTATCGAGTGGCGTAAGATCAAATAAACGCTTTGTGCTCCCTAGGTAACTCCCGTCGTTGAGTTGCTCATCCGCGCATAAGGATTGCGTTCCCCCAGAACCAAACTACTAGCAATCAACCAGATTCATAACAGGAGGACTAAACGTGCAAATTAGATCAGGAAAACAATAAATGAATGAAAACCAAGATCGCTATTTCTGAAGGAAGTAGGACCTCAAAACCACCCTTGAAATCCACAAAAAACCACCCTTGAAATCCACAAAAACCACCCTTGAAATGCACAAAAAAAACAACACTGGACAACACACCATTCATAATTCTTTTTAAGGAATTATCCAAAACTAATGATATGCGCCTAATTGAGAAACCAGCAGAAGGAACCAAAAGCTCGCCATCCAATACGATGAAGATCAGCTCAACGATTGGCCTGGAGTATCGAGTGGCGTAAGATCAAATAAACGCTTTGTGCTCCCTAGGTAACTCCTGTCGTTGAGTTGCTCATCCGCGCATAAGGATTTTGTTCCCCCGGAACCAAACCTCAAAAATGGAAAATAAAATAGAAAATAATCACACAAACGGTATTCTCTCGCTCCCACCAGAACTTTAACCAGGGCAGGTTCTAAATGACGAGTGACCAACCCTCAATATTCCATTAGAAGCATTCTACTTCACGCGAGAAAAACCTTTGGCCTATTCGCAACCCGGTACCAACACGAGTTAACGACAACTAATAACACCCAACTCAAATAATACCCCGGTCTTCGTATGGGTGTGCTTTCAAGTCCTTTATATGCCAAATTCCCTTAACATTCCCCTCATCATCGCGCAACTCATATGTCCAAGGAGAGATTCTCTTATTTATATAGAACGAACCTACGTATCTGGGAGCAAGTTTGCCAGAAAAATATTTGGAAGCATCAGACAAAACGTAATTTCTCCTCCACACCACATGATTAGGTAAATATTCCTCGTGCCTTCGCCGCAAGTTATACCGGTGACAATTCTGTTTGGCAGTTTTCTCTAATCTTTCCTTTACGTCACGATGAATTCGGCTTAGGGTCTCATTCCTAGTAATATCAGAAATCAGTTCAGCGCCCTCATTCGTAGGTAAGTCAGCATTCTCATAATCTAAACATGACAATTCCATATGTCTACCGAAATTAGTGAAATATGGGGATAGTTTAGTAGATTCATGCCTTGCCGTTCCTATGGCACATGCGATTTCTGGCAATGCCTCGTCTCAAAGACGATGATTATCGGATACGTAACTAATCAACAAGGTCTTGATCGTACGGTTGACTCTCTCGATAGGATTACTACATGGTTGATAAAGAGGACACAATTTATGGCGAACAGTATATGTTTGCAACAATCGTTGGAATTGCTTACTCCTAAATTGAACACCTAATCAAAATCCCAGGTACCACAAACATTAAGAAAACGTCTTCTTCTAATCTACGAACTACAATATCAGCTGAATATTTCTTCAATGGGAAAATGATGCGAAAATTTACTCTAATAATCCGTGACGACCTGTATAAACGTATTCTCCTTCTTAGACCTAGGCAGAGGTACCATGAGATCAGTCGAAATCATCTCCCAAGGTTTGTCATTTTTCGGGTGCGATACCATCATATCCGTGGGTTTGGTATTAACGGATTTGTGAGCCAAACAAACATCACAACGTCGAACATATGACGCAATGTCCCATCTCATCTTCGGCCAATAATAGCGTTCGGCCAGTCTACTATTAATTTTGTAGACTCCCGCATAACCCGCGGTTGGAAGATCATGAGCCGACGATATCAATTCGGATCGCTCCTCTTTCGAGACAACTTTTTTCCAAAAATCCCCAGCATCTGACAACTCTGGATAGTCCATCTTCGTATATTTATACAAAATATCATTCGAACCTCTCCAACTCTGATACTTCGGAGGATTTATCAAAACGGCCTAATACATTTTCAAATACCACCTATCATGACTCCAGATTCATAGATACTACGTCAATAACCGGAACTGAACGTGATAAGGTGTCAGATCTTCACCTTTCCGATGAATGATTTTAAAATCATACTGTTGAAGCTTAACACTCCATCTAGCTAAACGACCAGAAGGGTCTTTCAAGTTCTGTAACCAAACTAAGAAATGACGAATTCGAATATTTGCGAGTGTAAGTTGTGTCCGTGGCGGGTTCCGTTGAATTGAATTTTTCAAGTAGAAAAACTTTCGAAAATCATTATAATTATATATAATTCAAAGCATAAAAGAGTGATCTGCAAGACAAACGTGTGTAATTAAGAAAAATATCTAATACAGCTACGTAAATCCAATAATAAATTTCGTGTATTACGAATCCCTAACCTGAACAAACATCTGTTTATACCATTTCTTCTTCTAATAAAAATTATCAATTAACATCATGTTTTGTAAAACCTTAAAATGAATTGTGAAGTTTGTAAAAAAGTCGATGAAACAGTGAATTGTGATGGCTGCAATGCATATGTTTGTAAAACATGCGGGGACCTTTACTTCTTCGGAAGTTGAAGTATTACAATTAAGAAGAATTAAGAAGAAGTATTACAATTAATGAAATACCTTTGCGGAAAATGTAGGAAAAAATTATACCTTTAGCTTATTGCATACAATTATTGATGATAAATCTAAGCTGTTGGAAAGTGAAGATAAGATAATTTGCCTTTTTGAAGATGAAATTTTAGAATTAAAAAAGAAGATACTTCGGAGGATTTATCAAAACGGCCTAATACATTTTCAAATACCACCTATCATGACTCCAGATTCATAGATACTACGTCAATAACCGGAACTGAACGTGATAAGGTGTCAGATCTTCACCTTTCCGATGAATGATTTTAAAATCATACTGTTGAAGCTTAACACTCCATCTAGCTAAACGACCAGAAGGGTCTTTCAAGTTCTGTAACCAAACTAAGAAATGACGAATTCGAATATTTGCGAGTGTAAGTTGTGTCCGTGGCGGGTTCCGTTGAATTGAATTTTTCAAGTAGAAAAACTTTCGAAAATCATTATAATTATATATAATTCAAAGCATAAAAGAGTGATCTGCAAGACAAACGTGTGTAATTAAGAAAAATATCTAATACAGCTACGTAAATCCAATAATAAATTTCGTGTATTACGAATCCCTAACCTGAACAAACATCTGTTTATACCATTTCTTCTTCTAATAAAAATTATCAATTAACATCATGTTTTGTAAAACCTTAAAATGAATTGTGAAGTTTGTAAAAAAGTCGATGAAACAGTGAATTGTGATGGCTGCAATGCATATGTTTGTAAAACATGCGGGGACCTTTACTTCTTCGGAAGTTGAAGTATTACAATTAAGAAGAATTAAGAAGAAGTATTACAATTAATGAAATACCTTTGCGGAAAATGTAGGAAAAAATTATACCTTTAGCTTATTGCATACAATTATTGATGATAAATCTAAGCTGTTGGAAAGTGAAGATAAGATAATTTGCCTTTTTGAAGATGAAATTTTAGAATTAAAAAAGAAGATACTTCGGAGGATTTATCAAAACGGCCTAATACATTTTCAAATACCACCTATCATGACTCCAGATTCATAGATACTACGTCAATAACCGGAACTGAACGTGATAAGGTGTCAGATCTTCAGCTTTCCGATGAATGATTTTAAAATCATACTGTTGAAGCTCAACACTCCATCTAGCTAAACGACCAGAAGGGTCTTTCAAGTTCTGTAACCAAACTAAGAAATGACGAATTCGAATATTTGCGAGTGTAAGTTGTGTCCGTGGCGGGTTCCGTTGAATTGAATTTTTCAAGTAGAAAAACTTTAGAAAATCATTTAAATTATATATAATTCAAAGCATAAAAGAGTGATCTGCAAGACAAACGTGTGTAATTAAGAAAAATATCTAATACAGCTACGTAAATCCAATAATAAATTTCGTGTATCACGAATCCCTAACCTAAACAAACATCTGTTTATACCATTTCTTCTTCTAATAAAAATTATCAATTAACATCATGTTTTGTAAAACCTTAAAATGAATTGGGAAGTTTGTGAAAAAGTCGATGAAACAGTGAATTGTGCGGGGACCTTTACTTCTTCGGAAGTTAAAGTATTACAATTAAGAAGAATTAAGAAGAAGTATTACAATTAATCAAATACCTTTGCGGAAAATGTAGGAAAAAATTATACCTTTAGCTTATTGCATACAATTATTGATGATAAATCTAAGCTGCTGGAAAGTAAAGATAAGATAATTTGCCTTTTTGAAGATGAAATTTTAGAATTAAAAAAGAAGATGGAAAATATGGACGCATTAAAAAAGGATACGACTTCACCGACTCATGCATTAATTACCTCAACGCCTAGTAATAAAGTTCAACAAAATTTACCCTGCATAATTATTGCTCCAAAAATAAATCAAAATAGCAAACTAAATCAGACATGGAACAAAATGTAGATCCAGTTAAAACTGCTGTAGGTGTTGGTATGATTAAAAATGGTAAACAAGGATCTATTTTAATTTAATCTACGACAAGAGCTTCCACTTTAAAAATGAAAGAAGAACTGATAAAAAAAAATGCCTAATCACCACATTGACGGAACCAAAATGAAAAAGCCAAGTGTCATGATTACTAATATAAGTTTAAAAATGAAACCAGATCAAGTTATCGAAGCTCTAAAAAATCAAAATGAACAAATTATCGACAACGATGAACTGGAACTGAAATTTATCAAGAACATTTATGAGCGAGGTATTGTATATGAAAATGTTCATCTATTCAAATGCTTTAAGTGCTGTGGCTACAATCAAATGAATGTAGAATAGAAACTGCTATTTGTTCTAAATGTATCCAATCACATTCTTCAAAGGAATGTAATACAACTTGCTATAAATGTATAAACTACACTCATAGTAATTCTAAAAATAACACAAAATTTGATATCAATCATAAGGCTTTTGATAATGATGTGAGATCTATAAAAAACATCTGGAGTTACTAAAGCAAAAAACAAATTATAATTAACATTACCCTATGTTCTATTATAAAACATTTTCAATAATAACAAATCTATCTGTTGAACAAACTATTTCACAAATTAGTATAGATAGGAGTTTTATATACATATACACTAAGTAATAAATGGATCAATATATCTCTGAATATCAAAATGATTCTATTAACACATTTGTAATTTCAACATTAAATGAATATAATCAATTATATAGTTCAAACTTGTCTAATTTCAAAATATTTCATAATAACATTCGAAGTATCAACAAAAATTTTGATGAACTTACTTTAATTTTAGAACAAGTGAATAATCAGTTTGATATAATTGTGCTAACAGGAACTTTTGGAATTACTGATAACAATTTATTTACACTCTCTGGGTATGATATACTATATAATGATGGAGATATAAACAAATAGGATGGTGTTTTAGTATATATAAGGAAGGAATTAGGTTGTTATGATGTTGAAAAAATTAATTTTGATAATATAAAGACCGCATCCAACATGCCCTTAAAGTATTAACAACAACCTCAAAAACTTTCTAAACTCACAACAAAATTGTTGACTTTCACATAACAATAGAAGATATTAATATAAATATTTTGAAAACCAAAAATTTTACACAAGATTATCTCAACATAATGGAAGAAGCAGGGTTTAAATCTTATATCAACAAATTTACTAGAATCCAAAGTAATAAAAAATCGTGCATTGATCATGCATTTATAAAATCTAAAAACTATAATACAAAAATTACACCAATCATTCTTGAATTGTCAATCACAGATCATTTCCCAATAATATTATATTTAGTAATCAACCGCTTATTAACAACTCCTGAAATTGAGTATAAATATATTATCAATTACAATTCATTATGTCTAGACTTAAACCACGAAAACTGGCAAACACTATACCAAAGTGATGATGTAGATATTGCCACCGATATTCTTATAAACACTCTGAAATGAAAAATTGATAAAAATACAACTAAAATCGAATCAAAACCAAAACAAAAACGCAGAAGACCATGGATTACTGAAGGACTAATTATTTCTAGTAAAACTAAAAGTGAATTATACAAAAAACTATTAAAAAATCCTGATAATGAAATTTTAAACAAAGAGTATAAGAATTATAGAAATAAATTCAACTCATTAATTAAACATACAAAAGTTATCTATTTTAGGAAAGAAATACATAGAAATCATAATCAATCTTCAAGTAATTTATATAAATGCATAAAAAAAATGTGTAATGAAAGTAATATACAAAAAAATTTAATAACATCTATAAAATCAGAATCAGGACAATCACTCAATAATGATAGAGATATAGCAAATGAATTTGACCAGTATTACTCCAACCTTGGCGGAAAACAAGCAAAAAATATAAAAACAGCAGGATACTCTAGTAAATCACTAATAACGATACAAGATTCACTCTTCCTTCAACCAGTAACTGATTTTGAAATTCAAAAATATGTTAAAGAACTTAAAGATAAGAAAGCACCTGGAAATGATAATATTACTTCGGAATTATTTAAAAAAATCTTACCTAACATACTTGATCCCCTGGTATTTTTGGTAAATTTGACATTGGAAGAAGGAAAATGGCCGTCAGCTTTTAAAATAGGTATAATCAAACCTCTATTTAAAAATGAAGATAAAAAAAATGGTGAAATATAGACCAATCTCTCTAATATCAAATTCGGCAAAGATACTGGAAAAAGTTCTGAAGTCTAGATTAAACAGTTTCTTAACAAAACACAAGATATTATCAGACAAACAATTTGGTTTTAGAGAAGCCAAGTCAACGAAGGATGCCATTGCATGCTTAACATCACATTTATATAAGGCCTTAGATGAAAATATGCCCTCATTATGCATTTTTGTTGACTTGGCAAAAGCCTTTGATACGGTAAGCCATACAATATTGTTAAAGAAGCTAGAAAACTACGGTATCAGAGGCTTGGCATTCGACTTGTTTCACAGTTATTTAACCAATCGGTAACAATATGTTAAAATTAATGATTCCTTAAGTACCCCAAAAAAATGTACAATATGGTGTTCCTCAGGGGACTGTTTCAGGACCAATATTGTTTACTATATACATAAACGATCTATTAAAATTACCAATTAAGGGAGAGATCATAAGCTTTGCCCACGATACTGTAGTTTTCTTTAAAGCCGGGAATACTTGAAGATTTTAGCCGAAAAGGAATTTTGTATTATAAAAAATTGGTTAGATAACAATTTACTTATCTTAAATAGTGATAAAACAAAGTATCTTTCATTTTCATCGTATACAAACCGTCAATCATCTTTTCAAGAACTCGTAATAACAATAGATTCATTTATTATTAGGTACTTAGGAATCGTGATAGATAAATATCTGAGATGGAATTTACAAATAAATTGTATCATTAATAAAATTAGGGGATTATTGTGTAAATTCAAATACATAAAACAGTTCTTAAATATTTCAGAACTCAAAATATTATATTACGGATTGATTGAATCGCAAATCACATATGGAATTATTGGCTGGGGTGGAGCTAATGACAACTATTTGGAAAATCTCGAAGTTATTCAGAAATGGGTGCTCAAAATCATATTTAATGAAAATAAATTCTATCCTTCAAACGATTTGTTTAAAGAAGCCCAAATATTAGATATTAAACAACTTCACTGCAAAGTCACACTAATTTATCATTTTAAATAATTATCCTTTATAATACACATAAACACAATACAAGATTGGAAAAAAAACATTTTAGCTTCCTCCTATATAAAATTTATGACCACATTCCAGTTGAAATAGAAGAAGTTAAAGTCCTAAATACTTTCAAAAACAAAATTAAAAAATGGCTACTATTAACCCCAAGAAAAACTGTACATAATATAATTAACATTAATATATACATGCCTCCAGCAAATTTATAATTATAAATAGATAACAAAGAATGAGACACAATATCTAAGAACCTAGATATACGATGCTTACGTGATAAAGAAAATAATTAAAATGACTAATTATAAAAAGAAAATAATTCAATAACATCACAAATTTCTGTTTGTTTACACCACCAGCATAAACTAAGCCAAACTGTATTTGTATCTGAAATCAGTCTGTAAATGTTTTGTATTTATTTTGTAAATCTGGTAAATAAACATTATCATTATCATTATTATTATTATGATCCGTAATAACTGTGAACGGAATAGCTTCAATATAAAGCCTGAGCTTCTCCACCGCCCAAAAACCGCTAAACATTCACGCTCCGTAGTAGAAAAATTATGTTCTTGTCTCGTAAGAGATCGACTGAGATAACATACGACTTTTCACCCCCCTCAGGTTGTGATTGTGACAAAATTCCAGAAATTTCAAAGCCAGAAGCATCAGCCTGAATTTGGAAAGGCAAACTATAATCTGGACAGCTAAGAACAGGCGCTGTCACCAAACATTCCTTCATTCTTCTAAATGCTTCCTGACATTCAGTTAGCTAGGTCAATTTATCACCTTTCCGCAAAAGAGACGTGATGGGTGCTATTATGGTACCGTTAGATTCGCTTCCCTTAGCCGTTTGAAAACCTCCTCTAATATTCGTAGATGTTCATCGAATGTCTCTGATATGATCACGATATCATCGAGATATACAAACACATTTGGTTCTAAATCGGGTCCTTACACACGATCCATCAGGCGTTTCCAAGTCGCAGGCGCATTGTGAAGTCCGAAGGGGAGTCTGCGAAACTGGAATAATCGTCTATTCGGCACAACAAATGCCGTATACTCTTTAGACGTTTCCGCCATGGGCACCTGCCAATATGCAGATTTAATATTCAAACTTGATAAAAATTTAGCCCCTCTCAATTTGTCTAGAGTATCAGACACCATAGGCAAAGGATAACTATCCCGTTTCGTCACAGAATTCAAGCGTCGGTAATCTACACAGGATCGATAAGAAGAATCCTTCTTCTTCACCATTGTGGGGGATCAGCTCTTTGATTGGGCGGTTTGCCCTAAACTGTCCCGTGGTCCTGGTAGAGTCACTTTACTTAAGGTAGAGCTCGGCGCCATTATGGCTTAATGCCTTACTCTCTGAAATTACAACTTAGGCAGGTACATTGACTATACTGTCAGATGCGTGGACAATGAATATACTGTATACTACTATATTTACTGATATGCTCCACATTACTATATATACATGTTATGTCACTGTTTATAGTTTAATGTTCTACTAAACTAATCTACGATTCAAGGTATCTAGGTTAGCCGTTATGTAATATATTAACATATTGCTTGGTAACCCAGATCCGAGATCTAAACATATACTTACATAATAATTAATATAATTAAGGTCCATTCGGGGATTCTAGGCAAACTCGTATAGGGATGGAAGATTCCTATACTACACCTCCCTACGCGGGGTAAAAAAATGTTGAATTGATAGATTAACATTTTTTTTCCAATTGTCGTACCTTAATTTTATTTTACAAACAATATTTTTCCTTATCTAATCATGGTACAGTTTTAGTCTATTTTTATGTATTTCCACTTGATTGTTTCCTACTTTTATCACTTTATTGGGGTTCCTTCCTTCCGTAATCACGAAAGGACCCTTGTATAACTGTTCAAGTTTATTTTTCGGAACACTTTTCACTAATACCTTATCACCTATCTTAAATTTAACTATATTACAACTTTCCCTAGATTTTTGCACACGTTCCAGTTTCGATACTATCAGATTATCCCTAGCTTCTTTACATGCTTGTTGAAGTCGATATTTCAACTCAACCGGATAATTCTCGAAGTTGTACACGGGTTCTACCTGTTCCGTTATGTTGGAATGTAAATTACACGATTTTCCGAACACTAGATCGTGCGGTTTGTACTTCGTTCCCGTATGAACTGTGTTGTTGTATGCAAAAGTCCAAAATGGTACCCATTCGGTCCATGAATCTTTAAATTTTGCCACTTGAATTCTTAAATATGCGCCTAGGTGCTTATGAGAATTTTCGAGGGCTCCCATCGTTTCATGATGGTAAGCTGTTGAATTTAGCTGTTTTATTCCCAACACATTACAAGATTGCTTGAACACTTCCGACAAAAATTCTGTACCCTGGTCGTGGGCTATCTCCCTGGGAATCCCATACCTTAGTACAAAATTAGTGACGAATGCTTTTGCAACTGTGCTAGCTTCTTTATTAGGTATTGGATAAGCTTCGACAAATTTACTTAATTCACATCGGAGAGTGAGTATATATCGATCGTCACCGATGTCGTTGCCTATCGGACCTACTAAATCAAGAAACACCTTCTCAAAAGACGCTGATGCTATGGTAGTCACTGTTAGTGGTTCTTTGGTGGGTCTAGAGTGTTTATATCGCTGACAATCGTCACAACGTTTTACAAACTTCTCTATATCTGACCTTAGACCTGACCAAGTATATTTTGATTTTATATTATTGAACATGCGGTTTATACCTGCGTGTCCTCCTGTTTTTAATGTATGAAAATCGTTTAAGATTAATTGTCTAAATTCTTTTTCATCAACTGTTAATACATCTGGTATAACATTTATTTTTAACCCTATTTCAAAACCGGCGGATTTTATTTCTTTTATTTCCTTATTTAGCGCGCTTATTAATTCCCTATTTTTGGAATTTTTCATGATGCATATTTCAGCAATATTGAAATCCTTACACAAATTTTTTACACTTCTCAACAATGCCCTTAGGTACAATGCCGATCGAAATTGTAGTTTTATGTAAATCAATTTTCTTTCTTCATCATAATATAATGAATTGTTAAAATTTTTGTCTAGACATTTTTCCTTGTTTAATTCATCAAATTCTTCCTCAGATAACACTTCTAGTAACACACAATCGGTAGGACGTTTTATAAGTTCGACTACTCCCGAGTGATCAATCCTATTAGTGTCGTAATTGTTCTTATTAATTTGTCCTTCCTTTTCTGCTTTTACCTTTTGTGCTCTTGTGATTGCAAATATTTCCTCCGATGTTTTATCACACATCGTCTTAAGTTCTGATGATTCAATACGAATCCTTGATAAATCATCGGCTGTAACATTTTCCGTGCCTTTTATATAATTTATAGTAAAATCATACTCTTCTAGAGTCAGTCTAAATTTTGTCAATCTACTAGATGAGTTTGTCATGCCAAAAAGATATACCAGCGGTCTGTGATCAGTGTATATATCAAAGGTTCGACCATATAGATAGGGTCTGAAATGCTTTACGGCCCAAACTATTGCTAAAAGTTCTTTTTCGATTGTGCAATAATTCTGTTCTGCCTTGTTTAATGTTCTGCTGGCATATGCGACAGGTCGGTCATCACTGTTAGATAACACTGTTCCTATCGAATATCCCGATGCGTCACATTTTAAAATGAATCTATTTTCCTTTTCAAAATTCGGGTATTGCAGGATTGGTGTGCTCATGAGAGCTAGTTTCAGGATTTCGAAAGATTTTTGACACCTATCGTCCCAATTAAAAGATGCATTTTTTTTTGCTAATTGATTTAAAAGATTTGCGATTTTTGCGAAATTTGGAATAAATTTCCGATAGTAGTTTGCGAAAGCTACAAAACGCTTTGCATCTCCGGCGTCCTTTGGAACCGGATATTGCTTAATAACTTCAATTTTTTCCGGATCGGGTGATATCCCGTCCGCGGAAATTAAATGACCCAAATATAAAATTTCTTTCTTTGAAAATTCGCATTTGCTTGGATTTAATTCCAAATTTACATCTTTTAATCGTTGTAAAATCTTTACGAGATTTACGTTGTGTGTCGTCAAATCTTTGCCAAAAACTATAAGATCGTCCAAATATATGAAACACGATTCATAATTTAATCCTGTCATAGCCATTGTCATGACTCTGGAAAATACACTTGGGCTTATCTTTAATCCCATTGGTAGCCTTGTTAGCTGATACTGACCTCTGTCTGTAGTGGAAGCGGTGCATTTTCTGCTTCCTGTATCTAATTCCACCTGGTAATATCCTTGTGACAAATCCAAATGTGAAAAATATACTACTCCTGATAATGAATCTAGAATTTCTGATATGGAGGGAAGTGGAAACCTATCATCTTGTATCTGTTTATTAAGTAAACGATAGTCTATTACTACTCTCCACTTTTTTTCTCAATTTTTGTCTACTTGCTTCTTTGGTACAATTAGAAGCGGGGAAGACCATTCAGAGATGGTTTCCTCAATTATGCCATCTTGCAGCATCTTATCTATGTGCTTGTGAATTTCATCTTTCTGTGCGTTTGGTAACCTTTACAGTCTCACGAACACTGGACTAGAGTCCCTATTCAAATGAATTCCTTGTTTTGTGATATTTGTTACCGTGAGAGGGTCGTTTTCTAAATGAAAAACATTGGCATATTTTGCACAGATTCTTTCAATAGTCGTTTTTACCTCTCCGTGTAACGTGTCCAAATTTACTTTTTCCAAAAGTTTCTCTACTCGCTCAACTGTCATGTAATCTTTTTTGAATTTACATACATTATAATTTGATAATCTATCAGTAGTAGGGGTAGAATTCCTAATTTTCACTTCTCTTTCATTCGAATTTAAAATACGTACAGGAACTTGACCTTGTACTGGTTTTACTATTGTGCCTGCGATAAAAACACCGTTGCATATTTCCTCATTCAAAACGATGCATTCTTCGCTCTCATTTACGTCGAAATATCGTACAATTTCACACCTTGCAGGAATTGTTGTATAACATTCACACCTTGAATGAATTGACATTGAAATTTTTTCATTATTCAGCATAAAGGAAAACGTAAAAGTTTCATAATTTATAATTGGTTTATGTTTTAAAAAGAAATTTGACCCCAGTATTCCTTTAATTCCGTTAGTAAATTGATTTAAAACTATGAATTCTTGTTCAACCTCTATATTGTTTACTTTTAAATTTATGTTGACGGAGCCTTGTGACATTACGGAACTAGCGATTCCTTGTATGTTTACTTTTTTGTTTTCGTTTATCCTCTCTGAATTTTGAATAACTTCCTTGAAGATGACACTGACTGAAGATCCTGTGTCGATAAGAAAATTTAATTCATTCATCCCATATCTCATTTTCACACAATTCATTCCATTCGTACTTAGATTTTCATTCCTTGTATGTTTACTTTTTTGTTTTCGTTTATCCTCTCTGAATTTTGAATAACTTCCTTGAAGATGACACTGACTGAAGATCCTGTGTCGATAAGAAAATTTAATTCATTCATCCCATATCTCATTTTCACACAATTCATTCCATTCGTACTTAGATTTTCATTCACTCTATTCGGAACGAAAAAACTGATTCTTAAACGAACCTTTCACCTCTTCTCCTGAAGTGCTACTACTGTTCAGATTACTTGCCATTTGAGCTGCAAAGCAACCTTGATTTTTGGGTTTGAACCCATTATTATTTTGAAAATTATATCCAAAATGTTTGTGTTGGCGTTCAACACTCTGTCTTGTTTGATTTTGTTGCGGATTGTTATTGTAACGTAGGTTGTTTCCTCTGAAGGGCTTGTATTGTTTTCTGTAATTTTGATGCCTTGCGTCAAAATTGTTACCTTGCTTGACTCTATAGTCTCGCATGTGGAATGTTTCCACTTTGGGTTTCTCTGTATGTAGAGATCCATTTTCTTCCACTGCTCCACAAATAGCGTCGGCTAAATTGTCGTAATTTCTAGCCTTTACTATTGTGCGCAGGTCGTTATTGTTTAGACCATTTGCGAAAATGTTTACAGCTAATCTTTCGTTTACCGATCTCAAGATATTTGCTGTTTCTTCGTTTCCTTTCGCTTGTGCTACTGTTAGATCTACCAATAAACCTTCAACAGTTCCTCCTAAACTATCAATGCCTTTGATTCCTTGCTTTGCGCTACGGAATTCATTTGCGAGGGCAGCCTCCGATTTTCTCGTAAGCAGTTTATTTTTTATGTCCTGAACCAATGCCTCAACTGAGTCGTATGCTTTCTTGACTCTCAGTTTTGCATTTTGGCTCAGCCTAGTTTTTAAAACGAAATTTATTAAAAATACCCTTCCAGAATTATCTAGCATGTCGCTGTATATTTCGATAGCATCGATTAACTGTTTCGTGACGTCATTATTTCCATTCATTACTGGAAGTAACGAGGTCGCGGTGCGTAAATCAAACTTCTCAGACATATTTGACGCTTGAACAACTGAATCAATTAAATTTAATCTTTCGGTTAAACTAGTTTTTATACTTTCAATTAAATTCTCTATTGAACCCGTGTATTTCCTTGCTTCTGAAATTAAGTTTTGTTCATGTTGTTCTCTGTTAAATATGTCCTTCTCAAGCTTAAAATTTCCTGTTATTACATTTAACTTATCTAATTTGTACCTAAAATTGTCTAAAATGCTCATTACTCACATGATGTTTGAGACACTACACCAATGTTGGTTGGCTTCTTCTAATCTCCTCTCTGATTCTCCTAACCATCATTTTTCTAACCATCCTGTGGACTAGGTACACTACGATGATTATTATCAGCATGAGGGTTATTATTCCCAGTGTCTCTGCTGTAGAGAGAGAAATTCCTGTTTTGTCCCTGATGCCCATTTTCAGCCCGTCGCTGTTTGCAGCCTGGACGTTCATCATCTCTTCTGATGATCTTGCGTTTCCCATTTTTGAAACTTCGATTTCCAATTTGCCAATAATCAATTTAGCGTCTTCCTGTTAAACCATATGGGAGCCATGTAGGAGATCACATATGGCGATGTGGACAATGAGCGGTTCGTTTCTTTTTTTTTTTCCCATAAGAAAAAGACTGGTATGGATCGCCATGTGGGGGATCAGCTCTTTGATTGGGTGGTTTGCCCTGAACTGTCCCGTGGTCCTGGTAGAGGTATAGGGGAAGGAAACACATCACTTATGAAAAAGAGTCACTTTACTTAAGGTAGAGCTCGGCGCCATTATGGCTTAATGCCTTACTCTCAGAAATTACAACTTAGGCAGGTACATTGACTATACTGTCAGATGCGTGGACAATGAATATACTGTATACTACTATATTTACTGATATGCTCCACATTACTATATATACATGTTACGTCACTGTTTATTGTTTAATGTTCTACTAAACTAATCTACGATTCAAGGTATCTAGGTTAGCCGTTATGTAATATATTAACATATTGCTAGGTAACCCAGATCCGAGATCTAAACATATACTTACATAATAATTAATATAATTAAGGTCTATTCGGGGATTCTAGGCAAACTCGTATAGGGATGGAAGATTCCTATACTACACCATGACTATAGGTGAAGCCCAGGGACTATTCGATTTTTCAATGACTCCAAGTTCTAACATGTGACTTAACTCAACATCGATCTGCTTCTGAATGACTGGTGATACCCTATAATATCTCCGTTTAATCGGAGTCGAATCTGTGTTTATTACATGTTCTGTCATTGTGGTACATCCCAAAGAATTTCCCATTGAAGCTACGTTGCTATCTAACAAAGTTTGAAGTTGAGTATTTTGAAACTCAGTCAAAATGGTGGAATCGGTTAAATGATCAATGGCGTTCACAAGGGGAGGCGCGTCCGGAAATTTCCACTCATCTACCATGGGGATAGGGCCAATTAATTTCCAAAAACCCAACCTAATATAAGAAAGTGTGGCAATTCCGGAACTACCATAACTTCCACTAACCCCGTTATCCCTTCCAACATAATTGGCAAATCACAAGTTCCAATTGCTGTACATTTTTTATCATTCGCAATCTTACAAGCAATGTGACTAGTTGGTTTCAATTTGATACCCATGCTTCCAAATACTTTCCATCCACGAGCCCCCAAAACGGTACGACTTGAACCCGAAACTAACAGTCCCAAAATCGATTTTCCCAAAATCTCTACATTCAAATAAGGCCATTCGTCATTTTGTGCATGATGTAAGATATAATTTAAAACAGGTAAAATGTCTGATGTCGGATCACTATCCTTTGAGATGCACTCATTCCGACTGTCTAAGAGTGTTTGTTCCCGTTTCCCTGTCTCCTAGCTTTGGAACAGTTCGGATATGTATTAATAGTATATCCTACTTTTTTACACTTGAAAAAAATCTTTCTCCTTGGCGCTACAGTTCGATGACCAGGTAAATTACAACTTGAGTTGACTATTGGTATTTCGAGACGTAGAGGCAGAAGGAATAGCATTATTTGAGACACCGAGCGCATCTAATTGTTCAGTTACCTGTACGTAAGCAAGATCTGGCTCAAACATATTTTCACGTGGTGGTAACGAGAAAATTTCCAATCTCTCTCGATTAGCCTCTAATTTTTTACCTAATTTCCGCAGAAGTTACGTCAATAAGAGGGAGTTGAGATAGGTAAAAGGGTAGTAATGCATTAAGTTTCACCGCTTCCGTAAGGGTTCATGTTAATCTCCCAAAGAGAGCCGACATGACAGCTAAGTATATTCCCATACTTTCGTCCGGACCTTGATTTCTCTTCTTAATCTCCTCTTAACTAAACCGTTCCAAGTTGTTACATGTTTACAGGCGTCCCTATACCAATATAAAGCTTTCCCCGTGAAAATATCTATCCCTGAATCATATAAGTCCCTTTTAGTAGCATGAAGAGCCACTCTGAGTTCTTCCACTCTCTCTAAGAAAGCATTCACTGACATGCCCTTCCTTTCACCAGAAAATTTGATATTCCATTTACTGATCGGATGCGAATAGTGGCGGAGCGGCGCGGTACAAGTTTTAGATGTTCTAGCACCATCTCCCTGATCGCTATCTCCATCTGAACTCAATATTTCCATTAAACCAATATCTGCTGGAGGGATATCTTCGTTAACGACAGAGGTCTCAACAGCGGACTTCAATGACAATGTTCGCGCAAGCAAAGAAGCCTTGTCAGACATGTCACTATCCCCTGTGGGAGTCATTCGATCTAATCTTCCCAGTACATGATTGATTTCAGTCCTGAACTTCTGCTTAACAGCAGAGTCAGATACATCTGCAGATTCAAGTTCTGCCAGCAAAGCTATCACTTTAGCATCACACGCTGTTCGATCCTCAACGAAAACGAATGTAAAAGGATGTGCAGGATAAGTGGAGCTATCTCCTTTCTTCTCCAACCGGAATATTTGGGCTAAACTAGCTCGCATTCCCGCTACTGTATCCCCTACTACACCACTTATCTTCAACTCGTACACAAGCTCATCCTGACTTAACCGGTTAATTACAATTGAACGTGAGATACTGAAAAGGTGGACAAAGTCCTACAATTTATCGATACTAATTGACAAAACTAATAGGATAACGAATCTCTCCCAAAACTAACTATCGACTACTACACTTGGACAACTCGATGTTCCCTAACCTCCAAATCTGAATGTCACAGTTCGCAGTACACAATCGGGGTATAATTCAAAATTAAATAGCTTAAGTAGCTATCTCTACTCAAAATTCAACAAATTCAACAAGCAGAGGTCAGGTAACCTGTACATAATAAACATTAACAATCTGAAATACAAAACAAATTAAACAAGTAACTTCAATCACTCTCTGGTATCAGTCTCAAGCCAATTTGTAAGTCTCAAAATTCAGGCATCACGTTGAGCGCCAATTTGTTAAGGTTACACTTCACTTTTACTTAAGGATAAACTGAAAGCTCTATTTTATCACTTGGTTGCCGACAGCTACAGTGAAGATGATCGTTGGTTATATTTTAGATGTTAAAAATTCGGGCGCCAGACCAATGAATTATGTATATAACTAGGGGATGCAAATACTCAAGTCCCCAGGTTAAATTACCCTGAAAGAAAGAAAATAAAAGACCTGTACCCAGAATGATTGAAATTTACTTTGAAATACTAATGTTGATATAATTTATGACAGAACTTATTTTAATGAGATATGAAGCGAATGTATTGAAATTATGGATGAAGTGAATTACTTAAATCATCAAAACAGTGAACACTTGAATTCACACAAAATACAATACTCAAGATTATTTAAATTGTTACATAAAACCAAATCGATAGCCTGACCTGATGAGAGCTGGATGTTGTACATGCTTGGTTATGGATTGATACTTCCACTTCATGTAGGGGTCCCTGCCACAATTGTAATCCCGTTTTCACGATTGTACATCACAAATAAATCAGCGACTCCTAAGTAATCTTTACCACAGCAGACTCAAACCACCTCAATACACTTCTTGTTGAATTTCCCACAACATAGACAAAAAAAGGAAGAGGAAGAAGAAGAAGCCTCTATCACGATAGGGTTTTTCCTTCCAATAAGACAAACTTTACTTTCGTCCGCGAACAGCCACGTCGAAACTAGGTCTTGATATTCGAAGGTAAATTAATTACCCAATTGATCCCAAATATTCCAATCCAAATTGGTAATTGATGTCTTCGTTTTCAACGGAAGAATAATCCCAGAATTTGTTTCCAAACGCACGCTTGGTATCACCTGCCTGTTGAAATAACCTAGCAACACGACTTCCCACTTGAACGATTTTACCAGAAGTGTCGCCATTTTCTCGCCTTTCCGGCACTCTCGATGTCTCACAGAACAACCTCGAAATAGAAGAAGTAACTTCGGATCTGACACCGAACAACCATGACCCTTAGAATATATGGTCCGTGATTCTAAGAATATACGGTCCAGCATAGCTGACGTCACAAGAGTTAACCGATTGTACTACAGTGGCCATTTCTAAGTCGTTAAGTGGAATATACAGGTTACACATAACTTCCCTAATTTAGATAGCTTGAGCATTTTACATGACCGAACCAGAGGTTTTAAATTGAATATATTAGAATCAATAGAGATTTATAAAGGTGTCGTAAACTCTAATAAAAATATCCTCAATGATCAGTTAGACCTATATCAAAGTGATCTTTCCATGTGTCTTCAAACAGCTCTCAAAATAATTCTTAGAATATTGAATTATAATCACACTAATACACAAATTGTCACCTTGTTTACTATATAATACAGGTCTGTATAGTAGCGCCCCCACTTGCTCCAAATCAAAAAAAAAATAATTGAATATTTTGTACTTTTTATGTGCTAATTTGGTCCCAAACTTAAACATTCCGTGCTACAAAAATGTATAAGAAAACACGGGTTTGAAGAGTGGGGGCGCTAGGTAGACGTCTTTTTGGCGCCCACTTACCTAAAAACATAAACTAAATTTGTTAAAATAATTGAATATTTTGTACTTTTTATGTGCTAATTTGGTCCCAAACTTAAACATTTCGTGCTACAAAAATTTATAAGAAAACACGGGTTTGAAGAGTGGGGGCGCTAGGTAGACGTCTTTTTGGCGCCCCCTTACTTAAAAACATAAACTAAATTTGTTAAAATAATTGAATATTTTGTACTTTTTATGTGCCAAACTTGAACATCTCGTGCTACAAAAACATATAAAAAAAACACGGGTTTGAAGAGTGGGGGTGGCTAGGTAGACGCCTTTTTGGCGCTCCCCTAACTAAAAACATAAACAAAATAATTAACAGTATGTGTATAATTTTGTGCTATTTATTTGCTTTATGGAGAGCATAATCAAAAGTGTCCTGGACCATTTAGAAATTGATTTTCGCAGTGTTTAATTGCGGACGCACTTCTTTTAAACTTAATAAACATATCTTTGGTTTTTTAAACAAAAAAACAGCATTAAATGCTCATCAAAATTTACATGTTAATCATTTTTACATGTTTAATATGTACTCAAAAGTATCCCAGTTAAAATAGATATTGAAAATGTTAAATGCAAGTACAAAAATCTCCTTTTGCATATAAGTCGAGTACATAATAAGCACATAAATATGATGTTATTCAAAAAGTAACTTTGAACAACATCAAATTTATGTGCTAATTATGTACTCGACTTATATGCATAAGGATAATTGTATACTTGCAACTAACATTTTCGAAATGCGTTTTAACTGGGGGGGCGCGCTGGTAAGACGTCTAGTCAATGGACTTTTTGATCGATACGTATTAAAAGTACTTTCCAATAACACCAGATGTATGTGCTAATTATGTACTCGACTTATACGCATAAGCAGAATTCCGAACTTGCAATTAACATTTTCGACATTAATTTTCACTGGGGGCGCGGTGGTAAGACGTCTAGTCAATGTACTTTTTACTTAATATGTATCAAAAGTACTTTTACATAACACCAGATTTATGTGCTAATTATGTACTTGACTTACATGCATAAGGATAATTGTATACTTGCAATTAACATTTTCAGAATTCATTGTAACTGGGGGAGGGGGAGGTACGCTTATAAGACGTCTAGTCAATGTACTTTTCCCTCGAGATGTATCAAAAAGTACTTTTAACCCGATATCATGCAAGCAAAACTCGGCCTTCTGCGAAAACGATTGCTCGGCGAGCGTTCAGGATAGCACTCACATCACGATACCTTTCGAGCTGATCAACGGTCAAAACTTGAGTGCTCAGCTTCTACAACAAAACTATAATCTTATATTAGATGTTATATTAAATAATACGTAATCGCATAATTGATTAATAACTCAACAATCTATACGCTGTCGATAGAATTTTTCCCTTAACTATATATATCTGTATAAAAATATACATTCTAAGTTGATGTGGGACACTATTGTATCTTGCAGGTGCTTTTCTTCTACTGAATATTTGTGTCGGCCAGAATTCCACCGAAGTGGTATTGCAAACTATACCGACACACATTGAGTTACCTGTTTTTACGAGAGACATCTTCGAATTGTCTTCCGTCATCCACCACCAACATCCAAGGTCTTTGCGAGTATTCAACGAGAACGCCATAGGGCATTACAAGACGTTTGGACGCAGACCGAATCAGTCCTGGGTCGAGACGGACGATCTGCTAAGCCGAACAAAAGGAGTCATGAAGGAAAGAAAAATCCTTCCACTGTACATCGTATACCGTCAAACGAAAGTGAACGTAGAGTAGCCTAATAAAAACAATCTTTGACCAAAAAGACTCCCTACGTAATAAAAAATTCGTTTTCCGATTGTTTGAAATTATTCAGCACAATTTACATTTGTTTATCACTGTAAAAAATTCGTCATGATTATGACGCTTTTGTCCTTATTTTTGAGTCACTCCAAACAATTTTCATTCAAGTACATAATTAGCACATAAATCTGGTGTTATGTAAAAGTATTTTTATACATATCAAATGAAAAGTACATTGACTAGGTGTCTTACCACCGCGCCCCCCAGTAAAAATTAATTTCGAAAATGTTAATTGCAAGTACAGAATTCTCCTTATGCATATAAGTCGAGTACAGAATTAGCACATAATATATGTTTTTGTAGCACGAAATGTTTAAATTTGGGACCAAATTAGCACATAAAAAGTACAAAATATTCAATTATTTTTTTTTTGATTTGGAGCAAATGGGGGCGCCTACTATACAGACCTCAGGTACTGTCTTTCAAACCGCTCTTTAAGTAATTCTTAGAATATCAAATTTTAATCACACTTATTCACAAATTGTTGCTATGTTTACTATGTAATACTGTACTTTCCTAGGATCTACCTGTTTTTGGAATTTCCGTTGATTCCTTAATATCAATCCTACTCTACTCTACTCTATTTATACTTGGATTATTTCATGGATTTCTTCATATTTTTCTAATTGTTTGATAATGGCACTTCGGTGTGGAAACTATAGTTACGTTTTCACGTTATTATTAATAAAAGTGGTATAAAAACAAAGTAGTTATTCTTTCATTTAATCAAAATGATAAATTACCATAAATTAACGGCTTCCATCATCGATTTTTTAAATAAAATTCTGTTAAGTTTGAATTAGATTATTGTAAAGTTTCGAAAGATCGAAATCTATTTCGTCATTTACACAATTGTTCTTTTTGATTCGAATACATTCCAATATCAAACGTTTGTTGTCATTTGTTTCAATATTTAAAATTTTTGTATTGTTGCAGTCGAATGTATGATTAGTAACTTTTACATGTTTATTGAGCGCAGTTGATGAATTTTTGGTATATTTGTGCCCATTCAATATTCTTTCGAGGTATTGTGAAGATTGGCCAATGTATACCTTTTCGCAATCTTTGCAAGGACAATTTGAACATTAGATTTAAACACGCAGATTCAATTTTTTTCATTGTAA
This sequence comes from Endomychus coccineus, assembly GCA_958510875.1. NCBI lineage: Eukaryota > Metazoa > Arthropoda > Insecta > Coleoptera > Endomychidae > Endomychus > Endomychus coccineus. The sequence goes on along the minus strand of OY294069.1, from coordinate 77,842,796 downwards.
GCATGACAACACAATTCAATTTTTTTACGAATGTGATTTTTTAAAGATTGTTTAATTTTGTGAAAAAGGCTTAATAAAAATGAGCTTGTACATTGTACAAATAACCAAAATATTCAAGGTGGCGCATTCCAGCCACAAAATTAATTTTTGGCGAAAACGGTTCATCAAATTTACGTTTTTCATACACCGTTGCAAAGAGGCTTCCAAGACCTTTCTAACGATGTATCACTCAACCTATCTCCCCTATTTAATTTTGAAGGGGTTGAAGCGCCCCCTATTAGGGGGTTGCTCGTTCAAGCCTCAAATATACGTCAAAAGATGTCCCCCGAACAAAATCATTCGACGTGTTTCGGGAGATTTTTCCACTCACTATGGGATAAGAAATATACGGGGTGGCTCGTCTGAGATGGAACACCCTGTATTAATGATCTTTCAGAAAAAATTTGGAATATAGTGAAACCTTATGACCTACATATATTCCGATCGTGAATTGTAATTCATGGTGGAAGGAATTGAAAGAACTCAAAAATTCGTTACATTTGTTTTCAGGGATTGCAGCAATACAATCATCAACATATCTTTTGAAGAAGGCTATATTATAATTTAGTTGAGACACTACTTTTTCTTCAAGGAATTCCATTACTATTTGGGCTATGATACTTGATATTGTAGAGCCCATTGCACAACCATCTAATTGTTTATAACAATCATCTTTATATTGTAAAAAATTAGCTGTGAATGTATTAGTTATAAGTAATAGATTTGAAATATCATAGAATAACTAATTGATACAATAATCATGAATATTTAGAATTGCATAATATCAAAATGTCCTATGTTCAACTAGATTTAATCCATTTCAAATTGTTAATTAGTCATAAATTACTCTTTCACACACAACCGATCCAATGTTTTCTGCAGTTTTAATTGTATCTTAACGCTATCTGTCTCTTCAATTCCTCCTATTTTTGTAACTGGTGATCAAGAATCGAACATCCTTTTATTATTTTGAAGCATAATGAATGAAATTCTGATTTCCGAACATGATTTTCCACTAGAGCTTAGTCTCTGATATAACATTGGTTTATTTGTGACTAGAACCTTTTGACTCAAGAATAGAAAGATCTACTTTGAGAAGTTGAATCTATCCATTAACATAAATTTCATTTTGTGAATAATATTCATTTCAGTTGTACATATTTTCCACTTATATTATTATACATATTTTCCACTTCATGTTGATTCACTACTCGGAATGAATACTTAATAATTTCCTAATTTCAGAAGCAAAATTTGAGAAGTTGAATCTATCCATTAACATAAATTTCATTTTGTGAATAATATTCATTTCAGTTGTACATATTTTCCACTTATATTATTATACATATTTTCCACTTCATGTTGATTCACTACTCGGAATGAATACTTAATAATTTCCTAATTTCAGAAGCAAAATGGAGAAAACATCGGAAAATGGTAACACCTGCGTTTCATTTCCAAATTTTGGACCAAGCTACTGACATATTTGAATCCGCTGCAGATATTTTGATAGAAAAGCTGAAAAAAGAAATTGATATTGACACGTTCGATATTTTTCCCTACATTACAAAATGTGCACTGGACGTTATATGCGGTAAATAGTTTTTTACTTACTGATTGGTATAAGTCATTCTTGAACTACCGATGAATTATCAAAGTGGAAACCGTTTCAAATGCTATAAATATTTTCAGAAAGTGCCATGGGTACATCAGTTCGAGCTCAGGAGGAGTCAGGATCGGGATATGTGGAGGCAGTGTCAGAAATATGTCACATTTGCATATCTAGAAGTTTTTCTCCATGGAAAATGTACAACTTTCTGTACCAATTCAGTAGCGACTATAGAAGGGAAAAATATCTCTTGAGTATTCTACATGGTTACACAGATCGCGTAATAAAATCTAGAAGAGAGGAATTGCTCAATAATAATTTCATGGAAGGAAGCCAGAAAAAGAAGATGGTATTCTTAGACTTACTTCTGAATGCAAAAATAGATGGGAAGCCCTTATCTGACTCAGATATCAGACAAGAAGTAGATACTTTCATGTTTGCGGTAACATAAATAAGATTTCATGTGATTATACTATCTCATATCCACGTTGCATTCCAGGGCCATGACACAACAGCTACAGCTATCAGTTTTATTGCCTATAACTTGGCAAATAATCCTGATGTACAAGTGAGTATTTCATAACGTCGCAGAAGGAAATATCATTACAAAGCAAAACTGCCTGATGCAAACATGTCAGAAAAATTGCAAATAATGTTCTGCACCTACTCATAAAATATGAAATAATACCTTTTCGAGAAGTGAGAAAAGCAACATACAACTGCCAGATCTCAAGATTTGTTGCGCTATCATATCACATTCCGGTGGAGCAGCGTCAACACTGCATCGGAGAATTTGTATAAATTACTAAGATTAAAAACTTCTCCGGTGCTATTCATTCCCAAGGATGATAAATATAACCAGAAAGATTTTTTTTGCAAAGACTCATTACTTGACATTTCCCAAGGTTGATGTCAAGTAATCAGTCATTTAGATTCATAGATCAGTCGTCCACTAGAAAAAACGAATAATTCTATCCAGAGCAACGGAAAGTAAATACTCTCTTGAAATGATCAACACTGGCCATCTTGGCGACAGTAAGTAGGATAAATTACATAGTAACATTAAATGAAAAAATTCATTTTGTTTTGATAACACTTTTAATAATAAAATAACAACGTTACTATAGTTTCAACACCGAAATATCAAACAGGTACAACATGGAAAGTTTTGTATCTGTTCGAAAATGGCACTTTGGTGTTGAAACTGAAGGTAACGTTAGTATCAAAAGTAGTAAAAACGAAGTGAATATTCTTTCATTTGATAAATGATACATTACCATAAGGTAACCGTTTCTAACATCAATTTTAAGACTCATTATTATCCTCTGATTGATGATATCTATCCTCTGATTAATGATATCATACTCACGAATCTAGAACATCGTAGGAAGGTGGGCGATCTCTCTCTTCCTTGTAGATATTTCCATTTTCGGTGTTCATCAATAATCTCGTTTGTTATTCCACCACCAGAGATTTGAGATAGGCGGACTAGACGATCTCAAGTTGGTCACCCCTTCATTGTCACGTTCGAGGCCTAACGAACTCCTACTCGGCTTCATTTTCCTATTTGTACGGCAAATTTGAACAGTAGAGGTTTTCTCCTCGTATAGTCAAAGTATGGAAAAGTCATACAAAAGATGGTTTAGTTATTTCATTTCTTCTCCTTTGTTTTATTGTTGCAATCTATTGTTCTCGCTCAAACTTGCTTTTTATTCTTCAACAATCGTTGTATATCACCACTTGGTAATTTGCGAATATTCGTTATTCAAAATAAGAAGTAATTCTGAATTATTGATACCCTTGTTTCATGATTAAGAAGAATCATCATTTCCATAAATCATATACGAAGGTCGAAACAGAAGTGGGCAGTATCTCAATTATATGTATTCGGAATGGTATTTCAAATACATTTATATTTAGTACTTCAAATACGAATTAACAATGTGTAATGCAATTTGATTTTCAAATACATATTTGCAATCTGACTTCCGAAATTTAATCCGAATAAATTATTCCTTGAAGTATGGTTATGTACCTAATAGAACAAGAAAATATTTGTAGGATTTACCTTATTTTGACTTGACACAAGAAAATTCATGAATGAATAGAATACTCCATTAGTGAAGCATGAGTTAATTGTAGGGGACCACGGAAGACTACCATCTACCTCGCTTTGAGCGAAGCTACCCCAAAAGTTAGCGGTCAATATTTCAAGCCGGAAAATATGTAAATTAACAAATCAATTTAAACTAGAAAACATGTTTGTAAATTTCTTCAGCTAACCAAGGAATAAATGTTACCCATCAATCTATGGTATTACATTTTCCTTGAAGTATACTTTGAATTTAATATTCAAATATGTTCACAGGAAAAGCTTTGATAACATACATGGATACTTCATGAATTAAGCTGAAAATATTTTAGGTTATATTTCACTACGGAACACACACAATATCAATATCAGTTATAGAACTTATATGTAGATATCAATATGGCAATGATTTCAAAGGTAGTGTAAGAATCAGTATTCATCGCAGTCAGCGAAGATATGATCCGACAAGCTCTTATCGGAACCAAAACCGTTGCTGCTTCCGGCCCTGATAGCATCACCTTACGGTGGTGGAAGAAATTTCCTTCCACTCACCGCCATTTGGCCACAGTCTTTTAGTCTTGGCTCAAAGGGGAATGGCTAATTCCAAAATGTTTTGGTGATTTCTTGATAATGAGGTTGGCATATACTACATACACACATACTGGACAACGTAGAATGAAAGATGAAGTTGTGGTAAGGTGCTTTATTCACTGATACACAACAGGAAACATCACTGAGTCAATACAGAGTATTTAAGTTTCTATGACAGGATTGTATCATGTCGTTCTCGTTAGAATATCGAGATATCTATATCTTCAATTCAAGTGTTACCTGAGATGTAACGTTCGCCTCTCTTGTCACGGGTGACATACTGCTTAGTGTATCAATGATACTTGTTCCAAATGATACAGACATATTCAGCATCGTCCCGCATCTAAATCCCATGAGTTTTTGTTCCATTTTTGTGCACATCAATAATTTTTCCCCCTTTTAGAATCACCTTGCTCGACCTCAAATTCTGGTGAGCATTCAACCATGCTCGATGCTACATAATTTCAATTCGCTTAGATAATTATCATGATTATAAATGGGATAATTTTTTTCAATGTTCATCAAATTAGATGGCAATGCTTGCCAGAAAACCAAAACTTACTCAACTGGGTTGTAACCAGTCTCTGTATAAGCCGTAGTATTGAACACGAAACACCAATAGTGAAGCCACGAGCTCCAATTTCCAGGTTGATTCCCCATAAGAAAGCTTTTTTTTTTCAACGCCTCAATTGTTCCATAGTGATATGCTATACTGTTTAATTTGTTGATATTTTGAAGCTTCGCTACATCACACGTAACTGATGACATGAACTCTGTCTCATGATTAATACAAATTTCTACAGGCGTCATATATCTCAGGATGAAATCCTCAACAAATTTTCTAGCTACAGCATTGGCCTTCTTCAACCTCTATGAATTTAGACAAATCACACTGTAACGTTAGTATGTATGCAAAATCTCCATCGTCTTTGGCTAGTGGTCCAACAATGTCTAGAAATACTTTTCTCAATGCTCGATCTACACTTGTTGTGACTACTAGGGGTTGTCTTGTATGTCTATGGTGTTTATTCCGCTGACATTGGTCACATCTCGATAAATATTTATAAATATTGTAAGTCATACCTGGAAAAATAATATTTCTGTATTTTTCTTGTCATTCTTTTAATACCCGCGTGTCCACTCGACGGCAATGGATGGATATTATTTAGAATAACTGTAAGCATTCCTTTATCTTTCTTTTATTGACGATGCATATTCTAGATAAATCATAAATTTTTCCTTCTTCTTATCAAAAATATGTCGCATCAGCCGGCGGCTATGAGCGACGGTACAATACATGGTGACAGTGAGCTAGATATTATTCAGTAAGATAATTGATTTCAGATAGTCAAACAAATTCACAAATGAGTCATTTTTCTCCAGCAGCTCTCTTAGGCAGTTGAGTATATTGTGGCTTAAGCGTTCGGCACTATATGTAGGACATTCTATCAAGAAATGTTTCATTGTTAAAATGAGACTGCACTGTACGCATGAGGGTGTTTCACTGTTAGTCAGGAGATGAACGTGGGTTATATGAGTATGGCCTATACGTAGGCGAGTCACTATCGATCCAAGTCGGCTGTTTCCAACTTGGGGATGCCAAGGGAAGACATCTCTTTTGATTTCTCGTAGTTTAGATTGAGAACTTTCCCATTCCCGATTCCATTCAGTACGAACCACGTCTTTGAACAAATTTTTTTGATCACCTGGAATACTACGACACTCCACTTCCGATTGACGATCCACTACGGCTGTTCGCGCACTGGTCTGTTTCCTCATTTACCTGTGATGCTAATATGGGATGGTCTAAATAGAATTCATCCGTCGATAATTGTCTTGTGTCTGAAGTAATTCAGATTTGATCATCTTCTCAATTGGACTTTTGGGATAGACGAGTCGATGGAAAAATCCATCGATATTCCACTGAATTAATTAAGTGAATGTTTTTTTATAATAAATATATATAAAAATTCTCGGGAAATAGGTCACAATAACACTTTGTTTTAAATATTCGTCTTTACGTACGTTTCGGTCTCACGATCATCATCAGAAGACTCACTATGTCAAAAAAGGGGTTTATCAAAACTAATTATAGCACAAGCGTCCAAATCGCACAAATTTAATTTCAATCAAAAGAGCCCACGCCGTCGAAACGAGCAGAACTACGAATAATCGAAATTGTATCGTCAGTATTAATGTATAAAAAAATTTTATAGTTAGAATCCGCTATTCAGTAATATTATTGAAATATGCAAGTGCATGATGGTATTCTCACAACAACTGAGAAGAACGAAGTTATTTGTCAAGTATCTACTTTCGAAACCAGATGTGCATGATTTATGAGTAGGTACTTAAGCAAGGTTTCAGACCTGTACTGGAAAATTACTACTATGCATTCTTTCTAAAAACATTTTCTTACGTATGTAAGAATTTGCTAGAGATTATTCAATCAAATTAGTATAAATATGACTTAGATATTGTGTGTCTACCCTATGATTTACAGATTTGGAGTCCCGTTTTATGTGAATCATCTCCAGGATAGATCTTTTATAATAATTGGTTTCCTTGGTTAAGATATTAACATTTTTGTAATCAAATTGATGGTTATAATCAAAGCATTGTTTAGCAAGGGCGGTGGAATTTTCTAAGTTGTTATTTCTTGTGCTATATTTATGTCCGTACATTCTTTCTTGTGAATATTGTTTAGAGATTCCAGTACAGGTTCCATCACAATCTAAACAATTCAATTTATACACTGTGTGGGTTTGTTTGTCTTTAGGTATTACAGGTTTTAGATTTGAGAAATATTTCCCAACACAGTTAGTAGGTTTAGGCGCAACATTTATATCATACTTTTTCAAACATTTTTTGATTTTCTCTGAGGTCCCCGGAATGTATGGTAAATTTATAAAATTGTCTGTATTACCTTTTATGTTATTTTTATACGACGAACCATCATAGATTTTGTTTATTCTTTCTTTAATGATTGGATTTAAAAAACTTTTTGGGTAGCCATTCAATTCTAGTGTATTACGAACAATTTTCAAATTTTTGGGGCGGTCATTTGCGTGGGACAATTTTATCGCGCGGTATCAGTGATTGCGAGTTTGGTTGTTTGTAAAGAGTGTGTTATGTTGTATATACAGGTTGTTTGTAAGAGAGGTCCTAGACACGTGGTGTCATGGCAGCTATCACGTGATCCTTCGGTGTCATGGCGTCTGTCACGACGTGTCATGCTATCTGTTGACGATTGGCATTCGGTGTTTGTAATTATTGTTTAAATGTATATACAGGACGTTTGTAAAGAGTGTGTTATGTTGTATATACAGGTTGTTTGTAAGAGAGGTCCTAGACACGTGGTTTCGAACAAGGTGTCATGTCATATATCACGTGATCCTTCGGAGTCAAGGCGTCTGTCACGTGATCCTTGAACGTGTCGGTCACGTGATCCTTGAACGTGTCTGTCACGAGGTTTTTTGGCGGCTATCACGCACCATAGAGCTGAAGGTTATAGAGCTAACCCAACTTAAAACCCTTAGAGCATCGTGGTGTCGGAAAGAGTTGTCATGACGTGCTTCAACATTCATACCTATTTAACACGTATCTGATACCTGATTTTGACAGAAGCGTAGAAGTACCTAACCGCATGATCGGACATACACAATATAACATCATCAACTACAAATGCTTATTAACATATGTTTCAGTATGATTTCGATGCTCCTCTAGGCAACATGAAAATTGTTAAGTAGAAAGACTCGTTGAATATTATGAATTCAGGACCAAGCATTGAAAATATTGAACAATCACAACGTCACAGCTCTTTGCTGCCAAATACTTCACGAACAATAATCTGTGGTCCGAGTTATTGTTGGAAAACAAATGTGATGTTATCTCTATTGTTAGATGCAAACGGTCTGAAATTTGAAAACGTGTACATATATTCAAATTCTTTACACCAACCAGAACACCAGTTACTAAAGGAGACATTGAAGAAAATTGAGGGGCTCGGATATTTTCCTTGTACTGAAAGTGATGAGGTCATAGACCCCACAGAAGCGAGACCTAATTTGATAATAATATTCGATGACGTGATGTTTGACAAACAGGAAAAAATTCGTGATTATTTTCAAGAGGGAGACACAACTCAATTGATAGTTACAATCTTTGCCAGTCTTTTGCTGAATGTCCAAAACATGGATTGCGCGACAATGCCAATTGCTTGATTATTTTCAAACAGGATGAACTCAATTTGAAACATATATTTATCGATAATGTAAGTACCGACATGTCACTCGTGAAATTCAAAGAGATATGTAGCGCATGTTGGAAAGATAAATATGGATTCCATATGATAAACAAAGACTGTGACATGAACAAAGGGCGTTATCGCAAAAGTTTTGATAGCTATATAAACATCTAACATGTATGAATACTTTCATTTGAAATAGACAAACCACTCAGCATGGACGTCAATGTGCCTTAAAAGCAAAACAACAATTGAAGAAAAAAATTTGGGAGTTAGCAAACTCAGGTATCATACAAACGTTTACCAATTACAATAACAATCATAAATTACGGAAATCAATATATCGTAATGCTCAAAAATATAAACTATTTGCTATCAATTACCTTATGAAACAATTCACCAACACAAACGGAACACTATTGTTACTTCACAGCTTTTAAATTTGACTCAAACTCGAATAAATTCAAAAACACTGGAGATATTGTACGGCTTGAAAAATCACAAGAGAGCTACTTCACTGATTGAAAATCAAAAACACAAGAGCTACTGTACGGCTCGAAATTCAAAAACACAAGAGAGCGATCTGTTGTCTGTCACGGCTTTTATATGTTTTCCGAGGTTCTGGACAGGTCCGCTCCACCAATTCCTTATTTTGTGCCGAGGATTTTTTACTTATGCCCCGAACATGATTAAAAGTGACGCTACTTTTTAGATCTAAAATTCGCGCTCATGATATCACACCAGTTCTTCCCGGCGGAGTAAACAAGTGTTATCGGAGTTTTTAGATTGTTCGCCCTTTTTATACATGAGGCTGCACAAAGTTTGGTGTCTTTACTGGCCAGACCCCTGTTTTTGCAACATATTTTTATCGGAATGAATTGCAATTTTGAACGGGCATGAATTAGATTCATCTATTTGAATAATTAATTATACTTATTTGAAATTACGGAGATTTAGAAAAGTGGCAATCACGGAATACACATTCGGAATTCATTCATATCTATTGAAATAATGATCTGTTCAAACTGAAATTACATGTAACATCCGTATTTATTGCCTGATCTAAATTAAATAATCTTTCGAAATTTAAGCTTCGTTACATCCCCCCCTAAGTTCGGTTAAAAATGAAAGAATCTGATTCTTTCATTTTTCAATCCTCATTTGAGAATTCATACGAAAAAAAAACTCTAACACAAAGGTAAGATACCCTAACCTGACATTACAACTTAAATTTCCTTCGCCGGGAACATCGCGGAATAGCAATATCTTACTTACTTCTTCAAACTGAAATCAGAGATTTCTTCTCAAGTTTACAAACAGATTTCGATCCTGCTCCCATAGCATCCTCATTCCTAGATTGATTTAAATAATGATTGATAATCGTGGATAACGATGAAAATCAATCGCTTCGATAATTCATTTCAAATTTAAAAAAGTATATTTCAAGCGAAATGGATGGTTTTAAGTATTGTAAATTTTGCGATCAGTAGGCTTTCGAAATATTGACAAAAATTGCAAAGTCTGCATCTCGAACTGATTCAGATTATAGGTTGACAATCGTGTATAACCATAAAAATCAATCGTTTTGAATTACTCTGAGCACAAAGCGTTTCTAACGATAATAAAAGTAAGTTCAGTCTGTCAAATATATTACATGTTCTATTATTTTGAAAGAATGATTCATGCTTATCATATTTCGTAAAATAAGTTGAATATATAATGAAAACTTTCACATTTTAAAACAAAGTTACAAGCTTCTCAGACTGAATATTTTGTGTTTTTTCATCAGCTCGTCAAAATACTTACCAAAAATTCTTTACCTTGGTCGCTTTGCAGATTCCTAGGTTCACGTCCTCCTCCTCCCTCAGTCAAAATAGAATTAACTGCTTTCCGAACCTCTTCGGCTGATTTCGTTTTTAATGGACGAGTCCACACGAATTTCGAGAAGCAATCGATCATCACCAAAATATACTTGAATCCTCAATTTTCACGAGCATAAATACCCATTTCGGCTAGATCCATCTGCCACAAGTCATCCAAGTCCCTTCAAAATTGTACGACGACTTTTGACATTTTTTCGGGCTGGCTTATGAATCTCATCGACAAATTGTTGCATCGTTTTTCAATTATTGTCTAGTTGAAAATCAGTTTTATGTGTTCGTTTTATACGATTTGGAGTTATACGTTTCGGGTTGGTTGATGGGGTGGAGGTGGTAGCATCATTTGGTCTTTTCTTCGAGGGTGTCGTCATACGTTGTTCCAACGCCAGCAGCCTACTCATAATATCCTCCTGATGTACATCCATTACGTTGTAATCTATAGTGATCTTGTTCAATTTATCATTATGATCACGCAAAATAACGCGTTGACTCTTATGATATGTTTCGGAATTATCAGAGAATTTCTTGAAGATATCGAGTACATAAGCGGTATTCGCTCCAACGTTTTTGAGAACCTTATCATTTTTCTTCTTGTATTCATCCAATTCTTTATGTAAAGTCGTAAAGCTAGCATCACTTTGATTTTTGTGCGATTTTATGTTGATGGAGAAACTACTCATCTCTCCAATAAATTTCTGAATATTATGTGAAAAGTCATCGTTGAAGATGCGCTCCAAGTTCTCCCCAATCTTCGCACTCGCATCATCGACATAAATCTTGCTTGCAACATCGTTCTTGAATGTGGGCGTTTTCACATTACAAATTTTCACGTTCTCGATATCTACATCACCATCTGGTGTACGAGCTAGAACGTGTGGAAACATTGATTGTCGAAGAGCGTTGATGCTGGTTGAACCACCAATCACAGATTGATTACAACATAATGGATGTACATCAGGAGGATATTATGAGTAGGCTGCTGGCATTGGAACAACGTATGACGACACTCTCGAAGAAAAGACCAAATGATGCTACCATCTCCACCTCATCAACCAACCCGAAACGTATGCCTCCAAATCCTATAAAATGAACCGATAAAACTGATTTTTAACCAGACAATAATTGAAAAACGATGCAACAAGCAGTCGATGAGATTCATAAGCCAGCCCGAAAAAATTTCAAACATCGGTGTACAATTTTGAAGGATCTGGATGACTTGCGGCAGATGGATCTAGCCGAAATGAGTAATTATGCTCGTGAAAATCGAGGATTCAAGTATATTTTGGTTATGACCGATCGCTTCTTGAAATTCGTGTGGACTCGTCCATTAAAAACGAAATCAGGCGAAGATTTTCGGAAAGCAGTTAATTCTATTTTGACTGAGGGAGGAGGACGTAAGCCTAGGAATCTGCAAAGTGACCAAGGTAAAGAATTCTTTAATAAGCATTTTGACGAGTTGAAAAAACAGAAAATCAACCATTATAATACGTATAGTGTGAAGAAAGCCGCCATTGCTGAAAGGTTATTCGAACCTTGAAAGAAGCGCTCTACAAACAATTTAGTTTGAAAGGAAAATATAGATGGATTGATATACTTCAAGAAATCACGGAAAAATATAATAAACGTAAACATAGAACCATAAATATGGCTCCATTCAAGGTGACAAAACAAAATGAGAGCTTGACATTGAAGCAATCCTACTCACACCTCAAGTTGGCTTTACCACATAAATTCAACGTGGGCGATGTGGTACGTATAAGCAAAACCGAACATATTTTCGAAAAATCGTATACGCCCAATTGGTCGGCGGAGCTCTTTGAAATTATAAAAGTTAAAATCACTAGCCCAGTCACGTATCTACTCGAGGATATGAAGAGCTCCCAATCAGTGGTTGTTTCTACGAGGAAGAATTGCAGAAGACCAAACAACCTGATGTCTTTTTGATTGAGAAAGTGCTTCGGAAGAAAGATGATGAAATGTACGTCAAATGGTTGGGAATAAAGGAGAAAAGTTGGATTGCTAGAAGTGATATTATATGATCTGCGCGTGATCTTCAGGGTGTATGTTAGAGAAAATCTAACAATTAGTTCAGTTGTAGTAAAATGTCGTTACAAGATAGTGGCACATCCGAAGATAGTTCCAAGTTAGATCGAAAGTTTGAAGAGTTTGAAATGTTAATTCGGGATGAAAAATGTCTATAGTTGAATAAAACATACCCATTGGACGGGGGTTATGAAATTAAGCGTGTATTGAGTCTTATGCGAATCTCCGCACCAATGATATCACTTTTCCATTCTTCGCAAAATTGTAAACTCACCTTTGGACTGCTGGAATGGTATGACTTCATCGAAATTCTTCGAACTAAAATCAGAGATTTCTTCTCAAGTTTACAAACAGATTTCGATCCTGCCCCCCTAGCATCCGATGACTATTGCCAATTAGTTCAACTTGTGTGGGACAATAATGAAAAAGTACTTCAAGTTACGAAGCATGGTATTCATTTTTGGGTGCGTGAGGGTGATGTTCGAGAAATTATTAATATCAACGATGGAGTGTTATCACACCGAGTGTCTTTTCTCGAACAATTTGATTCTTTTTCATACTATCACAATGTTATTGATGTGATTAAAAGCATGAGGAATCATGCCAGTGCATTAGAACTCTTATATTGTTTTATTAATATTTCATCACCAAAATGTCTATTGACCAATACACTTCAAGAAATGTTATTTTACTATAAAAATTAGGTTTTGTATGATTTAGAACAATGAAATATGATCAACAATTTTTGTTTTTTGAAACATTGTTGTGCAGTTGTATTTATGTAAAAGTAGCTAGTGTACATATAAAATAATTAAAAAAGAATTTGATATTCTATTCACTTGACACGTTTTTCATTATCACCTACCTGCAATAATTATATACTGAATCTTATAGTTAACTATAATTTATATTACCAAATAAAATTCTTTCTCTGAAACATAAATTCATTCTGATACACCCCTGTTTGACAAATGTACAACGACCTGATGTGAGGAAGTTGTCTGCCAACAATTATTACAGATACATCAATGTTCCATCATGTGCGGTAGACAAATATAAATAATTTACACACTACTGCTGACTCATAATTTCTGATAAGCATAATACTATGACTCAAGTTATACATTTGTTCTATTCATAGATTGATTTAAATAGTGATTGGCAATCGTGGATTACGATAAAAATCAATCGTTCCGATACTTCATTTATATTTGAAATTATAAATTGAGCGAAATGTACAGTTTGAAATATTGTAAATTTTGAGATTAGTAGGCTTTCGAAATATCGACAAAAATTGCAAAGTCTGCGTCTCGAACTGATTCAGATATGGGTTGACAATCGCTCATAACAATAAAAATCAGTCATTTCGAATTATTCTGAGCCGAATCATCGATACATGAAATCGAACAATATCCACCATTTCATGATGAATTGATGGCCTTTGACCACACATCCAACTATAATAAAAAACGACCTGCGCTAGGTTAAATGTATATTTGTAGGTGAAGCTCCAACTAAATCGAAAAACAAACAAAAGATTCATAATAATAATTTTTATTTCAGAATAAAATGCAAACATACCTTCATGCTGCTGGAATTGTATGATTTCATCGATATCCTGAAGTAAAAATTTGGTGAATTTTCCACGAGTTTAGAGAGTGATTTTGATTCTACGCCTGTGGCATCTTCATCCGTAGATTGATTTGGATAATCATTAACAATCGTGGAAAACGATGAAATCGTTTCGATAATAATTCATTCCATATTTTATAAAAGTATGTTGAGCGAAATGGATAGTGTGAACCGAGATATTCAGAAATTTAATCAATTTCCTCTTCGCAAAATTCTAGTCCATTTTGTAAAGATTCTAGCCACTGGAAACATTTCAGTCTGGAACAACAATGAATAAGGGAGTTGTATCCAGGGTTGGATGTGGAAATAAAAACTAATTGTATTAACACAAAGCGTCCTTATAGCACCAATTTCATTTAAAATGCCAACGTCGTCGAAACAAACAGAAACACGAAATCGAAATTGTAACACAATTAGTTTCAAGTAACCCAATTTCAGACATTATAAGTCTCCTGATGATGGTCGTGAGACCGAAACGTACGTAAAGACGAGAAAATATAATAGCATAAGTGTTAATATGACCTACTTTCCGAGAATTTATATATAATTATTTTTTTAAGAATTTTTTTCTTATATAAATACTTGCAATATAAACTTGTTCAGTGCAACATGCAAATACTGTCTTGATAATTGAAAACCACTCCACAAAACCCGTATATATCATTGTAGATCTACTACATTACCTATTGTATGATTATATTTTGTTCAGTAAACTAATTGATTTCGAGTAAAAAACTAAAATTGTTCTTGAATGCATATTGGGAATGTGCATTTCTTATGTTTTGTTTGATAGTAACAATCCCATGTACGTTGATCGTAGAAGTAATATATTCGTATCCTGCGAATACGAATTAGTTTCAAGTAACCCAATTTCAGACATTATAAGTCTCCTGATGATGGTCGTGAGACCGAAACGTACGTAAAGACGAGAAAATATAATAGCATAAGTGTTAATATGACCTACTTTCCGAGAATTTATATATAATTATTTTTTATAGAATTTTTTTCTTATATAAATACTTGCAATATAAACTTGTTCAGTGCAACATGCAAATACTGTCTTGATAATTGAAAACCACTCCACAAAACCCGTATATATCATTGTAGATCTACTACATTACCTATTGTATGATTATATTTTGTTCAGTAAACTAATTGATTTCGAGTAAAAAACTAAAATTGTTCTTGAATGCATATTGGGAATGTGCATTTCTTATGTTTTGTTTGATAGTAACAATCCCATGTACGTTGATCGTAGAAGTAATATATTCGATGATCGTAGAAGTAATATATTCGTATCCTGCGAATACGAAGATACAAATATAGTAGATATAATTTGCTGTCTTAGACATGCATGACATCTTATCAAAACTCGATATATACAATAATTAAAGAAACGGTATCATAGTTTCCATAAACATAAAAAAATTGAAATGATTTTATTAATTAATAACAATTATTCGACGATAAATATGCAGATTACCACGAAAGAACCGATTTTTCGGTTTTTTCAATTTTCCCGCCATTTTCCCATTGCAGTATACCTTTTTTTCACCACTTATTGAAAGTTAACGTAATAGTGAGTAAGTGAGCCAAAACAGAACTATGTAGGATACGTAGTTTTGAGAGGAATCGCATTCAAAAATTTGTTTCCTTTTCTCTTCTCTTGTAGACGCTGAAAGCATTTGAGCACCACGATGGAGCATTCAGTGAGTAGTGAGTTTGTGTTTGAAAGATAATACACAATTGAAATCCAGATTTCTCAAGCGCGCCCACATCTGTTTTGAATTTTGGTTGAAAGATTTTTGTCTCAATCGTAATTCTTTTCCCATCATTTCTGCATCAGAACTTTGGCTAGTATAATACTAGGACTCAACGCTCTATCTTTGGCATTTTCGATATGAAAGGCGAATAAGTCCTGAAGGTTTTGAAGCACAATACTCTCCTTAATTGACCACGTTATAATTGTCACTTTTTGTTGCTTTTCCGACTATTGTGGGATAGTTTGAATGCTATTTGTGTAATTCGAAAATACTCGTTTTTAACAATTTTGAGATCTGATTGACTATTTCTTTTGCGTTGTCTAGGCTTTCTGTACCGCTAAACAGATCATCCACATAAAAGTCATGTAGGACTATTTCGGAAAGTTCATAGTTAACGGATTTAATTTCTTCGCCGAATTCTAATGAACAAACGGTATTCATCTTAAATGTTTGTAATGGTTCTGAAGAGTTAGCTCTTCACATGATGCTTTGAAGTGATCGCTGAACTTCGTGTATTCACACCACCGAGAATTTGTACGGAATCGAGAAGTGGAATTGTTAGGCCATACGTTCTGTTGTAGTTTTGAAATTCATTTCACATGTTTGTTTCTCAAATGATAATCGTTCTGACGGTTCAAATTCCTCGATTTCACAGAATTCAGTTGAATGTTTCTGTACGTCCAAGGTTTCTGACAAATCGCATAATATATGACTGATACTTTGATATTATAGTTAACTAGTACCTTTGGTGGTCTTTTGATCATGAAGTTGTGATATCTGAGTGGACACCGCAGAAAGAAAGTTGTGGTAGGATGGTTTATTTCTTGGTACACAATAGGAAACACCACAGATTCAATAAAGAATCCTTTAGTCCGCGCGACAGGATTGTAGCATGTCGTTTTCGGTAGATTATTGAGACATTCATTCGCATTCAATTCAATTGTTACCTCAACGTACTTCTTGGTAGATCAATAATAATTGTTCTGAATAATCTCATATATCCACTAAGATATTACGCTATATGTTCCGTACACCTTCCCTGCATAGAAAAGAATGTATTCGCTATGTTTGAAGTGAATAAATTCGTCCAAGCAACAACAAACACTTCTATCGTATATTCAGAACCCGACATCTGTTTTCTTGTTAACAACTCGTGAGTATCCTCCGTTATGTGACGTTTTCGAAATGGAATCTTTGCAAACCCTTCGATCCTTTGAGTTAACAGTAACAGATTTTGTTTCATGGGAAATGGCAGTATTCTTCTCTCGCATAGGAGTTTCAATTTCAATGCAGGACGAGGAAAATACAGTCTTCAAATCCCAATTACCCAGTTCACAAAAACTGTTAAAAATTCGCCGTGCGTCTACTTCCGGGATTTTATCACACTTGTAACGACAATCGTGGACAAAGTACGTAAAGTTCTCAGCATTTTTGGGTTGATTTTTATGTCCTATGTATGCCTATTTCTTGACTTTTTTCTAACTTGCTTCTTATGCAGTTGTGAGGTTCCAACTCTCTTCTTTCCTTTATTTCCTTTACCTTGATCAATTGGTCTGTTTGTGTTTTTCAGTTCTGCTAATGGGAAATCGTTACTGTATCTACTTCGCTTGAATCTTTATCAGGAAAATACGTTTGGTCGGCATCAGAATCGTCAAACTCTAGGAGTAAGGTTAGAAATTAGCTTCACCATTTTGAAATTTGTACAAGAACATGTTAGTTATTGAAACATAATCACCTTTCTCCATTTTAGTGGAAAATATCAAGATTCTTATTTTCAAGTCACTTCAGTCACTATGAGCAATAATAAACGTTTTCTAATATGAGAGCACGTTTTACTACTTTACTAAATATAAAAATGGTATAAGTGCTCTTGTACTGCTTTTTCTCAAACGAAAAGCTTCTAAGAGTTGAGCTTGGGCTACTGATTTACAGATAGCGCTTGGATGTTGATTTATTTATTTAGCGTATGGCAATAGTAGTATACATGGTATGATCTTATAATTTGAAAACACAAAATTAACTAAAAATATTAACAGCACACAACAATAAGTGTAAGAACATATAGAGAAAAAAAATGAAAGCAAAAGTAAAGCATTTGTAAGTAACGAGTCCACAAACATCTATCACAAACTAACAGGTTAGTTCAATCGCGGTCGGAGGGAGAGGATATATAGCCGTAATTGGTCCCTGGTAAGCCGTGATTGTGCAGTCTTGATATATATGATTTATTGTTTGATAGGTTGCTCCATATTCACAGTTGCGCGAGGGTTGTTTATATATATATATATATATATATTTGTATGCTTTCTTGGTATATTGGTTCGTATATATACTGAAAATAAAATGAAATAAAAATTCTTTTTGACGTTTCGACAATGTTTATTGTCTTTTTCAGAATGTTATATATATATATATAAATATTAACAATTTCGATAAAGGCAATAAACATTGTCGAAACGCCAAAACAGAATTTTTATTTCATTATCAGTATATATACGAACCAATATACCAAGAAAACATACAAATATATATATATGTATATATATATATATATATATATATATATATATATATATATATATATATATATATATATATATATATAATATATATATATATATATATATGTATATATATACATATATACTTTTTTTTTTTTTTTTACATTCCAACCTGGTCGGTCGAGGCTGCTGCGAGATCTGACGACATCGCAGCAGTCGCACCAGAAAAAAACCTAAAAGGCGGTTAACCGAAGCTACTCCTCCCCACCAGTCGGTAAGTAGCTTCAGGTTCCTAAATCGTGTGCCCTAAGTATTCTAATTGAACCCAGACTTCCGTCGACAAGCTGCATATTCTCGTACACTTCCGGAGATCATCCTCTCCTCAAATGGAACACTGCGCATTTGTCCAATCCCAGCTCCATGCCTACGGCTCGTGTATATTCCTGAACAACATTGAGAGATTGATGGAGGTTCTTCTCCCCAGAGGCATACAGTTTCAAATCATCCACGTAAAATAAATGGGTGATCTGATGCCTCCGGTCGTTCGGTGGTCCAGAGTAATATCCACGAGTCCGTCTGTAAGCAATGGAGAGTGGCAGCAGTGAGATATTGAACAAGAGGTGATTCAAGGGGTCTCCTTGGAAAACTCCCCCCTTGAATGTTACCAACTCTGTCAAGACTCGTCGTGTGCCTGATGTGATGGCAAAACGGGTCTTCCAGAGTGGCAACAGATGTTCTATGCATCTCATTAGTGGGGTAGGTACCGCAAGGCATTGGAGCAAGTATAATAATAGCTCATGTGATGTTGAATCAAATACCTTGCGGTAGTCAATCCAGGCCATGGAAAGGTTGCGCTTGTAGAGTATAGAGTCCTGAGTGATAAATCTATCTATCACCAGGTTCTCCCGGCAACCCTCCATGCCTTTCTTTGCCCCACGCTGCTCGCTGATGTTATTAACTACCGGACCGATCGATTTCAACAACCTAGCATACAAGATACATGTAAATAACTTGTAGCAGGTGTTGAGACAAGTGATCGGTCGGTAGTTCTTGGGATCAGACAAGTCTCCACTCTTTGGAAGTAGCACAGTGTACCACTCGATAGCCCAGCTTGGAATATGCCGCTCCTCTTTGACCCATGAGTCAAAGACTCTGGCCAGACGGCGGTGAGTGGAAGGAAATTTCTTCCACCACCATATGTTAATGCCGTCAGGGCCGGGAGCAGCATAGTTTTTGGTACCGACAAGAGCTTGTCGGACCTCATTCTCGCTGACTGCCTCGCACACTTCTGTTTGCGGAAGTTGACGTTCAGCGCAAAACATTTGGAAGTGTGCTAGGGCTGGAGTGTCTAGGTGAATTGGACGCGGTGACTCATACACTCCTTTCCAGAACTGCTCAACCTCCTCCACAGTCGGTGGAGCACCAATTGTGGGCGGTGGAGATTCAAAAAGCCGAGACGGGCTATCGCGAAACAAAATTCTCCCTGATGCGTCTAACCCGTCTGGCCACATTTCTCCTTACCACGCCCAGGACTCGAATCCTATCCGCACAATGCTGCTTATGGTCTGCAACACTGTACGTTTTAGTGTGTGATGGTGGCGGCGCAGTTGAGCGGCTAAACGCCTAATTTTTGGCGTGAAAGCCCTGCCGCTAGAAATAAAATCCATCACAAACTGGTTCCGAGACGCTTGCTGCCTCGCCGACTGAATTTTGGCCTCGACTTTGTGTAGGCGCCGTTCGGTTTTATCGATCTGGTCGTGCAGTCTCTCACTCCGCACTTCCGGAACGAGTCGCTTTGCGGCACCATACACGGCCTCGTTGATTTCCCAGAGGTCGGCGAATTCCGGAAGCTCGTCGTTAATCAACGTGTCCAATTCTACCAGCTCGTGTGGTCGTACGGAGACCCTGATGTTGATTCGGGTTCTCCTAGTTCTAAGATCTACTCCGATGTTCTGGAGCAGGCTTGCTCTACCAGATCTGTTGCGGCGCACAACAGGTGGTTCTGGTGCGGCTAGATCCGGTTCTGTTGCTGCAGCCTGCCGGAGATTTATTCTTATATAGCCGGTTCTCCGCAGGTAGAATACTTGATTCCGCAAGGTTTGTGCGGAAAAGTCACGGCATAGAGGATGCATGATGCACCAAAGTGCATGCAGCGGTGTCATGTATCCCCTACGGGCCGGCTCGCTGCGCTCGAAGCAGTCCAGCAAGTCATCCCGAAGTTCATCAGTCCACTCAGAGCGTATATATATATATATATATATATATATATATATATATATATATATATATATATATATATATATATATATATATATATAACTTAAGAGATATAGAATTAAATTTTCTGAATTATGAAGATAACTTAGATAATTTAACCACCTATGGTACAATCTTTTACGTTTATTCATCTTTATAATCCTATGTTAAATTATCTAAGTTATCTTCATAATTCAGAAAATTTAATTCTATATCTCTTAAGTTACATACACGATAGTGGCCAATTAGGCAAAGAAACTTTAAACTTATATATATATATATATATATATATATATATATATATATATATATATATATATATATATTATATATATATATATATATATATATATATATATATATATATATATATATATATATATATATATATATATATATATATATATATATATATATATAACACTAATAATAGTAGGATTGCGTAGCAAGTAAAAGAGAACTCTTTAAAGGTTGTCCAAGCTTTCGGAAATATTTATTTCCATCCTTAGGGAAACTACAATAATTTACAGTTACAAGGATAAAATTGTTATAAAATAACCTATATGACTTACAACTTTGATGAGGTTGATTACAGAGATGTTAACATTCTGATGGAAAACGTTCACAGCGATGAGGATGATGAGTAATAAATTATATTTGTGATTCATTTGAATTGAAGATTAGTATACTTTATAAGATTAATATATTCCAATCACGACAGATATTACAACAACCACGCGGTTTTAGAAGTGACAACAGAATATTCAACCTAACCATAGAATGGACACGTCACACTGAAATATGCATCAAGAACAAAGCAATTAATTGAGGAGGATGTCATCATCTATGATTTGATTGGATATTCTATTATTCCTGTCAACGTTATTATTTGATAAATTTATGTCTAAGGTCAATAAATAAGAGTAAATTTCACTCAAATGGTTAATGTCTGTTTTTTTATTTACGCAATTCTTTTCTTCAAAAATGTGTGCCATTTCTAAAAAGGATCTTTTATTTGAGAGTGTCTCACTAGCTAAAACCTTCACTGATTCAAAAGCTAGTGAGACACTCTCAAATAAAAGATCCTTTTTAGAAATGGCACACATTTTTGAAGAAAAGAATTGCATAAATAAAAAAACAGACATTAACCATTTGAGTGAAATTCACTCTTATTTATTGACCTTAGACATAAATTTATCAAATAATAACGTTGACAGGAATAATAGAATATCCAATCAAATCATAGATGATGACATCCTCCTCAATTAATTGCATTGTTCTTGATGCATATTTCAGTGTGACGTGTCCATTCTATGGTTAGGTTGAATATTCTGTTGTCACTTCTAAAACCGCGTGGTTGTTGTAATATCTGTCGTAATTGGAATATATTAATCTTATAAAGTATACTAATCTTCAATTCAAATGAATCACAAATATAATTTATTACTCATCATCCTCATCGCTGTGAACGTTTTCCATCAGAATGTTAACATCTCTGTAATCAACCTCATCAAAGTTGTAAGTCATATAGGTTATTTTATAACAATTTTATCCTTGTAACTGTAAATTATTGTAGTTTCCCTGAGGATGGAAATAAATATTTCCGAAAGCTTGGACAACCTTTAAAGAGTTCTCTTTTACTTGCTACGCAATCCTACTATTATTAGTTTTATTCCTATCTAGTCAGCAACGACTACCCTTCCTCTATATATATATATATATATATATATATATATATATATATATATATATATATATATATATATATATATATATCTCTATAGGTAATGAGGAGACATGTAATATTGATATCAAGCGCGGAGTAAAGCAGGGAGACCCCTTGTCTCCCATGCTCTTCAACATGGTAATCGACGAGCTGATCTGCGAGCTCGAAGGGAAAGATCAAGGGTTGCCCATAGAAGACCGGATTAAGGTGGCGGTATTGGGTTATGCAGATGACCTGATACTGCTCGCCGAGTCCGCCAAGGAGGCGTCCGAAATGCTCAGGAAAGCAACTGAGTTTTTCCAAAAGAGGGGGATGGAGCTAAACGCTAAAAAGTGTGTGGCCATCTCGGTTAATGTTAACCGAGGTAATAAGCACATATATAGCGTTTCCAGACCCCTCTTCTACACTGGCGGAGCATCTATTAAGATGCTCCAACCTTCTGAGCTATTCGGATACCTTGGCAGGCGCTACGGCTTTATGGGGCAAGCCCCGGTCCTGAACGGAGAGCTCAAGGAACAGCTCGCTCGAGTGGCAAAAGCTCCGCTAAAACCGCCGCAGAAGCTCGAAATCATTAGGACATATCTTCTACCAAGGTACATAGACATGTTACAGGCGCCAAACGTCACACTTAAAATTTTAAAATCATCCGACAGGCTCGTCAGAATAGATGAGATATATATATATATATATATATATACATATATATATATATATATATATATATATATATATATATATATATATATATGTATATATACATGTGTATATGTATTTTTTTTTATTGATATTCTTGAACCATTTGTAATATTTGTATACTTTCTTGGAATATTGGTTCGTATATATACTGAAAATACAATAAAATAAAAGTTCTTTTTTTTATTTTATTTCAGTTTCAGTATACACACGAACCATTATTAGGCAAAGAAACTTTAAACTTGTTTATAATTAACCAGAACAATTCTCAGTCAGTTCTATTGAAATATATAAGAACCAGGATGCTGTCATTTGGATAAGAACTGTCAAGTAACTGTAACAATCCTTACTTCAAAAAACGACTGAACTTTAGATGAATGTGCGTGAATAGTTGATCTATGGTAGGGCATCGAATCGCATTGTGTTCATCAATGATCTACTATCCTTTCAGAGGTTTATATTTACAAAAATATAAAAATCTAATAGGACCGAAGTGGTGTAATTGGTAAACACCCTGGACTAGAAATCCAGAAATGTGGATTCGAATTCCGCCTATAGTTCAATCTTTTACGTTTATTCATCTTTATAATCCTATGTTAAATTATTTAAGTTATCTTCATAATTCAGAAAATTTAATTCTATATCTCTTAAGTTACATACACGATAGTGGCCAATTAGGCAAAGAAACTTTAAACTTGTTTATATATGTATATATATATATATATATATTTGTACGTTTTCTTGGTATATGTATATATATATATATACCTTATCCTCAGTATTAGCCAACCTGTTTATGACAGACTTTGAAGAACGAGCCATCCAAAGAGACAGCGAAAAATCAAAACTATGGCTACGATACGTAGACGATACGTTTGTCATCTGAACTCACGGAGAAGCCGCACTGACAAAGTTTCTGAGCCACATAAACAGGATTTAGGGAAAAATCAAGTTCACAATGGAGATCGAGAAGGACAACCAATTACCCTTCCTAGATGTTCTTGTGAGCAAGACAAACGGCAGAATAGGACACACCATATACAGGAAACCAACACACACGCGTTACTTGAACGCCCAGTCACATCACCATCCAGCACAACTTCAATTCGTAATAAAAACACTCATAACCAGATCAGACCGACTTGCCGACAATGACCACAAACAACAAGAAATGCAGACAATACAAACCACGCTACAACAAAACGGGTTCTCAAAAGACAATATCCGACGAGCACTGAGGCCACGACTCCAGACAGATCGAACCACAGAAGAAGAAAAAGGAGAACCTGTCGCCAAAGCCCATCTCCCTCATGTCATAGGTACTACAGAGGAGATCAGCAGAATTCTCAAAAAACACAACATTGAGACAAGTTTCAACACGACAAGAAAGATTGGTCAAGTATTGCCTAACGCTAAGCAAGAAACAACATCATCACTTTGCCGAACATATGAGAAAAACTTAACATGAAATCGATTTTGACAACACTCGAGTCCTAGCCAGCCTGGAGCCCAAAAAAAAAACGTATCATAAGAGAAGCTATCGAATTCGAGAAGCGACCTTCAAATCTCAATACAGGAGATGATACACCCAGGAGAACAGTCAACCAGACTAATTCAACGGACCGGCAAACTCGCTCGAACGCAACGAATCGACAAAATCGCTCGAACGCAACAGACCATCAAACTCAATCAGACGCATCAAACCGGCAAAATCATCCAGATGTAACAAGGATACATAAAAGACCAACAGGATCAACGGAGATCAGTTTCAAGTTAACTCGAAGCAGAGCAGCAGCCCTGAAGAGAAGATCTGAAGATGGCACATGAGATTGTGCCGAAACGTCGTCATATCAACGGTTTCTATCGAAACCAATCTACGACAACGCGGAGTATATCCCGGCAACCTAATACAGCATATATATATATATATATATATATATATATATATATATATATATATATATATATATATATATATACTTTCTACTCCTCCCCACCGGTCGGTAAGTAGCTTCAGGTTCCTAAATCGTGTGCCCTAAGTATTCTAATTGAACCCAGAATGACTGCCTTTTGCATCCGGTCTATCAAGATCTGCGCCGAGTTCCTACAGGCCGGAATGATCTTCAAGTTTGAACGCAGCGAAGACCGAAT
This sequence comes from Endomychus coccineus, assembly GCA_958510875.1. Taxonomy (NCBI): domain Eukaryota; kingdom Metazoa; phylum Arthropoda; class Insecta; order Coleoptera; family Endomychidae; genus Endomychus; species Endomychus coccineus. The sequence goes on along the minus strand of OY294069.1, from coordinate 77,817,571 downwards.
TCCGCCCAAAACACCGATGATCAGAACCACTAATACGACCTTGTGGCCTGGGTATAGCGTGCGGAGCTCGAACAGGAGATCTTGATATTTTGTCCATTTTTCCTCCTCTTTCAAGACTATGTTCTTCTCTGCCGGAGCGGAGAATTCGATGACATACATAGTCTTGATTAGTTTATCGAGGAGGACAACGTCAGGTCTATTTGCTTGTATGGACCTGACGGTCGGAAACGGATAATTCCAGAAGATCTGGCATTTTTCGTTTCCGACAACGGACTCAATATCTCCTGGCATGTAAGGCAGCACCGGCTCTTGGTCTATTCCGTACGAGTGCCTTAGATGGTAATACAGCAAATATATATATATATATATATATATATATATATATATATATATATATATATATATATTATTCGATATTATTATCAGGTATGCGGTCAGAGGATGCTGAATTAATACTCAATTATTTTAAAATTCTCAATATTTCGTCATATATTCATGACTTCTTCAGGGGACACTACAATAAACATAAGAAAACAATTTAAAACTTAAGTAAGTCATTAACTAAAAACAAATTACAATTACTTACAAAATATTAGAGGTCCATGTGATGGTTCAACATTTATGTTGATGTTGCATTATTATAGTCGTCAAAACTGTGGAAACAATCAGTTAGGCACGAATCAGTCGATGATTCAACAGAAAATGCAGAGCAAATGAAATTAACAGTGATAACACATCTGTGTGTCGTTTGTTATGGAGTTTTTTTATTTATTCATTCACTTTTTTGTTGATATCAACATAATCGAAACAAACTAATTGCCACAGTTGGGAGAAATTTGAATTGAACTATACAGAGGTTTCAAAAACATACATTTACAAAAACATTACATTTGTTTTAAAATATTACAATAAATATCACTCAGTTTGTTGGTATCTGTCTTTTTATTTATAACGTTTGTTGTTTTGTTTATGTGACACATCTCAAGAAATAACCTATTTTTATAATTGTTAACCTTTTCTAATATTTCAACAGTAGAAAAATCAAAATTATGACCTGTATTTAAGCAATGTTCAACCACAGCACATGTTTTTTTTCCTAAACGACCATCACTTTTGTGTTGAGTTAAGCGTTGTTTTAACCATTGTCCAGTTTGACCCACATAACAACCAACGCAATCATGACAACAAATTTTGTATATTACATTACTTTCAAACAAGAGTTGATTTTTATCCTTCACTTTTGAAAATAATTGACGATTTGTTATAAGATTGTATCTAGCAATTTTTATGTTATTAAAATTTTTGAAAAGACTTATAACACTTTGAGATAAACCATCAATGTATTGTATTTTTTGATAGATTATTCTCTGTTCCACCTTGTCATCTGTAGGGCCATCAAAAAAGTTTGAGTTATATATAAGTTTTTTTAAAATAGATTTGGGGTAGCCGTTGTTAAGAAAAATGTGATACATTTTGCTCAAGTTTGTCTTTAAGAAACTTGGATCACTAATGTGTGTCACTCTATCTTTTATAGCAATTATAGTATTGTATCTTTGTTTAGGTGGATGATTTGAAAAATAATTCAAAAATCTGTCTGATGCAGTAGTCTTTTGATACCAGTCTAATATTATTTTGTTGTCTGCACTTCTTATTAGTTTCGTATCTAGGAAAGGTACACTATTATTTTGTTCTACTTCAATGGTGAATTGTAGATTTATATTGTAGGAATTGAAAATATCTAAAGTAGTATGAATTGAATCACATGGTACTGACGTAATTATGTCATCTACATATTTGAAAATGAAAGGCAGCTTGAAAGGTAATTTTTCTATAACATTATCCAATACATAATCCAAAACAATATTTGCTAAAATCGGGCTAATAGGTGAACCCATCGGAGTACCGAAAATCTGTCTATAAATTCTATTATTAAAACTGAAGTAAGTATTATCAAAAATAAATTTTATGAGTTTCAAAAAATTATCTTTAGATAATGCTGTGTAATCCTTGATTTCATCCCACTTTAAATTTAATATTTTCATGACCAAATCTAACGGGATATTTGTGAACAGAGAAACTACATCTAATGATATTAATACATAGTTATCAGGCAATTGAAATCCTTTTATTTTATTTACAAAACAAAAAGTATCTTTTATATTGTAATTAGTATTGTCCCTGAATGAAAATAATAAAATATCAGCTAAAAATTTTGATATATTATAAGTGGTGGCATTGATTGAACTGACAATTGGCCGTAATGGACAATTGTCTTTGTGAATTTTGGGTAAACAATATAATTTTGGGCAAATAGAATTATAAATAATCAGTTTTTTATATTCTATATCATTTAGTTGTTTTTCTGATTTTAAAGTTTTTATTAAAGTGTTATATGAATTCTGGA